>OX463233.1:134184003-134852003 GCA_949820135.1 Sylvilagus floridanus | reverse complement strand
AGGGAGCCAGGTTGTGTTGCACATCTAGCATCCTATATGAGTGCCTATTCAAATCCCAGCTGCTCCACTTCCAATGCAGTTCCTTGCTAATGTGCCTGGGAAAGCAGTGGGAGATGGTCCAAGTACTTGGGCCCCTGTACCCATGTGGGAGACCCAAGTGGAGTTTCAGGTTCCTGACTTCAGCCTGGCCCAGCCCTGGCTCTTGCAGCCAACTGGGGCACGAACCAATCAATGAAAGATTTCTCTAACTGTCCATCTCTCTTTTTCCTCTGTAACTCTGCCTTTCAGATACATAAATGCTTTTTTTTTTAAATGAAATAAAGGGATCGGCATTGTGGTGTAGCAGATAAAGTCACTGCATGCACCACCAGCATCCCATATGACTGCTTACTTAAGTCCCAGCTGCTCTACTTCCGATCCAGCTCCCTGTTAACGGCTTGAGAAAGCAATGGAGGATGGCCCAAGTGCTTGGGTCCCTGCACCCATGTGGGAGACCTGGAAGAAGCTCTGGGTTCAGCCTGGCCCAACTCTCACCATTGCAGCCATCTGGGGAATGCACCAGCAAATGGAAGATCTCTCTCTCTGTAACTGATTTGCAAATAAATAATCTTTAAAATAAAATACCTAGATAATGATGATTCACAACTTAGTGAATATACTAGAACTCACAGATGTGCATACTTTCAAAAGGGTAAAATTTATAGTATGTGAATTTTATCTCCTTAAAGCTGCTATTTGAAATGGGATGTGTAGGACCGGCGTCATGGAGTAGCGAATAAAGCCAGCTCCATACTAATGGCCAAGAGTTTGGGCCCCTGCATCCAACGGGAAGACCTGGAAGAAGCTCCTGGCTCCTTGTTTCCATCTGACCCAGCCCTGGTCATTTCTGCCAGCTGCGAAGTGAAACAGCAGATAAAAAGATCTCTCTGTGTCTCTCCCTGTCTCTCTCTCTATAGTTCTGCCTTTCAAATAAGACTATCTTTTTTAAAGAAAATTTAAAATGATGTGAGATGTGACTAAGAAAACAGCAAAAGATGGCCCAAGTGCTTGGATCCCTGCACCCATGTAGGAAATCCAGATGGGAGTCCAGGAAGCTGACTTTGGTTTGGCCCAGCCCTGGCTGTTGAAGCCTTTGGGGAGGGAACCAGCACATGAATGATCTCTCTCTCCCTGTGATGGAACAAGGACATATACCTCTCAGCCATTCTAGGTTCTTGTTACCCCTGCCTTCTTTCCAGAGACCAGTTCAGTCTCACGCTCTGCATTCTCCCCCAGGTTTGAAGGCCAGTGGGCCAAACTTGGAGAATCAGCATGGAGAAGCTCATCTCTGTCTACTGCCCCCCATCCCCATACCTAGCCCACCTAAGATACAAAATGGCCAGGGCTGCTGGGGTCTGGGCCTATGCTACGTGTTGGGTCTGTGTACTCAATGGCAGTTGGTTGACCTCTGCAAGTTTATTTTCTTTGAATAAATTTGGTCTGGCTGCAAGTTTGTATTCTGTCTCCTCTTTGTTCTTTGCCTTTTTCTAACACTCTGTCTCTCCCCACCCCCACCCCATCACTCTACCTTCCAAATAAGTAAACAAAAAGATTGAGACAACTTCTATAATCAAAAGTTAAAATGCACACGTATGCTACGACCCCATGGAGTTCTGAAGTTTAAGTAAGCTTCAAAATTTGGAAAACTTTTGAGGTTACTCCCCTCTTGCAAGCACTAAATCCCTAATGGCAAGTGTAGGGAGGTAAGATCGAGGGCAGGGAGAACCCCTGGTCCACCACACCAGCCCCCGATGTAGGCTCCCAGAATCGCTTGCTGTCACACAGACGCACTGGGACAGTACCTTCGATCAGGTTGATAGGGTGAGGCTTGGTATCTCGCCAGAAAACCAAGAGGAAAACACAGAAGATCATAGCTCTGCTCATCTTTGCTGAGGTCTGTCCACTATCAAGGAGAAAATGAACCTTTGAATTGCCCGCCCACTCAATAGCCTTGGCTCCAGGATATAGTAGAACCCAGAGGTCTGTGTGGTCACAGCCGAAGGGTGGGGCAGGGGCAGGGCTATCTTCAGAGGATGGGGAGGGCGTGTCCATGGACAGGGCAGAGGGGAATGACACAGTGGCAAGATATATATTTAAGATTTTTTTCATATATTTGAGAGGCAGAGTTAGAGAGACAGAGAGAGAGAGAGAGAGAGAGAGAGAGAGAGAGAGCTTCCATCTGCTGGTTCACTCTCCAAGTGGCCGAAACAGACAGAGATGGGCCAATCTGAACCCTGGAGCTTCTACTGCATCTCTCACATAGGTGCAGGGGTCCATTGCTCTACCCAGGCTCATTAGCAGGAAGCCAGATCGGAAGTAGAGCAGCCAGTATTCGAACTGATGCCTGTACATTGGATGCTTGCTAATAGCTTATGTTATCTGTACTTTGCACGTGTGCTCACAGGATTCCCCTGTTCCCTGGGTTCCCATGTGAAATATATTCTACAGATTCTTCAAAGCTTTTGTGTAACTACAAAAAGCTGATGTGGTTTGTACTCAGGGTCACTCGCTCACATTTGTGACGCTGTGACCCCAGCATGCTGGTCAATAAAATATTCTACTTGCGTTTTGCATAAGAGATTGTCTCTTGGTGTATTCTTTACTCTGGCACGGCCGTTCCATTTGGAGGCCCCAGTGAGATATTCAGTGCCACTCCAGGAGTGAGTAGCACCAATGGACAACTCTTTGAAGAGTATTATAGGTTAGGAGGACCAGTCGAAACTGTAAAGGACGTGTGCTCAGGGATTTTCAGTGGCGTGTTGCAGGCAGTGATCGGCAGATGTGCCAGGCGATCACGCTGCATCTTCTCGAGGGACGCCTCGAGATTTTTGGGGGACTGAGGACGCTCAATGAAACCCCCTCTGGTTTTAGTTTCTTGAACGCCACTAGGGAAATTGTTAGGGAAATTATGGGACAGACCGCCACAACTCCTTTGGCCTTAACTCTGGTGCACTGGCCAGAGATCTGAACTGGGGCAAACAATTTATCTCTGGTAGTGAAAAAGGGTAAGTGGCAGACTTACTGTTCCTCTGGCTGGTCACGGCTTGGTGTAGGCTGGCTGGAGGGAGGATCTTTCTATCCTCCCTTAGTGCGCCAAGTTCAGAGTATGTCTTTCAACCTGGAAAGCGTGGACATCCTGACCAAGAATCTTACATTCTTGTATGACAAGACCTTTGTGAAAATCCGCCGGCCTGGGTTAAGTCTTTCCAGTTTCCCCCAGGTGCAGCAGAAGTGAAGAAAAGGAAAAGAGATCGCCACCTGTGCTCCCCGAATCCCAGGCCGATCTATTGACTATGGATTCCTTGCCTCTGTACCCACAGGCTTTCCCGCGTGATCCCGCTTTGTCGCCGATTGTGCCATCTCCACAACCACTGCCAACACCTTCCTTTTCCCCTTTCCATTACTAACCTCTTCTTCCCCCCAGGTTGTCTCTTCAACAACCCAAGAGTAGGGACAATCACCGGAGAATCAATGACAACGGCTTGCTATTTCGACCCCGGCAGTACCTTGGCCTTCAGCACCCCCAGTGTTGAAGCAGGAGAAAGAGGGGATGGACTGGGCGGGAGGGCCAGCCCAGGGAACCCAGAGTAGAAAGGGGCAGCCAACCCCTGACACAGCTATCGCCCTACCCTTGCGATCCACAGACGGGGTGATAGATGATGGCCATGGGGGAGATATGCAGGTGTTACAGTACTGGCCATTCTCATCATCTGATTTATACAATTGGAAAAATAATAACCCTCCTTTTTCTGTTGACCCTGGGCATTTGACGGGCTTGGTAGAATCCCTAATGTTTTCTCATCAACCGACATGGGACGATTGTCAGCAGTTGCTAAACACTCTTTTTACAACCAAGGAGTGGGACCAGATACTGATTGAAGCTCGAAAAATTGTGCCCGGACAGGATGGCAGGCCAACTCCATTACAGAACATAATTGATGAAGTGTTCCCCCTGCAGTGCCCTAAATGGGATCCTAACAGTCACGAAGGTAGGAGGCATCTATCCACTTATCACCAGGTTCTTGTTATGGGCCTCCGAGCAACAGCCAGGAAGCCTATTAATTTGGACAAGGTAAGGGAAGTTATCCAGGGACCGGAGGAGACACTCTCCATGTTCCTAGAATGGTTAATGTAGTCTTACAGGAGATATACCCATTCCATCCAGAGTCTGAAGGGCAGAAAGGGTCAGTTGCAATGGCATTCATAGGGCAGTCCACTTCGGACTGCAGCAGAAGTCCCTAGGGGACCTGGTGAAGGAAGCAGAAAAAGTATACTACAAGAGAGAAACTGAAGAGGAAAGGGAGCAGAGAAGGAAATAGGGAGGGAAAAATGGGAGTCCGAAAAAAAAAAAAAAGAAAGGGAAAAGCTGGAAGAGGTGGGGGATAAGAAACGCAGCAAGGAACGAGCTCAGATTCTTGCCACTGTTACCTGAAGCCAGAATAGGGAAGATCCGAAGGGAGGACAAACTCACAAAGGGGGAGGAGGCGATCGCGGCTGGACTCTGACCAATGTGCATACTGCAGAGAGAGGAGGCACTGGGCTAGAGATTGTCCAAGAAAGGCACAGGGAGTCCCGAAGGCAACTCCTATCAATTTTGAAGTCCACACGGGAGCTGTATATTCAGTCCTAAAAGCCCCTTTGGGACCTCTATCAGATAAGCGGACTTTGGTACAGGGAGTAAATGGAAGCCAGTACAGGGAGTGGACTATGGCTTCTTTTGCTTTCGGCTCCATCCAGATAGCCAGCCAATGTCTGCCTTTGAATGGCAAGACCTGGAAGAAGGGTTTTCAGGCCAGCTGACTTGGACGCGCCTGCCTCAGGGCTTCAAGAATTCCCCCACTATCTTTGATGAGTCACTTCACCATGACCTCCGGACATTGGACCTTTCGCGGTGAATACCCTGAAGTCACTCTGCTCCAGTATGTAGATGACCTGTTGCTGGCAGCCCAAACCCTGAAGGATTGTGAGTATGGCACTCGCTGCCTCCTGTGAGAACTGGGGCGGCTAGGTTACCGAGACTTGTGAAAGAATGCTCAGCTGTGTCGGAGGGAAGTGACTTTTCTGGTGTATGTCCTCCGTGATGGAAAGCGGTGGTTGACTGAAGCAAGAAAGGAGGTGGTAGCCCAGATTCCGGCCCCAACTACTCATAAGCAGCTGAGAGAATTTTGGGGGACGGCTGGTTTTAGCCGATTTTGGATACCCGGATTTGCCCACATGGCAGCACCACTATATCTCTTGTTGAAAGACTCCCAGGAGTTTGCCTGGGGGAAGGACCAACAACAGGGCTTTGATTCTATAAAGAAGGCACTGCTATCTGGCCAGCACTTGCCCTCCCGCATATTGATAAACCCTTCATCCTGTGTGTGGAAGAGAAAGGGAGGTTGCTAAAGGTGTATTGACTAAGACTCTGGGGCCGTGGAAGAGACTGTAGCCTACCTCTCTGGGAAACTTGATCCTGTGGCCAGAGGATGGCCGAAGTGCCTGAGGGCAATTGCAGCTGCAGCCTTGCTGGTCAAGGACGCAGATAAGTTGACCTTAGGGCAGAGGCTGACCATCGTAGCCCCCGCACGCTCTAAAGAGCATTGGTTGGCAACCTCCAGATCGCTGGTTAACAAATGCCAGAATTACACATTATCAGAGCATCCTGTTGGACAAGGACCGGATCACCTTTGGGCCTCCTACCACCTTGAATCCTGCAACGCTATTACCAGAGTCAACCATCGGTCCTGTCCTACACCATTGTCAGGAGGTGCTAGCAGAAGAGTGCGGAAATCGACAGGACCTGATTGACCAACCGCTGTCTAGCCCGGAGGTAACATGGTTTATGGATGGGAGCAGCCTCATGGTAAATGGTAGGAGAAGAGCAGGAGCAGCGGTGGTAAGCATGAATGGTGATGTCATATGGGTGGCGCACCTACCAGATGGGACTTCGGCACAGCGTGCTGAGTTGATTGCGCTACGTGACTGCTCACATTCATGGGGCCATCTATCAACAACGGGGACTATTAACATCCGGGGCCATAATGCTGCCAGCCCAATTGGCAATAATGCATTGTCCGGGCCACCAGAAGGGAGCTTCGGCAGTGGGAAACAGACAGGCGAATGCTGCGGCTCGGGATGCAGCTTTGGGGGAGGGCCCAATAGAGACTTTAGTACTAAGGAGATTGAATCCAGGCAAGTGACAGAGAGGGGAGAGGATAAGCAGGAACTAGCAAGGAAGTATTAACAGCAAGTTCATCAGTTTACTCATTTGGGGGTACAGAAGCTTCAAAACTTTCTCAGGAAACAGCCGTTTTCCTTATCAGCAATGCAGAACAAACAATTAGCAGAGGAGATAGTCAACCATTGTGCAGCTTGTCAGGCTATAAATGCATACCCAGCCAAAGCACCGATAGGGACTAGATTAAGGGGAAAAAGACCAGGGCAACATTTGGAAGTAGACTTCACTAAAGTGAAACCAACTCAAGGAGGTTATAGATATTTGTTAGTATTCATAGATACTTTTTCAGGATGTATAGAGGCATTCCCCACCAAAAATGAGACTGCTTTGGTAGCAGTCAAAAAAAAAATAATAATAAAAAAAATCTTCCCGAGATTCGGCCTCCCTCAGACTATAGGATCAGACAATGGGCCTGCCTTTGTGGCACAGATTACTCAAGACCTCTCTAAAGGTTTGAATATTAATTGGAAATTACATTGCACCTATCGCCCCCAGAACTCAGGGCAAGTAGAAAAAATAAATCAGACTCTAAAAGAAACAATATATAAACTGTCCTTAAAAACTGGCCTAAAGACTGGATGATGCTCCTACTTTATGCCCTGTACCGCACGCGCAACACCCCCTCTTCTGTAATGTTCGGGTTAACTCCCTTTAAAATTCTGTTCAGTATCCCCCCCTCCAGCGCATGATATGTTGCAAAATAATGATAGCTGGACGGTTTCTTCAGTCCCTTTGATGGCAAGGCTGCAGGCCCTGAAAAGTGTGCAGAAATATGTATGGGAACAGCTAAAAGACTTATATAAACCAGGAACTGAATCTTTACCCAATCCCTCCTGAGTAGGAGCTTCAGTTTAGGTGCGGAGGCATCGAGCAGACACTCTGGAACCACAGTGGAAAGGACCTTACATCATCTTGCTGACAACGCTGATGGCAGTGAGGGTCGATGGCATCAGCAACTGGAAACATGCTCCCCACCTCAAGCTGGCACCTACTACAGCAGCACCAGAGGAAGAATGGCAACTGGAAAAGACCAACAATCCACTTAAACTACGGATCCATCGCATTTCTCTTTCTAACCCTGAGCGGTAGCCTTGCTGGTGGGAATCCGTATGAGCCCCAGCTACGAACTTGGGAGGTGGTTTCTACTTTTAGGTAAACAAAACCAAGGGTGGTTTAAATCATGGTTTACGTGATCCCCTTGGTTAACTACCCTGTTGTCAGCAATAACTGGTCTTCTGATAGTACTGCTCTTAATTGGCACCATAGGTCTGTGTGTGCTAAATAAATTGGTAAAATTTGTTCAAAATCAGGTAAAAAATATCAAACTGATAGTCATCCGGCAGCAATATGTGCCAGTAAAAAGTGTCCCAGCTAAGAATGGTAAAAATCTCAGATGTAGTAGAGTCTAACAGCAAAGCTGGTCTCTAAGATTAGAGACTTTGCAATAGAAAATGGGGGGAATGAAGGAATATTAAAACTAAGCAGGACCCCCCCGCTTCTCTTCTGACACTTGTCAGATTGACTTTTGCCCTACTTTCTGGAATCCTGACTCTGGGAGGGGTTGAGGCCTGTCTTTGCTGAATAGACATGGTGATGCCGGGGCAGGAAGAGATAACACCAGAATGTGGCCTTGTCCAAAACCTATACAAACATGTTACCTTGACAGGCACCCAGTGGATGAACTTAGGGTTTTATTTAACTTTAGGAAATGTTTGGTGAAAGTGACCCTTACCAGGTGTAAATCTTGCTAATAGCTTATGTTATCTGTACCTTGCACCTGTGCATATGGGATTCCCCTGTTCCCTGGGTCCCCATGTGAAATATGTTCTACAGATTCTTCAAGCATTTGTGTAACTATAAAAAGCTGATGTGATTTGTACTCAGGGTCGCTCACTCACATTTGTGATGCTGTGACCCCAGCATGCTGGTCAAAAAAATACTCTACTTGCGTTTTGCATAAGAGACTGTCTCTTGGTGTATTCTTTACTCTGGCATGGCCGTAACAAGAAAAATTCTGGCATATCCATATAATGAAATATTACTAAGCAATCAAAAGGAATAAAAATATTGCACAATGATATGCATCAATCAAAATAACTGTGACGAGAAAAGAAATAAAACAAAGTGCAGAGGGCAGGGGTCCATCTACATCCAGCACTAGAAATGATAGCTAATCCATGCACAGAAAGCTGGCTGTGCTGGCTTGTGTTTGGGAAAACCCAGCATACATAATCAGCTGCTAGGACACATCCAAAATCTCACCAGCTTTAATCTACTGGGATTAGAGGAATTTACAGACAGAAGAGTGGTCTCCAGTGGATGCAAGATGAAGGGCTCTTATAGACAAAGCTGGCTTGTGACTAACCTAAATGAATATGCACTCGCTCAAGAAATATCTACATTCAGGCATCAGACAAGAGACATTCCAGGGTCCAGCCAGCAAGATAAGCCCAGTGGTTTACCTTGATGACATTCTTTAGCCCATATGGATTAGAATGACCTCCAGGGAAACTTAGAGGGCAAGATGATGGTAACATCCAAGATGGCTAGACTCGTGTCCATTTGAGTTCCAACAGGATGAAGGTGGAACTAGGAGGAGAGGAAGGGATTTCAAAGCCATGCAATAAAAATTCTGGGTTGGGGCCAGCACTGTGGCACAGCAGGTTAAAGCCCTCGCCTGCAACACCAGCAACCCATATGGGCACCAGTTCAAGTCCCGGCTGCTCCACTTCTGATCCAGCTCTCTGCTATGGCCTGGAAAAGCAGTGGAAGATGGACCAACTCCTTGTGCCCCTGTACACGCGTGGGAGACCCAAAAGAAGCTCCTGGCTTCAGATGAGCTCAGCTCAGGCCATTGCGGACATTTGGGGAGTGAACCAGCGGATGGAAGGCCTCTCTAGCTCTACCACTCTCTGTAACTCTGTCTTTCAAACAAATAAAATAGATCCTTAAAAAACAAAAACAAGAAAACTTCTGGGTCAATAGTCAGCTTCATTATTTCAATTGGGAAAATGATTTCATGAGTGTATTCATATATCAAAACTCATAAAATTGTACTTTTCAAAACAGACTTATTGGAGCATGTTATGTGGTGTAGCAGGTAAAACCGCCACCTGAACACTGGCATCCCATATGGGTGCCGGTTCAAGTCTCAGCTGCTCCACTTCTGATCCAGCTCCCTGCTAAAGGTCTGAAAGAAGTAGCAGAGGATGGCTCAAGTGCTTAGGCCCCTACACCCACATGGGAGACTTGGAAGAAACTCCTGGCTCCTAGCTTCGGATTATCCCATCTCCAGCTGTTGAGGTAATTTGGGGAGTAAACATCGTATGGAAGCTCTCTCTCTCCCTCTCTCTCATTTTTTCTCTCTGTAACTTTGCCTTGCAATTCAATCTAATTAAAAAAAAGATATCCGAAATGGCTACAATGGCCTGGGCTGGGCCAGGCCAAAGCCAGGAGCCTAGAACTCTCTCTGGGTCTCCCACATGCAGACATCGGTGCAGGGGCCCAAGCATTCGGGCCATCTTTCACTGCTTTCCCAGGTGCTTTAGTTGGGAGCTGCATCTGCAGCAGAGAACCTCATATGGTATGCTGCTGTGGCGGCAGCAGCTTATCCTATCTCACCACAATGCCAGCCCCAAATTATAATCTTTTTAGACATGCAGTTATCATGTCATTCATATCTCAATAAAGCTGTGAGGAAATGCAGTGCATCAAGTGGTCCTATTTTCCCTCCTATGAGTGATACCAAGACCAAATAACATGGTAGGATTCTGATTGGAAGATGACATATGAAGTGCAAGTATCTGTGTCTTCAGTGACCCAATCTTCCACCCTACTTGAAGGGAATAGCAAAGAAAGGAATCTAAGGGCAGGCATTTGACATCGCCATTGAAATGCCACTTGGGACACCCACACCACACATCAGTGCCTGGGTTTGAGTCCCAGCTCCACTCCCAGCTCCAGGTTCCTGCTAATGTATGGCCTGGGGAGGCAGCAAATGATAGCTAAAGTCCTGAGGCCCTGCTGCCCACATGGGAAACCAACCCAGACAGACTCATTGGTTCCTGGCTTCAGCCTGGCTCAGCCCTGGCTGTTTTAGCCATCTGGGGAAGGAACCAGCAGGTGGAAGAACTCTCTTTCTTTCTTTCTCTCTCTCTCTCTCTATCTCTCTCTCTCTCTCTCTCTCTCTCTCTCTGCCTCTCCTCTCTCTGTGTAACACTGACTTTCAAATAAATAAAATCAATTTAAAAAAAAAGATAAATCTGATTTATAAATGCTGTGTATGAAATGTATACCCACGAAATCTGGATGGAGGCTGTGGGGTAGAAGGGAAGCTTAACAAATTCTATAAGCTGGTGGAGCTCTTTGCTTGTGAAACAGTGGCTAATACTTCAGAGTTACTTTTTTAATATGTGGGTACTTCAAAATGCTTGTGGAAAATAGAACTGAAGGAAAAGTGTGCTTTTGTAGCAAAACATTTGAAATCCATGCCTTTTTTTTCCTACACTGTGTTTTTCCATGAACTTTTGGAAGACTCCTCCTATTAAGTTCTCTTCCCATCTAAAGCTTTCTCCAGGAAACAGAGATTTACTTCCCTCTGGCTTTTTTTTGCTAAGCCCCAGGATTAGCATTCACATGATCCCTATTCCAAGTCCATTTTCAAGGCTGTTGGCCCCGGGTGAGGATTTGTCCACTACATGCAACACGTGCTTTCAATAGACACGGGAAAAATCACTGTCAGCTTGACCAGGAGTAAACAGCAAGTTATCACCTTCCCCGCCCCGTGATGAATGTATTTGGACCTACAAGTTCCTGAATCGCCACACAGCTGGAAGCTGTTGAGTGGAGTGGTGCCTGCCCGAGCTACAGCACTGGCACCGTCAGGTTGGTAGGTCCTTGGCAGGTAATGACAGGATCCTCTCAAACCCTGGCCCATACTCCCATCTCCAGCGGCGCTCAATGTCCTTCAACACAGGGGGAGCTGTGATGCTGGGGCCACCACAGAACAGCCCTCTTGCTCCTAGACAGCACTTGCTGAACACACAGCTGGTGCACCTGCGAGAGTTACCTCATCCACCCCTCCATCAGGGCTGACCACCTGCCAGTCAGTCAGTGGGCAGTGTCATTCGGCAGAGCCCTCTTTGGGAGCACTGGCAGAAGCAGGACAAACCCTGAGTTCCCGACCTGGGGCAACTCCTGTGACAAAGAGCCCGCCATGTGTGGAGAGGTGCTCCTCTGGCAGGCAGGGGTGGACAGGCACCTCTGATCTAACAGCACCAGCCCAGGGGGAACCAGCAGTGCTCACTCGCTCACTCTCCCAGGAGCTCTCTCTCCCGCCAGAGGCGGCCCTCAGCCTGACCCTCTTCTCAGCACCAGGGAGAATTCACCAAAAAGGGGCCGGTCTTCCTTCAGCACACAGCTTGGGCCCAGACCTGTCTTAGCCTCAGGCCTCTGCTGAAGGCGACGGCCTGGGCCTGGCCTTAGCTGTTCTCAGGTTAAAAAGAGACCTCCAGTACATCAGTCAGCCCCAGCCAGGAGGCAACCGAAGGGCTCTGACATCCACTGTGCAAACATCCCCAGCCCTATGGCCGGGGCAGGGGGGATGCCTCTTTCTGACCATCTCCCCAGGACAGACTCACCCTCAGCCTCAGGCAGGGATGAGAGGCCCCGAGAGAAGGTCCAGGGTGACTACAGGGCCCCACCTTCTAGAAGAGGTAGGTGGATGCAGCTGGTCTGTGGTGCACTCTCTCTCTGCACCTGCGAGGGGCTCCCAGACGGAGGAGCCTCAGCCGCTGTGAAGAACAGGGCCTTTCCCGTGGTTTCTCCCCTGGGCTTGGCTTAATTTCTAAGGGCTTTGGCATTCAGAGGAGCAGTGTCTAGCCTGAAAACAAAGCACTCGCTTTGCCCCCTAAGCAGCAGGAACAGGTCCCCTTGGAAACAACCAGGGATGAGCAGGGCTACTTACCAAATACTTTAGCCAAAACTTCATCCTCATTTTTAATGCTTGAGGAAAACTAGGGAGGAAGTAAATTCAGCTGTGAGGAAAGTGCTCCCTGGGTCTGCCTGGACGGGGGTCCCCCTTAGTCACCCGGCATCAACCCCCATGGGTGCCTGAGGATACGGACACACACACACATACACACACACGTTCAAGGCCTTTTCTATCTTAACACAGTCCTTGGGCCCCTGCACTGGCATGGGAGAACCGGAAGAAGCTCCTGGCTCCTGGTTTTGGATCGGCACAGCCCCAACCATTGCAGCCTTCTGGGGAGTGAACCAGCAGATGGAAGACCCCTTTCTTTCTCTCTCCCTCTCTGCCCCTGCCTCTCTGTAAGTCTGTCTTTCAAATAAATAAATAAATCTTAAAAAAAAAGAATCGATACAATGCCAGCATGACGCATCCAGTATGGTCATGAGTAAAAGATTATAAATACATTTTGGTTTCTTTTTTCTTTTTTCAGGCAGAGTTAGCAAGAGAGAGACAGAGAGAAAGGTCTTCCTTTCTCCATTGGTTCACCCCCCAAATGGCTGCTACAGCTGAAAAACTGCAGCAAACCGCAGCCAGCAGTCAGATGCTTCCACCTACGGCATCCTCCACTGCCTTCCCGGGCCACAGCAGAGAGCTGTACTGGAAGATAGCAACCAAGGTGCCAGCCAACCCTTTGGGTTTTAAAGTTCTCACAAGAGTGCACAGTTGCTTCCCTTTCTATGCTATCCTGAGATGAATAGTGTCACCATAAAAAGTGACATAGCTCCTGCATGAGACGTCTGAGCCCCTGCTCAGAGCACGCTGGCGCCCTGGCCTCCACGCAGGTGCCTCTGATTGATTTGGTGATGTTGGCGCACTTAATGTTTGGAGAACAGCCCTGGAGTTTCCTCCAGCACGAGGGCTGTGTTTTCTGCTTCAGCTTTTACATACCCAGTGACTTAACACAGAGAATTGCAAGGAATGTGGTCAGCCAGTTAAGTTTAGTAAAATAGCAAAAGTGGTTCTAAAAGCAGGAGGTGACTAAACATCAAGGAAGGAGATCCAGGTCACTTTTCAGAACAGGAGTTGTCATCATATCCAAATGGTGAAAACAACCCAAATGCCCATGTACATGTAAGAAACAAATGGGCCAGCACCGTGGCTCACTAGAGTAATCCTCTCCCTGTGGAGCCGGTATTCTGGGTTCTAGTCATGGTTGGGGTGCTGGTTCTGTCCCGGTTGTTCCTCTTCTACTCCAGTTCTCTGCTATGGCCTGGGAGGGCAGTGGAAGATGGCCCAAGTGCTTGGACCCTACACCTGCATGGGAGACCAGGAAGAAGCACCTGGCTCCTGGTTTTGGATAAGCGCAGCACCGGCCATAGCGGCCATTTGGGTGGTGAACCAACGGAAGGAAGGCCTTTCTCCCTGTCTCTCTCTCTCTCATTGTCTAACTCTGCCTGTCGAGAGAGAGAGAGAGAGAGAGAGAGAGAGAGAGAGAATGAATGTAGTCTGTCCTCACAATGGGACAGTCCTCAGCCTTACAGGGCATGAAGCTCTCACACAGGCTACCACATAGATGAGTCCTGGAAACACAGCAAACCAAAGAAGCCAGGCGAAAGCAGGACGAGGAGTAACTACTGCAGGAACACGGCTACTTTCTGGGGTGATGAAAGAGTTTTAGAGCTAGATAATGGGGGCCGCATCTGTGGCACAGTGGGTTAAGTCCCCACATGTAACACTGGCATCCCGTATGGGTGCTGGTTAGATCTCAGCTGCTCCAATTCCAATCCAGTCCCCTGCTAATGTGCCTGGGAAAGCAGTGGGAGATGGTCCAGGTACTTGGGCCCCTGTACCCATGTGGGAGACCCAAGTGGAGTTTCAGGTTCCTGGCTTCAGCCTGGACCAGCATGAACCAATCAATGAAAGATTGCTCTATCTGTCTGTCTCTCTTTTTCCTCTGTAACTCTGCCTTTCAGATACATAACTAGTTTTTTAAATAAAATAAAGGGACCGGCATTGTGGTGTAGCAGATAAAGTCACTGCCTGCACCACCAGCATCCCGTATGCCTGCTTACTTAAGTCCCAGCTGCTCTACTTCCAATCCTGCTCCCTGTTAATGGCTTGAGAAAGCAATGGAGGATGTCCCAAGTGTTTTTGTCCCTGCACCCATGTGGGAGACCTGGAAGAAGCTCTGGGTTCAGCCTGGCCCAACTCTCACCATTGCAGCCATCTGGGGAATGCACCAGCAAATGGAAGATCTCTCTCTCTGTAACTGATTTGCAAATAAATAATCTTTAAAATAAAATACCTAGATAATGATGATTCACAAGTTAGTGAGTATACTAGAAATCACTGAATTACATAGATTCAAAAGGGTTTTTATAGTATGTGAATTTTATCTCCATAAAGCTGCTATTTGAAAAGGGATGTGTAGGACCGGCATCATGGAGTAGCGAATAAAGCCAGCTCCATACTAATGGCCAAGTGTTTGGGCCCCTGCATCCAATGGGAGGACCTGGAAGAAGCTCCTGGCTCCTTGTTTCCATCTGACCCAGCCCTGGTCATTTCTGCCATCTGCAAAGTGAAACAGCAGATAAAAAGTTCTCTCTGTGTCTCTCCCTCTCTCTCTCTCTATTGCTCTGCCTTTCAAATAAGAATATCTTTTTTAAAGAAAATTTAAAATGATGTGAGATATGCCTAGGAAAGCAGCAAAAGATGGCCCATGTGCTTGGGTCCCTGCACCCATGCAGGAAATCCAGATGGGAGTCCAGGCAGCTGACATTGGCTTGGCCCAGTCCTGGCTGTTGAAGCCTTTGGGAGTGAACCAGCACAGGAAAATCTTTCTCTCCCTGTGATGTAACAAGTACATAGACCTGTCAGCAATTCTAGGTTCTTGTCACCCCTGCCTTCTTTCAAGAGACCAGTTCAGTCTCACCCTCTGCATTCTCCCCCAGGTTTGAAGGCCAGTGGGCCAAACTTGGAGAATCAGTATGGAGAAGCTCATCTCTGCCTACTGCCCCCCATCTCCACCCCTAGCCCACCTAACATACAAAATGACCAGGCCTGCTGTGGTCTGGGCCTTTGCTAAGTGTTGGGTCTGTGTACTCAATGGCAGTTGGTTGACCTCTGCAAGTTTATTTTCTTTGAGTAAATTTGGTCTGGCTGCAAGTTCGTATTCTGTCTCCTCTTTGTTCTTTGCCTTTTTCTAACACTCTGTCTCTCCCCACCCCCACCCCATCACTCTACCTTCCAAATAAGTAAACAAAAAGATTGAGACAACTTCTATAATCAAAAGTTAAAATGCACACTTATGCTACGACCCCATGTAGCTCTGAACTTTAAGTAAGCTTCAAAATTTGGAAAACGTTTGAGGTTACTCCCCTCTTGCAAGCACTAAATCCCTAATGGCAAGTGTAGGAAGGTAAGATGGCAGGAAGGGAGAATGCCAGGGCCACCACACCAACCCCCCATGTAGGCTCCCAGAATTGCTCGCTGTCACACAGACGCAATGGGACAGCACTTTTGATCAGGTTGATAGGGTGAGGCTTGGTATCCCGCCAGAAAACCAAGAGAAAAACACGGAGGATCATAGCTCTGCTCATCTTCGCAGAGGTCTGTCCACTATCCAGTAGAGAATGAACAGCTGAAGAGCCCGCCCACTCAATAGCATTGGCTCCAGGATACAGTGGAACCCAGAAATCTGTGAGGTCACACCCAGAGGGTGGGGTAGGGGCGGGGCTATCTGCAGAGGAGGGGGAGGGCGTGTCCATGGACAGGGACAGAGGGGGATGACACTGGCAAGATATATATTTAAGATTTTATTCATATACTTGAGAGGCAGAGTTAAAGAGAGAGAGAGAGAGCTTCCATCTGCTGATTCATTCCCCAAGTGTCCGAAACAGACAGAGATGGGCCAATCTGAAGCCTGGAGCTTCTTCTGGGTCTCCCACATGGGTGCAGGGGTCCATTGCTCTACCCAGGCACATTAGAAGAAAGCCAGATCGGAAGTAGAGCAGCCAGGACTCAAACTGATGCCTGTACATGGGATGCCAGCACCACAGGTGGAAGCTTAACCTATTACACCATAGCGCTGGCCCCACAGTGGCAACATATGAACCAGGACTCTTCAGAAGTGAGGGACAAAATCTCAACCCAATCAGCTTAAGACAACTGGATGTAGCTAGAGTAACCAGAAAAACTGTATGATTAACCAAGATGCCACATTAAGTGTTGTTACTCGGGGCCTGGTGCTGTGGGGTAGTGAGCTAAGCCCTCACCTCAGCACAGGCATCCCATACGGGTGCCAGTTTGAGACTCGGCTGCTGCACTTCTGATCCAGCTCTCTGCTATGTCGTGGGAAAGCAGTGGAAGATGGCCCAAATCCTTGGTGCCCTGCAACCACATGGGAAACTCAGAAGATGCTCCTGGCTCTTTGCTTCAGATCAGTGCAGCTCTGGCCATTGTGGCCGTGTGGAGAGTAAACCACCCAATGGAAAACTCTATCTCTGTCTCTGTCTCTCTCTCTCTCTCTTCCTCTCTGTGTGTCTCATTGCCCCTCTCTGTCACTCTTTCAGATAAATAAAAAAATCTTTAAAAAAATAGAAAGTCCTGTGATAAATTCTTACATGTAAGGTCAATTCACTAGCAACGGTGTCAAGGTAATTCAATGAAGAAAGGACATTCTTTTAAACAAAAAATATTGAACTAATTTGGAGCCACCTTGGGCCTTGCACCCGAATGGGATTCCAGGAAGAAGCTTCAGATCTGTGCAGGGCCGGCAGTAGCGGCCATTTGGAGGGTGAACCAACTGAAGGAAGACCTGACTCTCTGTCTCTCTCTCACACTAAATCTGCCTGTCCAAAAATAAATAGTTTAGATCCAGTGCAATAAGCAAACATTGCGAACAACCCAAATATCCACAAAAGGAGAAATAGACAAGTTCTGGCATGTCCATATAATGAAACATTACTAAGGAATCAAAAGTAATAAAATGTTGCACAATGATATGCAGCAAAAAAAATAATTGTGACGAGTGAAAGAAATAAAACAAAGTGCACAGGGCAGGGGTCCATCTACATGTAGTGCTAGAAATGACAGCTAATCCATGTACTGAAAGCTGGCTGTGCTGGCTTGTGTTTGGGAAAACCTAGCATACAATAATCAGCTGCCTAGGACACATCCAAAATCACACCAGCTGTAATCTACTGGGACTAGGGGGATTTACAGACAGAAGAGTGGTCTCCAGCGGCTGCAAGTCCAAGAACTCTTATAGAGAAAGCTGGCCTGTTACTAACCTAAATGCATCTGGATTTTCTCAAGAAATATCAACATTCCAGGCATCAGACAAGAGACATTCCAGGGTCCAGCCAGCAAGATAAGCCCAGTGGTTTACCTTGATGACTTTCTTTACCCCATATGGATTAGAATGACCGCCAGGGAAACTTAGAGGGCAAGATGGTGGTGACATCCAAGATGGCTAGACCCGTGACCAGTTGAGTTCCAACAGGATGAAGGTGGAACTAGGAGGAGAGGAAGGGATTTTGAAGTCACGCAATAAAACTTCTCTGTTGGGGCCAGCGCTGTGGCACAGCGGGTTAAAGCCCTAGCCTGCAGCACCAGCAACCCATATGGGCACCAGTTCAAGTCCCGGCTGCTCCACTTCTGACCCAGCTCTCTGCTACGGCCTGGAAAAGCAGTGGAAGATGGACCAAATCCTTGGGACCCTGTACCTGCCTGGGAGACCCAAAAGAAACTCTTGGCTTCAGATGAGCTCAGTTTGGGCCATTGCGCACATTTGGGGAGTGAACCAGCAGATGCAAGGCCTCTCAATCTCTACCCCTCTTTAAACCTGTCTTTCAAACAAATAAAATAGATCTTTAAAAAACAGAAGCAAAATTTCTGGGTCAATAGTCAGCTTCATTATTTCATCTGGGAAAATGTTTTCATGAGTGTATTCATATATCAAAACTCATAAAATTGTACTTTTCCAAACAGACTTATTGGAGCCTGTGCTGTGGTGTAGCAGGTAAAACCACCACCTGACAGTGGCATCCCATATGGGTGCCGGTTCAAGTCTCAGCTGCTCCACTTCTGATCCAGCTCCATGCTAAAGCCTGAAAGAATTAGCAGAGGATGGCTCAAGTGCTTAGGCCCCTACACCCACATGGGAGACCTGGAAGAAACTCCAAGCTCCTGGCTTCGGATTGTCCCAGCTCCAGCTGTTGAGGTCATTTGGGGAGTAAACTATCATATGGTATATCATATATATATGGTTCCTGGCTTCAGCCTGGCCCAGGCCTGGCTGTTGTAGCCATCTGGGGAAGGGACCATCAGGTGGAAGATCGATAGATCTCTCTCTTTCTCTCTCTCTCTCTCTCTCTCTATGCATCTCCTCTCTCTGTGTAACTCTGACTTTCAAATAAATAAAATCAATTTAAAAAAAATATAAATCTCATTTACATATGCTGTGTATGAAAAGTATACCCATGAAATCTGGATGGAGGCTGTGGGGTAGAAGGGAAGCTTAACAAATTGTATATGCTGGTGGAGCTCTTTGCTTGTGAAACAGTGGCTAATACTTCAGAGTTACTTTTTTAATATGCGGGTACTTCAAAATGCTTGTGGAAAATAGAACTAAGGGGAAAGTTTGCTTTTGTAGGAAAACATTTGAAATCCATGCATGCTTTTTTCCTACACTGTGTTTTTCCATGAACTTTTGGAAGACTCCTCATATTAAGTTCTCTTCCCATCTAAAGCTTAATCCAGGAAACAGAGATTTACTTCCTTCTGGCTTTATTTTGCTAAGGCACAGGATTAGCATTAACATCACCCCTATTCCAAGTCCATTTTCAAGGCTGTTGGCCCCGGGTGAGGATTTGCCCACTACACCCAACAGTTGCTTTCAACAGAAACGGGAAAAATCACCTTCAGCTTCACCGGGAGTAAACAGCAAATTCTCACCTCCCTGCCCCGTGATGAATGAATTTACACCTAAAAGTTCCTGAAATGCCACCTAGATGGAAGCTGCTGAGTGGAGTGGTGACTGCCTGGGCTACGGCACTGGCACCTGCACGTTGGTGGTCCATGGCGGGTGATGACAAGATCCTCCTAAACCCTGGCCCAGACTCCCATCTCCAGAGGCGCTCACTCCCCTCCAACACACGAGGGGCTGTGACGCTTGGGCCACCACAGAACAGCCCTCTGGATCCTAGACAGCACTTGCTGAACACACAGCTGGTGCACCTGCGAGAGTAACCTCATCCTCTCATCAGTCAGGGCTGGCCACCTGCCAGTCAGTCAGCGGGCAGTCCCTTCTGGCTGAGCCCTCTTTGGGAGCACTGGCGGAAGCAGGACAAACCCAGAGTTCCCGACCTGGGGCAGCTCTGCCACAAAGAGTCTGCCATGTGTGGAGAGGTGCCCCTCCTGCAGGCAGGGGTGGCCAGGCACCTCTGACCCAAAGCGCCAGCCCGGGGGGAACCAGCAGTGCTGGCTTGCTCACTCTCCCAGGAGTTCTCTCTCCTGCCATAGGCGGCCCTCAGCCTGACCCTCTTCTCAGCACCAGGGAGAACTCCCCCAAATGGGGCCGGGCTTCCTTCAGCACAATGCTAGGGCCCAGAGCTGGCTCAGCCTCAGGCCTCTGCTGAAGGTGACAGCCTGGGCCTGGCCTTAGCTGTTCTCGGGTTAAAGGAGAGACTTCCAGTACATCAGTCAGCCCCAGTCTGGAAGCACCTGAATGGCTCTAACATCCACTGCCCAAACATCCCCACGCCCGATGGCCGGGGCAAGGGGTTGCCTTTTTGTAACAATCTCCCCAGGACAGACTCACCCTCAGCCTCAGGCAGGGATGGACATCCTGAAAGAATGTCCAGTGTCACTACAGGGCCCCACCTTCTAGAAGGGGCAGGTGGATGCAGCTGGTCTGTGGTGCACTCTCTCTCTGCACCTGCGAGGGGCTCCCAGGTTTAGGAGCTTTGGCCACTGTGAGGAACAGGGCCTTTCCCGTGGTTTCTCCCCTGGGATTGGCATAATTTCTAGGGACTTTGGCATTCAGAGGAGCAGCATCTAGCCTGAAAAAAAAAGCACTCGATTTGCCCCATAATCAGCAGGAACAGGGACCCTTGGAAACAATCAGGGATGAGCAGGGCTACTTACCAAATACTTTAGCCAAGCCTTAATCCTCATTTTTAATGCTTGAGGAAAATTTATTGGTTGGGCCTGTGGAGGAAGTAAATTCAGCTGTGAAGAAAGTGCTCCCTGGGTCTGCCTGGACGGGGACCCCCCTTAGTCACCCGGCATCGACCCCCGTGTGTTCCTGAGGATACATAAACAGACATACACACACACACACACACACACACACACGTTCAAAGCCTTTTCTCTTAACACAGTCCTTGGGCCCCTGCACTAGCATGGGTGACCTGGAAGAAGCTCTTGGCTCCTGGCTTCGGATCGGCACAGCCCCAGCCATTGCAGCCATCTGGGGATTGACCCAGCAGATGGAATACCCCTTTCTTTCTCTCTCCCTCTCTTCCCCTGCCTCTCTGTAACTATGTCTTTCAAATAAATACATAAATCTTAAAAAAACAAAAAAAGAATCGATACAATGCCAGCGTGACTCATCCAGTATGCTCATCAGTAAAAGATCATAAACACCCTTTGGTTTCTTTTTCTTTTTTCAGGCAGAGATAGCAAGAGAGAGAGAGACAGAGAGAAAGGTCTTCCTTTCTCCATTGGTTCTACCCCCAAATGGCTGCTACAGTCGGTGCACTGCGCCAATCCGAAATCAGGAGCCAGGTGCTTCCACCTAGGCCATCCTCCACTGCCTTCTGGGTCACAGCAGAGAGCTGGAGTGGAAGAGGAGCAACCACGGCACCTGCCAACCCTTTGGGTTTTAAAGTTCGCACAAGAGTGCTCAGTTCCTTCCCTTTCTATGCTATCCTGCAATGGATAGTGTCACCATTTAAAGTGACATAGCTCCTGCATGAGACGTCTGATGCCCCGCTCAGAGCACGCTGGCACCCTGGCCTCCACACAGGTGGCTCTGATTCCCTTGGTGATGTTGGCATGCTTATTGATGGGAGAACAGCCCTGGAGTTTCCTCCAGTGTGAGGGCTGTGTTTGCTGCTTCAGCTTTTACATACCCAGTGACTTAACACAGAGAACCGCAAGGAATGTGGTCAGCCAGTTAAGTTTAGTAAAATAGCAAAAGTGGTTCTAAAAGCAGGTGGTGACTAAACATCAAGGAAGGAGATCCAGGTCACTTTTCAGAACGGGAGTTTTCATAATATCCAAATGGTGAAAATAACCCAAATGCCCATGCACATGTAAGAAACAAAAAGGGCTAGCACGGTGTCTCACAGGGATAATCCTCTGCCTGGGGAGCAGGTATTCTGGTTTCTGTCCAGATTGCTCCTCTTCTAGTCCAGCTCTCTTCTAAGGCCTGGGAGGGTAGTGGAGGATGGCCCAAGTGCTTGGGCCCTACACCTGCATGGGAGACCAGGAGGAAGCACCTGGCTCCTGCATTTGGATCACCACAGCACTGCCCATAGTGGCCATTTGGGTGGTGAACCAACGGAAGGAAGGCCTTTCTCCCTGTCTTCTCTCTCTCACAGTCTAACAATGCCTGTCAAATGAGAGAGTGAGAGAGAGAGAGAGAGAGAGACAGAGACAGAGAGAATGAATGTAGTCTGTCCTCACAATGGGACAGTACTCAGCCTTACAGGACATGATGTTCTCACACAGGCTACCACATACATGAGTCCTGGAAAAACAGCAAGCCAAAGAATCCAGAGGAAAGCACAATGGGGAGAAACTACTGCAGGCACATGGCTATTTCTGGGGTGATAAAGAGTTCTAGAGCTAGATAACGGGTACTGGCACTGTGGCACAGTGGGTTAAGTCCTCGCCTGTAACACTGGCACCCCATTGGGTGCTGGTTAGAGTCTCAGCTGCTCCACTTCCAATCCAGCTTCCTGCTGATGCACCTGGGAAAGCAGCAGAAGATGGCCCTGCCATCCATGTAGGAGACACAGACCACACCATTGCAGCCATTTGGGGAATAAACCAGCAGATGGAAGATCTTCTTCTCTCTCTGTCTCTTCCTACCTCCTTCCCTCCATCTCTCTCTCTCTCTCTCTCTCTTCTCTCTCTCTCTCTCTCTCTCTCTAATGCTGCCTTTCAAATAAATTATAAATCTGAAAAATATTAAAATTAGGGAGACAAGTTGTGGTGCACCACTAGCATCCTTCTTGAGTGCCTATTCAAGTCCCAGCTGCCCCACTACCAATCCAGTTCCCTAATAATATGCCTGGTAAAGCAGTGGGAGATGGTCCAAGTACTTGGGCCCCTGTACCCATGTGGGAGACCCAAGTGGAGTTTCATGTTCCTGGTTTCAGCCTGGCCCAGCCCTGGCTGTTGCAGCCAACTGGGGCATGAACCAATCAACGAAAGATTGCTCTGTCTGTCTCTCTTTTTCCTCTGTAACTCTGCCTTTCAGATACATAACTAGTTTTTTAAATAAAATAAAGGGACCGGCATTGTGGTGTAGCAGATAAAGTCACTGCCTGCACCACCAGCATCCCGTATGACTGCTTACTTAAGTCCCAGCTGCTCTACTTCCAATCCAGCTCCCTGTTAATGGCTTGAGAAAGCAATGGAGGATGGCCCAAGTGCTTGGGTCCCTGCACCCATGTGGGAGACCTGGAAGAAGCTCTGGGTTCAGCCTGGCCCAACTCTCACCATTGCAGCCATCTGGGGAATGCACCAGCAAATGGAAGATCTCTCTCTCTCTGTAACTGATTTGCAAATAAATAATCTTTAAAATAAAATACCTAGATAATGATGATTCACAAGTTAGTGAGTATACTGGAACTCACTGAATTACATACTTTCAAAAGGGTAAAATTTTTAGTATGTGAATTTTATCTCCATAAAGCTGCTATTTGAAAAGGGATGTGTAGGACCGGCATCATGGAGTAGCGAATAAAGCCAGCTCCATACTAATGGCCAAGAGTTTGGGCCCCTGCATCCAATGGGAGGACCTGGAAGAAGCTCCTGGCTCCTTGTTTCCATCTGACCCAGCCCTGGTCATTTCTGCCATCTGCAAAGTGAAACAGCAGATAAAAAGTTCTCTCTGTGTCTCTCCCTCTCTCTCTCTATTGCTCTGCCTTTCAAATAAGAATATCTTTTTTAAAGAAAATTTAAAATGATGTGAGATGTGCCTAGGAAAGCAGCAAAAGATGGCCCAAGGGCTTGGGTCCCTGAACCCATGTAGGAAATCCAGATGGGAGTCCAGGCAGCTGACTTTGCCTTGGGCCAGTCCTGTCTGTTGAAGCCTTTGGGGAGTGAACCAGCACATGAAATACCTTCCTCTCCCTGTGATGGAACAAGGACATATACCTCTCAGCCATTCTAGGTTCTTGTTACCCCTGCCTTCTTTCCAGAGACCAGTTCAGTCTCACCCCCTGCATTCTCCCCCAGGTTTGAAGGCCAGTGGGCCAAACTTGGAGAATCAGTATGGAGAAGCTCATCTCTGCCTACTGCCACCTATCCCCACCCCTAGTCTACCTAAGATACAAAATGGCCAGGCCAACTGTGGTCTGGGCCTTTGCTAAGTGTTGGGTCTGTGTACTCAATGGCAGTTGGTTGACCTCTGCGAGTATATTTTCTTTGAGTAAATTTGGTCTGGCTGCAAGTTCGTATTCTGTCTCCTCTTTGTTCTTTGACTTTTTCTAACACTCTGTCTCTCCCCACCCCCACCACATCACTCTACCTTCCAAATAAATAAACTAAAAGATTGATACAACTTCTATAATCAAAAGTTAAAATGCACACTTATGCTACGACCCCATGGAGCTCTGAAGTTTAAGTAAGCTTCAAAATTTGGAAAACTTTTGAGGTTACACCCCTCTTGCAAGCACTAAATCCCTAATGGCAAGTGTAGGGAGGTAAGATGGCAGGCAGGCAGAATGCCTGGTCCACCACACCAGCCCCAGATGCAGGCTCCCGGAATCACTCGCTGTCACACAGACAAACTGGGACAGTACCTTCGATCAGTTTGATAGGGTGAGGCTTGGTATCTCGCCAGAAAACCAAGAGGAAAACACAGAGGATCAGAGTTCTACTCATCTTTGCTGAGGTCTGTCCTCTATCAAGGAGAAAATGAACTGCTGAAGAGCCGGCCCACTCAATAGCCTTGGCTCCAGGATACAGTAGAACCCAGAGGTCTGTGATGTCACACCCAGAGGGCGGGGCAGGGACTGGGATATCTGCAGAGGAGGGTGAGAACTTGTCCATGGACCGGGACAGAGGGGGATGACACAGTGGCAAGATATATATTTAAGATTTTGTTCATATATTTGAGAGGCAAATTTAGTGAGAGAGAGAGAGAGAGAGAGAGCTTCCATCTGATGGTTCAGTTGGTTGACCTCTGCGAGTTATTTTCTTTGAGTAAATTTGGTCTGGATGCAAGTTCATATTCTGTCTCCTCTTTGTTCTTTGCCTTTTTCTAAACTCTGTCTCTCCCCACCCCCACCACATCACTCTACATTCCAAATAAATAAAAAGAATGAGAAAAACAGACAGAGATGGGCCAATCTGAAGCCTGGAGCTTCTTCTGGGTCTCCCACATGGGTGCAGGGTCCATTGCTCTACCCAGGCACATTAGCAGGAAGCCAGATCGGAAGTAGAGCAGCCAGGACTCGAACTGATGCCTGTACATGGGATGCCAGCACCACAGGTGGAAGCTTAACCTATCACACCATAGTGCCGGACCCACAGTGGCAAAATATTAACCAGGACTCTTTAGAAGTAAGGGACAAAAACTCAACCCAATCAGCTTAAGACAACTGGATGTAGCTAGAGTAACAAGAAAAACTGTATGATTAACCAAGATGCCACATTAAGTGTTGTTACTGGGGGGCTGGTTCTGTGGGGTAGTGAGCTAAGCACTCACCTGCAGCACAGGCATCCCATACGGGCTCCTGTTTGAGACTCGGCTGCTCCACTTCTGATCCAGCTCTCTGCTATGGCCTGGGAAAGCAGTAGAAGATGGCCCAAGTCCTTGGGCCCCTGCAACCACATGGCAGACCCAGAAGAAGCTCCTGGCTCTTGGCTTCAGATCAGTGCAGCTCTGGCCATTGTGGCCATGTGGAGAGTAAACCAGCCAATGGAAAACTCTCTCTCTCTCTCTGTCTCTCTTCCTCTCTCCCTCTCTGTGTGTCCCCTTTACTCTCTCTGTCACTCTTTCAGAAAAATGAATAAATCTTTATAAAATAGAAAGTCCTGAGATAAATTCATACATGTAAGGTCAATTCACTAGCAAAGGTGTCAAGGTAATTCCATGAAGAAAGGACATTCTTTTAAACAAAAAATATTGACATAATTTGGAGCCACCTTGGGCCCTGCACCCGAATGGGAGTCCAGGAAGAAGCCTCAGATCGGTGCAGCGTTGGCTGTAGAGGTGCATTTGGAGGGTGAACCAACTGAAGGAAGACCTTTCTCTCTGTCTCTCTCTCTCTCTCACACTAACTCTGCCTGTCAAAAAAAAATAATTTGGAGCCAGTGCAATAAGCAAACATTGGGAAAAACCCAAATATCCACAAAAGGTGAAATAGACAAGTTCTGGCATATCCATATAACGAAATATGACTAAGCAATCAAAAGTAATAAAAATATTGCACAATGATATGCAGCAATCAAAATAACTGATGAATGAAAGAAATAAAACAAAGTGCACAGGGCAGGGGTCCATCTACGTCCAGCGCTAGAAATGACAGCTAATCCATGCACAGAAAGCTGGCTGTGCTGGCTTGTGTTTGGGGAAACCCAGAATACAAGAATCAGCTGCCTGGGACACATCCAAAATCACACCAGCTGTAATCTACTGGGACTAGGGGGATTTACATACAGAAGAGTGGTCTCCAATGGCTGCAAGATGAAGGGCTCTTATAGACGAAGCTGGCCTGTGACTAACCTAAATGCATTTGGATTTTCTCAAGAAATATTAACATTCCAGGCATCGGACAAGAGACATTCCAGGGTCCAGCCAGCAAGATAAGCCCAGTGGTTTACCTTGATGACTTTCTTTACCCCATATGGATTAGAATGACCTCCAGGGAAACTTAGAGGGCAAGATGCTAGTGACATCCAAGATGGCTAGACCCTTGAGCAGTTGAGCTCCAACAGGATGAAGGTGGAACTAGGAGGAGAGGAAGGGATTTTGAAGGCGTGCTATAAAACTTCTGGGTTGGGTCCAGCGCTGTGGCACAGCAGGTTAAAGCCCTAGCCTGCAGCACCAGCAACCCATATGGGCACCAGTTCAAGTCCCGGCTGCTCCACTTCTGATCCAGCTCTCTGCTATGGCCTGGAAAAGCAGTGGAAGATGGACCAACTCCTTGGGCCCCTGTATCTGCGTGGGAGACCCAAAAGAAGCTCCTGGATTCAGATGAGCTCAGCTCGGGCAATTGCGGACATTTGGGCAGTGAACCAGCGGATGGAAGGCCTCTCTAGCTCTACCCGTCTCTGTAACACTGTCTTTCAAACAAATAAAATAGATCTTTAAAAACTGAAACAAAAAAATTTTGGGTCAATAGACACCTTCATTATTTCAATTGGGAAAATGGTTTCATGAGTGTATTTATATATCAAAACTCATAAAATTGTACTTTTCCAAACAGACTTATTGGAACCTGTGCTGTGGTGTAGCAGGTAAAACCACCACCTGAACACTGGCATCCCATATGGGTGCCGGTCCAAGTCTCAGCTCTCCACTTCTGATATAGCTCCCTGCTAAAGGCCTGAAAGAAGTAGCAGAGGATGGCTCAAGTGCTTAGGCCCCTACACCCGCCTGGGAGACCTGGAAGAAACTCCTGGCTCCTGGCTTCAGATTTTCCCAGCTGCAGCAGTTGAGGTAATTTGGGGAGTAAACTATCATATGGAAGCGCTCTCTCTCTCTCTCTCTCTGACTCTCTCTCTCCCTCTCTCTCATTTTCTCTCTCTGTAACTTTGACTTTCAAATAAATCTAATTAAAAGAAAAAAAGACATCCCAAATGGTCACAATGGCCAGGGCTGGGCCAGGCCAAAGCCAGGTGCCTGGAACTCCATCTGGGTCTCCTACATGCAGACATGTGTGCAGGGGCCCAAGCACTCTTGCCATCTTTCACTGCTTTCCCAGGTGCTTTAGCAGGGAGCTGGATCGGTTACGGAGCAGATCATATGAGATGCTACTTTGGCGGCTGCAGCTTTTCCTATCTCATCACAATGCCAGCCCCAAATTATAATCTTTTTATACATGCAGTTTTCATGTCATTCATATCTCAATAAAGCTGTGAGAAAATGCAGTGCATTTTCTTTTTTCCTATTTTCATTCCTATTAGTTGTCCTATTTTCCTTCCTATGAGTGATACCAAGATCAAATAACATGGTAGGATTCTGATTGGAAGATGACATATGAAGTGCAAGTATCTGTGTCTTCAGTGACCCAATCTTCCACCCTACTTGAAGGGAATAGCAAAGAAAGGAATCTAAGGGCAGGCATTTGACATCGCCATTGAAATGCCACTTGGGACACCAACACCACACATCAGTGCCTGGGTTTGAGTCCCAGCTCCACTCCCAGCTCCAGGTTCCTGCTAATGTATGCCCTGGGGAGGCAGCAAATGATGGCTCAAGTCCTGAGGCCCTGCTGCCCACATGGGAAACTAACCCAGACAGACTCATTGGTTCCTGGCTTCAGTCTGGCCCAGCCCTGGCTGTTGTAGCCATCTGGGGAAGGAACCAGCAGGTGGAAGATCGATAGATCTCTCTCTCTGCCTCTCCTCTCTCAGTGTAACACTGACTTTCAAGTAAATAAAATCTATTAAAAAAAAAGACAAATCTCATTTACAAATGCTGTGTATGAAAAGTATACCCACGAAATCTGGATGGAGGCTGTGGTGTAGAAGGGAAGCTTAACAAATTCTATAAGCTGGTGGAGCTCTTTGTTTGTGAAACAGTGGCTAATACTTCAGAGTTACTGTTTTAATATGAGGGTACTTCAAAATGCTTGTGGAAAATAGAACTAAAGGGAAAGTTTGCTTTTGTAGCAAAACATTTGAAATCCATGCATGCTTTTTTCCTATGCTGTGTTTTTCCATGAACTTTTTGAATACTCCTCATATTAAGTTCTCTTCCCATCTAAAGCTTTCTCCAGGAAACAGAGTTTTACTTCCCTCTGGCTTTATTTTGCTAAGCCACAGGATTAGAATTCACATCATCCCAATTCCAAGTCCATTATCAAGGCTGTTGTCCCCAGGTGAGGGTTTGCCCACTACACCCAACTGCTGCTTTCAATAGACATGGTAAATATCAGTAGATATGGGGAAAAAAAAAAAGAAGCAGGGTTTGAGCAGGGCAACTTACCAAATTCTTTAGCCAAACCTTCATCCTCATTTTTAATGCTTGAGGAAAATTTATTGGTTGGGCATGTGGAGAAAGTAATTTCAGCTGTGAGGAAAGTGCTCCCTGGGTCTGCCTTGACGGGGGTCCTCCTTAGTCACCCGGCATCGACCCCCATGGACGCCTGAGGATATGGACACACACACAAATACACACACACATTCAACGCCTTTTCGATCTTAACACAGTCCTTGGGCCCCTACACTGGCATGTGAGACCCGGAAGAAGCTCCTGGCTCCTGGCTTTGGATCGGCACAGAACCAGCCATTGCAGCCATCTGGGGAGTGAACCAGCAGATGGAAGAATCCTTTCTTTCTCTCTCACTTTCTACCCCTGCCTCTCTGTAACTCTGTCTTTCAAATAAATAAATAAATCTTAAAAAAAAAAGGAATCGATACAATGCCAGCATGACTCATCCAGTGTGCTCATGTATAAAAGATCATAAACACCCTTTGGTTTCTTTTTTCTTTTTTCAGGCAGAGTTAGCAAGAGAGAGTTAGACAGAGAGAAAGGTCTTCCTTTCTCCATTGGTTCACCCCACAAATGGCTGCTACAGCCGGCGCACAGCACTGATCTGAAGCCAGGAGCCAGGTGCTTCCACCTAGGCCATCCTCCACTGCCTTCCCGGGCCAAGCAGAGAGCTGGACTGGAAGAGGAGCAACCACAGCGCCTGCCAACCCTTTGGGTTTTAAAGTTCGCACAAGAGTGCTCAGTTCCTTCCCTTTCTATGCTATCCTGCGATGGATAGTGTCACCATTTACAGTGACGTAACTCCTGCATGAGACGTCTGAGCCCCTGCTCCCGGCATGCTGGCGCCATGGCCTCCACGCAGCTGCCTCTGATTCCCTTGGTGATGTTGTCAAGCTTAGTGCTGAGAAGTCTGCTGTGAGTCTAATTGGATCAAATGAAAAACACATTAGAGAGCCTTACAAACAGAATGGGTGAGGCAGAAGAGAGAATATCGGACTTAGAAGACAGAGCACAGGAAATTATACAGTCAAACCAAAGAAAAGAAGAGGAAATTGGAAATCTAAAAAATATTCAATATGATATACTATCTATAAGCTGTATTTTGGAAATTTATATTCTTTAAATAAAAGCATTATAAAAAATTTAAAAAAAAGCTTAGTGCTGGGATAACAGCCCTGCAGCCCTGCAGTTTCATCCAGCAAGAGGGCTGTGTTTGCTGCTTCAGCTTTTACATACCCAGTGACTTAACACAGAGAACCGCAAGGAATGTGGTCAGCCAGTTAAGTTTAGTAAAATAGCAAAAGTGGTTCTAAAAGCAGGAGGTGACTAAACATCGAGGAAGGAGATCCAGGTCACTTTTCAGAACAGGAGTTTTCATAATATCCAAATGGTGAAAACAACCCAAATGCCCATGTACATGTAAGAAACAAAATGGGCCAGCACCATGGCTCACTAGGCTAATCCTCTGCCTGTGGAGCCGGTATTCTAGGTTCTAGTCCTGGTTGTAGCGCCGTTCTGTCCCGTTTGCTCCTCTTCTTGTCCAGCTCTTTGCTATGGCCTAGGAGGGCAGTGGAGGATGGCCCAAGTGCTTGGGCCCTACACCTGCATGGGAGACCAGGAGGAAGCACCTGGCTCCTGGCTTTGGATCAGTGCAGCGTCGACATAGAGGCCATTTTGGGGCTAAACCAATGGAAGGAAGGCTGCCTTTCTCCCTGTCTCTTGCTTTCTCTCACTGTCTAACTCTGCCTGTGGAGGGAGAGAGAGAGAGAGAGAGAGAGAGAGAGAGAGAATGAATGTAGTCTGTCCTCACAATGGGACAGTACTCAGCCTTACAGGGCATGAAGTTCTCACACAGGCTACCACATACATGAGTCCTGGAAACACAGCAAGCCAAAGAAGCCAGGGGAAAACAGAAGAAGATGGCCCTGTAATCCATGTAGGAGACCCAGACCACACCATTGCGGCCATTTGAGGAATAAACCAGCAGATGGAAGATCTTTTTCTCTCTCTCTTCCTCCCTCTTTCTCTCTCTCTCTCTCTCTCACTCTGCCTTTCAAACAAATAATAAATCTGAATAAAATTAAAATAAGGGCGCCAAGTTGTGGTGCACCACTAGCATCCCATATGAGTGCCTGTTCCAGTCCCAGTTGCTCCACATCCAAACCAATAGAAAGTCCTGAGATAAATTCATACATGTAAGATCAATTAACTAGCAAAGGTGTCAAGGTAATTCAATGAAGAAAGGACCTTCTTTTAAACAAAAAATATTGAACTAATGTGGAGCCACCTTGGGCCCTGCACCTGAATGGGAGGCCAGGATGAAGCTTCAGATCGGTGCAGCGCCGGCTGTAGCAGCGATTTGGAGGATGAACCAACTGAAGGAAGAACTTTCTCTCTGTCTCTCTCTCTCTCACACTAACTCTGCCTGTCAGAAAAAATAATAATTTGGAGGCAGTGCAATAAGCAAACATTGGGAACAACCCAAATATCCACAAAAGGTGAAATAGACAAGTTCTGGCATATCCATATAATGAAACATTTCTAAGCAATCAAAAGTAATAAAAATATTGCACAATGATATGCAGCAATCAAAATAACTGTGATGAGTGAAAGAAATAGAACAAAGTGCACAGGGCAGGGGTCCATCTACATCCAGGGCTAGAAGTGATAGCTAATCATGTACAGAAAGCTGGCTGTGCTGGCTTGTGTTTGGGGAAACCCAGCATAAAAGAATCAGCTGCCTAGGACACATCCAAAATCACACCAGCTGTAATCTACTGAAACTACAGACAGAAGAGTGGTCTCCAGTGGCTGCAAGACGAAGGGCTCTTATAGACAAAGCTGCCCTGTGACTAACCTAAATACATCTGGACTTCCTCAAGAAATATTAAAATTCCAAGCATCAGACAAGAGACATTCAAGGGTCCAGCCAGCAAGATAAGCCCAGTGGTTTACCTTGATAACTTTCTTTACCCCATATGGATTAGAATGACCTCCAGGGAAACTTAGAGGGCAAGATGCTAGTGACATCCAAGATGGCTAGACCGGTGAGCAGTTGAGTTCCAACAGGATGAAGGTGGAACTAGGAGGAGAGGAAGGGATTTTGAAAGCACGCAATAAAACTTCTGGGTTGGGTCCAGCGCTGTGGCACAGCGGGTTAAAGCCCTCGCCTGCAGCACCAGCAACCCATATGGGCACCAGTTCAAGTCCCGGCTGCTCCACTTCTGATCCAACTCTCTGCTATGGCCTGGAAAAGCAGTGGAAGATGGACCAACTCCTTGGGCCCCTGAAACCACGTGGGTGACTAAAAAGAAGCTCCTTGCTTCAGATGAGCTCAGCTCTGGCCATTGTGGACATTTGGGAGTGAACCCGCGGATGGAGGGCCTCTCTAGCTCTACCCCTCTCTGTAACTCTGTCTTTCAAAGAAATAAAATATATCTTTAAAAAACAAAAAAAAAAAACCTTCTGGGTCAATAGTCAGCTTCATTATTTCAATTGGGAAAATGGTTTCATAAGTGTATTCATATATCAAAACTCATAAAATTGTAATTTTCAAAATAGACTTATTGGAGCGTGTACTGTGGTGTAGAAGGTAAAACCACCACCTGAACACTGGCATTCCATATGGGTGCCGGTTCAAGTCTCAGCTGCTCCACTTCTGATCCAGCTCCCTGCTAAAGGCCTGAAAGAAGTAGCAGAGGATGGCACAAGTGCTTAGGTCCTACATCCACATGGGAGACCTGGAAGAAACTCTTGGCTCCTGGTTTCAGAATATCCCAGCTCCAGCCGTTGAGGTCTTTTGGGGAGTAAACTATCGTATGGAAGCTGTCTCTCTGTCTCTCTCTCTCCCTCTCTCTCATTTTCTCTCTCTGTATCGTTGCCTCTCAAATAAATATAATTAAAAAAAAAAGACATCCCAAAAGGCCACAATGGCCAGGGCTTGGCCAGGCCAAAGCCAGGAGCCTGAAACTCCATGTGGGTCTCCCACATCCAAACATGGTTGCAGAGGCCCAAGCACTCGGGCCATCTTTCACTGCTTTCCCAGGTGCTTTAGCAGGGAGCTGGATCGGCAGCAGAGCAGCTCATACGGGATGCTGCTGTGGCAACAGCAGCTTATCCTATCTCACCACAATGCCAGCCCCAAATTATAATCTTTTTAGACATGCAGTTATCATGTCATTCATATATCTCAATAAAGCTATGAGAAAATGCACTGCATCAAGTGGTCCTATTTTCCTTCCTATGAGTGATACCAAGATCAAATAACATGGTAGGATTCTGATTGGAAGATGACATATGAAGTGCAAGTATCTGTGTCTTCAGTGACCCAATCTTCCACCCTACTTGAAGGGAATAGCAAAGAAAGGAATCTAAGGGCAGGCATTTGACATCGCCATTGAAATGCCACTTGGGACACCCACACCACACATCAGTGCCTGGGTTTGAGTCCCAGCTCCACTCCCAGCTCCAGTTTCCTGCTAATGTATGCCCTGGGGAGGCAGCAAATGATGGCTCAAGTCCTGAGGCCCTGATGCCCACGTGGGAAACCAACCCAGACAGACTCATTAGTTCCTGGCTTCAGCCTGGCGCAGCCCTGGCTGTTGTAACTATCTGGGGAAGGAACCAGCAGGTGGAAGATCTCTCCCTCTCTCTCTCTCTCTGCCCCTCTTCTCTCTGTGTAACGCTTTCAAATAAATAAAATCAATTTTGTTAAAAAAAATTTATCTCATTTACAAATGCTGTGTATGAAAAGTATACCCATGAAATCTGAATGGAGGCTGTGGTGTAGAAGGGAAGCTTAACAAATTCTATAAGCTGGTGGAGCTCTTTGTTTGTGAAACAGTGGCTAATACTTCAGAGTTACTTTTTTAATATGCGGGTACTTCAAAATGCTTGTGGAAAATAGAACTAAAGGAAAAGTTTGGTTTTGTAGCAAAACATTTGAAATCCATGCATGATTTTTTCCTACGCTGTGTTTTTCCATGAACTTTTTGAAGACTCCTCATATTAAGTTGTCTTCCCATCTAAAGCTTTCTCCAGGAAACAGAGTCTTACTTCCCTCTAGCTTTATTTTGTAAGGCACAGGATTAGCATTCACATCATCCCAATTCCAAGTCCATTTTCAAGGCTTTTGTCCCTGGTTGAGGGTTTTCCCACTACACGCAACAGGCTCTTTCAATAGACAGGAGAAAAATCACCATCAGCTTCACCAGGAGTAAACAGAAAGTTCTCACCTTTCCCGCCCCATGATGAATGTATTTGGACCTACAAGTTCCTGAAACGCCACCCAGATGGAAGCTGCGGAGTGGAGCGGTGCCTGCCCGAGCTACGGCACAAGCACCAGCAGGTTGGTAGGTACTTTGCGGGTCATGACAGGATTCTACCAAACCCTGGCCCAGATTCCCATCTCCAGAGGCGCCCATTCCCCTCTGTCTCACGAGGGGATGTGACGCTGGGGCCACCACAGAACAGCCCTCTGGCTCCTAGACAGCACTTGCTGAACACACAGCTGGTGCACCTGTGAGAATAACCTCATCCACTCCTCTGTCAGGGCTGGACACCTGCCAGTCAGTCAGTGGGTAGTGCCTTCTAGCTAAGCCCTCTTTGGGAGCACTGGCAGAAGCAGGAGAAACCCAGAGATCCCGACCTGGGGCAGCTCCTGTGACAAAGAGTGTGCCATGTGTTGAAAGGTGCCCCTCTGGTAGGCAAAGGTGGCCAGGCACCTCTGATCTAACAGCACCAACATGGGGGGAACCAGTAGTGCTCGCTTGCTCACTCTCCAAGGAGTTCTCTCTCCTGCCAGAGGTGGCCCTCAGCCTGACTCTAATCTCAGCACCATGGAGAAATCACCAAATTGAAGCCGGGCTTCCCTCAGCTCAAAGCTGGGGCCCAGACCTTTCTCAGCCTCAGGCCTCTGCTGAAGGCAACGGCCTGGGCCTGGCCTTAGCTGTTCTCAGGTTAAATGAGAGATTTCCAGTACATCAGTCAGCCCCAGCCTGGAGGCACCCGAAGGGCTCTAACATCAACTGCACAAACATCCCCACGCCCGATGGCGGGGGTAGGGGCGACGCCTCTTTGTAACTATCTCCCCAGGATTGATTCACCCTCAGCCTCAGCAGGGATGAGAGGCCCCAAGAGAAGGTCCATGGTGACTGCAGGGCCACACCCTCTAGAAGGGGCAGGTGGATGCAGCTGGTATGTGGTGTACTCTCTGCAATTGTGAGGGGCTCCCAGGTTTAGGAGCCTCAGCTGCTGTGAGGAACAGGGCCTTTCCTGTGGTTTCTCCCCTGGGCTTGGCTTCATTTCTAGGGACTTTGGCATTCATTGGAGCAGTGTCTAGCCTGAAAACAAAGCACTCACTTTGCCCCCTAAGCAGCAGGAACAGGGCCCCTTGGAAACAACCAGGGATGAGCAGGGCTGCTTACCAAATCCTTTAGCCAAACCTTCATCCTCATTGTTAATGCTGAGGAAAATTTATTGGTTGGGTTTGTGGAGGAAGTAAATCCAGCTGTGAGGAAAGTGCTCCCTGGGTCTGCCTGGACGGGGGTCCCATTTAGTCACCCGGCATCGATACCCGTGTGTACCTGAGGATATGGACACACAAGCGTTCAATTCCTTTTATATCTTAACACATTCCTTGGGCCCTTGCACTGGCATGGGAGACCCTTAAGAAGCTCTTAGCTCCTGGCTTTGGATCTGCACAGCCCCAGCCATTGCTGCCATCTGGGGAGTGAACCAGCAGATGGAAGACCCCTTTCTGTCTCTCTCCCTCTCTGCCCCTGCCTCTCTGTAACTCTGTCTTTCAAATAAATATACAAATCTTAAAAAAAAAAGAATCTATACAATGCCAGCATGACGCATCCAGTATGCTCATGAGTAAAAGATCATAAACACCCTTTGGTTTATTTTTTCTTTTTCAGGCAGAGTTAGCAAGAGAGAGAGAGAGAGAGAGAGAGAGAGAGAGAGAGAGAGAGAGAGAGAGAGAGAATGGTCTTCCTTTCTCCATTGGTTCACCCACCAAATGGCTGCTACAGCCGGCTCACTGCACCAATCCATAGCCAAGAGACGGGTGCTTCCACCTAGGCCATCCTCCACTGCCTTCCGGGTCACAGCAGAGAGCTGGACTGGAAGAGGAGCAACCACAGCGCCGGCCAAAACTTTGGGTTTTAAAGTTCTCACAAGAGTGCTCAGTTCCTTCCCTTTCTATGCTATACTGCAATGGATAATGTCACCATTTACAGTGACGTAGCTCCCACATGCGAGAATGAGCCACTGCTCACAGCACGCTGGTGCCCTGGTGTCCACGCAGGTGCCTCTGATTCCCTTGGTGATGTTGGCATGCTTAATGCTGGGAGAACAGCCCTGCAGTTTCCTCCAGCACGTGGGCTGTGTTTGGTGCTTAGCTTTTACATACCCAGTGACCTAACACAGAGAACTGCAAGGAATGTGGTCAGCCAGTTAAGTTTAGTAAAATAGCAAAAGTGGTTCTAAAAGCAGTAGGTGACTAAACATCGAGGAAGGAGATCCAGGTCACTTTTCAGAACAGGAGTTTTCATAATAAAAAATGGTGAAAACAACTCAAATGCCCATGCACATGTAAGAAACAAAATGGGCCAGCACCGTGACTCACTAGGCTAATCCTCTGCCTGTGGAGCCGGCATTCTGGGTTCTAGTCCCGGTTGGGGCACTGGTTCTGTCCCAGTTGCTCATCTTCTACTCCAGCTCTCTGCTATGTCCTGGGAGGGCAGTGGAGGATGGCCCAAGTGATTGGGCCCTGCACCTGCATGGGAGACCAGGAGGAAAAACCTGACTCCTGGCTTTTGATCAGTGCAGTGTCGGCCATAGCGGCCATTTTATGGCTAAACCAATGGAAGGAAGCCCTTTCTCCCTCTCTCTCTCTCTCTCACTGTCTAACTCTGCCTTTCAAAGAGAGAGAGAAAGAGAGAGAGAGAATGAAGGCAGTCTGTCCTCACAATGTGACAGTACTCAGCCTTACAGGGCATGAAGTTCTCACACAGGCTACCACATAGATGAGTCCTGGAAACACAGCAAACCAAAGAAGGCAGGGGAAAGCAGAATAGGGAGCAATTACTACAGGCACCTGGCTCCTTCCTGGGGGGATGAAAATGTTCTAGAGCTAGATAATGGGGGCCAGCTCTGTAGCACAGTGGGTTAAGTCCCCACAAGTAACACTGGCATAACTTATGGGTGCTATTAGAGTCTCAGCTGCTCCACTTTCAATCCAGTTCCCTGCTAATGTGCCTGGGAAAGCAGTGGGAGATGGTCCAAGTACTTGGGCCCTTGTACCCATGTGGGAGACCCAAGTGGAGTTTCAGGTTCCAGCCCTGGCTGTTGCAGCCAACTGGGGCATGAACCAATCAATGGAAGATTTCTCTATCTGTCTCTCTCTCTTTTTCCTCTGTAACTCTGCCTTTCAGATACATAACTATTTTTTTTAAATAAAATAAAGGGACCGGCATTGTGGTGTAGCAGATAAAGTCACTGCCTGCACCACCAGCATCCCGTATGACTGCTTACTTAAGTCCCAGCTGCTCGACTTCCAATCCAGCTCCCTGTTAATGGCTTGAGAAAGCAATGGAGGATGGCCCAAGTGCTTGGGTCCCTGCACCCATGTGGGAGACCTGGAAGAAGCTCTGGGTTCAGCCTGGAACAACTCACCATTGCAGCCATCTGGGGAATGAACCTTCAAATGGAAGATCTCTCTCTCTGTAACTGATTTGCAAATAAATAATCTTTAAAATAAAATACCTAGATAATGATGATTCACAAATTAGTGAGTATACTGAAACTCACTGAATTACATACTTTCAAAAGGGTAAATTTTATAGTATGTGAATTTTATCTCCATAAAGCTGCTATTTGATGCAGGGGACCGAACCCTTGGCCAATAGTATGGAGCTGGCTTTATTCGCTACTCCATGACGCCGGTCCTACACATCCCTTTTCAAATAGCTAAGTCACTTTAAATGGTGACACTATCCATTGCAGGATTGCATAGAAAGGGTCGGAACTGAGCACTCTTGTGAGAAATTTAAAACCCAAAGGGTTGGCCGGCGCCATGGTTGCTCCTCTTCCAGGCCAGCACCTGGCTCCTGGCTTCAGATCAGTGCTGTGCGCCGCCTGTAGCAGCCATTTGTGGGATGAACCAATGGAGAAAGAAAGACCTTTCTCTCTGTCTCTCTCTCTCTTGCTAACTCTGCCTGAAAAAATAAAACAGAAACCAAAGGGTGTTTATGATCTTTTACTAATGAGCATACTAGATGCGTCATGCTGGAATTGTATCGATTCTATTTTTTTTTAAGATTTATTTATTTGAAAGACAGAGTCACAGAGAGGCAGGGGCAGAGAGTGAGAGAGAAAGAAAGGCGTGTTCCATCAGCTGATTCACTCCCCAGATGGCTGCAACGGCTGAGGCTGTGCCGATCCAAAGCCAGGAGACAGGAGATTCTTTCAGGTCTCCCATGCCAGTGCAGTGGCCCAAGGACTGTGTTAAGAGAGAAAAGACGTTGAACGTGTGTGTGTGTGTGTGTGTCCATATCCTCAGGCACACACCAGGGTCGATGCTGTGCTGAAGGAAGCCCATCCCCATTTGAAGGAGTTCTCCCTGGTGCTGAGAAGAGGGTCAGGCTGAGGGCCTCCTCAGGCGTGAGAGAGAGATCCTGGGAGAGTGAGCCAGCGAGCACTGCTGGTTCCCCGCGGTCTGGCGCTGTTTGATCAGAGGTGCCTGAACAACCATGCCTGCAAGAGAAGCACCTCTCCATTCATGGCACACTCTTTGTCACAGGAGCTGCTCCAGGTTGGGAACTCTGGGTTTGTCCTGATTCTGCAAGAGCTCGTAAAGAGGGCTCAGCCAGATGGCACTGCCAACTGACTGACTAGCAGGTGGCCAGCCCTGACGGATGAGTGGATGAGGTTACTCTAGCAGGTGCAGCAGCTGTGTCTTCAGCAAGTGATGTCTAGGAGCCAGAGGGTTGTACTGTGGTGGCCCCAGCGTCACAGCCCGTCATGTGTTTGAGGAGAGTGAGCGCCTCTGGAGATGGGAGTCTGGGCAGGTTTTGGGAAGATCCTGTCATTACCCGCCAAGGACCTACCAACGTGCCGGTTCCAGTGCCTTAGCCCGCGCAGGCACCGCTCCACTAGGCAGCTTCCATCTGGGTGGTGTTTCAGGAACTTGGAGGTCCAAATATTCATCACAGGGCAGGGGAGGTGAGAACTTACTGTTTACTCGTGGTGAAGCTGACTGTGATTTTTCCTGTGTCTATTGAAAGCACCTGTTGCGTGTAGTGGGCAAACCCTCACCTGGGGAAAACCGCCTTTAAAATGGACTTGGAATAGGGATCATGTGAATGCTAATCCTGTGGCTTAGCACAATATAGCCAGAGGGAAGTAAAACTCTTTATTGGAGAAAGCTTTAGATGGGAAAAGAACTTAATATGAGGAGTCTTCCAAAAGTTCAGGGAAAAACACAACGTAGGAAAAAATCATGCATGGATTTCAAATGTTTCGCTACAAAAGCAAACTTTTCCTTTAGTTCTATTTTCCACAAGCATTTTGAAGTACCCACATATTAAAAAAGTAACTCTGAAGTATTAGCCACTGTTTCACAAGCAAAGAGCTCCACCAGCTTATAGAATTTGTTAAGATTCCCTACTACCCCACAGCCTCCATCCAGATTTCGTGGGTATACTTTACATTCACAGCATTTGTAAATGAGATTTATCTTTTTTTAACAAAATTGATTTTATTTATTTGAAAGTCAGAGTTACACAGAGAGAGGAGAGGCAGAGAGAGAGAGAGAGAGAGAGAGAGAGAGAGTGAGAGAGAGAGAGAGAGATATCTATCGATCTTCCACCTGCTGGTTCCTTCCCCAGATGGCTACAACAGCCAGGGCTGGGCCAGGGTGAAGCCAGAAACCAATGAGTCTGTCTGGGTTGGTTTCCCATGTGGGCAGCAGGGCCTCAGGACTTGAACCATCATTTGCTGCCTCCCCAGGGCATACGTTCGCAGGAAGCTGGAGCTGGCAGTGGAGCTGGGACTCAAACCCAGTCACTGATGTGTGGTGTGGGTGTCCCAAGTGGCATTTCAATGGCGATGTCAAATCCCTGCCCTTAGATTCCTTTCTTTGCTATTCCCTTCAAGTAGGGTGGAAGATTGGGTCAGTGAAGACACAGATACTTGCACTTCATATGTCATCTTCCAATCAGAATCCTACCATGTTATTTGGTCTTGGAATCACTCATAGGAAGGAAAATAGGACCAATTGATGTACTGCATTTTCTCACAGCTTTATTGAGATATGAATGACATGATAACTGCATGTCTAAAAAGATTATAATTTGGGGCTGGCATTGTGGTGAGACAGGATAAGCTGCTGTTGCCACAGCAGCATCCCTTATGAGCTGCTCCGCTGCCGATCCAGCTCCCTGCTAAAGCACCTGGGAAAGCATTGAAAGATGGCTCGAGTGCTTGGGCCCCTGCACCCATGTCTGCATGTGGGAGACCCAGATGGAGTTCCAGGCTCCTGGCTTTGGCCTGGCCCAGCCCTGGTCATTGTGGCCATTGGGATGTCTTTTTTTTTTTAAATTAGATTGATTTGAACGGCAAAGTTACAGAGAGAGAAAATGAGAGAGAGGGAGAGAGAGAGAGAGAGCTTCCATATGATAGTATACTCCCCAAATGACCTCAAGAGCTGGAGCTGGGACAATCCAAAGCCAGGAGTGAGGAGATTCTTCCAGGACTCCCATGTGGGTGTAGGGGCCTAAGCACTTGAGCCATCCTCTGCTACTTCTTTCAGGACTTTAGCAGGGAGCTGGATCAGAAGTGGAGCAGCTGAGACTTGAACCGGACCCATATGGGATGCCAGTGTTCAGGTGGCAGTTTTACCTGCTTCACTACAGCACACGCTCCAATAAGTCTGTTTGGAAAAGTGGAATTTTATGAGATTTGATATATGAATACACTCATGAAACCATTTTCCCAATTGAAATAATGAAGCTGACTATTGACCCAGAAGTTTTTTGTTTTAGTCCTTTAAAGATCTATTTTATTTGTTTGAAAGACAGAGTTACAGAGAGGGGTAGAGATAGAGAGGCCTTCCATCCACGGGTTCACTCCCCATATTTCGGCAATGGCCAGTGCTGGGCTTATCTAAAGCCTCTAGCTTCTTTTGGATCTCCTACGTGGGTACAGGGGCCCAAGGAGTTGGTCCATCTTCCACTGCTTTTCAGGAGATAGCAGAGACCTGCATCAGAAGTGGAGTAGCCGGGACTTGAACTGGTGCCCATATGGGTTGCTGGTGCTGCAGGCCAGGGCTTTAACCCGCTGTGCCACAGTGCTGGCCACAACCCAGAAGTTTGATTGCATGGCTTTGAAATCCCTTCCTCTCTTCCTAGTTCTACCTTCATCCTGTTGGAACTCAACTGGACATGAGTCTAGCCATCTTGGATGTCACCACCATCTTGCCCTCTAAGTTTCCCTGGAGGTCATTCTAATCCATATGTGGTAAAGAAAGTCATCAAGGTAAACCACTGGGCTTATCTTGCTGGCTAGACCCTGGAATGTCTCTTGTCTGATGCCTGTAATGTTGATATTTCTTGAGAAACTCCAGATGCATTTAGTTTAGTCACAAGCCAGCTTTGTCTATAAGAGCCCTTCATCTTGCAGCCGCTGAGACCACACTTCTGTCTGTAAATCCCTCTAGTCCCATAGATTAAAGCTGGTGTGATTTTGGATTTGTCCTAGGCAGCTGATTCTTGTATGCTGGGTTTTCCCAAACACAAGCCAGCACAGCCAGCTTTCTGTGCATGGATTAGCTGTCATTTCTAGTGCTGGATGTAGATGGACCACTGCCCTGTGCACTTTGTTTTATTTCTGTCACTCGTCACAGTTATTTTGATTGCTGCATATCATTGTGCAATATTTTTATTACTTTTGATTGCTTAATAATATTTCATTATATGGATATGCCTGAACATTTCTTGTGTCGGCCGTGCCAGCATAAAGAATACACCAAGAGACAGTCTCTTATGCAAAACGCAAGTAGAGTATTTTATTGACCAGCATGCTAGGGTCGCAGCATCACAAATGTGAGTGAGCAACCTTGAGTACAAATCACATCAGCTTTTCATAGTTACACAAAAGCTTGAAGAATCTGTAGAACATATTTCACATGGGATCCCAGGGAACAGGGCAATCCCTTAAGCACAGTTGCAAGGTACAGATAACATAAGCTATTAGAAAGATTTACAACAGGTAAGGGTCACTTTCACCATACAGTTTCTAAGGTTAAATAAAACCCTAAGTTCATCAACTGGGTGCCTGTCAAGGTGAACATGTTTGTATATGTTTTGGACAAGGCCATATTCTGGTGTTATCTCTTCCTGCCCCAGCATCACCATGTCTATTCAGCAAAGACTAGCCTCAACCCCTCCTGGAGTCAGGAATCCAAAAAGTAGGTCAAAAGTCAATCTGGCAAGGGTCAGAAGAGAAAGGGGGGGTCCTGCTTAGTTTTAATATTCTTTCATTCCCCCCTTTTTCCTCTTGCAAATTTTCATATGTTAGAGACCAGCTTTGCTGTTAGACTCTACTACATCCGAGATTTTTATCATTTTTAGGTGGGACACTTTTTACTGGCACATATTGCTGCCGAATGACTATCAGTTTGATATTTTTTTACCTGTTTTTGAACAAATTTTACCAAATTATTTAGCACACACAGACTTATGGTGACTATTCAGAGCAGTACTATCAGAGGACCAGTTATTGCTGATAACAGGGTAGTTAACCAAGGGGATCACATAAACCATGATTTAAACCACCCTTGGTTTTGTTTACCTAAAAGTAGAAACCACCTCCCAAGTTAGTAGCTGGGGCTCATAAGGATTCCCACCAGCAAGGCTACCGCTCAGGGTTAGAAAGAGAAATGTGATGGATCTGTAGCTTAAGCAGATTGTCGGTCTTTTCCAGTTGCCATTCTTCCTCTGGTGCCACCGTAGTAGGTGCCAGCTTGAGGTGGGGAGCATGTATCCAGTTGCTGATGCCATCGACCTTCACTGCCATCAGCGTTGTCAGCAAGATGATGTAAGGTCCTTTCCACTGTGGTTCCAGAGTGTCTGCTCGATGCCTCCACATGTAAACTGAAGCTCCTACTCAGGAGGGATGGGGTAAAGATTCAGTTCCCGGTTTATATAAGTCCTTTAGCTGTTCCCAAACATATTTCTGCACACTTTTCAGGGCCTGCAGCCTTGCCATCAAAGGGACTGAAGAAACCGTCCAGCTATCATTATTTTGCAACATATCATGCGCTGGGGGGGGGATACTGATCAGAATTTTAAAGGGAGTTAACCCGAACATTACAGAAGAGGGGGTGTTGCGCGCGTGGTACAGGGCATAAGGAAGGAGCATCATCCAGTCTTTTAGGCCAGTATTTAAGGACGGTTTATATATTGTTTCTTTTAGAGTCTGATTTAGTTTTTTTACTTGCTCTGAGTTCTGGGACCGATAGGTGCAATGTAATTTCCAATTAATATTTAAAGCTTTTGAGAGGCCTTGAGTAATCTGTGCCACAAAGGCAGGCCCATTGTCTGATCCTATAGTCTGAGGGAGGCCGAATCTCGGGAAGATTTTTTTTTATTATTATTATTATTTTGACTGCTACCAAAGCAGTCTCATTTGTGGTGGGGAATGCCTCTATCCATCCTGAAAAAGTATCTATGAATACTAACAAATATCTATAACCTCCTTGAGTTGGTTTCACTTCAGTGAAGTCTACTTCCCAATGTTGCCCTGGTCTTTTTCCCCTTAATCTAGTCCCTATTGGTGCTTTGGCTGGGTATGCATTTATAGCCTGACAAGCTGCACAATGGTTGACTATCTCCTCTGCTAATTGTTTGTTCTGCATTGCTGATAAGGAAAACGGCTGTTTCCTGAGAAGGTTTTGAAGCTTCTGTACCCCCAAATGAGTAAACTGATGAACCTGCTGTAAATACTTCCTTGCTAGTTCCTGCTTATCCTCTCCCCTCTCTGCCGCTTCCCTGGATTCAATCTCCTTAGTTACTAAAGTCTCTATTGGGCCCTCCCCCAAAGCTACGTCCCGAGCTGCAGCGTCCGTTTGTCTGTTTCCCACTGCTGAAGCTCCCTTCTGGTGGTCCGGACAATGCATTATTGCCAGTTGGGCTCTCAGCATTATGGCCCCCGGATGTTACTAGTCCAGTTGTTGATAGATGGCCACATGAATGTGAGCAGTCACGAAAGGGTAGTGACTGTCTGTAGCACAATCAACTCAGCACGCTGTGCCGAGGTCCCATCTGGTAGGTGCGCCACCCATATGACATCACCATTCATGCTTACCACCGCTGCTCCTGCTCTTCTCCTACCATTTACCATGAGGCTGCTCCCATCCATAAACCATGTTACCTCCGGGCTAGACAGCGGTTGGTCAATCAGGTCCTGTCGATTTCCGCACTCTTCTGCTAGCACCTCCTGACAATGGTGTAGGACAGGGCCGGTGGTTGACTCTGGTAATAGCGTTGCAGGATTCAAGGTGGTAGGAGGCCCAAAGGTGATCCGATCCTTGTCCAACAGGATGCTCTGATAATGTGTAATTCTGGCATTTGTTTAGAGCGGTCTGGAGGTTGCCAACCAATGCTCTTTAGAGCGTGCGGGGGCTACGACGGTCAGCCTCTGCCCTAAGGTCAACTTATCTGCGTCCTTGACCAGCAAGGCTGCAGCTTCAATTGCCCTCAGGCACTTCGGCCATCCTCTGGCCACATGATCGAGTTTCCCAGAGAGGTAGGCTACTGTCTCTTCCACGGCCCCAGAGTCTGAGTCAATACACCTTTAGCAACCTCCCTTTCTCTTCCACACACAGGATGAAGGGTTTATCTCTATCCGGGAGGGCAAGTGCTGGGGCAGATAGCAGTGCCTTCTTTATAGAGTCGAAGGCCTGTTGTTGGTCCTTCCCCCAGGCAAAGTCCTGGGAGTCTTTCAGCAAGAGATATAGTGGTGCTGCCATGTGGGCAAATCCGGGTATCCACAATCGGCTAAAACCAGCCATCCCCCAAAATTCTCTCAGCTGCTTATGAGTAGTTGGGGCCGGAATCTGGGCTACCACCTCCTTTCTTGCTTCAGTCAACCACCGCTTTCCATCACGGAGGACATACCCCAGAAAAGTCACTTCCCTCCGACACAGCTGAGCCTTCTTTCCCGAGTCTCGGTAACCTAGCCGCCCCAGTTCTCACAGGAGGCAGCGAGTGCCATACTCACAATCCTTCAGGGTATGGGCTGCCAGCAACAGGTCATCTACATATTGGAGCAGAGTGACTTCAGGGTGTTCACCGCAAAAGGTCCAAGGTCCGGAGGTCCTGGTGCAGTGCCTCATCAAAGATAGTGGAGGAATACTTGAAGCCCTGAGGCAGGCGCGTCCAAGTCAGCTGGCCTGAAAACCCTTCTTCCAGGTCTTCCCATTCAAAGGCAAACATTGGCTGGCTATCTGGATGGAGCTGCAAGCAAACGAAGCCATAGTCCACGCCCTGTACTGGCTTCCATTTGCTCCCTGTACCAAAGTCCGCTTATCTGATAGAGGTCCCAAAGGGGCTTTTAGGACTGAATATACAGCTCCCGTGTGGACTTCAAAATTGATAGGGGTTGCCTTCGGGACTCCCTGTGCCTTTCTTGGACAATCTCTAGCCCAGTGCCTCCTCTCTCTGCAGTAAGCACATTGGTCAGAGTCCAGCCACGATCACCTCCTCCCCCTTTGTGAGTTTGTCCTCCCTTTGGATCTTCCCTATTCTGGCTTCAGGTGACAGTGGCAAGAATCTTTGCTAGTTCCTTGCTGTGTTTCTTATCCCTCACCTCTTCCAGCTTTTCCCTTTCTTTTTTTTTTTTTTTTCGGACTCCCATTTTCCCCTCCCTTTTTCCCTTCTCTGCTCCCTTTCCTCTTCAGTTTCTCTCTTGTAGTATACTTTTTCTGCTTCCTTCACCAGGTCCCCTAGGGACTTCTGCTGCAGTCCTTCTAAGGGCTGCAGCTTGTATCTGATATCCGAAGCGGACTGCCCTATGAATGCATTGCAACTGACCCTTTCTGCCTTCAGACTCTGGACTGAATGGGTATATCTCCTGTAAGCCTCCATTAACCGTTTCAGGAACATGGAGAGTGTCTCCTCCGGTCCCTGGATAACTTCCCTTACCTTAGCTAAATTAGTGGGCTTCCTGGCCGCTGCTCAGATGCCCGTAACAAGAACCTGGTAATAAGTGGACAGATGCCTCCTCCCTTAGCAACTGTTAGGATCCCATTTAGGGCGCTGCAGGGGGAACACTACATCAATTATGTTCTGTAATGGAGTTGGCCTGCCATCCTGTCCGGGCATATGTTTTTGATCTTCAATCAGTATCTGGTCCCACTCCCCGTTGTAAAAAGAGTGTTTAACAACTGCTGACAATTGTCCCATGTAGGTTGATGAGAAAACATTAGGGATTCTACCAAGCCCGTCAAACGCCCAGGGTCAACAGAAAAAGGAGGGTTATTATTTTTCCAATTGTATAAATCAGATGATGAGAATGGCCAGTACTGTAACACCTGCATATCTCCCCCATGCCCATCATCTATCACCCTGTCTGGGGTCGCAAGGGCAGGGCGATAGTTGTGTCAGGGGTTGGCTGCCCCTTAATACTCTGGGTTCCCTGGGCCGGCCCTCCCGCCCAGTCCATCCCCTCTTTCTCCTGCTCCAACACTGGGGGTGCTGAAGGCCAAGGTACTGCCGGGGTCGAAATAGCAAGCCGCTGTAGTTGATTCTCCGGTGATTGTCCCTCCACTTTGGTCACTGAAGAGACAACCTGGGGGGAAGAAGAGGTTAGTAATGGAAAGGGGAAAAGGAAGGTGTTGGCAGTGGTTGAGGAGATGGCGCAATCAGTGACAAAGCGGGATCAGGTGGGAAAGCCTGTGGGTACGCAGGCAAGGAATCCATAGTCAATAGATCGGCTTGGGATTCGGGGAGCACAGGTGGTGATCTCTTTTCCTTTTCTTCACTTCTGCTGCACCTGTGGGAAACTGGAAAGACTTAACCCAGGCCGGCGGATTTTCACAAAGGTCTTGTCATACAAGTATGTAAGATTCTTGGTCAGGATGTCCACGTTTCCCAGGTTGAAAAACATACTCCTGAACTTGGCGCACTAAGGGAGGATAGAAAGATCCTCCCTCCAGCCAGCCTACACAAAGCCCTGACCAGCCAGAGGAACAGTAAGTCTGCCACTTACCCTTTTTCACTACCAGAGATAAATTGTTTACCTAGCTCAGATCTCAGGCCAGTGCGCCAGAGTTAAGGCCAAAGGAGTTGTGGCGGTCTGTCCCATAATTTCCCTAACAATTTCCCTAGTGGCGTTCAAGAAACTAAAACCAGAGGGGGTTTCATTGAGCATCCTCAGTCCCCCAAAATTCTCAAGGCATCCCTCGAGAAGATGCAGCATGATTGCCAGGCACGTCTGCCGATCACTACCTGCAACACGCCACTGAAAATCCCTGAGCGCACGTCCTTTACAGTTTCGACCGGTCCTCCTTACCTATAATCCTCTTCAGAGTTGTCCGTTGGTGCTACTCTCTCCTGGATTGGCACTGAAGATCTCGCTGGGGCCTCCAAATGTTACGGCCGTGCCAGAGTAAAAAATACACCAAGAGACAGTCTCTTATGCAAAACGCAAGTAGTATTTTATTGACCAGCATGCTGGGGTTGCAGCGTCACACAGGAGAGCAAGCGACCCTGAGTACAAATCACATCAGCTTTTCATAGTTACACAAAAGCTTTGAAGAATCTGTAGAACATATTTCACATAGGAACCCAGGGAAAAGGGGAATCCCGTAAGCACAAGTGCAAGGTACAGATAACATAAGATATTAAGAAGTTTTACAACAGGTAAGGGTCACTTTCACCATACATTTCCCAAGATTAAATAAAACCCTAAGTTCATCAGCTGGGTGCCTGTCAAGGTGAATACGTTTGTGTAGGTTTTGGACAAGGCCACATTCTGGTGATATCTCTTCCTGCCCTGTCATTACCATGTCTATTCAGCAAAGACAGGCCTCAACCCCTCCCAGAGTCAGGAATCCAGAAAGTAGGTCAAAAGTCAATCTGGCAAGGGACAGAAGAGAAAGGGGGGGGGCACTGCTTAGTTTTAATATTCCTTCAGTCTGTTTCACCTTTTGTGGATATTTGGGTTGTTCCCAATTTTTGCTTATTGCACTGGCTCCAAATTATTTTTTTTGACAGGCAGAGTTAGTGTGAGAGAGAGAGAGACAGAGAGAAATGTCTTCCTTCAGTTGGTTCACCCTCTAAATTGCCACTGCAGCAGGTGCAGCACTGAACTGAAGCTTCCTCCTGGTCTCCCATTCCGGTGCAGGGCCCAAGGTGGCTCCAAATTAGTTCAATATTTTTTGTTTAAAAGAATGTCCTTTCTTCATTGAATTACCTTGACACCTTTGCTAGTGAATTGATCTTACATGTAAGAATTTATCACAGGACTTTCTATTTTTTTAAAGATTGATTTATTTATCTGAAAGAGTGACAGAGAGAGGAAAGGAGACACACAGAGAGGAAGTGAGAGAGAGAGATAGAGAGAGTTTTCCATTGGCTGGTTTAGTCTCCACATGGCCACAATGGCCAGACTGCACTGATCCGAAGCCAAGAGCCAGGAGCTTCTTCTGGGTCTCCCATGTGGCTGCAGGGGCCCAAGGTCTTGGGCCATCTTCTTCTGCTTTCCCAGGCCGTAGCAGGGAGCTGCACCAGAAGTGGAGCAGCCAGGTCTCAAACCAGTGCCCTTATGGAATGCCTGTGCTGCAGGTGAGGGCTTAGCTCACTGCCTTCAGCACCAGGCCCCGAGTAAGAACACTTAATGTGGCATCTTGGTTAATCATACATTTTTTTTGGTTACCCTAGCTACATCCGGTTGTCTTAAGCTGTTTGGGTTGAGTTTTTGTCCCTCACTTCTGAAGAGTCCTGGTTAATATTTTGCCACTGTGGGGCCAGCGCGATGGTGGAATAGGTTAAGCTTCCACCGTGGTGCTGGCATCCCGTGTACAGGCGTCAGTTGGAGTCCTGGCTGCTCTACTTCCGAACTGGCTTCCTGCTAATGTGCCTGGGTAGAGCAATGGACACCTGCACCCATGTGGGAGACCCAGAAGAAAGTCCAGGCTTCATATTGGCGCATCTCTGTCTGTTTCGGCCACTTGGGGAGTGAACCAGCAAATGGAAGCTCGCTCTCTCTCTCTCTCTCTCTCTCTCTCTCTCTAACTCTGCCACTCAAATATATGAATAAAATCTTAAATATATATCTAGCCACTGTGTCATACCCCTCTGTCCCTCTCCATGGACACGACCTCCCCATCTTCTGCAGATATCCCTGCCCCTACCCCGCCCTCTGGGTATGACCTCACACACCTCTGGGTTCTACTGTATCCTGGAGCCAAGTCTATTGAGTAGGTGGGCACTTCAGCAGTTCATTTTCTCCTGGATAGTGGACAGACCACAGCGAAGATGAGCAGAGCTCTGAGATTCTGTGTTTTCCTCTTGGATTTCTGGCGAGATACCAAGCCTCACCCTATCAACCTGATCGAAGGTACTGTCCCAGTTTGTCTGTGTGACATTGAGCGATTCTGGGAGCCTACATCGGGGGCTGGTGTGGTGGCCCAGGCGTTCTCCCTGCCTGCCATCTTACCTCCCTACACTTGCCATTAGGGATTTAGTGCTTGCAAGAGGGGAGTAACCTCAAAGGTTTTCCAAATTTTGAAGCTTACTTAAACTTCAGATCTCCATGGGGTCGTAGCATACGTGTGCATTTTAACTTTTGAATATAGAAGTTGTCTCAATATTTTTGTTTATTTATTTGGAAGGTAGAGTGATGGGGTGGGGGTGGGGAGAGACAGAGTGTTAGAAAAAGGCAAAGAACAAAGAGGAGACAGAATAAGAACTTGCAGCCAGACCAAATTTACTCAAAGAAAATAAACTCACAGAGGTCAACCAACTGCCATTGAGTACACAGACCCAACACATAGCAAAGGCCCAGACCCCAGCAGGCCTGGCCATTTTGTATGTTAGGTGGGCTAGGGGTGGGGATGGGGGGCAGTAGGCAGAGATGAGCTTCTCCATACTGATTCTCCAAGTTTGGCCCAATGGCCTTCAAACCTGGGGGAGAATGCAGGGGGTGAGACTAAACTGGTCTCTTGAAAGAAGGCAGGGGTAACAAGAACCTAGAATGGCTGAGAGGTATATGTCCTTGTTCCATCACAGGGAGAGAAAGATCTTTCATGTGCTGGTTTGCTCCCCAAAGGCTTCAACAGCCAGGACTGTGCCAAGCCAAAGTCAGCTGCCTGGACTCCCATCTGGATTTGCTACATGGGTTCAGGGACCCAAGCACTTGGGCCATCTTTTGCTGCTTTCCTAGGCACATCTCACATCATTTTAAATTTTCTTTAAAAAAGATATTCTTATTTGAAATGCGGTGCTTTAGAGAGAGTGCGAGGGAGAGAAACAGAGAAATCTTTTTATCTGCTGTTTCACTTCGCAGATTGCAGAAATGACCAGGTCTGGGTCAAATGGAAACATGGTGCCAGGAGGTTCTTCCAGGTCTTCCCGTTGGATGCAGGGGCACAAATTCTTGGCCATTAGTATGGAGCTGGCTTTATTCGCTACTCCATGATGCCGGTCCTACACATCCCTTTTCAAATAGCAGCTTTATGGAGATAAAATTCACATACTATAAAATTTACCCTTTTGAAAGTATGTAATTCAGTGAGTTCTAGTATACTCACCAAGTTGTGAATCATCATTATCTAGGTATTTATTTTAAAGATTATTTATTTGCAAATCAGTTACAGAGAGAGAGATCTTCCATTTGCTGGTGCATTCCCCAGATGGCTGCAATGGTGAGAGTTGGGCTAGGCTGAACCCAGAGCTTCTTCCAGGTCTCCCACATGGGTGCAGAGACCCAAGCACTTGGGCCATCCTCCATTGCTTTCTCAAGCCGTTAAGTGGGAGCTGGATTGGAAGTCGAGCAGCTGGGCCTTAAGTAAGCAGTCATACGGGATGCTGGTGGTGCAGGCAGTGACTTTATCTGCTACACCACAATGCCGGTCCCTTTATTTTATTTAAAAAAATAGTTATGTATCTGAAAGGCAGAATTACAGAGGAAAAAGAGAGACAGACAGATAGAGCAATCTTTCATTGATTGGTTCATGCCCCAGTTGGCTGCAACAGCCAGGGCTGGGCCAGGCTGAAGCCAGGAACATGAAACTCCACTTGGATCTCCCACATGGGTACAGGGGCCCAAGTACTTGGACCATCTCCCACTGCTTTCCCAGGCACATTAGCAGGAACTGGATTGGAAGTGGAGCAGCTGGGACTTGAACAGGCACTCGTATAGGATGCTAGTGGTGCACCACAACTTGGCTCCCTAATTTTCATTTTTTTCATATTTACTATTTATTTGTAAGGCAGAGTTAGAGAGAGAGAGAGAGAGGGAGGGAGGGAGGAAGAGACAGAGAGAGAAAAAGATCTTCCATCTGTTGGTTTATTCCCCAAATCGGCGCAATTGTTTGGACTGGGTCTCCTACATGGGCGGCAGGGACATCTTCTACTGCTTTCCCAGGTGCATCAGCAGGAAGCTGGATTGGAAGTGGAGAAGCTGAGACTCTAAGCAGTACCCATATGGGATGCCAGTGTTACAGGCAGGGACTTAACCCACTGTACCACAGAGCCAGCCCCCATTTTTTAGCTCTAGAACCCTTTCATCACTCCAGAAAAGAGCCGTGTACCTGCAGTAGTTGCTCCCCATTCTGCTTTCCCCTGGCTTCTTTGGCTTGCTGCGTTTCCGGGACTCATCTATGTGGTAGCCTGTGTGAGAACTTCATGCCCTCTAAGGCTAAGTACTGTCTCATTATGAGGACAGACTACATTCATTCCCCCCCCCCTCTCTCTCTTTTGACAGTCAGAGTTAGAGAGTGAGAGAGAGAGAGACAGGGAAAAAGGCCTTCCTTCCATTGGTTTAGCCCCAAAATGGCCGCTATGGGTGCTGCTGTGCTGAACCAAAGCCAGGAGCCAGGTGCTTCCTCCTGGTCTCCCATGTAGGTGTAGGGCACAAGCACTTGGGCCATCCTCCATTGCCCTCCCAGGCCATAACAGAGAGTTGGACAAAGAAGAGCAAGTGGGATTATAGCCCAGAATACCAGCTCCACAGGCAGAGGATTAGTCTAGTGAGCCACGGACCTGGCCCATTTTGTTTCTTACATGTGCATGGGCATTTGGGTTGTTTTTACCATTTGGATATTATGAAAACTCCCGTTCTGAAAAGTGACCTGGATCTCCTTCCTCGATGTTTAGTCACCTCCTGCTTTTAGAACCACTTTTGCTATTTTACTAAACTTAACTGGCTGACCACATTCCTTGCAGTTCTCTATGTTAAGTCACTGGGTATGTAAAAGCTGAAGTAGCAAACACAGCTCTCGTGCTGGAGGAAACTGCAGGGCTTTTCTCCCAGCATTAAGCGTGCCAACATCACCAAGGGAATCAGAGCCACATGTGTGGAGGCAAGGGCACCAGCGTGCCGTGAGCGGGGGCTCAGACATCTCATGGAGGAGCTACGTCACTTTAAATGGTGACACTATCCATCGCAGTATAGCATAGAAAGGGAAGGAACTGAGCACTCTTGTGAGAAATTTAAAACCCAAAGGGTTGGCCGGCACCGTGGTTGCTCCTCTTCCAGTCCAGCTCTGGGCTGTGGACTGGGAAGGCAGTGGAGGATGGCCTAGGTGGAAGCACCTGGCTCCTGGCTTCGGATTGGCGCAGTGCGCCGGCTGTAGCAGCCATTTGGAGTATGAACCAATGGAGAAAGGAAGACATTTCTCTCTGTCTCTCTCTCTCTTGCTAACTCTGCCTGAAAAAAGAAAAAAGAAACCAAAGTGTGTTTATGATCTTTTACTCATGAGCATACTGGATGCTTCATGCTGGCATTGTATCGATTCATTTTTTTAATAAAGATTTATTTATTTATTTATTTGAAAGAGTTACAGAGAGGCAGGGGCAGAGAGGGAGAGAGACAGAAAAGGGTCTTCCATGTGCTGGTTCACTCCCTAGATGGCTGCAATGGCTGGGGCTGTGCCAATCGAAAGCCGGGAGCCAGGAGCTTCTTCCGGGTGTCCCATGCCAGTGCAGGGGCCCAAGGACTGTATTAAGATAGAAACGGCATTGAACGTGCGTGTGTATGTGTGTGTGTGTCCGTATCCTCAGGCACCCATGGGGGTTGATGCCGGGTGACTAAGGGGGACCCCCGTCCAGGCAGACCCAGGGAGAACTTTCCTCACAGCTTAATTTAATTTCTCCACAGGCCCAACCAATAAATTTAGCTCAACCATTAAAAATGAGGATGAACATTTGGCTAAAGTATTTGTTAAATAGCCCTGCTCATCCCTTGTTGTTTCCAAGGGGCTTTGTTCCTGTTGCTTAGGGGGCAAAGCGAGTGCTTTGTTTTCAGGCTAGATGCTACTCCTCTAATTGCCAAAGTCCCTAGAAATTAAGCCAAGCCCAGGGAAGAAACCATGGGAAAGGCCCTGTTCCTCACATCGGCTGAGGCTCCTCCATCCAGGAGCCCCTCCCAGCTGCAGAGAGTACACCACAGACCAGCTGCATCCAACTGCCCCTTCTAGAGGGTGGGGGCCCTGCAGTCACCAAGACATTCTCTCAGGGCCTCTTATCTCTGCCTGAGGCTGAGGGTGATTCTGTCCTTGGGAGATTGTTACAAAGAGTCATCGCCCCTGCCCCCACCATTGGGCATGGGGATGTTTGCGCTGTGGATGTTAGAGCCCTTAGGGTGCCTCCAGGCTGGGGATGACTGATGTACTGGAAGTCTCTCCTTTAACCCGAGAACAGCTAAGGCCAGGCCCAGGCCGTCACCTTCAGCAGAGGCCTGAGGCTGAGAAAGGTCTGGGCCCCAGCTGTTTGCTGAGGGAATCCAGGCCCCATTTGGGGGAATTCTCCCTGGTGCTGAGAAAAGGATCAGGCTGAGAGAGCTCCTGGGAGAGTAAGCGAGCGAGCACTGCTGGTTCCTCCCGGGCTGGTGCTTTTGGATCAGAGGTGCCTGGCCACCCCTGCCTGCAGGAGGGGCACCTCTCCACACATGGCGCACTCTTTGTCACAGGAGCTGCCTCAGGTCTGGAACTCTGGGTTTGTCCTGCTTCTGCCAGCGTCCCAAAGTGGGCTCAGCCAGGCGGCGCTGCCCGCTGATTGACTGGCAGGTGGACAACCCTGAAGGATGGGTGGATGAGGTTACTCTCACAGGTGCACCAGTTGTGTGTTCAGCAAGTGCTGTCTAGGAACCAGAGGGCTGTTCTGTGGTGGCCCCAGCATCACAGCCCCTCGTGTTTCGGAGGGGAGTGATGCCTATGGAGATGGGAGTAAGGGCAAGGTTTTGGGAGGATCTTGTCATTACCCACTAAGGACCTACAAACATGCCGGTGCTGGTGCCATAGCCCAGGCAGCCACCACTCCTCTGGGCAGCTTCCATCTGGGTAGTGTTTCAGGAATTTGTAGGTCCAAATACATTCATCACAGGGCGGGGAAGGTGAGAAATTGCTGTTTACTCCTGGTGAAGCTGAAGGTGCTTTTTCCCATGTCTATTGAAAGCACCTGTTGCGTGTAGTGGGCAAACCCTCACCCGGGGACAACAGCCTTGAAAATGGACTTGGAGTAGGGATCATGTGGATGCTAATCCTGTGGCTTAGCAAAATAAAGCCAGAGGGATGTAAAACTCTGTTTCCTGGAGAAAGCTTTAGATGGGAAGAGAACTTAATATGAGGAGTCTTCAAAAAGTTCATGGAAAAACAAGCGTAGGAAAAAAGCATGCATGGATTTCAAATGTTTTGCTACAAAAGCAAACTTTTCCTTTAGTTCTATTTTCCACAAGCATTTTGAAGTACCCTCATATTAAAAAAGTAACTCTGAAGTATTAGCCACTGTTTCACAAGCAAAGAGCTCCACCAGCTTATAGAATTTGTTAAGCTTCCCTTCTACACCAGAGCCTCCATCCAGATTTCGTGGGTATACTTTCATACACAGCATTTGTAAATGAGATTTATCTTTTTTTTAAAATTGATTATATTTATTTGAAAGCCAGAGTTACAGAGAGAGAAGAGAGGCAGAGAGAGAGGAGAGAGAGAGAGAGTGATCTTCAACCTGCTGGTTCCTTCCCCAGATGGCTACAACAGCCAGGGCTAGGCCAGAATGAAGCCAGGAACCAATGAGTCTGTCTGGGTTGGTTTCCCATGTGGGCAGCAGGGCCTCAGGCCTTGAGCCATCATTTGCTGCCTCCCCAGGGCATACATTAGCAGGAAACTGGAGCTGGGAGTGGAGCTGGGACTCAAACCCAGGCACTGATGTGTGGTGTGGGTGTCCCAAGTGGCATTTCAATGGCGATGTCAAATGCCTGCCCTTAGATTCCTTTCTTTGCTATTCCCTTCAAGTAGGGTGGAAGATTGGGTCACTGAAGACACAGATACTTGCACTTCATATCTCATCTTCAAACCAAAACCCTACCATGATATTTGATCTTGGTATCACTCATAGGAAGGAAAATAGGACCACTTGATGCACTGCACTTTCTCACAGCTTTATTGAGATATGAATGACATGATAACTGCATGTCTAAAAAGATTATAATTTGGGGCTGGCATTGTGGTGAGATAGGAAAAGCTGATGCTGCCACAGCAGCATCCCGTATGAGCTGCTCTGCTGCCGATCCAGCTCCCTGCTAAAGCACCTGGGAAAGCAGTGAAAGATGGCCCGGGGGCTTGGGCCCCTGCACCCATGTCTGCATGTGGGAGACCCAGATGGAGTTCCAGGCTCCTGGCTTTGGCCTGGCCCAGCCCAGGCCATTGTGGCCATTTGGGATGTCTTTTTTTTTTTAATTAGATAAATTTGAAAGGCAAAGTTACAGAGAGAGAAAATGAGAGAGAGGGAGAGAGAGAGAGCGAGCTTCCATACGATAGTATACTCCCCAAATTACCTCAAGAGCTGGAGCTGGGACAATCCAAAGCCAGGAGTGAGGAGATTCTTCCAGGTCTCCCATGTGGGTGTAGGGGCCTAAGCACTTGAGCCATCCTCTGCTACTTCTTGCAGGCCTTTTGCAGGGAGCTGGATCAGAAGTAGAGCAGCTGAGACTTGAACCAGCACCCATATGGGATGCCAGTGTTCAGGTGGCGGTTTTACCTGCTACACCACAGCACAGGCTCCAATAAGTCTGTTTGGAAAAGTACAATTTTATGAGTTTTGATATATGAATACAATCATGAAATCATTTTCCCAATTGAAATAATGAAGCTGACTATTGACACAGAATTTTTCTTTTTTTAAAGATCCATTTTAAGGCCGGCGCCGTGGCTCAACAGGCTAATCCTCCACCTTGCGGCGCCGGCACACCGGGTTCTAGTCCCGGTCGGGGCACCGGATTCTGTCCCGGTTGCCCCTCTTCCAGGCCAGCCCTCTGCTGTGGCCCGGGAGTGCAGTGGAGGATGGCCCAGGTGCTTGGGCCCTGCACCCCATGGGGAGACCAGGAAAAGCACCTGGCTCCTGGCTCCTGCCATCGGATGAGCGCGGTGCGCCGGCCGCAGCGCGCCGACCGCGGCAGCCATTGGAGGGTGAACCAACGGCAAAAGGAAGACCTTTCTCTCTGTCTCTCTCTCTCTCACTGTCCACTCTGCCTGTAAAAAAAAAAAAAAAAATCTATTTTATTTGTTTGAAAGACAGAGTTACAGAGAGGGGTACAGCTAGAGAGGCCTTCCAGCCGCTGGTTCACTCCGCTAATGTCCACATGCGGCAGAGCTGAGCTCATCTGAAGCCAGGAGCTTCTTTTGGGTATCCCACATGGGTACAGGGGCTCAAGGAGTTAGTCCATCTTCCACTGCTTTTCCAGGCCATAGCAGAGTCCTGGATCAGAAGTGGAGCAGCCGGGCTTGAACTGGTGCCCATATGGGTTTCTGGTGCTGCAGGCTAGGGCTTTAACCTGCCGTGCCACAGCGCTGGCCCCAACCCAGAAGTGTTATTGCATGCCTTCGAAATCCCTTCCTGTCCTCCTAGTTCCACCCTCATCCTGTTGGAACTCAACTGGACACGAGTCTAGCCATCTTGGATGTCACCACCATCTTGCCCTCTAAGTTTCCCTGGAGGTCATTCTAATCCATATGGGGTAAAGAAAGTCATCAAGGTAAACCACTGGGCTTATCTTGCTGGCTGGACCCTGGAATGTCTCTTGCCTGATGCCTGGAATGTTAATATTTCTTGAGAAAGTCCAGATGCATTTAGGTTAGTCACAGGCCAGCTTTGTCTATAAGAGCCCTTCATCTTGCAGCCACTGGAGACCACTCTTCTGTCTGTAGTCCCAGTAGATTACAGCTGGTGTGATTTTGGATTTGTCCTAGGAAGCTGATTCTTGTATGCTGGGATTTCCCAAACACAGGGCAGCACAGCCATCTTTCTATACATGGATTAGCTGTCATTTTTAGCACTGGATGTAGATGGACCCCTGCCCTGTGCAGTTTGTTTAATTTCTTTCACTCGTCACAGTTATTTTGAATGCTGCATATCATTGTGCAATATTTTTATTACTTTTGATTGCTTAGAAATGTTTCATTATATGTATATGCCAGAACTTGTCTATTTCACCTTTTGTGGATATTTGGGTTGTTCCCAATTTTTGCTTATAGCACTGGCTCCAAATTATTTTTTTTTTTTTGGCATGCAGAGTTAGTGTTAGAGAGACAGAGACAGAGAGAATGTTTTCCCTCAGTTGGTTCACCCTCAAAATGGCCGCTACAGCCGGCGTACACCAATCTGAAGCTTCCTCCTGGTCTCCCATTCGGGTGCAGGGCCAAAGGTGGCTCCAAATTAGTTCAATATATTTTCTTTAAAAGAATGTCCTTTCTTCATTGAATTACCTTGACATCTTTGCTAGTGAATTGATCTTACATGTATGATATTATCTCAGGACTTTCTATTGGATTGGATGTGGAGCAACTGGGACTTGAACAGGCACTCATATGGGATGCTAGTGGTGCACCACAACTTGGCTCCGTTATTTTAATTATTTTCAGATTCATTATTTGTTTGAAAGGCAGAGTGAGAGAGAGAGATAGAGAGAGAAAGAGAGAGAGAGAGAGGGAGGTAGAGACATAGAGAGAAAAAGATCTTCCATCTGTTGGTTTATTCCCCAAATGGCTGCAATGGTGTGGACTGGGTCTCACATGGGCAGAAGGGCCATCTTCTGCTGCTTTCCCAGGTGCATCAGCAGGAAGCTGGATTGGAAGTGGAGAAGCTGAGACTCTAACCAGCACCCATATGGGATGCCAGTGTTACAGGCGGGGTCTTAACCCAGTGTGCCACAGAGCTAGCCCCCATTTTCAAGCTCTAGATCTCTTTCATCACCCAAGAAAGGAGCATGTGACTTCAGTAGTTGCTCCCCATTCTGCTTTTTCCTGGCTTCTTAGGCTTGCTGTGATTCCAGTACTCATCTATGGTGTAGCCTGTGTGAGAACTTCATGCCCTCTAATGCTGAGTACTGTCCCATTGTGAGGACAGATTACATTCATTCTCTCTCCCTCTCTCTCTCTCTCTCTCTTTGACAGGCAGAGTTAGACAGTGAGAGAGAGAGAGACAGGGAGAAAGGCCTTCCTTCCGTTGGTTCACCCCCAAAATGGCCTCTATTCTGGTGCTGCGCTGATCCAAAGCCAGGAGCCAGGTGCTTCCTCCTGGTCTCCCATGCAGGTGTAGGGCCCAAGCACTTGTGCCATCCTGCACTGCCCTCCCAGGACATAGCAGAGAGCTGGACTGGAAAAGGAAAAACCGGGAAAGAACTGGCACCCTAACCGGGACTAGAACCCAGAATACCGGCTCCACAGGCAGAGGATTAGCCTAGTGAGCCACGGTGCTGGCCCATTTTGTGTCTTACATGTGCATGGGCATTTGGGTTGTTTTCACCATTTGGATATTATGAAAACTCCTGTTCTGAAAAGTGACCTGGATCTCCTTCCTCGATGTTTAGTCACCTCCTGCATTTAGAACCACTTTTGCTATTTTACTAAACTTAACTGGCTGACCACATTCCTACACTTCTCTGTGTTAAGTCACTGGGTATGTAAAAGCTGAAGCAGCAAACACAGCCCTCGTGCTGGAGGAAACTCCAGGGCTATTCTCCCAGCATTAAGCGTGCCAACATCACCAAGGGAATCAGAGGCACCTGCGTGGAGGCCAGGGCGCCAGTGTGCTGTGAGCAGGGACTCAGTTGTCTCATGCAGGAGCTACGTCACTTTAAATGGTGACACTATCCATCGCAGGATTGCATAGAAATGAAGGAACTGAGCAGTCTTGTGAGAACTTTAAAATCCAAAGGGTTGGCTAGCGCCATGGTTGCTCCTCTTCCAGTCCAGCTCTCTGCTGTGGCCCGGAAGGTAGTGGAGGATGGCCTAGGTGGAAGCAGCTAAGTCCTGGCTTTGGATCGGTGCAGAGCGCTGGCTGTAGCAGCCATTTGTGGGGTGAACCAATGGAGAAAGGAAGACCTTTCTCTCTGTCTCTCTCTCTCTTGCTAACTCTGCCTGAAAAAAAGAAAAAAGAAACCAAAGAGTGTTTATGATCTTTCACTCGTGAGCATATTGGATACGTCATGTTGGCGTTGTATCGATTCCTTTTTTTTTTAAGATTTATTTATTTATTTGAATGACAGAGTTACAGAGAGGCAGGGGCAGAGAGGGAGAGAGACAGAAATGGGTCTTCCATCAGCTGGTTCACTCCCCAGATGGCTGCAATGGCTGGGGCTGTGCCGATACAAACCCAGGAGACTCGAGCTTCTTCCGGGTCTCCTATGCAAGTGCAAGGGCCCAAGGACTGTGTTAAAATAGAAAAGGCATTGAACGTGTGTGTGTGTGTGCGTGTGTGTCCGTATCCTCAGGCACATACTGGGATCGATGCCGGGTGACTAAGGGGAACCCCCGTCCAGGCAGACCCAGGGAGCACTTTCCTCACAGCTGAATTTACTTCCTCCACAGGCCCAATCAATAAATTTTCCTCAAGCATTAAAAATGAGGATGAAGGTTTGGCTAAAGTATTTGGTAAGTAGCCCTGCTCATCCCTGGTTGTTTCCAAGGGTCCCTGTTCCTGCTGCCTAGGGGGCAAAGCGAGTGCTTTGTTTTCAGGCTAGTTGCTGTTCCTCTGAATGCCAAAGTCCCTAGAAATTAAGTCAAGCCCAGGGGAGAAACAATGGGAAAGGCCCTGTTCCTCACAGTGGCCAAAGCTCCTCCATCCGGGAGCCCCTCGCAGGTACAGAGTGAGAGTGCACCACAGACCAGCTGCATCCACCTGCCCCTTCTAGAGGGTGGGGCACTGCAGTCACCCTAGACCATCTCTCGGGGCCTCTCATCCCTGCCTGAGGCTGAGGGTGAGTCTGTCCTGGGGAGATTGTTACAAAAAGACGACTCCCTGCCCCGGCCATCAAGCGTGGGGATGTTTGCGCAGTGGATGTTAGAGCCCTTCAGGTGCCTCCAGGCTGGGGATGTCTGATGTACTGGAAGTCTCTCATTTAACCTGAGAACAGCTAAGGCCAGGCCCAGGCCGTCGCCTTCAGCAGAGGCCTGAGGCTGAGACAGGTCTGGGCCCCAGCTATGTGTTGAAGGAAGCCGGGCCCAATTTGAAGGAGTTTTCCCTGGTGCTTGGAAGAGGGTCAGGCTGAGGGCTGCCTCTGGAAGGAGAGAGAGCTCCTGGGAGAGTGAGCAAGCAAGAACTGCTGGATTCACCCGGGCTGGTGCTTTTGGATCAGAGGTGCCTGGCCACCCCAGCCTGCCATAGGGGCAACTCTCCACATATTGTGGACTCTTTGTCACAGGAGCTGCCCCAGGTCGGGAACTCTGGGTTTGTCGTGCTTCCGCCAGTGCTCCCAAAGTGGGCTCAGCCAGAAGACACTGCCTGCTGACTGACTGGCAGGTGGCCATCCCTGACGGATGAGTGGATGAGGTTACCCTCACAGGTGCACCAGCTGTGTGTTCAGCAAGTGCTGTCTAGGAGCCAGAGGCTTGTTCTGTGGTGGCCCCAGAGTCACAGCCTCTCGTGGGTCTGAGGGGATTGACACCTCTGGAGATGGGAGTTTGGGCCAGGGTTTGGGAGGATCCTGTCATTACCAGCCAACGACCTACCAACCTGACGGTGCAGGTGCTGTAGCCCGGGCAGGCACCTCTCCACTCAGCAGCTTCCATGTGTGTGGCATTTCAGGAACTTGTAGGTCCAAATACATTCATCACGGGGCGGGGGAGGTGAGAACTTGCTGTTTACTCCTGGTGAAGCTGAAGGTGCTTTTTCCCATGTCCATTGAAAGCACCTGTTGCGTGTAGTGGGCAAACCCTCACCTGGGGCCAACTGCCTTGATACTGGACATGGAATAGGGATCATGTGAATGCTAATCATGTGCCTTAGCAAAATAAAGCCAGAGGGAAGTAAAACTCTGTTTCCTGGAGAAAGCTTTAGATGGGAAGACAACTTAATATGAGGAGTCTTCCAAAAGTTCATGGAAAAACACAGCGTAGAAAAAAGCATGCATGGATTTCAAATGTTTTGCTACAAAAGCAAACTTTTCCTTTAGTTCTATTTTCCACAAGCATTTTGAAGTACCCCCATATTAAAAAAGTAACTCTGAAGTATTAGCCACTCTTTCACAAGCAAAGTGCTCCACCAGCTTATAGAATTTGTTAAGCTTCCCTTCTACCCCACATCCTGCATCCAGATTTCGTGGGTATACTTTTCATACACAGCATTTGTAAATGAGATTTATAATTTATTTTTAAATTGATTTTATTTATTTGAAAGTCAGAGTTACACAGACAGAGGAGACACTCAGAGAGAGAGAGAGAGAGAGAGAGAGAGAGAGAGATCAATCTTCCACCTGCTGGTTCCTTCCCCAGATGGCTACAACAGCCAGGGCTAGGCCAGAATGAAGCCAGGAACCAATGAGTCTGTCTGGGTTGGTTTCCCATGTGGGCAGCAGGGCCTCAGGACAAGAGCCATCATTTGCTGCCTCCCCAGGGCATATGTTCGCAGGAAACTGGAGCTGGGAGTGGAGCTGGGACTCAAACCCAGGCACTGATGTGTGGTGTGGGTGTCCCAAGTGGAATTTCAATGGCGATGTCAAATGCCTGCCCTTAGATTCCTTTCTTTGCTATTCCCTTCAAGTAGGGTGGAAGATTGGGTCACTGAAGACACAGATACTTGCACTTCATATGTCATCTTCAAATCAGAATCCTACCATGTTATTTGGTCTTGGTATCACTCATAGGAAGGAAAATAGGACCACTTGATGCACTGCATTTTCTCACAGCTTTATTGAGATATGAATGACATGATAACTGCATGTCTAAAAAGATGATAATTTGGGGCTGGCATTGTGGTGAGATAGGAAAAGCTGATGCTGCCACAGCAGCATCCCGTATGAGCTGCTCTGCTGCCGATCCAGCTCCCTGCTAAAGCACCTGGGAAAGCAGTGAAAGATGGCCCGAGTGCGTGGGTCGCTGCACACAAGTCTTCATGTGGGAGACCCAGATGGAGTTCCAGGCTCCTGGCTTTGGCCTGGCCCAGCCCTGGCCATTGTGGCCATTTGGGACGTCTTTTTTTTTAATTAGATTTATTTGAAAGGCAAAGTTACAGAGAGAGAATATGAGAGAGAAGGAAAGAGAGAGAGCGAGCTTCCATACGATAGTTTACTCCCCAAATGACCTCAAGAGCTGGAGCTTGGAGAATCCGAAGCCAGGAGCCAGGAGTTTCTTCCAGGTTTCCCATGTGGATGTAGGGGCCTAAGCACTTGAGCCATCCTCTGCTACTTCTTTCAGGCCTTCAGCAGGGAGCTGGCTCAGAAGTGGAGCAGCTGAGACTTGAACCGGCACCCATATGGGATGCCAGTGTTTAGGTGGCGGTTTTACCTGCTATACCACAGCGCACGCTCCAATAAGTCTGTTTTGAAAAGTACAATTTTATGAGTTTTGATATATGAATACACTCATGAAACCATTTTCACAATTGAAATAATGAAGCTGACTATTGAGCCAGAAGTTTTATTGTTTTTGTTTATTAAGGATCTCTTTTATTTGTTTGAAAGACAGAGTTACAGAGAGGGGTAGAGATAGAGAGGCCTTGCATCTGCTGGTTCACTCCCCAAATTTCCGCAATGGCCAGAGCTCTGCTCATCTGAAGCTAGGAGCTTCTTTTGGGTCTCCCAGGCAGGTACAGTGTCCCAAGGAGTTGAGCCATCTTCCACTGCTTTTCCAGGCCATAGCAGAGTGATTGATCAGAAGTACAGCAGCCAGGACTTGAACTGGTGCCCATATGGGTTGCTGGTGCTGCAGGATAGGGCTTTAAACCGCTGTGCCACAGCGCTGGCCCCAACACAGAAGTTTTATTGCATGCCTTCAAAACCCCTTCATCTCTCCTAGTTCCACCTTCATCCTGTTGGAACTCAACTGGACACGAGTCTAGCCATCTTGGATGTCACCACCATCTTGCCCTCTAAGTTTCCCTGGAGGTCATTCTAATACATATGGGGTAAAGAAAGTCATCAAGGTAAACCACTGGGCATATCTTGCTGGTGGGACCATGGAATGTCTCTTGCCTGATGCCTGGAATGTTAATATTTCTTGAGAAAGTCCAGATGCATTTAGGTTAGTAACATGCCAGCTTTCTCTATAAGAGTTCTTGGACTTGCAGCCACTGGAGACCACTCTTTCTCTGTAAATCCCCCTAGTCCCAGTAGGTTTCACCTGGTGTGATTTTGGATGTGTCCTAGGCAGCTGATTCTTGTATCCTGGGATTTCCCAAACACAAGCCAGCACAGCCAGCTTTCTGTACATGGATTAGCTGTCATTTCTAGTGCTGGATGTAGATGGACCCCTGCCCTGTGCACTTTCTTTTATTTCTTTTACTCGTCACAGTTATTTTGATTGCTGCATATCATTGTGCAATATTTTTATTACTTTTGATTGCTTAGTAATGTTTCAATATATGTATATGCCAGAACTTTTCAATTTCATCTTTTGTGGATATTTGGGTTGTTCCCAATTGTTGCTTATTGCACTAGTTCCAAATTTATTTTTTTGACAGACATAGTTAGTGTGAGAGAGAGAGAGAAAGAGAGAAAGGTCTTCCTTCAGTTGGTTCGCCCTCCAAATGGGCGCTACAGCCGGCGCTGCACTGATCTGAAGCTTCCTCCTGGTCTCCCATTCGGGTGCAGGGCCCAAGGTGGCTCCACATTAGTTCAATATTTTTTGTTTAAAAGAATGTCCTTTCTTCATTGAATTACCTTGACACCTTTGCTAGTGAATAGATCTTACATGTATGAATTTATCTCAGAACTTTCTATTTTTTAAAGATTGATGAATTATTTGAAAGAGTGACAGAGAGAGGAAAGAAGACACACAGAGAAGCGAGAGAGAGAGAGAGAGAGAGAAAGAGAGAGTGAGAGAGAGAGAAAGAGTTTTCCATTGGCTGGTTTACTCTCCACATGGCCACAATGGCTAGAGCTGCATTGAGGGCTTAGCTCACTACACCACTGTACTAGCCCCCCAGTAACAACACTTAATGTTGCATCTTGGTTAATCATACCGTTTTTCTGGTTACTCTAGCTATATCCAGTTGTCTTAAGCTGATTGGGTTGAGTTTGTGTCCCTCACTTCTGAAGAGCCCTTGTATAATATTTTGGCACTGTAGGGCCAGCACTATGGTGTAATAGGTTAAGCTTCCACCTTTCGTGCTGGCATCCCATGTACAGGCATCAGTTCCAATCCTGGCTGCTCTACTTCCGATCTGGCTTCCTGCAATTGTGCCTGGGTAGAGCAATGGACACCTGCACCCATGTGGCAGACCCAGAAGAAGCTCCAGGCTTCATATTGGCGCATCTCTGTCTGTTTCGGCCACTTGGGGAGTGTACCAGCAGATGGAAGCTCTCTCTCTCTCTCCAACTCTGCCTCTCAAATATATGAATAAAATCTTAAATATATATCTTGCACTGTGTCGTCCACCTTGTCCCTAACCATGGACACATACTCCCCTTCCTCTGCAGATAGCCCCGCCTTTGCCCTGCCCTCTGGGTGTGACCTCACACACCTCTGGGTTCTACTGTATCCTGGAGCAATTCTATTGAGTGGGCAGGCTCTTCAGCAGTTCATTTTATCCTGGATAGTGTACAGACCTCAGTAAAGATGAGCAGAGCTCTGATCCTCTGTGTTTTCCTCTTGGTTTTCTAGCGGGATACCAAGCCTCACCCTATCAACCTGATCGAAGGTACTGTCCCAGTGCGTCTGTGTGACAGCGAGTGATTCTTGGAGCCTACATCGGGGGCTGCTGTGGTGGTGCAGGCATTCTCCCTGCCTGCCATCTTACCTCCCTACACTTGCCATTAGGGATTTAGTACTTGCAAGAGGGTAGTAACCTCAAAAGTTTTCCAAATTTTGAAGCTTACTTAAAGTTCAGAGCTCCATGGGGTGGTAGCATACGTGTGCACTTTAACTTTTGATTATAGAAGTTGTCTCAATCTTTTTGTTTATTTATTTGGAAGGTAGAGTGATGTGGTGGGGGTGGGGAGAGACAGAGTGTTAGAAAAAGGCAAAGAACAAAGAGGAGACAGAATACGAACTTGCAGCCAGACCAAATTTACTCAAAGAAAATAAACTCGCAGAGCTCAACCAACTGCCATTGAGTACACAGACCCAACACGTAGCAAAGGCCCAGACCCCAGCAGTCCTGGCCGTTTTGTATCTTAGTTGGGCTAGGGGTGGGGATGGGGGGCAGTAGGCAGAGATGAGCTTCCCATGCTGATTCTCCAAGTTTGGCCCACTGGCCTTCAAACCTGGGGGAAAATGCTAGGGGTGAGACTGAACTGGTCTCTTGAAAGAAGGCAGGGGTAACAAGAACCTAGAATGGCTGAGAGGTATATGTCCTTGTTCCATCACAGGGAGAGTGATGGAGAGAGGGGTAGAGCTAGAGAGGCCTTGGATCTGCTGGTTCACTCCCCAAATGTGTGCAATGGCCCAAACTAAGCTCATCTGAAGTCAGGAGCTTCTTTTGGGTCTCCCACGTGCGTAAAGGGGCCCAAGGAGTTGGTCCGTCTTCCACTGCTTTTCCAGGCCATAGAAGAGAGCTGGATCAGAAGTGGAGCAGCCGGGACTTGAACTGGTGCACATATGGGTTGCTGGTGCTGCAGGCTAGGGCTTTAAACCGCTGTGCCACAGCGCTGGCCCCAACACAGAAGTTTTATTGCATGCCTTCGAAATCCCTTCCTCACCTCCTAGTTCCACCTTCATCCTGTTGGAACTCAACTTGGATGTAACCTCCATCTTGCCCTCTAAGTTTCCCTGGAGGTCATTCTAATCCATATGGGGTAAAGAAATTCATCAAGGTAAACCACTGGGCTTATCTTGCTGGCTGGACCCTGGAATGTCTCTTGTCTGATGCCTGGAGTGTTAATATTTCTTGAGAAAGTCCAGATGCATTTAGGTTAGTCACAGGACAGCTTTGTCTATAAGAGCTCTTCATCTTGCAGCCACTGGAGACCACTCTTCTGTTTGTAGTCCCAGTAGATTACAGCTGGTGTGATTTTGGATGTGTCCCAGGCAGCTGATTCTTGTATGCTGGGATTTCCCAAACACAAGCCAGCACAGCCAGCTTTCTGTACATGATTAGCTGTCATTTCTAGCGCTGGATGTAGATGGACCCCTGCCCTGTGCACTTTGTTTTATTTCTTTAACTCGTCACAGTTATTTTGAATGCTGCATATCATTGTGCAATATTTTTATTACTTTTGATTGCTTAGTAATGTTTCATTATATGGATATGCCAGAACTTGTCTATTTCAACTTTTGTGGATATTTGGGTTGTTCCCAATGTTTGTTTATTGCACTGGCTACAATTTATTTTTTTTTTTTGGCAGGCAGAGTTAGTGTGAGAGAGAGAGAGAAAAAGAGAAAAAACTTCCTTCAGTTGGTTCACCCTCCGAATGGCCGCTACAGCCGGCGCTGCACCCATCTGAAGCTTTCTCCTGGTCTCGCATTCGGGTGCAGGGCCTAAGGTGGCTCCAAATTAGTTCAATATTTTTTGTTTAAAAGAATGTCCTTTCTTCATTGAATTACCTTGACACCATTTCTAGTGAATTGATCTTACATGTATAAATTTATCTCAGGACTTCCAATTTTTAAAGAATTATTTATTTATCTGAAAGTGTGACAGAGAGAGGAAAGGAGACACACAGAGAGGAAGAGAGAGAGAGATAGAGAGAGAGAGAGTTTTCCATTGGCTGGTTTACTCTCCACATGGCCACAATTGCCAGTGCTGCATGATCCGAAGCCAAGAGCCAGGAGTTTCTTCTGGGTCTCCCATGTGGCTGCAGGGGCCCAAGGACTTGGGCCATCTTCTACTGCTTTCCCAGGCCATAGCAGAGAGCTGGATCAGAAGTGGAGCAGCCGGGTCTCTAACCGGTGCCCTTATGGAATGCCTGTGCTGCAGGTGACAGCTTAGCTCACTACCCCACAGCACCAGTACACCAGTAACAAAAATTAATGTGGCATCTTGGTTAATCATACAGTTACCTGGTTACTCTAGCTACATCCAGTTGTCTTAAGCTGATTGGGTTGAGTTTTTGTCCCTCACTTTGAAGAGTCCTGGTTAATATTTTCCCACTGTGGGGCCAGCACTATGTTGTAATAGGTTAAGCTTACACCTGTCATGCTGGCATCCCATGTACAGGCATCAGTTCGTGTCCTGGCTGCTTTACTTCCGAACTGGCTTCCTGCTAATGTGCCTGGGTAGAGAAATGGATCCCTACACCCATGTGGAGACACAGAAGAAGCTCCAGGCTTCATATTGGCGCATCTCTGTCTGTTTCGGCCACTTGGGGAGTGAACCAGCAGATGGAAGCTCTCTCTCTCTCTCTCTCTCTCTCTCTCTCTCTCTCTCTCCAACTCTGCCTCTCAAATATATGAATAAAATCTTAAATATATATCTTGCCACTCTGTCATCCCCTTCTGTCCCTGTCCATGGACATGACCCCTCTCCTTTGCAGACAGCCCCGCCCCTGCCCAACCCTCAGAGTGTGACCTCACAGACCTCTGGGTTCTACTGTATCCTGGAGCCAATGCTATTGAGTGGGCGGGCTCTTCAGCAGTTCATTTTCTCCTGGATAGTGGACAGACCTCTGCGAAGATGAGCAGAGCTCTGATCTTTTGTGTTTTCCTGTTTGTTTTCTCGCGAATTACCAAGCCTCACCCTATCAACCTGATCGAAGGTACTGTCCCAGTGCGTCTGTGTGACAGCAAGCGATTCTGGGAGCCTACATGGGGGGCTGGTGTGGTGGCCCAGGCGTTCTCCCTGCCTGCCATCTTACCTCCCTACACTTGCCATTAGGGATTTAGTGCTTGCAAGAGGGGAGTAACCTGAAAGGTTTTCCAAATTTTGAAGCTTACTTAAACTTCAGATCTCCATGGGGTGGTAGCATACGTGTGCACTTTAACTTTTGATTATAGAAATTGTCTCAATCTTTTTGTTTATTTATTTGGAAGGTAGAGTGATGAGGTGGGTGTGGGGAGAGACAGAGTGTTAGAAAATGGCAAAGAAAAAAGAGGAGACAGAATATGAACTTGCAGCCAGACCAAATTTACTCAAAGAAAATACACTCGCAGAAGTCAACCAACAGCTATTGAGTACACAGCCCCAACACTTAGCAAAAGCCCAGACCCCAGCAGGCCTGGCCATTTTGTATCTTAGGTGGGCTAGGGGTGGGGATGGGGGGCAGTAGGCAGAGATGAGCTTCTCCATACTGATTCTCCAAGTTTGGCCCAATGGCCTTCAAACCTGGGGGAGAATGCAGGGGGTGAGACTAAACTGCTCTCTTGAAAGAAGGCAGGGGTAACAAGAACGTAGAATGGCTGAGAGGTATATGTCCTTGTTCCATCACAAGGAGAGATATGTCTTTCATGTGCTGATTCGCTCCCCAAAGGCTTCAACAGCCAGGACTAGGCCAAGCCAAAGTCAGCTGCCTGGACTCCCATCTGGATTTCCTACATGGGTGCAGGGACCCAAGCACTTGGGCCATCTTTTGCTGTTTTCCTAGGCACATCTCACATCATTTTAAATTTTCTTTAAAAAAGATATTCTTATTTGAAATGCAGAGCTATAGAGAGAGAGAGGGGGAGAGACACAGTGAGATCTTTTTATCTGCTGTTTCACTTCGCTGCTGGCAGAAATGACCAGGGCTGGGTCAGATGGAAACAAGGAGCCAGGAGCTTCTTCCAGCTCTTCCCGATGGATCAGGGGCACAAATTTTGGCCATTAGTATGGAGCTGGCTTTATTTGCTACTCCATGGCACCAGACCTACACATCCCTTTTCAAATAGCAGCTTTATGGAGATAAAATTGACATACTAAAAACCCTTTTGAAAGTATGTAAATCAGTGTTTTCTTGTATAATCACCAAGTTGTGAATCATTATTAAGGTATTTTATTTTAAAGATTATTTATTTGCAAATCAGTTACAGAGAGAGAGATCTTCCATTTGCTGGTGCATTCCCCAGGTGCCTGCAATTGTGAGAGTTGGGCCAGGCTGAACCCAGAGCTTCTTCCAGGTCTCCCACATGGGTGCAGGGACCCAAGCACTTGGGTCATCCTCCATTGCTTTCTCAAGCCGTTAACAGGGAGCTGAATTGGAAGTAGAAAAGCTGGACTTAAGTAAGCAGTCATATGGGATACTGGTGACCCAGGCAGTGACTTTATCTGCTACACCACAATGCCGGTCCCTTTATTTTATTTAAAAAAAAAAAGTTATGTATCTGAAAGGCAGAGTTACAGAGGAAAAAAAGAGACCGACAGATAGAGCAATCTTTCATTGATTGGTTCATGCTCCAGTTGGCTGCAACAGCCAGGGCTAGGTCAGGCTGAAGCCAGGAACCTGAAACTCCGCTTGGGTCTCCCACATGGGTACAGGGGCCCAAGTACTTGGACCATCTCCCACTGCTTTCCAGGCACATTAGCAGGGAACTGGATTGGAAGTGGAGCAGCTGGGACTTGAACAGGCATTCATATGGGATGCTAGTGTTGCACCACAACTTGGCTCCCTAATTTTTATTTTTTCAGCTATATTATTTACTTGAAAGGCAGAGTTAGAAAGAGAGAGAGGGAGAGAGAGGGAGGGAGGGAGGAAGAGACAGAGAGAGAAAAAGATCTTCCATCTGCTGGTTTATTCCCCAAATGACTGCAATGGTGTGGACTGGGTCTCCTATATGGGCGGCAGGGCCATCTTCTGCTCTTTCCCAGGTGCATCAGCTGGAAGCTGGTTTGGAAGTGGAGCAGCTGAGACTCTAACCAGCACCCGTATGGGATGTCAGTGTTACAGGTGGGGACTTAACCCACTCTGCCACTGAGCCGGCCCCCATTATCTAGCTCTACAATTCTTTCATCACCCCAGAATGTAGCCATGTGCCTGCAGTATTAGTTCCACATTCTGCTTTCCCCTGGCTTCTTTGGCTTGCAGAGTTTCCAGGACTCATCTATGTGGTAGTCTCTGTGAGAACTTCATGCCTGTCAGGCTGAGTATTGTCCCGTTGTGAGGACAGACTACATTCATTCTCTCTCTCTCTCTCTTTTGACAGGCAGAGTTAGACAGTGAGAGAGAGAGAGACAGGGAGAAAGGCCTTGCTTCCATTGGTTCACCCCGCAAATGGCCGCTATGGCCGGCGCTGCACAGATCCAAAGCCAGGAGCCAGGTGCTTCCTCCTGGTCTCCCATGCAGGTGTAGGGCCAAGCACTTGGGCCATCCTGCACTGCCCTCCCAGGCCATAGCAGAAAGCTGGACTAGAAGAGCCGCAACTGGGACAGATCGGTGCCACAACCAAGACTAAAACCTTGAATACTGGCTCCACAGGCATAGGATTAGCCTAGTGAGCCATGGAGCTGGCCCATTTTGTTTCTTACATGTGCATGGGCATTTGGGTTGTTTTCACCATTTGGATATTATGAAAACTCCTGTGTAAAGATAGAAAAGGCGTTGAACGTGTGTGTGTATATGTGTCTCTGTCTGTGTCCGTATCCTCAAGCACCCACTGGGGTCGATGCCGGGTGACTAAGGGGGACCCCCGTCCAGGCAGACCCAGGGAGCACTTTCCTCACAGCTGAAATTACTTTCTCCACAGGCCCAACCAATAAATTTTCCTCAAGCATTAAAATGAGGATGAAGGTGAAGTAGCACCTTGACAGTAGGGACTCCATTTTGGAGCACTTGAGACTCCATTCTGGGAAAGCACACCCCCCCTCACCGTGAGACTCTGGTCTGAAACTATGATCTCAAATAGTCGGACAATAGCAGTGCACTACATCACCCTTGGCAGAGTATAGAAACCCCCTAGCATAATTGTTCAAGCTTAAAAGTAAAAAGGTTACACCTGGGTTAATGATAAAAATGTAATTTGTCTATGTCCTAACCAATACCTGGATTAATGTCAGGATTATAAGATTGTAACTGGTATTGTCAAGATTATAATTGATACTAGTTTTGCATAGGTTTTAGGTCAGCTTGACCCCACTAACCATGTATTCCCCCCTGTTCCTAGCAACCATGAATTCCCCAACCCGATTTTGTGGTTTTTGCCTTTATAAACCCTGTTACTTTGGGCTTCAGGGTCGAGAGTTCTTTAGGGCATAAACCCACTCTCCACCGCTGGCAATAAAGGACCATCAAATTCTATCAATGTGTGGAGCTCCTTTGTTTGCACTCGCTCAGGTACAACATTTTGGAGGCCCCAGTGAGATATGGAGACCACCTCCGGGAAGACCTCGCTCGGATCCTTCCAGGTTGGTGCTCTGGCCATAGGGGAGGCACCCCCTGATGATGTTCCAGGGCCCCATGTCCCGATTCATTGACCTGGGAGGCTCGGCTCGACTTCTTCACCGACCAATTGGCCTTAGGTCCTCTGGTAAGTCGACTTCTGTTTACTGGTGGCGCCTTCTGAGCATTGGCAGTCTGAGGAGACCAATACAGTCTCCATTTCGTTTAAGTGTGACGGCATTAGGACGGGAGACTCTGGTCTGGATAAAGAAAGGCCTTTCCTGGATGTACTGGTTTCTGTTCCTGTTTCGTGGCCACTTTCTGATGTACTGTCTGCATCCTCAATCCTGGGAGGTAAACTCTTTTCCCTGTCCTGCCTGTTTGTTTACTTTATTGCTTTGTCTCTGGAGTCTCTCTGTCCCTTCCCTGAGCATGGGCTCTGCTCAGTCTAAGGGGACACCTTTTCAGTGTATGTTCAAAAATTTCTCTCTTTTATCTAAAAATATGGCTGCCTTAAAAATTGCCTTGTAACTTGCCAAAGTTTTGTGGCTTGGTTTTTACAGATCTGGATGAAAAATAATAATGGGTAATCAGCCCTGATGTGGATTTTTCAATCTCTGGTTTATGTCATTGATTTCTAACTGGAGTTTTATAAGAAGAGTAAAATCCCATGTAAATGTAATTTTAACCTTAATTCAGACAAAGGTATGATACAATATCAACATGTTAAGTCACTGAGGCATAACTGCTAAATATAAATTGGGTAAAGGAAAATGAAATAAATGTGTCTAACAAAAATGTCTTCATTAGAGTCCATATATAAAAAATAATTCAAGACTGCTTAATGTGTTATTTTATTTTAAAAATATTGTCTTAGGCCGGCGCTGTGGCTCAACAGGCTAATCCTCCACCTTGCGGCGCCGGCACACCGGGTTCTAGTCCCGGTCAGGGCACCGGATTCTGTCCCGGTTGCCCCTCTTCCAGGCCAGCCCTCTGCTGTGGCCCAGGAGTGTAGTGGAGGATGGCCCAGGTGCTTGGGCCCTGCACCCCATGGGGAGACCAGGAAAAAGCACCTGGCTCCTGGCTCCTGCCATCGGATGAGCGCGGTGCGCGCCAGCCGCAGCGCGCCGACCACGGCGGCCATTGGAGGGTGAACCAACGGCAAAGGAAGACCTTTCTCTCTGTCTCTCTCTCTCACTGTCCACTCTGCCTGTAAAAAAAAAATATTGTCTTAATTTATAGATTTTTAAAGGATTATTTTCATATAAATCTAAAATTCAGCAGATAAAAAGGCCACAAGTATAAAACTGTTCTTGGTTAAAAAAAAAATGTTTCAGTTATAAAAAAGGTTTTTAAAAAAACAAGTTTAAATTGTAAAAGGTGTAAAAAGGTCACAAAAGGTAATAAAAAAATTTTTAAATGCAAAAGCTATTAATTCAAATATGATTCTCTTTTAAAACAATAAAGTTTTTGTAATACATATATGTTAGTATTTTTAAATAGTCTTTAAAATTTGTTATTTTTTAATAGTTTTTACTTAATTGGTGACTCTGCCATTTTCAAGGTGGATCCAGTAAGCTCTCTTCTCTTTCCTGGTTCTGACTCTGTTAAATTGTTCCAAGGTATGGGATGATTTCATGGGCTAACTTGTATTTAAGGATTTTATTTCCCATTTTATTGACAAAGAAACATCAATTTTGTATCCTATTGGTGTTCTCTGTCTCTCTTTTAGTCCTGATAATTTAAAAACAGCCATGTTTTTATTAAAAAATTAAGGTTTGGTCAAATATATACTCATTCTAAAACATTTAAGTGTTCACTTTGTAACAGTAAAATCTGGTCTACTCATACAAATGTGCAAAAGTTACAAAAGTCTAATAATTTTGCTGTGTTATCAGTCACGATGGCTATCTTAATAAAAGGAGGCCCAGAGAACTAAAAAGGGATAAATGGTTAAAAAAATCTTACAGGTACTTTCTAAAATAGTGTGTGGAGTAAACAAGTGCCTCTTGTTTTTGTCTAGTAAGTTTTATAATTTTAACCATGACCACTTAAAGCCTTTTGTCAGTCACAGTTACTACTCATAAAAATTAAAACATTGTTGGTCATGTGTTTAAGTGTGTTCTCTTTTAGGTTTCAAAGGACTTCTTTTTCCTACCTACCTACCTAAATAAATCTCTGTCTCAGGTGTTTTAAACTTGGTGTTCAAGAAAAACCAAAAATTTTTCAAAATCATTGACATGTTTATGCTTGGGTTGGCTTGTCAAATAAGTTACAGTTGTGTTAAGATATTCAAAAAATATTTTCAACTACAAGTCTCTTCAAGATGAGAAACTAATTCTATTCTAAATTCTCCATCAGGACATATAGTTTGATCTTCAAAACTTATAAAAGTAATGACTAACATTTTTCTGTCATTGTGCCTGGCCACATGTAACAGCTAAATTTATTTTTCCATGGATACAGTAAACAGGCAAAACCCCCCTTTTCAAACCAAACTAATAAAAAATATTAATTGGTTAAAAATGGTTTGGATAAAATGGTCTTCATGTTTAATCTTATACATGCCTGTGACAACATATTTCTAGCCCAGGCCACCAAAAATTAGTAATGGGATTAAACACCCCCTTGGCTAACATCCTAAAGGCCTCTATGGTGTACTTTAACAAGGACAGAAAAAAAAAGGAGTAAGCTAAACAACAGGAGCAATGTAAGGACAGGTGCCAGCCAATTAATAACAGCTGTACACAGCGACCTGCCATCAAGGAGACCCAACCGGCCAGTCCACCCTAAATGGCATTGGTTTTCAACGTGGAAAGCCAGGGCTTCGGACAGACATCAGTCACAATAGAATCCAGCCTCTAAAGAGCTCCAGCAGCTCTGACAGCCAAGAGCTGGGTCACTAGAAACAGAACTGCCCTGGAGTCGAAGGACTCCTAGGTCAGAGCCGCAGACCTTGTTGGCTCTAAGCTGAAAAGCTCTTCACTCTGCTCAGCTTCCAGAGTAACCACCACCATCAGGGGGACAGCCTAGGGTCAGTAACATTGTAGACAAAGTTATAAATTTGCTTTCAGAAATTCTGCCTATTCCATACTAACCTCCTATTCAGTCCAGCTCTGCTCCCAGGCCAACTAGGAACTGGGAGTCAACAGGGAGCCTGCCCCAAGGAGGTTCACACCTCCTTTATAATATGTCTTCCTATACCCCATGTAATTAATAATGACCCTGTCCTTTGTTTTAGACCCTGTGTATTTATTCTGCTTGTTAGATTTGTTTTCTCCAGATTTAAAACAGTACAACTCTTGATGGCCACGCACATAAAACCTTGGATAAAAAGTTTCTACAAGCTGACACTGCAGACCCCTCAAGAGGCCACCTCCTGTTGAAACCCTGTTTTGACTGCCACTCCCCACTCCACACCCTAAGGGGCCCCCAGGACAACGACCCCCTGTCAGCAGGAAGTAGCCAAGATGAGATCGACGCCCTGGGTCCCTACAATAGTAGGGTGTGAATTTAAAGAGGGGGAGGACTGAGACTGGTTGGGCTAAGTGTCTGTGGGCCTCTCAGGCTTTAACAAAATGTCTTGTATATACAGACTATAAGCTATAAACAAAAGATTTACTCTGAGACTTGACCCTAACTCTCCCCACTGTGATATTCTGTACCCAAATCTAGCAATAGGGGGGCTGGGTCCACCAAAGCAAACACTAGCTCTTAGCACCTCCCACTCCAGTTGTCACCAAAAGGCCCCAGGTTAGTTCTGATCCCAGTTGGGTTCAGTGAGGCAGGCATTGCTGCCCTCAGCACAGCAGCCTTGGTTCTGGGTGAGCTAAGTCCTCCCCAGATGCCAACATCAACCAATGCCAATTTTCTATTGATGTTACACACCCAGATAAAGTCTCTTAGAGGGGTTGTACTGATTGTAGGCCCCTGCGTTCTTAACCAGTTACTAAATTTCACTAAACAAAACTCATGTATATACATACCTATTACTCTACTGTGAATATCCTTCCTGATCGATATGATGTGACTGAATCAAGGATTTGATTAGTCTCAAAACAAAAAGGGGGGAATGAAGTAGCACCTTGACAGTAGGGACTCCATTTTGGAGCACTTGAGACTCCATTCTGGGAAAGCACACCCCCCCTCACCGTGAGACTCTGGTCTGAAACTATGATCTCAAATAGTCGGACAATAGCAGTGCATTACATCACCCTTGGCAGAGTATAGAAACCACCTAGCATAATTGTTCAAGCTTAAAAGTAAAAAGGTTACACCTGGGTTAATGATAAAAATGTAATTTGTCTATGTCCTAACCAATACCTGGATTAATGTCAGGATTATAAGATTGTAACTGGTATTGTCAGGATTATAATTGATACTAGTTTTGCATAGGTTTTAGGTCAGCTTGACCCCACTAACCATGTATTCCCCCCTGTTCCTAGCAACCATGAATTCCCCAACCCGATTTTGTGGTTTTTGCCTTTATAAACCCTGTTACTTTGGGCTTCAGGGTTGAGAGTTCTTCAGGGCATAAACCCATTCTCCACCGCTGGCAATAAAGGACCATCAAATTCTATCAATGTGTGGAGCTCCTTTGTTTGCACTCGCTCAGGTACAACAAAGGTTTGGCTAAATATTTGGTAAGTAGCCCTGCTCATCCCTGCTTGTTTTTTTTTTTTCCCTTGTCTATTGATATTTCTCGTGTCTATTGAAAGCACCTGTTGCGTGTAGTGGGCAAACACTCAACCGGAGCCAACAGCCTCGAAAATGGACCTGGAATAGGGATCATGTGAATGCTAATCCTGTGGCTTAGCAAAATAAAGCTAGAGGGATGTAAAACTCTGTTTCCTGGAGAAAGCTTTAGATGGGAAGAGAACTTAATATGAGGAGTCTTCAAAAAGTTCATGGAAAAACACAGCGTAGGAAAAAAGCATGCATGGATTTCAAATGTTTTGCTACAAAAGCACACTTTTCCTTTACTTCTATTTTCCACAAGCATTTTGAAGTACCCGCATATTAAAAAAGTAACTCTGAAGTATTAGCCACTGTTTCACAAGCAAAGAGCTCCACCAGCTTATAGTATTTGTTAAGCTTCCCTTCTACCCCACAGCCTCCATCCAGATTTCGTGGGTATACTTTTCATACATAGCATTTGTAAATGAGATTTATCTTTTTTTTTTAACAAAATTGATTTTATTTATTTGAAAGTCAGAGTTACACAGAGAGAGGAGAGGCAGAGAGAGAGAGAGAGAGAAATATCGATCTTCCACCTGCTGGTTCCTTCCCCAGATGGCTACAACAGCCAGGGCTGGGCCAGGCTGAAGCCAGGAACCAATGAGTCTGTCTGGGTTGGTTTCCCATGTGGGCAGCAGGGCCTCAGGACTTGAGCCATCATTTGCTGCCTCCCCAGGGCATACATTAGCAGGAACCTGGAGCTGGGAGTGGAGCTGGGACTCAAACCCAGGCACTGATGTGTGGTGTGGGTGTCCCAAGTGGCATTTCAATGGTGATGTCAAATGCCTGCCCTTAGATTCCTTTCTTTGCTATTCCCTTCAAGTAGGGTGGAAGATTGGGTCACTGAAGACACAGATACTTGCACTTCATATGTCATCTTCAAATCAGAATCCTACCATGTTATTTGGTCTTGGTATCACTCATAGGAAGGAAAATAGGACCACTTGATGCACTGCATTTTCTCACAGCTTTATTGAGATATGAATGACATGATAACTGCATGTCTAAAAAGATGATAATTTGGGGCTGGCATTGTGGTGAAATAGGAAAAGCTGCTGCCACCACAGCAGCATCCCATATGAGCTGCTCCGCTGCTGATCCAGCTCCCTGCTAAAGCACCTGGGAAAGCAGTGAAAGATGGCCCGCGTGCTGGGGCCCCTGCACCCATGTCTGCATGTGGGAGACCCAGATGGAGTTCCAGGCTCCTGGCTTTTGCCTGGCCCAGCCCTGGCCATTGTGGCCATTTGGGATGTCTTTTTGTTTTAATTAGATTGATTTGAAAGGCAAAGTTCAGAGAGAGAAAATGAGAGAAGGAGAGAGAGAGAGCTTCCATAAGAGAGTTTATCCCCAAATGACCTCAACAGCTGGAGCTGGGACAATCCAAAGCCAGGAGCCAGGAGTTTCTTCCAGGTCTCCCAGGCGGGTGTAGGGGCCTAAGCACTTGAGCCATCCTCTGCTACTTCTTTCAGGCCTTTAACAGGGAGCTGGATCAGAAGTGGAGCAGCTGAGTCTTGAATCGGCACCCATATGGGATGCCAGTGTTCAGGTGGCGGTTTTACCTGCTATACCACAACACAGGCTCCAATAAATCTGTTTTGAAAAGTACAATTTTATGAGTTTTGATATATGAATACACTCATGAAACCATTTTCCCAATTGAAATAATGAAGCTGACTATAACCCAGAAGTTTATTTGTTTCTTTTTTTTTAAAGATCTATTTTGTTTGAAAGACAGAGTTACAGAGAGGGGTAGAGCTAGAGAGGCCTTCCATCCGCGGGTTCACTCCCCTAATGTCCGCAATGGCCCAAGCTGAGCTTATCTGAAGCCAGGAGTTTCTTTTGGTCTCCCACATGGGTACAGGGGCCCAAGGATTTGGTCCATTTTCCACTGCTTTTCAGGCCATTGCAGAGACCTGGATCAGAAGTGGAGCAGCCGGGACTTGAACTGGTGCCCATATGGGTTGCTGGTGTTGCAGGCTAGGGCTTTAAACCGCTGGCCACAGCGCTGGCCCCAAACCAGAAGTTTTATTGCATGCCTTCGAAATCCCTTCCTCTCCTCCTAGTTCCACCTTCACCCTGTTGGAACTCAACTGGACACGAGTCTAGCCATCTGAGATGTCACCACCATCTTGCCCTCTAAGTTTCCCTGGAGGTCATTCTAATCCATATGTGGTAAAGAAAGTCATCAAGGTAAACCACTGGGCTTATCTTGCTGGCTGGACCCTGGAATGTCTCTTGCCTGATGTCTGGAATGTTAATATTTCTTGAGAAAGTCCAGATGCATTTAGGTTAGTCACAGGCCAGCTTTGTCTATAAGAGCCCTTCATCTTGCAGCCACTGGAGACCACTCTTCTGTCTTTAAATCCCCCTAGTCCCAGTAGATTACAGCTGGTGTGATTTTGGATGTGTCCTAGGCAGCTGATTCTTGTATGCTGTGTTTTCCCAAACACAAGCCAGCACAGCCAGCTTTCTGTACATGGATTAGCTGTCATTTCTAGCGCTGGATGTAGATGGACCCCTGCCCTGTGCACTTTGTTTTATTTCTTTCACTCTTCACAGTTATTTTGATTGCGGCATATCATTGTGCAATATTTTTATTACTTTTGATTGCTTAGTCATGTTTCATTATATGGATATGCCAGAACATATCTATTTCACCTTTTGTGGATATTTGGGTTGTTCCGAATATTTGCTTATTGCATTGGCTCCAAATTATTTTTTTGACAGGCAGAGTTAGTGTGAGAGAGAAAGAGACAGAGAGAAAGGTCTTCCTTCAGTTGGTTCACCCTCCAAATGGCTGCTACAGCCGGCGCTGCACCGATTTGAAGCTTCCTCCTGGTCTCCCATTTGGGTGCAGGGCCCAAGCTGGCTCCAATTTAGTTCAATATATTTTGTTTAAAAGCATGTCTTCTCTTCATTGAATTACCTTGACACCTTTGCTAGTGAATTGATCATACATGTATGAATTTATCTCAGGACTTTCTATTTTTTAAAGATTTATTCATTTATCTGAAAGAGTGACCGAGAGAGGATAGGAGACACACAGATAGAGAGAGATAGAGAGAGTTTTCCATTGGGTGGTTTACTATCCGCATGGACACAATGTCCAGAGCTGCACTGATCCGAAGCCAAGAGCCAGGAGCTTCTTCTGGGTCTCCCATGTGGGTGCAGGGGCCCAAGGACTTGGGCCATCTTCTACTGCTTTCTCAGGCCATAGTAGAGAGCTGGATCAGAAGTGGGGGAGCCGGGTCTCAAACCAGTGCCCATATGGGATGCCTGTGCTGCTGGTGAGGGCTTAGCTCACTACCCCACAGCACCAGCCCCCCAGTAACAACACTTAATGTGGCATCTTGATTAATCATACATTTTTTCTGGTTACTCTAGCTACATCCATTTGTCTTAAGCTGATTGGGTTGAGTTTTTGTCCCTCACTTCTGAAGAGTCCTGGTTAATATTTTGCCACTGTGGGGCCAGAGCTATGGTGTAATAGGTTAAGCTTCCACCTGTGGTGCTGGCATTCCATGTAGAGGCATCAGTTCGAGTCCTGGCTGCTCTACTTCTGATGTGGCTTCCTGCTAATGTGCCTGGGTAGAGCAATGGACCCCTGCACCCATGTGGGAGACCCAGAAGAAGCTCCAGGCTTCAGATTGGCCCATCTCTGTCTGTTTTGCCCACTTGGGGAGTGAACCAGCAGATAGAAGCTCTATCTCTCTCTCTCTCTAACTCTGCCTCTCAAATATATGAATAAAATCTTAACTCTATATCTTGCCACTGTGTCATCCCCTTCTGTCCCTGTCCATGGACACGCCCTCCCCCTCCTCTGCAGATAGCCCCACCCTTGCCCCACCCTCTGCGTGTGACCTCACAGACCTCTGGGTTCTACTGTATCCTGGAACCAAGGCTATTGAGTGGGCGGGCTCTTCAGCAGTTCATTTTCTACTGGATAGTGGACAGACCTCAGCGAAGATGAGCAGAGCTCTGATCTTCTGTGTTTTCCTCTTGGTTTTCTGGTGAGATACCAAGCCTCACCCTATCAACCTGATCGAAGGTAGTGTCCCAGTGTGTCTGTGTGACAGCGAGCGATTCTGAAGGCCTACATCGGGGGCTGGTGTGGTGGCCCATGTGTTCACCCTGCCTGCCATCTTACCTCCCTACACTTGCCAGTGGGGATTTAGTGCTTGCAAGAGGGGAGTAACCTCAAACGTTTTCCAAATTTTGAAGCTTACTTAAAGTTCAGAGCTCCATGGGGTCGTAGCATACGTATGGATTTTAACGTTTGATTATAGAAGTTGTCTCAATCTTTTTCTTTATTTATTTGGAAAATAGAGTGATGCGATGGTGGTGGGGAGAGACAGAGTGATAGAAAAAGGCAAAGAACAAAGAGGAGACAGAATACGAACTTGCAGCCAGACCAGATTTACTGAAAGAAACTACACTTGCAGAGGTCAACCAACTGCCATTGAGTACAGAGACACAACATGTAGCAAAGGCCCAGACCCCAGCACGCCTGGCCATTTTGTATCTTAGGTGGGCTAGGGGTGGGGATTGTGGGCAGTAGGCAGATATGAGCTTCTGCATACTGATTCTCCAAGTTTGGCCCACTGGCCTTCAAATCTGGGGGAGAATGCAGGGTGTGAGACTGAACTGGTCTCTTGAAAGAAGGCAGGGGTAACAAGAACGTAGAATGGCTGAGAGGTATATGTCCTTGTTTCATCACAGGGAGAGAAAGATCTTTCATGTGCTGGTTCACTCCCCAAAGGCTTCAACAGACAGGACTGGCCCAAGCCAAAGTCAGCTGCCTGGACTCCCATCTGGATTTCCTACATGGGTGCAGGGACCCAAGCACTTGGGCCATCTTTTGCTGCTCTCCTAGGCACATCTCACAACATTTTAAATTTTCTTTAAAAAAGATATTCTTGTTTGAAAGGCAGAGCTATAGAGAGAGAGAGAGGGAGAGACACAGAGAGATCTTTTTATCTGCTGTTTTTCTTCGCAGCTAGCAGAAATGACCAGGGCTGAGTCAGATGGAAACAAGGAGCCAGGAGCTTTTTCCAGGTCTTCCCGTTGGATGCAGGGGACCAAACTCTTGGCCATTAGTATGGAACTGGCTTTATTAGCTACTCCATGACGACGGTCCTACACATCCCTTTTCAAATAGCAGCTTTTTGGAGATAAAATTCACATACTACAAATTTTACCATTTTGAAAGTATATAATTCAGTGATTTCTAGTATACTCACTAAGGTGTGAATCATCATTATCTAGGTATTTTATTTTAAAGATTATTTATTTGCAAATCAGTTACAGAGAGAGAGAGATCTTCCATTTGCTGGTGCATTCCCCAGATGGCTGCAATGGTGAGAGTTGGGCCAGGCTGAACCCAGAGCTTCTTCCAGGTCTCTCTCATGGGTGCAGGGACCCAAGCACTTGGGCCATCCTCCCTTGCTTTCTCAAGCCGTTAACAGGGAGCTGGATTGCAAGTAGAGCAGCTGGGACTTAAGTAAGCAGTCCTACTAATGCTGGTGGTGCAGGCTGTGACTTATCTTCTACACCACAATGCCGGTCCCTTTATTTTATTTTAAAAAAATATTTATGTATCTGTAAGGCAGAGTTACAGAGGAAAATAGAGACAGACAGATAGAGCAATCCTTCATTGATTGGTTCATGCCCCAGTTGGCTGCAACAGCCAGGGCTGGGCCAGGCTGAAGCCAGGAAACTGAAACTCCACTTGGGTCTCCCTCATGAGTACACGGGCCCAGGTACTTGGACCATCTCCCACTGCTTTCCCAGGTACATTAGAGGGAACTGGATTGGAAGTGGAGCAGCTGAGACTCTAACCTGCACCCATATGTGCTTCCAGTGTTACAGGCGGGGACTTAACCCACTATGCCACAGAGCTAGCCCCCATTATCTAGCTCTAGAACTCTTTCATCACCCCAGGAAGTAGCCAGGTGCCTGTAGTAGTTGCACCCTATTCTGCTTTCCCCTGGCTTCTTTGGCTTGCTGTGTTTCCAGGACTCATCTATGTGGAAGCCTGTGTGAGAACTTATGCCCTGTAAGGCTGAGTACTGTCCCATTGTTAGGACAGACTACATTCATTCTCTTTCTCTCTCTCTCTCTCTCTCTCTCTCTCTCTCTCTCTATCTCTCTCTCTCCCTCTCCCTCTCCCTCGACAGGCAGAGTTAGAGAGTGAGAGAGAATGAGAGACAGGAAGAAAGGCCTTCCTAACGTTGGTTTAGCCCCAAAATGCCCGCTAAGGCCGACGCTGCACTGATTCAAAGCCAGGAGCCAGGTGCTTTCTCCTGGTCTCCCATGCAGGTGTAGGGCAGAAGCACTTGGGCCATCCTCCACTGCCCTCCCAGGCCATAGCAGAGAGCTGGACTAGATGAGGGACAACTGTGACAGAACCGGTGCCCCAACCAGGACTAGAAGCCAGAATACTGGCTCCACAGGCAGAGGATTAGCCTAGTGAGCCACGGAGCTGGTCCATTTTGTTTCTTACATGTGCATGGGCATTTGGGTTGTTTTCACCATTTGGATATTATGAAAACTCCTGTTCTGAAAAGTGACCTGGATCTCCTTCCTCCCTGTTTAGTCACCTCCTGCTTTTAGAACCACTTTTGCTATTTTACTAAACTTAACTTGCTGACCACATTCCTTGCGGTTCTCTGTGTTAAGTCACTTGGTATGTAAAAGGTGAAGGAGCAAACACAGACCTCTTGCTGGAGGAAACTGCAGGGCTGTTCTCCCAGCATTAAGCTCGACAACATCACCAAGGGAATCAGAGGCGTGGAGGCCAGGGTGCCAGTGTACCATGAGCGGGGGCTCAGACGTCTCATGCAGGAGCTACGTCACTTTAAATGGTGACACTATCCATCGCAGGATAGCATAGAAAGGGAAGGAACTGAGCACTCTTGTGCGAACTTTAAAACCCAAAGTTTTGGCATGCGCCGTGGTTGCTTCTCTTCCAGTCCAGCTCTCTGCTGTGGCCCGGGAAGGCAGTGGAGGATGGCCTAGGTGGAAGCACCTGGCTCCTGGCTTTGGATCCGCGCAGTGCACCGGCTATAGCTGCCATTTCTGGGGTGAACCAATGGAGAAAGGAAGACCTTTTTCTCTGTCTCTCTCTCTCTCTCTCTTGCTAACTCTGCCTGAAAAAAGAAAAAAGAAACCAAAGGGTATTTATGATCTTTTACTCATGAGTATAGTGGATGCGTCACGCTGGCATTGTATCGATTCTTTTTTTTTTAAGATTTATTTATTTATTTGAAAGACAGAGTTACAAAGAGACAGGGGCAGAGAGGGAGAGAGACAGAAAGGGATCTCTCATCTGCTGGTTCACTCCCCAGATGGCTGCAATGACTTGGGCAGTGCCGATCCAAAGCCAGGTGCCAGGAGCTTCTTCAGGGTCTCCCATGCCAGTGTAGGGGCCCAAGGACTGTGTTAAGATAGAAAAGGCATTGAATGTGTGTTAATGTGTGTGTGTGTCAGTATCCTCAGGCACCCATGGTGGTCGATGCCTGGTGAATAACGGGGACTGCTGTCCACGCAGGCCCAGGGAGCATTTTCCTCACAGCTGAAGTTACTTTCTCCACAGGCCCAACCAATAAATTTTCCTCAAGCATTAAAAATGAGGATGAAGGTTTGGCTAAAGCATTTGGTAAGTAGCCCTGCTCATCCCTGATTGTTTTTTTTTTTTTCCCGTGTCAATTGATATTTCCCGTGTCTATTGAAAGCAGCAGTTGGGTGTAGTGGGCAAACCCTCACCCGGGGCCAACAGCCTTGAAAATGGACTTGGAATAGGGATCATGTGAATGCTAATCCTGTGGCTTAGCAAAATAAAGCCAGAGGGAAGTAAAACTCTGTTTCCTGGAGAAAGCTTTAGATGGGAAGAGAATTTAATATGAGGAGTCTTCAAAAAGTTCATGGAAAAACACAGCGTAGGAAAAAAGCATGCATGGATTTCAAATGTTTTGCTCCAAAAGCAAACTTTTCCTTTAGTTCTATTTTCCACAAGCATTTTGAAGTACCCCCATATTAAAAAAGTATCTCTGAAATATTAGCCACTGTTTCAAAAGCAAAGAGCTCCACAAGGATATAGAATTTGTTAAGGTTCCCTTCTACCCCAGAGCCTCCATCCAGATTTCGTGGGTATACTTTTCATACACAGCATTTGTAAATGAGATTTATCTTTTTTTTAAATTGATTTTATTTATTTGAAAGTCAGAGTTACACAGAGAGGAGAGGCAGAGAGAGACAGAGAGAGAGAGAGACAGAGAGATCTTCCACCTGCTGGTTACTTCCCCAGATGGCTACAACAGCCAGGGCTGGGCCAGGCTGAAGCCAGGAACCAATGAGTCTGTCTGGGTTGGTTTCCCATGTGGGCAGCAGGGCCTCAGGACTTGAGCCATCATTTGCTGCTTCCCAAGGGCATACATTAGCAGGGAACTGGAGCTGGGAGTGGAGAGGGACTCAAACCCAGGCACTGGTGTGTGGTGTTAAGTAAGCACGCATACGGGTGCTGGTGGTGCAGGCAGTGACTTTATCTGCTACACCACAATGCCGGTCCCTTTATTTTATTTAAAAAAATAGTTATGTATCTGTAAGGCAGAGTTAAAAAGGAAAAAGAGAGACAGACAGACAGAGCAATCTTTCATTGATTGGTTCATGCCCCAGGTGGCTGCAACAGCCACGGCTGGGCTAGGCTGAAGCCAGGGACCTGAAACTCCACTTGGGTCTCAGACATGGGTACAGGGGCCAAAGTACTTGGACCTTCTCCCACTGCTTTCCCAGGCACATTAGCAGTGAACTGGATTGGAATTGGAGCAGCTGGGGCTTGAACAGGCACTCATACGGGATGCTGGTGGTGCACCACAACTTGGCTCCCTAATTTTTATTTTTTTCAGCTATATTATTTACTTGAAAGGCAGAGTTAGAGAGAGAGAGAGAGAGAGAGAGAGAGAGAGGCAGGATGAGACAGATATAGAAAAAGATCTTCCATCTGCTGGTTTGTTCTCCAAATGGCTGCAATGGTGTGGACTAGGTCTACTACATGGGTGGCTGGGCCATCTTCTACTGCTTTCCCAGGTGCATCAGCAGGAAGCTTGATTGGAAATGGAGCAGCTGAGACTCTAACCAGCACCCATATGGGTTGCCAGTGTTACAGGTGGGGACTTAACCAACTGTACCACAGAGCCGGCCCCCATTTTCTAGCTCTAGAACTCTTTCATCACCCCAGAAAGGAGCCATGTGCCTGCAGTAGTTGCTCCCCATTCTGCTTTCCCCTGGCTTCTTTGGCTTTCTGTGTTTCCTGGACTCATCTATGTGGTAGCCTGTGTGAGAACTTCATGCCCTCTAAAGCTGAGTACTATCCCATTGTGAGGACAGACTACATTCATTCTCTCTCTCTCACTCTCTCTCTCTCTCTCTCTCTCTCTCTCTCTCTCTCTCTCTCCTTCCCTCCCTCTCTCTTTTGACAGGCATAGTTAGACAGTGAGAGAGAGAGCGAGACAGGGAGAAAGGCCTTCCTTCCATTGGTTCACCCCCTAAATGGCTGCTATGGCCTGCACTGCGCTGATCCAAAGCCAGGAGCCAGGTGCTTCCTCCTGGTCTCCCATGCAGGTGTAGGGCCCAAGCACTTGGGCCATCCTGCACTGACTGCCCTCCCAGGCCATAGCAGAGAGCCAGATTAGAAGAGGAGCAACAGGGACAGAACTGGCACCCCAACCACGACTATAACATAGAATACTGGCTCCACAGGCAGAGGATTAGCCTAGTGAGCCACGATGCTGGCCCATTTTGTTTCTTACACTTGCATTGGCATTTGGGGTGTTTTCCCCATTTGGATATTATGACAACTCCTGTTATGAAAAGTGACCTGGATCTCCTTCCTTGATATTTAGTCACCTCCTGCTTTTAGAACCACTTTTGCTATTTTACTAAAGTTAACTGGCTGAACACATTCCTTGCAGTTCTCTGTGTTAGGTCACTGGGTATGTAAAAGCTGAAGGAGCAAACACAGCCCTCTTGCTGGAGGAAACTGCAGGGCTGTTTTCCCAGCATTAAGTGCGCCAACATCACCAAGGGAATCAGAGGCACCTGCGTGGAGGCAAGGGTGCCAGTGTGCCGTGAGCGGGGGCTCAGAAGTCTCATGCAAGAGCTACGTCACTGTAATGGTGACAATATCCATCGCAGGATAGCATAGAAAGGGAAGGAACTGAGCACTCTTGTGAGAACTTTAAAACCCAAAGTGTAGACCAGCGCCGTGGTTGCTCCTCTTCCAGTCCAGCTCTCTGCTGTGGCCCAGGAAGGCAGTGGAGGATGGCCTAGGTGGAAGCACCCGGCTCCTGGCTTCAGATGGTCGCAGTGCCCCAGCTGTAGCAGCACTTGTGGGGGGGGTGAACCAATGGAGAAAGGAAGACCTTTCTTTTTTTTTTAATTTTATTTTTGACAGGCAGATTGGACAGAGAGAGAGAGAGACAGAGAGAAAGGTCTTCCTCTGCCGTTGGTTCACCCTCCAATGGCTGCCACGGATGTTGTGCTGCGGCCGGCGCACCACGCTCATCCGATGGCAGGAGCCAGGTGCTAGGTGCTTATCCTGGTCTCCCATGGGGTGCAGGGCCCAAGCACTTGGGTCATCCTCCACTGCACTCCTGGGCCACAGCAGAAGCCTGGCCTGGAAGAGGGGCAACCGGGACAGAATCCGGCGCCCCGACCGGGACTAGAACCCGGTGTGCCGGCGCCGCAAGGCGGAGGATTAGCCTGTTGAGCCACGTCGCCGGCCAAGGAAGACATTTCTGTCTCTCTCTCTCTCTTGCTAACTCTGCCTGAAAAAAGAAAAAAGAAACCAAAGTGTGTTTATGATCTTTTACTCATGAAAATACTGGATGCGTCATGCTGGTATTGTATCGATTCTTTTTTTTTTTAAGATTTATTTATTTATTTGAAAGAGAGAGTTACAGATAGGCAGGTGCAGAGAGGGTGAGAGAAAGAAAGGGGTTTCCATCGGCTGGTTCACTCCCCAGATGGCTGCAATGGCTGGGGCTGTGCCGATCTGAAGCCAGGAGCCAGGAGCTTCTTCCAGGTCTCCCATGCTAGTGCAGGGGCCCAAGGACTGTGTTAAGATAGAAAAGGTGTTGAACCTGTGTGTGTGTTTGTGTGTGTGTGTGTCTGTGTATGTATCCTCAGGCACACACGGGGGTTGATGCCGCGTGACTAAGGGGACCCCCGTCCTGTTAGACCCAGGGAGCACTTTCCTCACAGCTGAAGTTACTTTCTCCACAGTCCCAACCAATATATTTTCCTAAAGCATTAAAAATGAGGCTGAAGGTTTGGCTAAAGTATTTGGTAAGTAGCCCTGTTCATCCCTCGTTTTTTCCAAGGGGACCTGTTCCTGCTGCTTAGGGGGCAAAGTGAGTGCTTTGTTTTCAGGCTAGACACTGCTCCTCTAAATGCCAAAGTCCCTAGAAATTAAGCCAAGCCCAGGGGAGAAACCACGGGAAAGGCCCTGTTCCTCACAGCGGCCAAGGCTCCTCCATACGGGAGCCCCTTGCAGGTGCAGAGAGTGCACCACATACCAGCTGCATCCACCTGCCCCTTCTAGAGTGCGGGGCACTGCAGTCACCCTGGACCATCTCTTGGGGCCTCTCTTCACTGCCTGAGGCTGAGGGTGAGTCTGTCCTGGGGAGATTGTTAGAAAGAGGCATCCCCCCTGCCCCAGCCATCGGGCGTACCGATGTTTGCACAGTGGATGTTAGAGGCCTTTGGGTGCCTTCAGGCTGGGGCTGACTGATGTACTGGAAGTCTCTCCTTTAACCCGAGAACAGCTAAAGCCAGGCCCAGGCTGTCACCTTCAGCAGAGGCCTGAGGCTGAGACAGGTCTGGGCCCCAGCTGTGTGCTGAAGGAAGCCAGGCCCCATTTGGGGGAGTTCTCCCTGGTGCTGAGAAGAGGGTTAGGGTGAGGGACTCCTCTGGCGGGAGAGAGAGCTCCTGAGAGAGTGAGCACTGCTGGTTCCCCCCGGGCTGGTGCTGTTGGATCAGAGGTGCCTGTCCACCCTTGCTGCAGGAGGGGCACCACTCCACACATGCCACACTCTTTGTCACAGGAGCTGCCCCAGGTCAGGATCTCTGGGTTTGTCCTGCTTCTGCCAGTGCTCCCAAAGAGGTCTCAGCCAGACAGCACTGACTGCTGACTGTCTGGCAGGTGGCCAGCCCTGACGGATGAGAGGATGAGGTTACTCTCGCAGGTGCACCAGCTGTGTGTTCAGAAAGCGCTGTCTAGGAGCCAGAGCGCTGTTCTGTGGTGGCCCCAGCGTCACAGCCCCTGGTGTTTCAGAGGGGAGTGAGCACCTCTGGAGATGGGAGTCTGGGCCAGGGTTTGGGAGGGTCCTGTCATTACCGGCCAGGGACCTACCAACCTGCCGGTGCCAGTGCCGTAGCCTGGGCAGTCACCGCTCCACTCGGCAGCTTCCATCTGGGTGGTGTTTCAGGAACTTGTAGGTCCAAATACATTCATCATGGGGCAGGGAAGGTAAGAACTTGAGGTTTACTCCTGGTGAACCTGACAGTAAATTTTCCCGTGTCTATTGAAAGCACCTGTTGCATGTAGTGGGCAAACCCTCACCCAGGGCCAAGAGCCTTGAAAATGGACTTGGAATAGGGATGATGTGAATGCCAATCCTGTGGCTTAGCAAAATAAAGCTAGAGGGAAGTAAAACTGTTTCCTGGAGAAAGCTTTAGATGGGAAGAGAACTTAATATGAGGAGTGTTCCAAAAGTTCATGGAAAAACACAGCGTAGGAAAAAAGCATGCATGGATTTCAAATGTTTTGCTACAAAAGCAAACTTTTCCTTTAGTTCTATTTTCCACAAGCATTTTGAAGTAACCTCATATTAAAAAAGTAACCCTGAAGTATTAGCCACTGTTTCACAAGCAAAGAGCTCCACCAGCTTATAGAATTTGTTTAGCTTCCCTTCTACCCCACAGCCTCCATCCAGATTTCATGGGTATACTTTTTATACATAGCAATTGTAAATGAGATTTATCTTTTTTTTAAAAAAAATTGATTTTATTTATTTGAAAGTCAGAGTTACACAGAGAGAGGAGAGGCAGAGAGAGGAGAGGCAGAGAGAGAGAGAGAGAGAGAGAGAGAGAGAGAGATCTTCCACCTGCTGGTTCCTTCCCCAGAGGGCTACAACAACCAGGGCTGGGCTAGGCTGAGGCCAGGAATCAATGAGTCTGTCTGGGTTGGTTTCCCATGTGGGCAGCAGGGCCTCAGGACTTGAGCCATCATTTGCTGCCTCCCCAGGGCATATATTAGCAGGAAACTGGAGCTGGCAGTGGAGCTGGGACTCAAACCCAGGCACTAATGTGTGGTGTGGGTGTCCCAAGTGGCATTTCAATGGCGATGTCAAATGCCTGCCCTTAGATTCCTTTCTTTGCTATTCCCTTCAAGTAGGGTGGAAGATTGGGTCACTGAAGACACAGATACTTGCACTTCATATGTCATCTTCCAATCAAAATCCTACCATGTTATTTGGTGTTGGTATCACTCATAGGAAGGAAAATAGGACCACTTGATGCACTGCATTTTCTCACAGCTTTATTGAGATATGAATGACATGATAACTGCATGTCTAAAAAGATGATAATTTGTTTTTTTTTCATTTTTAATTATCTTTATATACAGAAGATTGATTCAGTATATACTAAGTAAAGATTTCATCAGTTTGCACCCACACAGAAACACAAAGTGTAAAATACTATTTCAGTACTAGTTATAGCATTACTTCACATTGGAAAACACATTAAGGACAGATCCTACATGAGACGTAAGTACACAATGACTCCTGAAGTTGATTTAACAATTTGACACTCTTGTTTATGGCGTCAGTAATCTCCCTAGGGTCCAGTCATGAGTTGCCAGGGCTATGGAAGCCTTTAGCTTCAATCTTATTCCGACAGGGTTATAGTCAAAGTGGAGGTTCTCTCCTCCCTTCAGAGAAAGGTACCTCCTTCTTTGATGGCCCCATTCATTCCACTGGGATCTCACTCGCAGAGATCTTTCATTTAGGTCCTCTTTTTTTTTTTCCAGAGTGTCTTGGCTTTCCATGCCTAAAATATTCTCATGGGCTCTTGAGCCAGATCTGAATGCCTTAAGGGCTGATTCTGAGGCCAGAGTGCTATTTAGGATTTCTGCCATTCTATGAGTCTGCTGTGTATCTCCCTTCCCATGTTGGATCATTCTCTCGCTTTTTGATTCTATCAGTTAGTATTAGCAGACACTAGTCTTGTTTGTGTGATCCCTTTGACTCTTAGATCTATCAGTGTGATCAATTTTGAGCTGAAATTGATCACTTGGCCTAATGAGATGTCCTTGGTACATGCCACCTTGTTGGGATTGTATTGGAATCCCCTGGCACAATTCTAACTCCATCATTTGGGGCATGACTGATTGAGCATGTCCCAAATTGTACATCTCCTCCCTCTCTTATTCCCACTTTTATATTTCACAGGGATCACTTTTCAGTTAAAATTTAAACACCTAAGAATAATTGTTTGTTAATTACAGAGTTCAACCACTAGTAATAGAATAAAAAATACTAAAATGGATAAAGTATTACATTGTACAACAACAGTCAGCACAAGAGCTGTTCAAGTTACTGTTTCTCATAGTGTCCATTTCACTTTAACAGGTTTCCCCTTTGGTGCCCAGTTAGTTGTCGCCAGATCAGGGAGAACATATGACATTTGTCCCTTTGGGACTGGCTTAATTCACTCAGCATGATGTTTTCCAGATTCCTCCAGCTTGATGCAAATGACTGGATTTCATTGTTTTTGACTGCTGTATAGTATTCTATAGAGTACATGTCCCATAATTTCTTTATCCAAATGTATGCTTTGAATTCCCTGTGATCTTTTGCTGTGAGGTTCCCTTAGTTTACCTTCTTTCATGTTGATGGCCGTGTTTCTGTGTTTCTGTGTGTAACACATCTTTAAGCATCTTTTGCAGGGCTGGACAAGTGGCAACAAAATCTTTCAATTTCTGTTTGCAATGAAAGGTCTTTATTTCACCTTCATTCACAAATGAGAGTTTGGCAGGATATAATATTCTGGGCTGGCAGTTTTTCTCTCTTAGTACCTGGGCTATGTCTCGCCATTCCCTTCTAGCTTCTAGGGTTTCTGATGAGAAGTCTGCTGTGAGTCTAATTGGAGATCCTCTGAGAGTAATCTGCTGTTTCTCTCTTGCACATTTTAGGATCTTTTCTTTCTGTTTCACTGTGGTGAGTTTAATTACAATGTGTCGTGATGAGGATCTCTTTTGGTCATGTTTACTAGGGGTTCTATGAGGTTCCTGTACTAGGATGTCTCTGTCCTTCTCCAAAACTGGGAAATTTTCTGCTATTATCTCACTAAAAAGGCCTTCTAATCCTTTCTCCCTCTCCATGCCTTCAGGAACTCCTAGAACTCGAATGTTGGGTTTTTTAATAGTATCCTGTAGATTCCCAACAATATTTTTTAGATTTCTAATTTCCTCTTCTTGTCTTTGGTTTGACTGTATATTTTCCTGTGCTCTGTCTTCTAAGTCCGATATTCTCTCTTCTGCCTCACCCATTCTATTTGTAAGGCTCTCTAATGTGTTTTTCATTTGATCTATTGAATTCTTCACTTCATTATGATTTCTCGTCACTATCACAGTTTCATGTTCTACTAGTTGTTTCATTTCAGCTTGATTCCTCCTTAATATTTCATTTTCATGAGAGAGATTTTCTACCTTGTCCATTAAGGATTTCTGTAGTTCAAGAATTTGTTTTTGAGTACTTCTTAGTGTTCTTATCAATTTTTTGAGATCTGCTTCTTGCATTTCTTCTATCTCATCATCTTCGTAATCTTGAATTGGGGTGTCTTTTTCATTTGGGGGTGTCATAGTGTCTTCCTTGTTCTTGTTACCTCGGTTTTTGCGTTTGTTGTTTGGCATATTGGTTTCTTCACTGTGGTGTTTTTTCTTGTTATACTATGACTCTAGATAAGTGGACTGTCTGCTTTCAATGGAGCCTTAGAGGCTTGAGATGGGTGTGGCCTGATAGCTCTGTTTGGTTCTTCAGGGTTGAGGGTGTGCCAAAGGTGACACTCCCAGGTTAGGCGTGGTAAATCTCTCTCTGTTTCTTTATTTTTGATTCAAAAGGGAAGTAATTCCACACAGCTGAATGGAATTGGGGGTGCTTAGCAGGCAAATGATATACCCACAGGAGCCAGAGATTGGAAGCTCTTTCCCAAGGACCACAGAGGGAATCCCTGCGGCCTTCAGTGTGGGTTCAAATTCTTCTGCAGTCTCAACACTGGCTACCAAGGCTACCGAACTGTAGTGTCTCTGGAGAGTACTCACGTGGTGAATTCTGTGAGTTCTCTCCCCCCACAGTTTCTTTTTTCACAGTCTCAGTTCATTAGCACCACACATTCATTAGGTTCTAATCTCCTGTTATTTCACCCCCACGCCCAGAGTCAAGTTTTTCTGCTATGCTCAGGGCTGGTGCAGACCTGAGGTCACCCTGCTTATGACGTATTCCAAAATGGTGCCTGCTCTTTGTCTTGCTCACCTTTGAGAGGTGGGCGGAGAGAGAGAAACTCGTGTCCGTATCGGTCACTTTATTCTTTCTCTCTCTCTTCTAGTTAGCCTGGTGCACTTTTCCCCACAGTGTTTCAAGCCTTGTTCGCTCAAGTCTCCTCTTTCTGCTTCCATGCTGGTGTCTCAGGCTATTGAGGATTGGCTCAACTCGTGTTCCAGCGCTGGTGCATTGAGTCTGCCGCTGGTGTCCCAAACTGTGGGCTCCCACGCTCTCCTTGAAGGTCCACTGTGAATCACTAGTTCCGGAAGAGTTTCCTCTGCTGTTTCTTCCCCTACTCTTCCTTGAACCTGCAGTATCTCCACTTTTATTAAACTGTCTCTCCCCGGACTATCAGTGTGCTGCCTTCCTATTCCGCCATCTTGCCCTAATCCCCCCTGCTGTATGTATTTTTTTAAAGAAGATTTATTTATTGATTTATTTGAAATTAAGAGTTAGAAGAGAAGAAGAGAGAAGAAGAGGGAGAGAGAGAGGGAGAGAGATCTTCTACCCTTTGGTTCACTCCCCAAAATCAAAACATGATAATTTGGGGCTGGCATTGTGGTGAGATAGGATAAGCTGCTGCCGCCACAGCAGAATCCTTTATGAGCTGCTCCGCTGCAGATCCAGCTCCCTGCTAAAGCACCTGGGAAAGCAGTGAAAGATGGCCCGAGTGCTTGGGCCCCTGCAACCATGTCTGCATGTGGGAGACCCAGATGGAGTTCCAGGCTCCTGGCTTTGGCCTGGCCCAGCCCTGGCCATTGTGGTCATTTGGGATGTCTTTTTTTTTTTTTAACTTTTATTTAGGATATAAATTTCCAAGGTACGATTTATGGATTACAATGGGTTTCCCCCCATATTTTCCCTCTCCCCCCACAACCCTCCCCCCTTGCCCGCTCCCTCCACCCTTTTGTTCACATCCAGATTCGTTTTCAATTCTTTTTGTATACATGTGATCAATTTAGTATGTGTTAAGTAATGAATTCGTCCCTTTGCCCTCATATAGTAACACAGAGTGAAATATAGTCTTTGAGTTCTCATTTTAGCATTGAGTCACATTGTATAGCACATTAAGGACAGAGATCCTACATGATATATATATATATATATATATATATATATATATTTGAGACTGATAAATTTTTTTGATGCAGTTTCCAATGTAACACTGAGTTTTTCTTTTTTTTTCTTTTTTTCTTTTTTCCCTTTTTTTCCCCCCCTTTTCGATTATCTTTATATAGAAAAGGTCGGTTCAGTATGTATTAAGTAAGAATTTTCATCAGTTTGCATCTACACAGAAACACAAAGTGTAAAAATACTGTTTCAGCACTAGTTACAGCGTTACCTCACATTAGTTAACATATTAAGGACAGATCCCACATGGGATATAGGTACACAGTGACTCCTGGTGTTGATTTAACAATTTGACACTCTTATTTATGGCGTCAGGAATCTCCCTAGGCTCTAGTCATGAGTTGCTGAGGCTATGGAAGCCTTTAGGGTTCGCCGATTTTGCTTCTATTCCGACAGGGTCACAGTCAAAGTGGAGGTCCCTTCCTCCCTTTGGAGAAAGGTGCCTTCTTCCTTGGTAGCCCCGTTCCTTCCACTGGGATCTCACTCGCTGAGGTCTTCCCTTTAGGTCTTCTATTTTTCCTTTTTCAGAGTGTCTTGGCTTTCCATGCCTATAATAATCTCATGGGCTCTTGAGCCAGATCTGAGTGCCCTAAGGGCTGATTCTGACGCCAGAGTGTTATTTAGGACTTCTGTCATTCTATGAGTCTTCTGTGACTCTGCTTCCCATGTTGGATCGTCCTCTCCCTTTCTGGTCCTATATGTTTATATTGGTAGAAACTAGTCTTGTTTGTATATTCCCTTTGACTCTTAGCCCTTTCAGTGTGATCGGTTGTGAACTGAAATTGTTTACTTGGGCCGTTGAGATGGCATTGGTATATGCCATCTTGATGGGGTTGTATTGGGATCCCCTGGCGTGTTTCTAACTCCATCATTTGGTGCAAGTCCAATTGAGTTTGTCTCAAATTGTACCTATCTTCCCTTTCTTTTTCCCTCTCTCAAAGTTGACTTTTCAGTTAAACTTTAAACACCCAAGGCTAACTGTGTGTTAGTTGCAGAGTTCAACCATTAGTAATATCACTAAAACAAGCATCAAAGAGAGATAGTAAGATGGGTAAAGATTTACATTGTACATCAACAGTCCAGACAAGAGCTGATCAAATCTTATTTTCTCATAGTGTTCATTTCATTTCAACAGGTTTCCCTTTTGGTGTTGAGTTAGTCATTGCCGATCAGTGAAAACAAATGATATTTGTCTCTTTGGGACTGGCTTAGTTCACTCAGCATGATGTTTTCTAGATTCCTCCATTTTGTCGCAAATGACAGGATTTCATTGTTTTTGACTGCTGTATAGTATTCTGTAGAGTACATATCCCATAATTTCCTAATCCAGTCTACTATTGATGGGCATTTGGGTTGGTTCCAGGTCTTAGCTATTGTGAATTGGGCTGCAATAAACATTAGTGTGCAGATGGCTTTTTCGTTTGCCAGTTTGATTTCTTTTGGGTAAATTCCAAGGAGTGGGATGGCTGGGTTGTATGGTAGGGTTATATTCATGTTTCTGAGGAATCTCCAGACTGACTTCCATAGTGGTTTAACCAGTTTGCATTCCCACCAACAGTGGGTGAGTGTCCCTTTTTCCCCACATCCTCTCCAGCATCTATTATTGGTAGATTTCTGAATGTAAGCCATTCTCACCGGGGTGAGGTGAAACCTCATTGTGGTCTTGATTTGCATTTCCCTGATTGCAAGTGATCTTGAACATTTTCTCATGTGTCTGTTGGCCGTTTGGATTTCCTCTTTGGAGAAATGTCTGTTGAGGTCCTTGGCCCATCTCTTAAGTGGGTTGTTTGTTTTGATGTTGTGGCGTTTCTTGATTTCTTTGTATATTCTGGTTATCAGCCCTTTATCTGTTGCATAGTTTCCAAATATTTTTTCCCATTCTGTCGGTTTCCTATTCACTTTCCTGACTGTTTCTTTTGCAGTACAGAAACTTCTCAATTTAATGCAGTCCCAGTAGTTAATTTTGGTTTTGAGTGCCTGTGCCTTTGGGGTATTTTCCAAGAAGTCTTTGCCAGTACCTATATCTTGCAGGGTTTCTCCTATGCTCTCTAATAATTTGATGGTGTCGGGTCGTAGGTTTAGGTTTTTAATCCATGTTGAGTGAATTTTTGTGTAAGGTGTAAGGTAGGGATCTTGCTTCATGTTTCTGCATGTGGAAATCCAGTTTTCCCAGCACCATTTATTAAATAGACTGTCTTTACTCCAGGGGTTGGTTTTGGATCCTTGATCAAAAATAAGTTGGCTGTAGATGTTCGGATTGATTTCAGGTGTTTCTATTCTGTTCCATTGGTCTATCCATCTGTTTCTGTACCAGTACCATGCTGTTTTGATAACAACTGCCTTGTAGTATGTCCTGAAATCTGGTATTGTGATTCCTCCAGCTTTGTTTTTGTTGTACAAGATTGCTTTCACTATTCGAGGTCTCTTATTCCTCCATATGAATTTCAGCATCATTTTTTCCAGATCTGAGAAGAATGCCTTTGCTATCTTAATTGGTATTGCATTGAACCTGTAATTTGCTTTTGGGAGAATGGACATTTTGATGATATTGATTCTTCCAATCCATGAGCATGGAAGATTTTTCCATTTTTTGGTATCCTCTTCTATTTCTTTCTTTAAGGTTTTGTAATTTTCATCATAGAGATCTTTAACATCCTTTTTGCGTCTATGTTCATCAGGGATATTGGTCTGTAATTCTCTTTCAATGCTGCATCTTTTTCTGGCTTAGGACTTAAGGTGATGCTGGCTTCGTAGAAGGAATTTGGGAGGATTCCCTCTTTTTCGATTGTTCTGAATAGTTTGAAAAGGATTGGAGTTAGTTGTTCTTTGAATGTCTGGTAGAATTCAGCAGTGAATCCATCTGGTCCTGGGCTTTTCTTTGTTGGGAGGGCCTTTATTACTGTTTCAATTTCTATTTCAGTTATGGGTCTGTTTAGGTTTTCGATGTCTTCCTGGTTCAGTTTAGGTAGGTTGTATGTGTCCAGGAATCTATCCATTTCTGATAGGTTTCCCTGTTTACTGGCATACAAGTCCTTGTAGTAATTTCTGATGATTCTTTTGATTTCTGTGATGTCTGTTGTTATGTTTCCTTTTTCATCTGTGATTTTACTGATTTGCGTCTTTTCTCTTCTTTTTTTTGTTAGCTGGGCCAGTGGGGTGTCAATCTTGTTTATTTTTTCAAAAAACCAGCTCCTCGTTTGGCTGATTTTTTGTAATGTTTTTTTGGATTCAATCCTGTTGATTTCTTCTCTGATTTTAATTATTTCTTTTCTCCTACTAGCTTTGGGTTTGGTTTGCTGTTGGTTTTCTAGATCTTTGAGATGTACTGTGAGCTCATCTATTTGGTGTCTTTCCAGTTTCTTGATGTAGGCACCTATTGCTATAAACTTTCCTCTTAATACTGCTTTTGCTGTATCCCACAAATTTTGGTATGATGTGCTGTTATCCTCATTTACTTCCAGGAAATTTTTGATTTCTCTTTTAATTTCTTCTATGACCCATTGTTCGTTCAGGAGCATGTTGTTCAGTTTCCATGATTTTACATGTGTTCTAGGGATTCCTGAGTTGCTAATTTCCAACTTCATTCCTTTATGGTCTGAGAAGTTGCATCGTATGATTCTAATTCTTTTGAATTTGCTGAGACTTGCTTTATGGTCTAGTATGTGGTCAATCCTAGAGAAGGTTCCATGTACTGCTGAGAAGAATGTAAATTGTTTCTCTGTAGGATGGAAAGTTCTGTAAATATCTCTTAGGTCCATTTGGGCTATGGTGTCATTTAAATCTATTGTATCCTTGTTGATCCTCTGTCTTGGTGATCTGTCTATCTCTGAGAGTGGAGTATTGAAGTCCCCCAGTACTATTGTGTTGGGGTCTAAGTCTCCCTTTAAGTCCCTTAGCAAATCTTTCAAGTAAACCAGCGCCTTGTAATTAGGTGCATATACATTGATAATTGTTATATCTTCCTGTTAAATGGATCCCTTAATCATTATATAGTGTCCCTCTTTGTCTCTCCTAATAGATTTTGTGGTAAAATTTATGTTATCTGATATTAAGATGGCTACGCCCGCTTTTTTTTTCATGTCGCCGCCCGCACCCGCCGCCAAGCGTCAGGATGTCTTTTTTTTTTAATTAGTTTTAATTGAAAGGCAAAGTTATAGAGAGAGAAAATGAGAGAGGGAGAGAGAGTGAGGGAGCTTCCATAGGATAGTTTACTCCCCTCAAGAGCTGGAGCTTGGAAAATCTGAAGCCAGGAGCCAGGAGTTTCTTACACATCTCCCATGTGGGTGTAGGGGCCTAAGCACTTGAGCCATCCTCTGCTACTTCTTTCAGGCCTTTAGCAGGGAGCTGGATCAGAAGTGGAGCAGCTGAGACTTGAACCGGCATTCATATGGGATGCCAGTGTTCAGGTGGCGGTTTTACCTGCTACACCACAGCACACGCTCTAATAAATCTGTTTTGAAAAGTACAATTTTATGAGTTTTGATTTATGAATACACTCATGAAACCATTTTCCCAATTGAAATAATGAAGCTGACTATTGACCCAGAAGGTTTTTTGTTTCTGTTTTTTAAATATCTATTTTATTTGTTTGAAAGACAGAGTTACAGAGAGGGGTAGAGCTAGAGAGGCCTTCCATCCGCGGGTTCTCTCCCCAAATATCCTCAATGTCCAGAGCTGAGCTCATCTGAAGCCAGGAGATTCTTTTGGATCTCCCACGTGGGTACATGTTTCCAAGGAGTTGGTCCATCTTCCACTGCTTTTCCAGGCCATAGCAGAGAGCTGGATCAGAAGTGGAGCAGCTGGGACTTGAAATGGTGCCCATATGGGTTGCTGGTGCTGCAGGCTAGGTCTTTAACATGCTGTGCCACAGTTCTGGCCCCAACCCAGAAGTTTTATTGCGTGCCTTCGAAATCCCTTCCTCTCTTCCTAGTTCCACCTTCACCCTGTTGGAACTCAACTGGACACGAGTCTAGCCATCTTGGATGTCACCACCATCTTGCCCTCTAAGTTTCCCTGGAGGTCATTCTAATCCATATGTGGTAAAGAAAGTCATCAAGGTAAACCACTGGGCTTATCTTGCTGGCTGGACCCTGGAATGTCTCTTGTCTGATGCCTGGAATGTTAATATTTCTTGAGAAAGTCCAGATGCTTAATGGTTAGTCACAGGCCAGCTTTGTCTATAATAGCCCTTCATCTTGCAGCCACTGGAGACCAGACTTCTGTCTGTAAATCCTCTTAGTCCCAGTAGATTACAGCTGGTGTGATTTTGGATGTGTCCTAGGCAGCTGATTCTTGTATGCTGGGTTTTCCCAAACACAAGCCAGCACAGCCAGCTTTCTGTACATGGATTAGCTGTCATTTCTAGTGCTGGATGTAGATCGACCCCTGCCTTGCGCACTTTGTTTTATTTCTTTCACTCGTCACAGTTATTTTGATTGCTGAATATCATTGCGCAATATTTTTATTACTTTTGATTGCTTAGTAATATTTCATCATATGGATATCGCAGGAATTGTCTATCTCACCTTTTGTGGATATTTCGGTTGTTCCCAATGTTTCCTTATCGCACTGGCTCCAAAGTATTTTTTTTTGACAGGCAGAGTTAGTGTGAGAGAGAGAGAGATAGAGAGAAAGCTCTTCCTTCAGTTGGTTCACCCTCCAAATGGCCGCTACAGCCGGCGCTGCACCGATCTGAAGCTTCCTCCTGGTCTCCCATTGGGGTGCAGGGCCCAAGGTGGCTCCAAATTATGTCAATATTTTTTGTTTAAAAGAATGTCCTTTCTTCATTGAATTACCTTGACAACTTTGCTAGTTAAATGATCTTACATGTATGAATTTATCTCAGCACTTTATATGTTTTAAAGATTTATTTATTTATCTGAAAGAGTAACAAAGAGAGGAAAGGAGACACACAGAGAGGGAGAGAGAGAGAGAGAGAGAGAGAGAGAGAGTGAGTTTTCCATTGGTTGGCTTACTCTCCACATGGCCACAATGGCCAGAGCTGCACTGATCTGAAGCAAAGAGCCAGGAGCTTCTTCTGGGTCTCACATGTGGGTGCAGGGACCCAAGGACTTGGGCCATCTTCTACTGTTTCCCAGGCCATAGCAGAGAGCTGGATCAGAAGTGGAGCAGCCGGTTCTCAAACCAGCGCTCGTATGGGATGCCTGTGCTGCAGGTGAGGGCTTAGCTCACTACCCCACAGCACCAGCCCCCCAGTAACAACACTTAATGTGTTATCTTGGTTAATCATACAGTTTTTCTGGTTATGCTAGCTGCATCCAGTTGTCTTAAGCTGATTGGGTTGAGTTTTTGTCCCTTACTTGTGAAGAGTCTTGGTTAATATTTTGCCACTGTGGGGCCAGCACTATGGTGGAATAGGTTCAGCTTCCACCTGTGCTGCTGGCATCCCATGTACAGGCATCAGTTGGAGTCCTGGCTGCTCTCCTTCCGATCTGGCTTCGTCCTAATGTGCCTGAGTAGAGCAATGGAGCCCTGAACCAATGTGGGAGACCAGAAGAAGCTCCAGGTTTCAGATTGGCCCATCTCTGTTTCGGCCACTTGGGGAGTGAACCAGCAGATGGAAGCTCTCTCTCTCTTTCTCTCTCTCTCTAACTCTGCCTCTCAAATATATGAATAAAATCTTAAATATATATCTTGCCACTGTGACATCCCCCTCTGTCCCTGTCCATGGACAAGTCCTCCCCCGCCTCTGCTGATAGCCCCCCACCTGCCCCGCCCTCTTTGTGTGACCTCACAGACCTCTGGGTTCTACTGTGTCCTGGATCAAAGGCTATTGAGTGGGCAGGCTCTTCAGGAGTTCATTTTCTCCTTGATAGTGGGCAGACCTCAGCGAAGATGAGCAGAGCTCTGATCCTCTGTGTTTTCCTCTTGGTTTTCTGGTGAGATACCAAGCCTCACCCTATCAACCTGATGGAAGATACTGTCCCAGTGCGTCTGTGGGACAGCGAGTGATTCCAGGAGCCTACATCATGGGCTGGTGTGGTGGCCCAGGCGTTCTCCCTGCCTGCCATCTTACCTCCCTACACTTGCCATTAGGGATTTAGTGCTTGCAAGTGGTGAGTAACCTCAAAAGTTTTCCAAATTTTGAAGCTTACTTAAACTTCAGAACTCCATGGGGTCGTAGCATACGTGTGCATTTTAACTTTTGATTACAGAAGTTGTCTCAATTTTTTGTTTATTTCTTTGGAAGGTAGAGTGATGGGGTGGGGGTGGGGAGAGACAGAGTGTTAGAAAAAGGCAAAGAACAAAGAGGAGACAGAATACGAACTTGCAGCCAGACCAAATTTACTCAAAGAAAATAAACTTGCAGAGGTCAACCAACTGCAATTGAGTACAGAGACCCAACATGTAGCAAAGGCCCAGACCCCAGCAGGCCTGGCCATTTTGTATCTTAGGTGGGCTAGGGGTGGGGATGGGGGGCAGTAGGCAGAGATGAGCCTCTCCATACTGATTCTCCAAGTTTGGCCCACTGGCCTTCAAACCTGGGGGAGAATGCAGGGGGTGAGACTGAACTAGTCTCTTGAAAGAAGGCAGGGGTAACAAGAACCTAGAATGGCTGAGAGATATATGTCCTTGTTCCATCACAGGGAGAGAAAGTTCTTTCATGTGCTGGTTTGCTCCCGAAGGCTTCAACAGGCAGGACTGGGCCAAGCCAAAGTCAGCTGCCTGGACTCCCATCTGGATTTGCTACATGGGTGCAGGGACCCCAGCACTTGGGCCATCTTTTGCTGCTTTCTTTGAAAAGGATATTCTTATTTGAAATGCAGAGCTATAGAGAGAGAGAGGGAGAGAGACAGAGAGAAATCCTTTTATCTGCTGTTTCAATTCGCAGATGGCAGAAATGACCAGGGCTGAGTCAGATGGAAACAAGGAGCCAGGTGCTTCTTCCAGGTCTTCCCATTGGATGCAGGGGCCCAAACTCTTGGCCATTAGTATGGAGCTGGCTTTATTCGCTACTCATAATGCCGGTCGTACACATTCCTTTTCAAATAGCAGCTTTATGGAGATAAAATTCACATACTATAAAATTTACCCTTTTGAAAGTATGTAATTCCGTGAGCTCTAGTATACTCACTAAGTTGTGAATCATCATTATCTAGGTATTTTATTTTAAAGATTATTTATTTGGAAATCAGTTACAGAGAGAGATCTTCCATTTGCTGGTGCATTCCCCAGATGGCTGCAATGGTGAGAGTTGGGCCAGGCTGAACCCAGAGCTTCTTCCATGTCTCCCACATGGGTGCAGAGTCCCAAGCCCTTGGGCCATTCTCCATTTCTTTCTCACGCCGATACAGAGAGCTGGATTGGAAGTAGAGCAGCTGGGACTTAAGTAAGCAGTCATACGGGATGCTGGTGGTGCAGGCAGTGACTTTGTGTGCTACAACAAAATGCCGGTCGTTTATTATATTTTAAAAAATTATTTATGTATCTGAAAGGCAGAGTTACAGAGGACAAAGAGCGACAGACAGATAGAGCAATCTTTCATTGATTGGTTCATGCCCCAGTTGGCTGCAACAGCCAGGGCTGGGCCAGGCTGAACCCAGGAACCTGAAACTCCACTTGGGTCTCCCACATGGGTACAGGGGCCCAAGTACTTGGACCATCTCCCACTTCTTTCCCAGGCACATTAGCATGGAACGGGATTGGAAGTAGAGCAGCTGAGATCTAACCAGCACCCATATGGAATTCCAGTGGTACAGGCGGGGTCTTAACGCAGTGTGCCACAGAGCTGGCCCCCATTATCTAGCTCTAGAACTCTTTCATCACCCCAGGAAGTAGCCAGGTGCCTGCAGTAGTTGCTCCCCATTCTGCTTTCCCCTGGCATCTTTGGCTTGCTGTGTTTCCAGGACTCATCTCTGTGGTAGCCTGTGTGAGAACTTCATGCCCCATGAGGCTGAGTACTGTCCCATTATGAGGACAGATTACATTCATTCTCTCTCTCTCCCTCTCTCTCTCTCTCCCTCTCTATCTTTTGACAGGTGGAGTTAGAGAGTGAGAGAGAGAGAGACAGAGGGAAAGGCCTACCTTCCATTGGTTCACCCTCTAAATGGCTGCTATGGCCGGCGCTGAACTGATCCAAAGCCAGGAGACAGGTGTTTACTCCTGGTCTCCCATGCAGGTGTAGGGCCCAAGCGTTTGGGCAATCCTCCACTGCCCTCCCAGGCCATAGCAGAGAGCTGGACTAGAACAGGAGCAACCGGGACAGAACCGGTGCCCCAACCGGGACTAGAACCCAGAATACCAGCTCCACAGGCAGAGGATTAGCCTAGTGAGACACGGTGCTGGCCGATTTTGTTTCTTACACTTGCATGGGCTTTTGGGTTGTTTTCACCATTTGGATATTATGAAAACTCCTGTTCTGAAAAGTGACCTCGATGTCCTTCCTTGATATTTAGTCACCCTCTGCTTTTAGAACCACTTTTGCTATTTTACTAAAGTTAACTGGCTGACCACATTCCTTGCAGTTCTCTGTGTTAGCTCACTGGGTATGTAAAAGCTGAAGAGGCACACAGCCCTCATGCTGGAGGAAACAGTAGGGCTGTTCTCTCAGCATTAAGTGTGCCAACATCACCAAGTGAATCAGAGGCACCTGCATGGAGGCCAGGGTGCCAGTGTGCTGTGAGTGAGGGCTCAGACATCTCATGCAGGAGCTACGTCACTTTAAATGGTGACACTATCCATCGCATGATAGCATAGAAAGGGAAGGAACTGAGCACTCTTGTGAGAACTTTAAAACCCAAAGGGTTGGCCAGCACCGTGGTTGCTCCTCTTCCAGTCCAGCTCTCTGCTGTGGCCCGGGAAGGCAGTGGAGGATGGCCTATGTGGAAGCTCCCGCTCCTGGTTTCGGACCGGCGCAGTGCACCGGCTGTAGCAGCCATTTTGTGGGTGAACCAATTGAGAAAGGAAGACCTTTCTCTCTGTCTCTTTCTATCTTGCTAACTCTGCCTGAAAAAAAAGAAAAAAGAAACCAAAGGGTATTTACGATCTTTTACTCATGAGCATACTGGATGTGTCATGCTGGCATTGTAACGATTCTTTTTTTTTTTTTTTGAGATTTATTTATTTATTTGAAAGACAGAGTTACAGAGAGGCAGGAGCAGAGAGGGAGAAAGGAAGGGGTCTTCCATCTGCTGGTTCACTCCCCAGAAGGCTGCAATGGCTGGGGCTGTGCCTATCAAAAGCCAGGAGCCAGGAGCTTCTTCCTCGTCTCCCATGCCAGTGCAGGGGCCCAAGGACTGTGTTAAGATAGAAAAGGCATTGAACGTGTGTGTGTGTGTGTCCGTATCCTCAGGCACCCACCGGGGTCGACACCGGGTGACATTGGGGACCCCTGTCCAGGTAGACCCAGAGTGCACTTTCCTCAAAGCTGAATTTATTTCCTCCACAGTTTACCTCAAGCATTAAAAATGAGGATGAAGGCTTGGCTAAAGTATTTGGAAAGTAGCCCTGCTCATCCCTGGTTGTTTCCAAGGGACTTGTTCCTGCTGCTTTGGGGGCAAAGTGAGTGCTTTGTTTTCAGGCTAGACGCTGCTCCTCTAAATGCCAAAGTCCCTAGAAATTAAGCCAAGCCCAGGGGAGAAACCAAGGGAAAGGCCCTGTTCCAAACAGCGGCCAAGGCTCCTCCATACGGGAGCCCCTTGCAGGTGCAGAGAGAGAGTGCACCACAGACCAGCTGCATCCACCTGCCCCTTCTAGAGTGCGGGGCACTTCAGTCACCCTGGACCATCTCTCAGGGCCTCTCATCACTGCCTGAGGCTGAGGGTGAGTCTGTCCTGGGGAGATTGTTAGAAAGAGGCATCCCCCCTGCCCTGGGCATCAGACGTGGGGATGTTTGTGCAGTGGATGTTAGAGCCTTTCGGGTGCCTCCAGGCTGGGGCTGACTGATGTACTGGAAGTCTCTCCTTTAACCCGAGAACAGCTAAGGCCAGGCCCAGGCCGTCACCTTCAGCAGAGGCCTGAGGCTGAGACAGGTCTGGGCCCCAGTTGTGTGCTGAAGGAAGCCTGGCCCCATTTGGGGGAGTTCTCCCTGGTTCTGAGAATAGAGTCAGGCTGAGGGCCGCCTCTGGCGGGAGAGAGAGCTCCTGGGAAAGTGAGCCAGCAAGCACTGCTGGTTCCCACAGGGCTAGTGCTGTTGGATCAGAGGTGCCTGGCCACCCCTGCTGCAGGAGGGGCACCACTCCACACATGCCACACTCTTTGTCACAGGAGTTGCCCATGTCGGGAACTCTGGGTTTGTCCTGATTCCCGCAATGCTCCCAGAGGGCTCAGCCAGAGGGCACTGCCCTCTGACTGACTGGCAGTTGGCCAACCCTGAGAGATGAGTGGATGAGGTTACTCTCGCAGGTGCACCAGCTGTGTGTTCAGAAAGCGCTGTCTAGGAGCCAGAGCGCTGTTCTGTGGTGGCCCCAGTGTCACCCAGTGTGTTGGAGGGGATTGAGCGCCTCTGGAGATGGGAGTCTGGGCCAGGGTTTGGGAGGATCCTGTCATTACCTGCCAAGGACCTACCAACCTTCCAGTGACAGTGCTGTACCTCGGGAAGGCACTGCTCCACTCAGCAGCTTCCATCTGGGTGGCGATTCAGGAACTTGTAGGTCCAAATATATTCATCACGGGGTGGGGGAGGTGAGAACTTTCTGTTTACTCCTGGTGAAGCTGAAGGTACTTTTTCCCGTGTCTATTGAAAGCACCTGTTGCGTGTAGTGGGCAAACCCTCACCCGTTGCAAACAGCGTTTATAATGGACTTGGAATAGGGATGATGTGAATGCTAATCCTGTGGCTTAGCAAAATAAAACTAGAGGGAAGTAAAACTCTGTTTCCTGGAGAAAGCTTTAGATGGGAAGAGAACTTAATATGAGGAGTCTTCAAAAAGTTCATGGAAAAACACAGCGTAGGAAAAAAGCATGCATGGATTTCAAATGTTTTGCTACAAAAGCAAACTTTTCCTTTAGTTCTATTTTCCACAAGCATTTTGAAGTACCCTCATATTAAAAAAGTAACTCTGAAGTATTATCCACTTTTTCACAAGCAAAGAGCTCCGCCAGCTTATAGAATTTGTTAAGCTTCCCTTTCACCACACAGCCTCCATCCAGATTTCGTGGGTATACTTTTCATACATAGCATTTGTAAATGAGATGTATCTTTTTTTAAATTAATTTTATTTATTTGAAAGTCAGAGTTACACAGAGAGAGGAGAGGCAGAGAGTGGAGAGGCAGAGAGAGAGAGAGAGAGAGAGAGAGAGAGAGAGAGAGAGGTTTCCATTGGCTGGTTTACTCTCAACACAGCCACAATGGCCAGAGCTGCACTGATCTGAAGCCAAGAGCCAGGAGCTTCTTCTGAGTCTCCCATGTGGGTGCAGGGACCCAAGGTCTTGGGCCATCTTCTACTGTTTCCCAGGCCATAGCAGAGAGCTGGATCAGAAGTGGAGCAGCCGGTTCTCAAACCAGCGCTCGTATGGGATGCCTGTGCTTCTGGTGAGGGCTTAGCTCACTACCCCACAGCACCAGCCCCCGAGTAACAACACTTAATGTGCCATCTTGGTTAATCATACAGTTTTTCTGGTTACTCTAGCTACATCCAGTTGTCTTAAGCTGATTGGGTTGAGTTTTTGTCCCTCACTTCTGAAGATTCCTGGCTAATATTTTGCTACTGTGGGGCCAGCACTATGGTGGAATAGGTTCAGCTGCCACCTGTGCTGCTGGCATCCCGTGTAGAGGCATCAGTTGGAGTCCAGGCTGCTCTACTTCCGACCTGGCTTCCTGCTAATGTGCCTTAGTTGAGCAATGGAACCCTGCACCCATGTGGGAAACCCAGAAGAAGCTCCAGGCTTCAAATTGGCACATTTCTGTCTGTTTCAGCCACTTGGTGAGTGAACCAGCAGATGGAAGCTGTCTCTCTCTCTCTAACTCTGCCTCTCAAATATATGAATAAAATCTTAACTCTATATCTTGCCACTGTGTCGTCGCCCTCTGTCCCTGTCCATGGACATGCCCTCCCCCCCTCTGCAGATAGCACCGCCCCTGCCCCACCCTTTGGGTGTGACCTCACAGACCTCTGCGTTCGACTGTATCCTGGAACCAAGGCTATTGAGTGGGCAGGCTCTTTGTTTTTAAATTTTTTTTTATTTATTTTTTCTTATTTAGAATATAAATTTCCAAGGTATAACTTGTGGATTGCAATGATTTCCCCACCCATACCTCCCCTCCCCCCCACTACCCTTCCCCCTTACCCACTCCCTCTCCCCTTTCATTCCCATTCAGATTCATTTTCAATTCTCTTTGTATACAGGAGTTCAGTTTAATATATGTTAAGAAAAGATTTTAAACCATTTGCCCTCACATAGCATCCTAGAGTGAAGCATACTCTTTGAGTACTAGTTGTAGCTTTAAATCACGTTGTACAGCACGTTAGGGACAGAGATCCTACATGATGTCATTTTTTTAATTGATTGATTTTTATGTAACTTCCTATTTTTTTTATCATTTCCAATTATCTTTCCATACGGAAGATCGATTCAGTATATATTAAGCAAAGATTTTGTTAGTTTGCATCCGTGTAGAGACACAAAATGCAGAAATACTGTTTCAGTCCTAGTTATTGCATTACTTCACCTTGGACAACACATTAAGGACAGATCATACATGGGCCGTAAGTACACAGTGACTACTGTTGTTGATTTAACAATTTGCCACTCTTGTTTATGCTGTCAGTAATCTCCCTAGGCTGTAGTCATGAGTTGCTGAGGCTATGGAAGCCTTTAGTGTTCGCCGACTTGGATCTTGTTCTGACAGGGTCATAGTCAAAGTGGAGGTTCTCTCCTCCCTTCGGAGAAAGCACCTCCTTCTCTGGTGGCCCTGTTCCTTCTGTTGGGATCTTACTCGCAGAGATCTTTCATTTATGTCTTCTTCTTTTTTTTTTTTTCCCAGAGTGTCTTGGCTTTCCATGCCAAAAATACTCTCATGGGTTCTTGAGCCAGATCTTGATGCCTTAGGGCTGATTCTGAGGCCAGAGTGGTTTATTAGGATATCTGCTATTCTATGAGTCTGCTGTGTATCCTACTTCCCATGTTGGATCAGTCTCTCCCTTTTATAGTTCTATCTGTTAGTATTAGCAGTTACTAGTCTTGCTTGTGTGATCCCTTTGACTCCTAGACCTATCAGTGTGATCAATTGTGAACTGAAATTGATCACTTGGGCCAGTGAGATGGCTTGGTACATGTCACCTTGCTGGGGTTGTATTAGGTTCCCCTGGCACATTTCTAACTCCATCGTTTGGGGCAAGTCCGATTGAGTTTGCCCAAATTGTACATATCCTCCCTTTCTTTTTCCCTCTCTCCTAAATTAACAGGGATTACTTTTCAGTTGAAATTTAAACATCTAGGAATAATTGTGTGTTAATTGCAGAGTTCAACCAATAGTACTAGATCAATAACAAATAACGTCAAGAAATACTAAAATGGGAAAAGATTTACATTGTATATCAACCGTCCAGACAAGATTTGATCCAGTCATAGTTTCTCGTAGAGTTCATTTCACTTCAACAGGTTTCCCCTTTGGTGTTCAGTTAGTCGTTGCCAATCAGGGAAAACAAATGATATTTGTCTTTTTGGGACTGGCTTAGTTCACTCATCATGATGTTTTCCAGATTCCCCCATCTTGTTGCAAATGACTGGATTTCATTGTTTTTAACTGCTGTATAGTATTCTGTAGACTACATGTCCCATAATTTCTTTATCCAGTCTACTGTTGATGGGCATTTGGGTTGGTTCCAGGTCTTAGCTGTGGTGAATTGAGCTGCAATAAACATTAATGTGCAGACAGCTTTTTGGTTTGTCAATTTGACTTCCTTTGGGTAAATTCCAAGGAGTGGGATGGCTGGGTTGTATGGTAGGGTTATATTCATGTTTCTGAGGAATCTCCAGTCTGACTTCCATAGTAGCCTAACGAGCTTGCATTCCCACCAACAGTGGGTTAGTGTCCCTTTTTCCCCACATCCTCTCCAGCATCTATTGTTGGTAGTTTTCTGAATGTGAGTCATTCTAACCGGGGTGAGGTGAAACCTCATTGTGGTTTTGATTTGCATTTCCCTGATTGCTAGCGATCTTGAACATTTTTTCATGTGCCTGTTGGCCATTTGGATTTCTTCTTTGGAAAAGTGTCTGTTGAGGTCCTTGGCCCATCTCTTAAGTGGGTTGTTTGTTTTGATGTTGTGGCTTTTCTTAATTTCATTGTAGATTCTGGTTATCAACCCTTTATCTGTTGCATAGTTCGCAAATATTTTTTCCCATTCTGTCGGTTGCCTATTCACTTTCTTGACTATTTCTTTTGACGTACAGAAACTTCTCAGTTTTATGTGATCCCAGTAGTTAATTTTGGCTTTGAGTGCCTGTGCTTCTGAGGTCTTTTCCAAGAAGTCTTTGCCAGTACCTATAGCTTGCAGGGTTTTTCCAATGCTCTCTAATAACTTGATGGTGTCGGGTCGTATGTTTAAGTTTTTAATCCATGTTGAATGGATTTTTGTGCAGGGTGAAAGGTGTGGGTCTTGCTTCATGATTCTGCATGTGGAAATCCAGTTTTCCCAGCACCATTTATTAAATAGACTGTCTTTAATGGGATTGATCTTAGAAGTTCTTTCTCTGCCGTGGGATTGCTTGTGTATATGAAGGCTGTTGATTTTTGTGCATTGATTTTATATCCTGCTACTTTGCCAAACTCTTCTATGAGTTCCAATAGTCTCTTAGTAGAGTTCTTTGGGTCCCCTAAATAAAGAATCATATCATCTGCAAAAAGGGGTAGTTTGAGTTCTTCCTTCCCAATTTGTATCCCTTTGATTTCTTTTTCTTGCCTAATGGCTCTGGCTAAGACTTCCAGCACTATATTGAATAGCAGTGGTGATAGTGGGCATCCCTGTCTGGTACCTGATCTCAGTGGAAATGCTTCCAGTTTTTCTCCATTCAGTAGGATGTTGGCCGTGGGTTTTTCATAAATTGCTTTGATTATATTGAGGAATGTGCCTTCTATACCCAGTTTGATTAGGGTTTTCATCATGAAAGGGTGTTGTATTTTGTCAAATGCCTTCTCCGCGTCAATTGAGATAATCACATGGTTCTTCTTCTGCAGTCTGTTAATGTGGTGTATCACGTTGATTGTTTTGCGTGTATTGAACCATCCCTGCATTCCAGGGATAAATCCCACTTGGTCTGGGTGGATGACCTTTCTGATGTGTTGTTGTAGTCTATTGGCCAAGATTTTATTGAGGATTTTTGCATCTATGTTCATCAGGGATATTGGTCTGTAATTCTCTTTCAATGTTGCATCTTTTTCTGGCTTAGGAATTAAAGTGATGCTGGCTTCATAGAAAGAATTTGGGAGGATTCCCTCTTTTTCAATTGTTCTGAATAGTTTGAGAAGGATTGGAGTTAGTTCTTCTTTAAATGTCTGGTAGAATTCAGCAGTGAATCCATCTGGTCCTGGGCTTTTCTTTCTTGGGAGGGCCTTTATTATTGTTTCAATTTCTGTCTCTGTTATGGGTCTGCTTAGGTTTTCTATTTCTTCCTGGTCCAATTTAGGCAGTTTGTATGTGTCCAGGAATCTGTCCATTTCTGTTAGTTTCCCCTGTTTTCTGGCATACAAGTCCTTGTAGTAGTTTCTGATGATTCTTTTTATTTCTGTGATGTCTGTTGTTACGTTTCCTTTTTCATCTCTGATTTTATTGATTTGGGTCTTTTCCCTTCTTTTTTTTTGTTAGTTGTGCCAATGGGGTGTCAATCTTATTTATTTTTTCAAAAAACCAGCTCCTGGTTTGGCTGATTTTTTGTAATTTTTTTTGGATTCAATCCTGTTGATTTCTTCTTTGATTTTAATTATTTCTCTTCTACTAGCTTTGGGTCTAGTTTGCTGTTGATTTTCTAGATCCTTGAGCTGAGCTTAAAGCTCTTCTATTCGGTGCCTTTCTAATTTCTTGATGTAGGCACTTATTGATATAAACTTTCCTCTTAATACTGCTTTTGCTGTATCCCATAGATTTTGGTATGATGTGCTGTTATCCTCATTTACTTCTAGGAAATTTTTCATTTCTCTCTTTATTTGTTCTATGACCCGTTGTTCATTCAGGAGCATGTTGTTCAGTCTCCATGTGTTTGCATATGCTCTAGGGATTCCTGAGGTGCTAATTTCCACCTTCATTGCTTCATGGTCTGAGAAGTTGTATTGTATGATTCTAATTCTTTTGAATTTGCTGAGACTTGCTTTATGACCTAGTATGTGGTCCTTCCTGGAGAAGGTTCCATGTACTGCTGAGAAGAATGTAAATTGTTTCTCTGTAGGATGAGAAGTTCTGTAGATATCTGTTAGGTCTATTTGGGCTATGGTGTCATTTAAATTTTCTGTCTCCTTGTTGATCCTCTGTCTTGGTGATCTGTCTGTGTCTGAGAGTGGGGTGTTGAAGTCCCCTAGTACTAATGTATTGGGGTCTAAGTCTCCTTTTAAGTCCTTTAACAAGTCTTTTAAGTAAACTGGTGCCTTGTAATTAGGTGCATACACATTGATAATCGTTATATCTTCTTGTTGGATGGATCCCTTTATCATTATATAGTGTCCCTCTTTGTCTCTTCTAATAGTTTTTGTGGTAAAATTCATATTATCCGATATTAGGATGGCTACGCCCACTTTTTTTTCGTTTCTGCTGGCATGGTATACTTTTTTCCAACCTTTCATTTTCCATCTGTATGTATCTTTGTTAGAAAGGTGTGTTTCTTGTAAGCAGCAAATGGATGCTTTTTGTTCCCTAATCCAGGCTTCCAATCTGTTTCGTTTGACTGGGCAATTCAAACCGTTCACGTTCAATGTGATTATTGATGAATAGTAGCTTTGTCCTGCCATTCGCCAAAAATAGTTTCTTATATATGCTTTGAGTTTCGTATGGTCTTTTGTTGCGAGGTTTCCTTCCTTTAGCTTCTTTCCAGTTGACGACCGTGTTTCTGTGTTTCTGTGTATAGCACATCTTTAAGTATCTTTTGTAGAGCTGGACGTGTGGTGACAAATTCTCTCAGTTTCTGCTTGTTGTGAAAGATCCTAATTTCACCTTCATTCACAAATGAGAGCTTTGCGGGATATAGTATTCTGGGTTGACTGTTTTTCTCTCTTAGTACTTGGGCTATGTCTTGCCATTCCCTCCTAGCTTGCAGGGTTTCTGATCAGAAGTCAGCTGTGAGTCTAATTGGAGATGCTCTGAGAGTAATCTGCCATTTCTCTCTTGCACATTTTAGGATCTTTTCTTTTTGTTTCACTGTGGTGAGTTTAATTACAACATGTCGTGCAGAGGATCTCTTTTGGTCACGTTTATTAGGGGTTCTATGAGCTTCCTGGATTAGGATTTCTCTTTCTCCAAGCCTGGAAAATTTTCTGCTAGTATCTCCCTAAAAAGGCCTTCTAATCCTTTCTCCCTCTCCATACCTTCAGGAACACCTAGAACCCGAATGCTGGGTTTTTTAATAGTATCCTGTAAATTCCCAACGATATCTTTTAGTTTTCTAATTTCCTCTTCTTGTCTTTGGTTTGACTGTTTCCTCTCCTGTTCTCTGTCTTCTAGGTCCGATATCCTCTCTTCTACTTCACCCATTCTGGTTTTAATGCCCTCAAGATTGCTTGTCACTTGATCTATTGAATTCTTCAATTCATTAAGATTTTTTGTCACTATCGTAGCTTCTTGTTCTACTAGTTGTTTCGTTTCGTTTTGATTCCTCCGTAGTATTTCATTCTCGCGAGAGAGATTTTCTCTTATCCATTAAAGTTTTATGTACTTCAAGAATTTGTTTTTGAGAAATTCTTAATGTTCTTATCAATTTTTTGAGATCTGCTTCTTGCATTTCTTCTATCTCATTATCTTCATAATCCTGATTTGGGGTGTCTTTTCCATTTGGGGTCATCATAGCGTCTTCCTTGATCTCGCTCCCTTGGAATCTGTTTTTGTTTGGCATTTTATTTTTTCCCACACTCTTTCTCTGGGTTGTCAAGGTAACGGAGTTTGTGTGCGCGGTGTGTTCCCAGTTTTTGGATCCCCTTCAGGTTTCTACAGCCTCGGGTTTTTGGTTCCATCTGCCTCGGTGACTGGCGGGTGGGCGGGCGGGCGGGCGCACGCGCCGTCCCACTGCGTTCAATCAAATTCGACTTCGCAAGGTGGGCGACGAGAGGGGCTAGTGTCCGTGCGGGCCCACCTCAATTGTGCTGTTTCCCCCGTGGGGTCTGCTTCCCCCCCGCCAGTGTGTCGGGATCCCTGTATCGGCTCCTGTTCAAGCATGCAGATCCTGTGGAAACTATTTTCCCCCGGCTCCCGTCGCAGCCATCGGGCGTGCGCCGTGCCACTGCGTTTAATCTAGCTCGAATTCACAGGGTGGGTGATGAGAGAGGCTAGTGTCCATGCAGGCTTGCCTCAATTGTGCTGTTTCCCCCGTGGGGTTGCTTCCCCCCGCCAGTGTCTCGGGATCCCTGTATCGGCTCCCGTTCAAGCGTGCAGATCCTGTGGCGACTGTATTCTGCCTGAATCCTATCGCAGCTGGCGGGCGCATGCCATCAAGTGGGCAGGCTCTTCAGGAGTTCATTTTCTCCTTGATAGTGGACAGACCTCAGCGAAGATGAGCAGAGCTCTGATCCTCTGTGTTTTCCTCTTGGTTTTCTGGTGAGATACCAAGCCTCACCCTATCAACCTGATCGAAAGTACTGTCCTAGTGCGTCTGTGTGACAGCGAGCGATTCTGGGAGCCTATATCGGGGGCTGCTGTTGTGACCCAGGCGTTCTCCCTGCCTGCCATCTTACCACCCTACACTTGCCATTAGGAATTTAGTGCTTGCAAGAGGGGAGTAACCTCAAAAGTTTTCCAAATTTTGAAGCTTACTTAAACTTCAAGCTCCATGGGGTCGTAGCATACGTGTGCATTTTAACTTTTGATTATAGAAGTTGTCTCAATCTTTTTGTTTATTTATTTGGAAGGTAGAGTGATGGGGTGTGGGTGGGGAGAGACGGAGTGTTAGAAAAAGGCAAAGAACAAAGAGGGGACAGAATACGAACTTGCAGCCAGACCAAATTGACTCAAAGAATATACACACGCAGAGGTCAACCAACTGCCATTGAGTACACAGACCCAACACGTAGCAAAGGCCCAGACCCCAGCAGGCCTGGCCATTTTTTCTCTTAGGTGGGCTAGGGGTGGGGATGGGGGGCAGTAGGCAGAGATGAGCTTCTCCATGCTGATTCTCCAAGTTTAGCCCACTGGCCTTCAAACCTGGGAGAGAATGCAGGGGGTGAGACTGAACTAGTCTCTTGAAAGAAGCCAGGGGTAACAAGAACCTAGAATGGCTGAGAGGTATATGTCCTTGTTCCTTCACAGGGAGAGAAAGATTTTTCATGTGCTGGTTCGCTCCCGTAGGCTTCAAGACCAGGACTGGGCCAAGCCAAAGTCAGCTGCCTGGACTCCCATCTGGATTTCCTACATGGGTCAGGGACCCAAGCACTTTGGCCATCTTTTGCTGCTTTCCTAGGCACATCTCACATCATTTTAAATTTTCTTTGAAAAAGATATTCTTATTTGAAAGGCAGAGCTATAGAGAGAGAGAGAGGGAAAGACACAGAGAGATCTTTAGATCTGCTGTTTCACTTCACAGATGGCAGAAATGACCAGGGCTGGGTCATATGGAAAAAAGGAGCCCGCAGCTTCTTCTAGGTCTTCCTGTTGGATGCAGGGGCCCAAACTCTTGGCCATTAGTATGGAGCTGGCTTTATTAGCTACTCCATGATCCCGGTCCTACACATCCCTATTCAAATAGCAGATTTATGGAGATAAAATTCACATACTATAAAATTTACCCTTTCGAAAGTATGTAATTCCGTGAGCTCTAGTATACTCACTAAGTTGTGAATCATCATTATCTAGGTATTTTATTTTAAAGATTCTTTATTTGCAAATCAGTTACAGAGAGAGAGATCTTCCATTTTTTGGTGCATTCCCCAGATGGCTGCAATTGTGAGAGCTGGGCCAGGCTGAACCCAGAGCTTCTTCCAGGTCTCCCACATGGGTGCAGAGACCCAAGCCCTTGGGCTATCCTCCATTGCTTTCTCAAGCCATTAACAGGGAGCTGGATTGGAAGTAGAGCAGCTGGGACTTAAGTAAGCAGTCATACGGGATGTGGGTGGTGCAGGCAGTGACTTTATCTGCTAAACAACAATGCTGGTCCCTTTATTTTATTTAAAACAATAGTTATGTATCTGAAAGGCAGAGTTACAGAAGAAAAAGATAGACAGACAGATAGAGCAATCTTTCATTGATTGGTTCATGCCCCAGTTGTCTGCATCAGCCAGGGCTGGGCCAGGCTGAAGCCAGGAACCTGAAACTCCACTTGGGTCTCCCACATGGGTACAGGGGCCCAAGCACTTGGACCATCTCCCACTGCTTTCCCAGGCACATTAGCAGGGAACTGGATTGGAAGTGGAGCAGCTGAGACTCTATTAGCACCCATATGTGATGCCAGTGTTATAGCCGGGGATTTAACCCACTTTGCCACAGAGCGGCCCCCATTATCTAGCTCTAGAACTCTTTCTTCACCCCAGGAAGTATCCAGATGCCTGCAGTAGTTGCTCTCTATTCTGCTTTCCCCTGGCGTCTTTGGCTTGCTGTGTTTCCAGGACTCATCTATGCAATAACCTGTGTGAGAACTTAAGGCTCTGTAAGGCTGAGTACTGTCCCATTGTGAGGACAGACTACATTCATTCTCTCTCTCTCTCTCTCTTCCTCTCTCTCTCTCTTGCCAGGCAGAGTTAGACAGTGAGAGAGACACAGGGAGGAAGGCCTTCCTTCCATTGATTTAGCCCCAAAATGGCCGCTATGGCCGACGCTGCAGTGATCCAAAGCCAGGAGACAGGTGCTTCCTCCTGATCTCCCAGGCAGGTGTAGAGCCCAAGCACTTGGGCCATCCTCCACTGCCCTCCCAAGCCATAGCAAAGAGCTGGACTAGAAGAGGAGCAACCGGGACAGAACCAGCACCCCAACCAGGACTAGAACCCAGAATACCGGCTCCAAGGCAGAGGATTAGCATAGTGAGCCACGGAACAGGTCCAATTTGTTTCTTACACTTGCATGGGCATTTGGGTTTTTTTCAACATTTGGAAATTATGAAAACTGCTGTTCTGAAAAGTGACCTGGATCTCCTTCCTCGATGTTTAGTCACCTCCTGCTTTTAGAACCACTTTTGCTATTTTACTAAACTTAACTGGCTGACCACATTCCTTGCAGTTCTCTGTGTTAAGTCACTGGGTATGTAAAAGATGAAGCAGCAAACACAGCCCTCTTGCTGGAGGAAACTCCAGGGCTGTTCTCCCAGCATTAAGTGTGCCAACATCACCAAGGGAATCAGAGGCACCTGCGTGGAGGCCAGGGCGCCAGCCTGCTGTGAGCAGGGGCTCAGATCTCTCATGCAGGAGCTACATCACTTTAAATGGTGACACTATCCATCGCAGTATAGCATAGAAAGGGAAGGAACTGAGCACTCTTGTGAGAACTGTAAAACCCAAAGGGTTGTCCAGCGCCGTGGTTGCTACTCTTCCAGTCCAGCTCTCTGCTGTGGCCCGGGAAGGCAATGGAGGATGGCCTACATGGAAGCACCTGGCTCCTGGCTTTGTATTGGCGCAGTGGGCCGGCTGTAGCAGCCATTTGTGGGGTGAACCAATGGAGAAAGGAAGACATTTTTCTCTGTCTCTCTCTCTCTTGATAACTCTGCCTGAAAAAAGAAAAAAGAAACCAGAGTGTTTATGATCTTTTACTCATGAGTATAGTGGATGTGTCATGCTGGCATTGTATCGATTCTTTTATTTTTTTTAAGATTTATTTATTTATTTGAAAGACAGAGTTACAGAGAGGCAGGGGCAGAGAGTGAGAGTGACAGAAATGGGTCTTCCATCTGCTGGTTCACTCCCAAGATGGCTGCAATGGCTGGGACTGTGCCGATCCAAAGACAGGATCCAGGAGCTTCTTCCAGGTCTCCCATGCCAGTGTAGATGTGCAAGGACTGTGTTAAGATAGAAAAGGTGTTGAACGTGTGTGTGTGTGTGTGTGTGTGTGTCCATATCCTAAGGCATCCATGGTGGTCGATGCCGGGTGTCTAAGGGGGAACCCCGTCCAGGCAGACCCCTGGAGCAATTACCTCACGTCTGAATTTATTTTCTCCACAGGCCCAACCAATAAATTTTCCTCAAGCATTAAAAATGAGGATGAAGGTTTGGCTAAAGCATTTGGTAAGTAGCCCTGCTCATCCCTGATTGTTTTTTTTTTTTTCCCGTGTCAATTGATATTTCCCGTGTCTATTGAAAGCAGCAGTAGGGTGTAGTGGACAAACCCTCACCCAGGGCCAACAGCCTTGAAAATGTACTTGGAATAGGGATGATGTGAATGCTAATCCTGTGGCTTAGCAAAATAAAGCCAGAAGGAAGTAAAACTCTGTTTCCTGGAGAAAGCTTTAGATGGGAAGAGAACTTAATATGAGGAGTCTTCCAAAAGTTCATGGAAAAACACAGCGTAGGAAAAAAGCATGCGTGGATTTCAACTGTTTTGCTACAAAAGCAAACTTTTCCTTTAGTTCTATTTTCCACAAGCATTTTGAAGTACCCGCATATTAAAAAAGTAACTCTGAAGTATTAGCCACTTTTTCACAAGCAAAGAGCTCCACCAGCTTATAGAATTTGTTAAGCTTCCCTTCTACCCCACAGCCTCCATCCAGATTTCGTGGGTATACTTTTCATACATAGCATTTGAAAATGTGATTTATCTTATTTTTAAATTGTTTTTATTTATTTGAAAGTCAGATTTACACAGAGAGAGGAGAGGAATAGAGAGAGAGAGAGAGAGACAGAGACAGAGAGAGAGAAAGAAAGAGAGAGAGAGAGAGATCTTCCACCTGCTGGTTCCTTCCCCAGATGGCTACAACAGCCAGGGCTAGGCCAGGCTGAAGCCAAGAACCAATGAGTCTGTCTGGGTTGGTTTCTCATGTGGGCCGCATGGCCTCAGGACAAGAGCCATCATTTGCTGCCTCCCCAGGGCATACATTAGCAGGAAACTGAAGCTGGGAGTAGAGCTGGGACTCAAACCCAGGCACTGATGTGTGGTGTGGGTGTCCCTAGTAGCATTTCAATGGCGATGTCAAATGCCTGCCCTTAGATTCCTTTCTTTGCTATTCCCTTCAAGTAGGGTGGAAGATTGGATCACTGAAGACACAGATACTTGCACTTCATATGTCATCTTCAAATCAGAATCCTACCATGTTATTTGGTCTTGGTATCACTCATAGGAAGGAAAATAGGACCACTTGATGCACTGCATTTTCTCACAGCTTTATTGAGATATGAATGACATGATAACTGCATGTCTAAAAAGATGATAATTTGGGGCTGGCATTGTGGTGAGATAGGACAAGCTGCTGCTGCCACAGCAGCATCCCGTATGAGCTGCTCCGCTACCAATCCAGCTCCCTGTATAAGCAGCTGGGAAAGCAGTGAATGATAGCCCGAGTGCTTGGGCCCCTGCACCCATGTCTGCATGTGGGAGACCCAGATGGAGTTCCAGGCTCCTGGCTTTGGCCTGGCCCAGCCCTGGCCATGGTGGCCATTTGGGATGTCTTTTTTTAATTAGATTGATTTGAAAGGCACAGTTACAGAGAGAGAAAATGAGAGAGATGGAGAGAGAGAGTGAGAGCACTTCCATATTATTTTTTACTCCCCAAATGACCTCAACTGCTGGAGCTGGGACAATCCGAAGCCAGGAGCCAGGAGTTTCTTCCAGGTCTCCCATGTGGCTGTAGGGGCCTAAGCACTTGAGCCATCCTCTGCTACTTCTTGCAGGCATTTAGCAGGGAGATGGATCAGAAGTGGAGCAGCTGAGACTTGAACCGGCACCCATATGGGATGCCATTGTTCAGGTGGTGGTTTTACCTGATACACCACAGCACAGGCTCCAATAAGTCTGTTTTGAAAAGTACAATTTTATGAGTTTTGATATATGAATACACTCATGAAACCATTTTCCCAATTGAAATAATGAAGCTGACTATTGACGCAGAAGGTTTTTTGTTTTTGTTTTTTAAAGATCAATTTTATTTGTTTGAAAGACAGAGTTACAGAGAGGGGTAGAGCTAGAGAGGCCTTCCTTCAGCAGGTTCCCTCCGCAAATGTCCGCAAGAGCCAGAGCTGAGCTCATCTGAAGCCAGGAGCTTCTTTTGGGTCTCCCACCTGGGTACAGGGGCCCAAGGAGTTGGTCCATCTTCCACTGCTTTTCCAGAACATAACAGAGATCTGGATCAGAAGTGGAGCAGGTTGGCGCTGTGGCTCAACAGTCTAATCCTCCGCCTTGCGGTGCCGGCACACCGGGTTCTAGTCCCAGTCGAGGTGACAGATTCTGTCCCAGTTGCCCCTATTCCAGGCCAGCTCTTTGCTGTGGCCCGGGAGTGCACTGGAGGATGGCCCAAGTTCATGGGCCCTGCACCCCATCGGAGACCAGGAAAAAGCACCTAGCACCTGGCTCCTGCCATCGGATGAGCGCAGTGCTCCGGCCGCAGCGCGCCATTCGCGGAAGTCATTGGAGGGTGAACCAATTGCAAAGGAAGTCCTTTCTCTCTGTCTCTCTCTCTCACTATTCAATCTGCCTGTCAAAAAAAAATGAAGTGGAGCAGACGGGACTTGAACTGGTGCCCATATGGGTTGCTGGTGCTGCAGGCTAGGTCTTTAACACGCTGTGCCACAGTACTGGCCCCAACCCAGTGTTTTATTGCGTGCCTTCGAAATCCCTTCCTCTCCTCCTAGTTCCACCTTCATCCTGTTGGAACTCAACTGGACACGAGTCTAGCCATCTTGGATGTCACCACCATCTTGCCCTCTAAGTTTCCCTGGAGGTCATTCTAATCCATATGGGGTAAAGAAAGTCATCAAGGTAAACCACTGGGCTTATCTTGCTGGCTGGACCCTGGAATGTTTCTTGTCTGATGTCTGGAATGTTGATATTTCTTGAGAAAGTCCAGATGCATTTAGGTTAGTCACAGGCCAGCTTTGTCTATAAGAGCCCTTCATCTTGCAGCCACTGGAGACCACTCTTCTGTCTGTAGTTTCAGTAGATTACAGCTGGTGTGATTTTGGATGTATCCTAGGCAGCTGAGTCTTCTATGCTGGGTTTTCCCAAACACAAGCCAGCACAGCCAGCTTTCTGTGCATGGATTATCTGTCATTTCAGCGCTGGATGTAGATGGACACCTGCCCTGTGCACTTTGTTTTATTTCTTTCACTCGTCACAGTTATTTTGATTGCTGCATATCATTGTGCAATATTTTTCTTACTTTTGATTGCTTAGTAATGTTTCATTATATGGATATTCCAGAACGTGTCTATTTCACCTTTTGTGGATATTTGGGTTGTTCCCAATGTTTTCTTATTGCACTGTCTCCAAAATATTTTTTTTGACAGGCAGAGTTAGTGTTCGAGAGAGAGAGACAGAGAGAAAGGTCTTCCTTCAGTTGGTTCACCCTCCAAATGGCCAGTACAGCCGGCGTTGCACCGATCTGCAGTTTTCTCCTGGTCTCCCATTCGGGAGCAGGTCCCAAGGTGGCTCCAAATTAGTTCAATATATTTTGTCTAAAAGAATGTCCTTTCTTCATTGAATTACCTTGACACCTTTGCTAGTGAATTGATCTTACATGTATGAATTTATCTCAGGACTTTCTATGTTTTAAAGATTTATTTATTTATCTGAAAGAGTGACAGAGAGAGGAAAGGAGACACACAGAGTGGGGTAGATAGAGAGAGACAGAGAGAGAGAGAGTGAGAGAGTGAGAGTTTTCCATTGGGTGGTTTACTCTCCACATGGCCACAATGGCCAGAGATGCACTGATCCGAAGCCAAGAGCCAGGAGCTTCTTCTGGGTCTCCCATGTGGGTGCAAGGGCCCAAGGACTTGGGACATCTACTGCTTTCCCAGGCCATAGCAGAGAGCTGGATCAAAAGTGGAGCAGCCGGATCTCAATGCGGTGCCCGTATGGGATCCCTGTGCTTCAGGTGTGGGCTTAGCTCACTACCCCACAGCAGCAGCACCCCAGGAACAACACTTAATGTGGCATCTTGGTTAATCATACAGTTTTTCTGGTTACTCTAGCTACATCCAGTTTTCTTAAGCTGATTGGGTTGAGGTTTTGTCCCTCACTTCTGAATAGTCCTGGTTAATATTTTGTCACTGTGGGGCCAGCGCTATGGTGTAATAGGTTCAGCTTCCACCTGTGGTGCTGGCATCCCGTGTAGAGGCATCAGATGGAGTCCTGGCTGCTCTACTTCTGATCTGGCTTCCTGCTAATTTGCCTGGGTAGAGCAATGGAACCCTGCACCCATGTGGGAGACCCAGAAGATATTCCAGGCTTCAGATTGGCCGATCTCTGTTCCGGCCACTTGGGAATGAACCAGCAGATGGAAGCTCTCTCTCTCTAACTCTGCCTCTCAAATATATGAATAAAATCTTAAATACATATCTTGCCACTGTGTCACCCCCCTCTGTCCCTGTCCATGGACACACTCTCTCCCTCCTCTGCAGATAGTCCCTCCCCTGGCCAACCCTCTGGATGTGACCTCACAGAACTTTGGTTTCTACTGTATCCTTGAGGCAAGTCTATTGAGTGGGCAGGCTCTTCAGCAGTTCATTTTCTCCTGGATAGTGGACAGACCTCTGCGAAGATGAGCAGAGCTCTAATCTTCTGTGTTTTCATCTTGGTTTTTTGGCGAGATACCAAGCCTCACCCTATCAACCTGATCGAAGGTACTGTCCCAGTGCATCTGTGTGACAGCGAGCAATTCTTGGAGCCTACATCGGGGGCTGGTGTGGTGGCCAAGGTGTTCTCCCTGCCTGCCATCCTACCTCCCTACACTTGCCGTTAGGGATTTAGTGCTTGCAAGAGGGGAGTAACCTCAAAAGTTTTCCAAAGTTTGAAGCTTACTTAAAGTTCAGAGCTCCATGGGGTCGTTGCATACGTGTGCATTTTAACTTTTGATTATAGAAGTTGTCTCAATTTTTAGTTTATTTATTTGGAAGGTAGAGTGATGGGGTGGGGGTGGGCAGAGACAGAGTGTTAGAAAAAGGCAAAGAACAAAGAGGAGACAGAATACGAACTTGCAGCCAGACCAAATTTACTCAAAGAAAATACACTCGCAGAGGTCAACCAACTGCCATTGAGTACACAGACCCAACACGTAGCAAAGGCCCAGACCCCAGCAGGCCTGGCCAATTTGTATTTTAGGTGGGCTAGGGGTGGTGATGGGGGGCAGTAGGCAGAGATGAGCTTCTCCATGTTGATTCTCCAAGTTTAGCCAACTGGCCTTCAAACCTGGGGGAGAATGCAGGGGGTGAGACTGAACTAGTCTCTCGAAAGAAGGCAAGGGAAACAAGAATCTAGACTGGCTGAGAGGTATATGTCCTTGTACCATCACAGAGAGAGAAAGATCTTTCATGTGCTGGTTCTCTCCTTAAAGGCTTCAATAGCCAGGACTGGGTCAAGCCAAAGTCAGCTGCCTGGACTCCCATCTGGATTTGCTACATGGGTGCAGGGACCCAAGCACTTGTGCCATCTTTTGCTGCTTTCCTACGCACATCTCACATCATTTTAAATTTTCTTTAAAAAAGATATTCTTGGCCAGCGCCGTGGCTCAGTAGGCTAATCCTCCAGCTTGCGGTGCCGGCACACCAGTTTCTAGTCCCAGTCGGGGCTCCGCATTCTGTCCTGGTTGCCCCTCTTCCAGGCCAGCCCTCTGCTGTGGCCCAGGAGTGCAGTGGAGGATGGCCCAAGTGCTTGGGCCCTGCACCCCATGGGAGACCAGGAAAAAGCACATAGCACCTGGCTCCTGCCTTTGGATGAGCGCGGTGCGCCGGCCACAGCGCGCCATCCACGGCAGCCATTGGAGCGTGAACCAACGGCAAAGGAAGACCTTTCTCTCTGTCTCTCTCTCTGCCCACTCTGCCTGTCAAAAAAATAAAAAAGTAAAAAAAGATATTCTTATTTGAAAGGCAGAGCTATAGAGAGAGAGAGGGAGTGACACAGAGAGATCTTTTTATCTGCTGTTTGACTTCGCAGTTGGCAGAAATGACCAGGGCTGGGTCAGATGGAAACAAGGAGCCAGGAGCTTCTTCCAGGTCTTCCCATTGAATGCAGGGGCCCAAACTCTTGGCCATTAGTATGGAGCTGGCTTTATTAGCTACTCCATGACGCCGGTCCTACACATCCCTATCAAATAGCAGCTTTATGGAGATAAAATTCACATACTATAAAATTTACCCTTTTGAAAGTATGTAATTCAGTGATTTCTAGTATACTCACTAAGTTGTGTATCATCATTATCTAGGTATTTTATTTTAAAGATTCTTTATTTGGAAATAAGTTACAGAGAGAGAGATCTTCCATTTGCTGGTGCATTCCCCAGATGGCTGCAATGGTGAGAGTTGGGCCAGGCTGAACCCAGATCTTCTTCCACATCTCCCACATGGGTGCAGGGACCCAAGCCCTTGGGCCATCCTCCATTGCTTTCTCAAGCCATTAACAGGGAGCTGGATTGGAAGTAGAGCAGCTGGGACTTAAGCAGTCATACGGGATGCTGGTGGTACAGGCAGTGACTTTATCTGCTACACCACAATGCCGGTCACTTTGTTTTATTTTAAAAAAATATTTATGTATCTGAAAGGCAGAGTTACTGAGGATAAAGAGAGACAGACAGATAGAGCAATCTTTCATTGATTGGTTCATGACCCAGTTGGCTGCAACAGCCAGGGCTGGGCCTGGCTGAAACCAGGAACCTGAAACTCCACTTGGGTCTCCCACATGGGTACAGGGGCCCAAGTACTTAGACCATCTCGCACTGCTTTCCCAGGCACATTAGCAGGGAACTGGATTGTAAGTGGAGCAGCTGGGACATGAACAGGCACTCATATGGGATGCTAGTGCTACACCACAACTTGGCTCCCTAATTTTAATTTTTTTCCAGATTTATTATTTGTTTGAAAGGCAGAGTTAGAGAGAGAGAGAGAGGGAGGAAGAGACAGAGAGAGAAAAAGATCTTTCATCTACTGGTTTATTCCCCAAATGGCCGCAATGGTGTGGTGTGCGTCTCCTACATGAGCGGCAGGGCCATCTTCTGCTGCTTTCCCAGGTGCATCAGCAGGAAGCTGGATTGGAAGTGGAGCAGCTGAGACTCTAATAGCACCCATATGGGATGCCAGTTTTACAGGCGGGGACTTAACCCACTGTGCCACAGAGCCGCCCCCCGTTTTCTACCTCTAGAACTCTTTATTCACCCCAGAAAGGAGCCGTGTGTCTGCAGTAGTTGCTCCCCATTCTGCTTTGCCCTGGCTTCTTTGGCTTGATGTGTTTCCAGGACTCATCTATGTGGTAGCCTGTGTGAGAACTTCATGCCCTGTAAGGCTGGGTACATGTTCCATTGAGAGGACAGAATATATTCATTCTCTCTCTCTCTCTCTCTTTTGACAGGCATAGTTAAACAGAGAGAGAGAGACAGGGAGGAATGCCTTCCTTTCATTGGTTTAGCCCCAATATGGCCGCTATGGCCGACGCTGCACTGATCCAAAGCCAGGAGCCAGGTGCTTCCTCCTGGTCTCCCATGCAGGTGTAGAGCACAAGCACTTGGGCCATCCTCCACTGCCCTCCCTGGCCATAGCAGAGAGCTGGACTAGAAGAGGAGTAACCGGGACAGAACCGGCACCAAACCAGGACTAGAACCCAGAATACTGGCTCCACAGGCTGATGATTAGCCTAGTGAGCCACGCAGCTGGTCCATTTTGTTTCTTATATGTGCATGGGCATTTGGGTTGTTTTCACCATTTGGATATTATGAAAACTCCTGTTCTGAAAAGTGACCTGGATCTCCTTCCTCGATGTTTAGTCACCTCCTGCTTTTAGAACCACTTTTGCTATTTTACTAAACTTAACTGGCTGACCACATTCCTTGCAGTTCATGTGTTAGGTCACTGGGTATGTATAAGCTGAAGCAGCAAACACAGCCCTTGTGCTGGAGGAAACTCCAGGGCTATTCTCCCAGCATTAAGTGTGCCAACATCACCAAGGGAATCAAAGGCACCTGCGTGGAGGCCAGGGCGCCAGCGTGCCGTGAGGGGGGGCTCAGAAGTCTAATGCAGCAGCTACGTCACTTTAAATGGTGACAGTATCCATCACAGGATAGCATAGAAAGGGAAGGAACTGAGCACTCTTGTGAGAACTTTAAAACCCAAAGGGTTGGCCAGCACCATGGTTGCTCCTCCTCAAGTCCAGCTCTCTGCTGTGGCCTGGGAAGGCAAAGGAGGATGGGCGAGTTGGAAGCATCTGTCTCCTGACTTCCAATCGGTGCAGTGCGCCAGCTGTAGCAGCCATTTGTGGGGTGAACCAATGGAGAAAGGAAGACCTTTCTCTCTGTCTCTCTCTCTCTTGCTAACTCTGCCTGAAAATAGAAAAAAGAAACCAAAGTGTGTTTATGATCTTTAACTCATGAGCATACTGGATGCGTCATGCTGGCATTGTATCAATTGTTTTTTTTTAAAGATTTATTTATTTATTTGAAAGACAGAGTTACAGAGAGGCAGGGGCAGAGAGGGACAGAAAAAGAAAGGGGTCTTCCATCTGCTGGTTCACTCCCCAGATGGCTGCAACGGCTTGGGATGTGCTGATCCAAAGCCAGGAGCCAGAGGCCAGGAGCTTCTTCTGTGTCTCCCATCCAAGTGCAGGATCCTAAGGACTCTGTTAAAATAGAAAAGGCATTGAACACGCATGTGTGTGTGTGTGTGTGTATTTGTCCGTATCATCAGGCATCCATGGGAGTCAATGCCGGGTGACTAAGAGGAACCCCCGTCCAGGAAGACCCAGGGAGCACTTTCCTCACAGCTGAATTTTCTTTCTCCACAGGCCCAACCAATAAATTTTCCTCAAGCATTAAAAATGAGGATGAAGGTTTGGCTAAAGTATTTCGTAAGTAGCCCTGCTCATCCCTGGTTGTTTCCAAGGGGACCTGTTCCTGCTGCTTAGAGGGCAAAGCGAGTGCTTTGTTTTCAGGCTAGACACTGCTCCTCTGGATGTCAAAGTCACTAGAAATGAAGCCAAGCCCAGGGGAGAAACCACGGGAAAGGCCCTGTTCCTCACAGCGGCCAAGGCTCCTCCATCCGGGAGCCCCTCGCAGGTGCAGAGAGAGAGTACACCACATACCAGCTGCATCCACCTGCCCCTTCTAGAGTGCGGGGCCTTGCAGTCACCCTGGACCTTCTATCAGGGCTTCTCATCCCTGCCTGAGGCTGAGGGTGTGTCTGTCCTGGGGAGATTGTTACAAAGAGGCATCACCCATACCCTGGCCATCGGGCGTGAGGATGTTTCCCCAGTGGATGTTAGAGCCCTTCGGGTGCCTCCAGGCTGGGGCTGACTGATGTACTGGAAGTCTCTCCTTTAACCCGAGAACAGCTAAGGCCAGGCCCAGGCCGTCGCCTTCAGCAGAGGCCTGAGGCTGAGACAGGTCTCGGCCACAGCTGTGTGCTGAAGGAAGCCAGGCCACATTTTGGTGAATTCTCCCTGGTGCTGAGAAGAGGGTCAGGCTGAGGGCCGCCTCTGGTGGGAGAGAGCTCCTGGGAGAGTGAGCAAGGGGCCACTGCTGATTCCCTCTGGGCTGGCTGTGTTGGATCAGAGGTGCCTGGCCACCCCTGCCTGCTGGAGGGGCACCTCTCCACACATGGCGGACTCTTTGTCACAGGAGCTGCCCCAGGTCGGGAACTCTGGGTTTCTCCTGCTTCTGCCAGCGCTCCCAAAGAGGGCTCAGCCAGAGGGTACTTTGCACTGACTGACTGGCAGGTGGCCAGCCCTGAGGGATGAGTGGATGAGGTTGCTCTCACAGGTGCACCAGCTGTGTGTTCAGCTAGTGCTGTCTAGGAGCCACAGGACTGTTCTGTGGTGGCCCCAGCGTCACAGACCCTCCTGTGTCAGAGGGGAGTGAGTGCCTCTGGAGAGGGAGTCTGGGCCAGGGTTTGGGAGGATCCTGTCATTACCCGCCAAGGACATACCAACGTGCCGGTGCCGGTGACATAGCCCGGGCAGGAACCGCTCTACTTGGCAGCTGCCATTTGGGTGGTGTTTCAGGAACTTATAGGTCGAAATACATTCATCACGGGGTGAGGGAGGTGAGAACTTGCTGTTTACTCCTGGTGAAGCTGAAGGTGCTTTATCCCGTGTCTATTGAAAGCACCTGTTGCGTGTAGTGGGCAAACACTCACCTGGGGCCAACAGCATTGAAAATGGACTTGGAATAGGGATCATGTGAATGCTAATCCTGTGGCTTAGCAAAATAAAGCCAGAGGGAAGTCAAACTCTGTTTCCTGGAGAAAGGTTTAGATGGGAAGATAACTTAATATGAGGAGTCTTCCAAAAGTTCATGGAAAAACACAGTGTAGGAAAAAAGCATGCATGGATTTCAAATGTTTTGCTACAAAAGCACACTTTTCCTTTAGTTCTATTTTCCACAAGCATTTTGAAGTACCCGCATATTAAAAAAGTAACTCTGAAGTATTAGCCACTGTTTCACAAGCAAAGAGCTCCACCAGCTTATAGAATTTGTTAAGTTTCCCTTCTACCCCACAGCCTCCATCCAGATTTCATGGGTATACTTTTCATACACAGCATTTTTAAATAAGATGCATCTTTTTTTAATTGTTTTTATTTATTTGAAAGTCAGAGTTACACAGAGAGGAGAGACAGAGAGAGAGAGAGAGAGAGAAAGAAAGAGAGATCTTCCACCTGCTGGTTCCTTCCCCAGATGGCTATAACAGCAGGACTGGGCCAGGCTGAAGCCAGGAACCAATGAGTCTGTCTGGGTTGGTTTCCCATGTGGGCAGCAGGGCCTCAGGACTTGAGCCATCATTTGCTGCCTCCCCAGGGCATACATTAGCAGGAAACTGGAGCTGGGAGTGGAGCTGGGACTCAAACCCAGGCACTGATGTGTGGTGTGGGTGTCCCAAGTGGCATTTCAATGGCGATGTCAAATGCCTGCCCTTAGATTCCTTTCTTTGCTATTCCCTTCAAGTAGGGTGGAAGATTGGGTCACTGAAGACACAGATACTTGCACTTCATATGTCATCTTCCAATCAGAATCCTACCATGTTAATTGGTCTTGGTATCACTCATAGGAAGGAAAATAGGACCACTTGATGCACTGCATTTCCTCACAGCTTTATTGAGATATGAATGACATGATAACTGCATGTCTAAAAAGATTATAATGTGGGGCTGGCATTGTGGTGAGACAGGATAAGCTGCTGCCGCTACAGTAGCATCCCGTATGAGCTGCTCCGCTGCAGATCCAGCTCCCTGCTAAAGCACCTGTGAAGGCAGTGAAAGAAGGCCCGAGGGCTTGGGCACCTGCACCCATGTCTGCATGTGGGAGTCCCAGATGGAGTTCCAGGCTCCTAACTTTGGCCTGGCCCAGCCCTGGCCATTGTGGCCATTTGGGATGTCTTTTTTATTCTAATTAGATTGATTTGAAAGGCAAAGTTACAGAGAGAGTAAGTGAGAGAGAGAGCGAAAGACAGATAGAAAGAGAGAGCTTCCATATGATAGTTTACGCACCAAATGACCTCAACAGCTGGAGCTGGGACAATCTGAAGCCAGGAGTTTCTTCCAGGTCTCTCATGTGGATTTAGGGGCCTAAGCACTTGAGCCATCATCTGCTACTACTTTCAGGCCTTTAGCAGGGAGCTGGATTAGAAGTGGAGCAGCTGAGACTTGAACCAGCACCCATATGGGATGCCAGTGTTCAGGTGGCGGTTTTACCTGCTATTCCACAACACAGGCTCCGATAAGTCTGTTTTGAAAAGTGCAATTTTCTGAGTCTTGATATATGAATACACTCATGAAACCATTTTCACAATTGAAATAATGAAGCTGACTATTGACCCAGAAGGTTTTTTGTTTTTGTTTTTAAACATCTATTTTATTTGTTTGAAAGACAGTGTTACAGAGAGGGGTAGAGCTAGAGAGGCCTTCCATCCGCCGGTTCACTCCCCAAATATCCGTAATGGCCCGAGCTGAGCTCATCTGAAGCCAGGAGCTTCTTCTGGGTCTCCCACGAGGGTACAGGGGCCCAAGGATTTGGTCCATCTTCCACTGCTTTTCCAGGCCATAGCAGAGAGCTGGATCAGAAGTGGAGCAGCCGGGACTTAAACTGGTGTCCATATGGGATGTGGGTTCTACAGGTTAGGGCTTTAACCCTCTGTGCCACAGCGCTGGCCCCAACACAGAAGTTTTATTGCGTGCCTTCGAAATCCCTTCCTCTCCTCCTAGTTCCACCTTCATCCTGTTGGAACTCAACTGGACACGAGTTTAGCCATTTGGTTGTCACCACCATCTTGCCCTCTAAGTTTCCATGGAGGTCATTCTAATCCATATGTGGTAAAGAAAGTCATCAAGGTAAGCCACAGGGCTTATGTTGCTGGCTGGACCCTGGAATGTCTCTTGTCTGATGCCTGGAATGTTAATATTTCTTGAGAAAATCCAGATGCATTTAGGTTAGTCACAGGCCAGCTTTGTCTATAAGAGCCCTTTATCTTGCAGCCACAGGAGACCACTCTTCTGTCAGCAAATCCCCCTAGTCCCAGTAGATTACAGCTGGTGTGATTTTGGATGTATCCTAGGCAGCTGATTCTTGTATGCTGTGTTTTCCCAAACACAAGCCAGCACAGCCAGCTTTCTGTACATGGATTAGCTGTCATTTCTAGTGCTGGATGTAGATGGACCCCTGCCCTGTGCACTTTGTTTTATTTCTTTCACTCGTCACAGTTATTTTGATTGCTGCATATCATTGTGCAATATTTTTCTTACTTTTGATTGCTTAATAATGTTTCATTATATGGATATGCCATAACTTGTCTATTTCATCTTTTGTAGATATTTGGTTTATTCCCAAAATTTGATAACTGCACTGGCTCCAAATTATTTTTTTTGACAGGCAGAATTAGTGTGAGAGAGAGAGAGAAAGAGAGCAAGGTCTTCCTTCAGTTGGTTCACCCTCTAAATGGTCGCTACAGGAAGCCCTGCACTGATCTGAAGCTTCCTCCTGGGCTCCCATTTGGGTGCATGGCCCAAGGTGGCTCCAAATTTGTTCAATAATTGTTTTAAAAGAATGTACTTTCTTCGTTGAATTACAATAACACATTTGTTGGTGAATTTATCTTACATGTATGAATTTATATCAGGACTTTCTATTTTTTAAATATTTATTCATTTATCTGAAAGAGTGACAGAGAGAGGAAAGGAGACACACAGAGAGGAAGACAGAGAGAGGGAGAGAGAGAGAGAGAGAGAGAGAGAGTTTTCCATTTGCTGGTTTACTATCCACATGGCCACCATGGCCAGAGCTGCACTGATCTGAAGCCATTAGCCAGGAGCTTCTTCTGGGTCTCCCATGAGGGTGCAGGCCCCAAGGACTTGGGCCATCTTCTACTGCTTTCCCAGGCCATAGCAGAGTCGTGCATTAGAAGTGGAGCACCTGGGTCTCAAACCGGAGCCTGTATGGGATGCCTATGCTATAGGTGAGGGCTTAGCTCACTACCCCACAGCACCAGCCCCCAGTAACAACTCTTAATATGGCATCTTGGTTAATCATACAGTTTTTCTTGTTACTCTAGCTAAATCCAGTTGTCTTAAGCTGATTGGGTTGAGTTTTGGTCCCTCACTTCTGAAGAGTCCTGGTTAATATTTTGCCGCTGTGTGGCCAGCACTATGGTGTAATCGGTTAAGCTTCCACCTGTGGTGCTGGAATCCCATGTACAGGCATCAGTTGGAGTCCAGGCTGCTCTACTTCTGAACTGGCTTCCTGCTAATTTGCCTGGGTAGAGCAATGGACCCCTGTACCCATGTGGGAGACCCAGAAGAAGCTCCAGGCTTCAGATTGGCCCATCTCTCTCTGTTTTGGCCACTTGGGGAGTGAACCAGCAGATGGAAGCTCTCTCTCTCTTTCTCTCTAACTCTGCCTCTCAAATATATGAATAAAATCTTAAATATATATCTTGCCACTTTGTCATCCCCCTCTGTCCCTGTCCATGGACGCACCCTTCCCCTCCTCTGCAGATAGCCCCACCCCTGCCCCGCCATCTGGGTGTGACCTCACACAACTCTGGGTTCTACTGTATCCTGGAGACAAGTCTATTGAGTGGACGGGCTCTTCAGTAGTTCATTTTCTCCCTGATAGTGGACAGACCTCAGGGAAGATGAGCAGAGCTCTGATCTTCTGTGTTTTCCTCTTGGTTTTCTGGCGAGATACCAAACCTCACCCGATCATCCTGATCGAAGGTACTGTCCCAGTGCATCTGTGTGACAGCGAGTGATTCTGGGAGCCTACATCGGGGGCAGGTGAGGTGGCCCAGGTGTTCTCCCTGCCTTCCATCTTACCTCCCTACACTTGCCATTAGGGATTTAGTGCTTGCAAGAGGGGAGTAACCTCAAAAGTTTTCCAAATTTTGAAGCTTACTTAAAGTTCAGAGATCCATGGTGTCGTAGCATACGTGTGCATTTTAACTTTTGATTATAGAAGTTGTCTCAATTTTTTGTTTATTTATTTGGAAGGTAGAGTGATGGGGTGGGGGTGGGGAGAGACAGAGTGTTAGAAAAAGGCAAAGGACATAGAGGAGAGACAGAATACGAACTTGTAGCCAGACCAAATTTACTCAAAGAAAATAGACTCGCAGCGGTCAACCAACTGCCATTGAGTACACAGACCCAACACGTAGCAAAGGCCCAGACCCCAGCAGGCCTGGCCATTTTGTATTTTAGTTGGGCTAGGGGTGGGGATGGGGGGCAGTAGGCAGAGATGAGCTTCTCCATGCTGATTCTTCAAGTTTGGCCCACTGGACTTCAAACCTGGGGGAGAATGCAGGGGGTGAGACTGAAATGGAATCTTGAAAGAAGGCAGGCCTAACAAGAACCTAGAATGGCTGAGAGCTATATGTCCTTGTACCATCACAGGGAGAGAATGATCTTCCATGTGCTGGTTCACTCCAGAAGCCTTCAACAGCCAGGACTGGGCCAAGCCAAAGTCAGCTGCCTGGACTCCCATCTGGATTACCTACATGGGTAAAGGGACTCAAGCATTTGGGCCATCTTTTGCTGCTTTCCTAGGCACATCTCACATCATTTTAAATTTTCTTTAAAAGCATATTCTTATTTGAAAGGCAGAGTTATGGAGAGAGATACAGGGAGACACACAAAGAGATCTTTTTATCTGCTGCTTCACTTCGCAGATGGAAAAATGACCAATGCTTGGTCAGATGGAAACAAGGAGCCAGGTGCTTCTTCCAGGTCTTCCCATTGAATGCAGGGGCCCAAACTCTTGGCTATTAGTATGGAGCTAGCTTTACTCGCAACTCCATGATGTCGGTCCTACACATCCCTTTTCAAATAGCAGCTTTATGGAGATAAAATTCACATACTATAAATTTTACCCTTTTGAAAGTATGTAGTTCAGTGTGTTCTAGTATACACACCAATTTGTGAATCATTATCTAGGTATTTTATTTTATAGATTTTTTATTTGCAAATCAGTTACAGAGAGAGAGATCTTCAATTTGCTGGTGCATTCCCCAGATGGCTGCAATTGTGAGAGTTGGGCCAGGCTGAACCCAGAGCTTCTTCCAGGTCTCCCACATGGGTGCATAGACCCAATCACTTGGGCCATCCTCCATTGCTTTCTCAACCCATTAACAGGGAGCTGGATTGGAAGTAGAGCAGCTGGGACTTAAGTAAGCAGTCATACGGGATGCTGGTGGTGCAGGCAGTGACTTTATCTGCTACACCACAATGCCGGTCCCTTTATTTTATTTGAAAAAAATAGTTATGTATCTGAAAGGCAGAGTTACAGAGGAAAAAGAGAGACAGACAGAGCAATCTTTTTTTTTTTTTTGACAGGCAGAGTGGACAGTTAGAGAGAGAGACAGAGAGAAAGGTCTTCCTTTTCCGTTGGTTCACCCTCCAATGGCTGCCATGGATGGCGCGCTGCAGTCGGCGCACTGCACTCATCAGATGGCAGGAGCCAGGTGCTAGGTTCTTTTTCCTGGTCTCCCCATGGGGTGCAGGGCCCAAGCACTTGGGCCATCCTCCACTGCACACCTGGGCAACAGTGGAGGGCTGGCCTGGAAGAGGGGCAATGGGGCAGAATCCGACACCCCGACCAGGATTAGAACCCAGTGTGCTGGCACCGCAAGGTGGAGGATTAGCAGGTTGAGCCATGGCGCCGGCCAATAGAACAATCTTTCATTGATTGGTTCATGCCCCAGTTGGCTGCAACAGCCAGGGCTGGGACAGGCTGAAGCCAGGAACCTGAAACTCCACTTGGGTCTCCCATTTGGGGACAGGGGCCCAAATACTTGGACCATTTCCCACTGCTTTCCCAGGCACATTAGCAGGGAACTGGATTGGAAGTGGAGCAGCTGGGACTTGAACAGTCACTCATATGGGATGCTAGTGGTGTACCACAACTTGGCTCACTAATTTTAATTTTTCCAGATTTATTATTTAATTGAAAGGCAGAGTTAGAGAGAGAGAGAGAGAGAGAGAGAGAGAGAGACAGAGAGAGAGAGAGAGAGAGGGAGGAAGAGACAGAGAGAGAAAAAGATCTTCCATCTGCTGTTTTATTCCCCAAATGGACGCAATGGCGTGGTCTGGGTCTCCTACATGGGAGGAAGGGACATCTTCTGCTGCTTTCCCAGGTGCATCAGCAGGAAGCTGGATTGGAAGTGGAGCAGCTGAGACTCTAACCAGCACCCATATGGGATGCCAGTGTTACAGGTGGGGACTTAACCCACTGTGCCACAGAGCCGGCACCCATTATCTAGCTCTAGAACCCTTTCATCACCCCAGAAAGTAGCCGTGTGCCTCTAGTAGTTGCTCCCCATTCTGCTTTTCCCTGGCTTCTTTGGCTTTCTGTGTTTCCTGGACTCATCTATGTGGTAGCCTGTTTGAGAACTTCATGCCCTCTAAGGCTGAGTACTGTCCCATTGTGAGGAGAGACTACAATCATTCCCTCTCTCTCTCTCTATCTCTCTCTCTCCTTTGACAGGCATACTGAGACAGTGAGAGAGAGAGAGAGACAGGGAGAAAGGCTTTCCTTCCATTGGTTCAGCCCCAAAATGGCCGCAATGTCTGGTGCTGCGCTGAACCAAAGCCAGGAGCCAGTGCCTCCTCCTGGTCTCCCATGCAGGTGTAGGGCCCAAGCACTTGGGCCATCCTCCACTGCCCTCCCAGGCCATAGCACAGAGCTGGACAAAGAGGAGCAACCGGGACTAGAACCCAGATTACCGGCTCTACAGGCAGAGGATTAGCATAGTGAGCCACGGAACAGGTCCATTTTGTTTCTTGCATGTGCATGGGCATTTGGGATGTTTTCACCATTTGGATATTATGAAAACTCCTGTTCTGAAAAGTGACCTGGATCTCCTTCCTCGATGTTTAGTCACCTACTGCTTTTAGAACCACTTTTGCTATTTTACTAAGCTAAACTGGCTGACCACATTCCTTGCAGTTCTCTGTGTTAAGTCACTGGGTATGTAAAAGCTGAAGCAGCAAACACATCCCTTGTGCTGGAGGAAACTTCATGGCTGTTCTCCCAGCATTAAGCATGCAAACATCACCAAGGGAATCAGAGGCACCTGCGTGGAGGCCAGGGCGCCAGTGTGCCGTGAGCGGGGCTCAGATGTCTAATGCAGCAGCTACGTCACTTTAAATGGTGACACTATCCATCGCAGGATAGCATAGAAAGGGAAGGAACTGAGCACTCTTGTGAGAACTTTAAAACCCAAAGGTGTGGCCAGCGCCGTGGTTGCTCCTCTTCCAGTCCAGCTCTCTGCTGTGACCCAGAAGGCAGTGGAGGATGGCCTAGCTGGAAGCACCTGGTTGCTGGCTTCAGATCGGCGCGGTGCACTGGCTGTAGCAGCCATTTGTGGGGTGAACCAATGGAGAAAGGAAGACCTTTCTCTCTGTCTCTCTCTCTCTTGCTAACTCTGCCTGAAAAAAGAAAAAAGAAACCAAAGGGTGTTTATGATCTTTTACTCATGAGCATACTGGATGTGTCATGCTTGCATTGTATTGATTCTTTTTTTTCTAAGATTTATTTATTTATTTGAAAGACAGAGTTAGAGAGAGGCAGAGTCAGAGAGGGAGAGAGAAAGAAAGGGGTCTTCCATCTGCTGTTTCTATCCCCACATGGCTGCAATGGCTGGGGCTTTGCCGATCCAAATCCAGGAGCCAGGAGGTTCTTCTGGGTCTCCCATGCCAGTGTAGGGGCCCAAGGACTGTGTTAAGATAGAAAAGGCATTGAACGTGTGTGTGTATGTGTGTGTGTCCGTATCCTCAGGCACCCACGTGGGTGGATGCTGGGTGACTAAGGGGGACTCCCATCCAGGCAGACCCAGGGAGCTGAATTTACTTTCTCCACAGGCCCAACCAATAAATTTTCCTCAAGCATTAAAAATGAGGATGAAGGTTTGGCTAACAACATCCCTGGTTGTTTCCAAGGGGACCTGTTTCTGCTGCTTAGGGGGCAAAGCGAGTGCTTTGTTTTCAGGCTAGACGCTGCTCCTTTGAATGCCAAATTCCCTAGAAATTAAGCCAATCCCAGGGGAGAAACCATGGGAAAGGCCCTGTTCCTCACAGCGGCTGAGGCTCCTCAATCCGGGAGCCCCTCGCCGGTGCAGAGAGGACACCACAGACCAGCTGCATCCACCTGCCCCTTCTAGAGGGTGGGGCCCTGCAGTCACCCTGGAACTTCTCTCAGGGCCTGTCATCTCTGCCTGAGGCTGAGGGTGTGTCTGTCCTCGGGAGATAGTTAGAAAGAGGCGTCCCCCCTGCCCTGGCCATCAGGCATGTGGATGTTTGCTCTGTGGATGTTAGAGCCCTTCGGTTGCATCCAGGCTGGGGCTGACTGATGTACTTAAAGTCTCTCATTTAACCCAAGAACAGCTAAGGCCAGGCCTAGGCCATCCCCTTCAGCAGAGACCTGAGGCTGAGACAGGTCTGGGCCCCAGCTATGTGCTGAGGGAAGCCCAGCCCAATTTTCGTGAGATCTTCCTGGTGCTGAGAAGAGTGTCAGGCTGAGCGCCTCCTCTGGCGGGAGAGAGAGCTTTTGGGAAATAGAGCGAGCAAGCACTGCTGGATCCCCCCGGGCTGGAGCTGTTGGATCAGAGGTGCCTGTACACCCCTGTCTGCCAGAGGGACAGCTCTGCACACATGGCGCACTCTTTGTCACAAGAGCTGCCCCAGGTCGGGAACTCTGGGTTTCTCCTGCTTCCGCCAGTGCTCCCAATTGGGGTCAGCAGATTGGCACTGCCCGCTGACTGACTGGCAGGTGGCCAGGCCTGACGGAAGAGTGGATGAGGTTACTCTCACAGGTGCACCAGCTGTGTGTTCAGCAAGTGCTGTCTAGGAGCCAGAGGGCTGTTCTGTGGTGGCCCCAGCATCACAGCCCCTCCTGTGTAGGAGGGGAGTGAGCGCCTCAGGAGATGGGAGTCTGGGCCAGGGTTTGGGAAGATCCTGTCATTACCTGCCAAGGACATACCAACGTGCCGGTGCCAGTGCTGTAGCCCGGGCAGGCACTTCTCCACTCGGCAGCTTCCATGTGGTGGCGTTTCAGGAACTAGTAGGTTGAAATACATTCATCACGGGGCGGGGGAGTTGAGAACTTGCTCTTTCCTCCTGGTGAAGCTGAAGGTGCTTTTTCCCGTGTGTATTGAAAGCACCTGTTGTGTGTAGTGGGCAAACCCTCACCCGGGGCCAGCAGCCGTGATAATGGACTTGAAATAGGGATGATATGAATGCTAATCCTGTGGCTTAGCTAAATAAAGCCAGAGGGAAGTAAAACTCTGTTTCCTGGAGAAAGCTTTAGATGGGAAGAGAACTTAATATGAGGAGTCTTCCAAAAGTTCATGGAAAAACACAGCGAAGGAAAAAAGCATGCATGGATTTCAAATGTTTTGCTACAAAAGCAAACTTTTGTTTTGCCCTGCCGCCCATTTAGGAGACCCAGAAACACCATTGCAGCCATTTGGGGAATAATCCAGTAGATGGAAGATCTTTTTTTTCTCTCTGTCTCTTCTTCCCTCCCTCTCTCCCTCTCTCTTTCTCTCTCTAACTCTGCCTTTCAAGTAAATAATAAATCTGAAAAAAATTAAAAATAGGGAGCCAAGTTGTGGTGCACCACGAGCATCCCATATGAGTGCCTGTTCAAGCCCCAGCTGCTCCACTTCCAATCCAGGTCCCTGCTAATGTGCCTGGGAAAAAAGTGGGAGATGGTCCAAGTACTGCAGTACCCTGCATCCAATGGGAAGACCTGGAAGAAGCTCCTGGCTCCTATTTTCCATTTGACTAAGCCCTGGACATTTCTGCCACCTGCAAAGTGAAACAGCAGATAAAAAGATCTCTCTGTGTCTCTCCCTCTCTCTCTCTCTATAGCTCTGCCTTTCAAATAAGAATATCTTTTTTAAAGAAAATTTAAAAGGATGTGAGATGTGCCTAGGAAAGCAGCAAATTGGTCCAAGTGCTTGGGTCCCTGCACGCATGTAGGAAATCCAGATGGGAGTCCAGGCAGCTGACTTTGGCTTGGCCCAGTCCTGGCTGTTGAAGCCTTCAGGAGTGAACCAGCACATGGAAGAACTTTTTCTCCCTGTGATGAAACAAGGACATATACCTCTCAGCCATTCTAGGTTCTTGTTAGGCCTGCCTTCTTTCAAGAGACCAGTTCAGTCTCACCCCCTGCATTCTCCCCCAGGTTTGAAGGCCAGTAGGCCAAACTTGGAGAATCAGCATGGAGAAGCTTATCTCTGCCTACTGCCCCCCATCCCCACCCCTAGCCCACCTAAGATACAAAATGGCCAGGCCTGCTGTGGTCTGGGCCTTTGCTACATGTTGGGTCTGTGTACTCAATGGCAGTTGGTTGACCTCTGCGAGTTTATTTTCTTTGAGTAAATTTGGTCTGGCTGCAAGTTCGTATTCTGTCTCCTCTTTGTTCTTTGCCTTTTGCTAACACACCGTCTCTCCCCACCCCCACCCCATCACTCTACCTTCCAAATAAATAAACAAAATGATTGAGACAACTTCTATAATCAAAAGTTAAAATGCACACGTATGCTACGACACCATGGAGCTCTGAACTTTAAGTAAGCTTCAAAATTTGGAAAACTTTTGAGGTTACTCCCCTCTTGCAAGCACTAAATCCCTAATGGCAAGTGTAGGGAGGTAAGATGGCAGGCAGGGAGAATGCCTGGGCCACCACACCAGCCCCCAATGTAGGCTCCCAGAATTGCTTGCTGTCACACAGATGCACTGGGACAGTACCTTAGATCAGGTTTATAGGGTGAAGCTTGGTATCTCACCAGAAAACCAAGAGGAAAACACAGAGGATCAGAGCTCTGCTCATCTTCGCTGAGGTCTGTCCACTATCAAGGATAAAATGAACTGCTGAAGAGCCCACCCACTCATAGCCTTGCCTCCAGGATACAGTAGAACACAGAGGACTGTGAAGTCACACCCAGAGGGTAGGGCAGGGGCGGAGATATCTGCAGAGGAGGGGGAGGTCATGTCCATGGACAGGGACAGAGTGGGATGACACAGTGGGAAGATATTTATTTTAGATTTTATTCATATATTTGAGAGGCAGAGTTAGAGAGAGAGAGAGAGAGAGCTTCCATCAGCTGGTTCACTCCCCAAGTTGCCAAAACAGACAGAGATGGGACAATCTGAAGCCTGGAGCTTCTTCTGTGTCTCCCACATCAGTGCAGGCGTCCAATGCTCTACCCAGGCACAATAGCATGAAGCCAGATCGGAAGTAGAGCAGCCAGGATTCGAACTAATGCCTGTACAAGGGATGCCAATACCAGAGGTGGAAGCTGAACCTATTCCACCATAGCGCTGGCCCTACAGTGGCAAAATATTAACCAGGACTCTTCAGATTTGAGGGAGAAAATCTCAACCCAATCAGCTTAAGACAACTGAATGTAGCTAGAGTAACCAGAAAAACTGTATGACTAACCAAGATGCCACATTAAGTGTTGCTGGGGGCTAGTGCTGTGGGGTAGTGAGCTAAGCCCTCACCTGCAGCACAGGCATCCCATTGGGTGCCGGTTAGAGACCCGGCTGCTCCACTTCTGATCCAGCTCTCTGCTATGGCCTGGGAAAGCAGTAGAAGATGGCCCAAGTCCTTGGGCCCCTGCACCCACATGGGAGACCCAGAAGAAGCTCCTGGCTCTTGGCTTCGGATCAGTGCAACTCTGGCCATTGTGGCCATGTGGAGAGTAAACCAGCCAATGGAAAAATCTCTCTCTCTCTCTCTCTCTCTCTCTCTCTCTCTCTCTCTCTCTTCCTCTCTGTGTGTCTCCTTTCCTCTCTCTGTCACTCTTTCAGATAAATAAATCTTTAAAAAATAGCAAGTCCTGAGATAAATTAATACATGTAAGATCAATTCACTAGCAAAGGTGTCAAGATAACTCAATGAAGAAAGGACATTCTTTTAAACAAAAAATATTGAACTAATTTGGAGCCACCTTGGGCACTGAACCCGAAAGGGAGATCAGGAGGAAGCTTCAGATCGGTGCAGCGCCAGCTGTAGTGGCCATTTGGAGGGTGAACCAACTGAAGGAAGACCTTTCTCTCTGTCTCTCTCTCACACTAAATCTGCCTGTAAAAAAAAAAAAAAACACTTTGGAGACAGTGCAATAAGCAAGCATTGGGAACAACCCAAATATCCACAAAAGTTGAAATAGACATGTTTTGGCATATCCATATGATGAAATATTACTAAGCAATCAAAAGTAATAAAAATATTGCACAATGATATGCAGCAATCAAACTAACTATGACCAGTGAAAGAAATAAAACAAAGTGCACAGGGCAGATGTCCATCAACATCCAGTGCTAGAAATGACAGCTAATCCATGTACAGAAAGCTGGCTGTGCTGGCTTGTGTTTGGGAAAACCCAGCATACAAGAATCAGCTGCCTAGGACACATCCAAAATCACACCAGCTGTAATCTACTGGGACTAGTGGGATTTACAGACAGAAGAGTGGTCTCCAACGGCTGCAAGATGAAGGGCTCTTATAGACAAAGCTGACCTGTGACTAACATGAATGCATCTGGATTTTCTCAAGAAATATTAACATTCCAGGCATCAGACAAGAGACATTCCAGGGTCCAGCCAGCAAGATAAGCCCAATGGTTTACCTTGATAACTTTCTTTTCCCCATATGGATTAGAATGACCTCCAGGGAAACTTAGAGGGCAAGATGGTGGTTACATTCAAGATGGCTAGACTCGTGTCCAGCTGAGTTCCAGCAGGATGAGGGTGGAACTAGGAGGAGAGGAAGGGATTTTGAAGGCACGCAATAACACTTCTGGGTTTGGGCCAGCGAAGGGGCACAGCGGGTTAAAGACCTAGCCTGCAGCACCAGCAACCCATATGGGCACCAGTTCAAGTCCCGGCTGCTCCACTTCTGATCCAGCTCTCTGCTATGGCCTGGAAAAGCAGTGGAAGATGGACCAACTCCTTGGGACCTTGTACCTGCCTGGGGGACCTAAAAGAATCTCATGGCTTCAGATGAGCTCAGCTCTGGCCCTTGTGGATATTTGGGGAGTGAAGCAGCAGATGGAAGGCCTCTCTAGCTCTACCCCTCTCTGTAACTCTGTCTTTCAAACAAATAAAATAGATCTTTAAAAAACAGAAAAAAAAAATTCTGGGTCAATAGTTAGCTTTATTATTTCAATTGGGAAAATGGTTTCATGAGTGTATTCATATATCAAAACTCAGAAAATTGTACTTTTCAAAATAGACTTATTGCAGCGTGTGCTGTGGTGTGGCAGGTAAAACCGCCACCTGGACACTGGCATCCCATATGGGTGCCAGCTGAAGTCTCAGCTGCTCTACTTCTGATCCAGCTCCCTGCTAAAGGCCTGAAAGAAGTAGCAGAGGATGGCTCAAGTGCTTAGGCCCCTACACCCACATGGGAGACCTGGAAGAAACTCCTGGCTCCTGACTTCGGTTTGTCCCAGCTCCAGCAGTGGATGTCATTTGGGAATTAAACTATCATGTGGAATCTCTCTCCATCTCTCTCTCTCTCTCTCTCTCTCTCCCTCTCTCTCATTTTCTCTCTCACCTCCTGCTTTTGGAACCACTTTTGCTATTTTACTAAACTTAACTGGCTGACCACATTCCTTGCAGTTCTCTGTGTTAAGTCACTGGGTATGTAAAATCTGAAGCAGCAAACACAGCCCTCGTGCTGGAAGAATCTCCACGCCTGTTCTCCCAGCATTAAGCACGCCAACATCACCAAGGGAATCAGAGGCACCTGCGTGGAGGCCAGGGCGCCAGCGTGCCTTGAGCGGGGGCTCAGACGTCTCATGTAGGAGCTACGTCACTTTAAATGGTGACACTATCCATCGCAAGATAGCATAGAAATGGATGGAACTGAGCACTCTTGTGAGAACTTTAAAATCCAAAGGGTTGGCCAGCACCATGGTTGCTCCTCTTCCAGTCCAGCTCTCTGCTGTGGCCCGGGAAAGCAGTGGAGGATGGCCTAGGTGGAAGCACCTGGCTCCTGGCTTCAGATCGGCTCAGTGCGCCGGCTGTAGCAGCCATTTGTGGGGTGAACCAATGGAGAAAGTAAGACCTTTCTCTCTGTCTCTCTCTCTCTTGCTAACTCTGCCTGAAAAAAGAAAAAGAAACCAAAGGGTGTTTATGATCTTTTATTGATGAGCATACTGAATGTGTCATGCTGGCATTGTATTTATTCAATTCTTTTTAAAGATTTATTTATTTGAAAGACAGAGTCACAGAGAAGCAGGGTCAGAGAGGGAGACAAAATGAAAGGGGTCTTCCATCTGCTGGTTCACTCCCCAGATGGCTGCAACGGCTGGGGCTGTGCCGATCCAAAGCCAGGAGCCAGGAGCTTCTTCCAGGTCTCCCATGTCAGTGCAGGGCCCCAAGGACTGTGTTAAGATAGAAAACGCATTGAATGTATGTGTATGTATGTGTGTGTGTTTTTATCCTCTGGCACCCACGGGGGTCGATGCTGTGTTACTACGGGGAACCCACGTCCAGGCAGACCTAGTGAGCACTTTCCTCACAGCTGAATTTACTTTCTCCACAGGCCCAACCAATAAATTTTCCTCAAGCATTAAAAATGAGGATGAAGGTTTGGCTAAAGTATTTGGTTAGTAGCTCTGCTCAACCCTGGTTGTTCCCAAGGGGACCTGTTCCTGCTGCTTAAGGGGCAAAGTGAGTGCTTTGTTTTCAGGCTAGACGCTGCTCCTCTGAATGCCAAAGTCCCTAGAAATGAAGCCAAGCCCAGGGGAGAAACCCCGGGAAAGGCCCTGTTCCTCACAGCAACTGAGGCTCCTCCATATCTGAGCCCCTCGCACATGCAGAGAGAGAGTGCACCACAGACCAGCTGCATTCACCTGCCCCTTCTAGAGGGCTGGGCCCTGCAGTCACCCTGGATCTTCTCTCAGGGCCTGTCATCTCTGCCTGAGGCTTAGTGTGAGTCTGTCCTGGGAAGATTGTTACAAATAGGAATCCCCCCTGCCCGGCCATCGGGAGTGGGGATGTTTTCGCAGTGGATGTTAGAGCCCTTCGGATGCCTCCAGGCTGGGGCTGACTGATGTACTGGAAGTCTCTCCTTTAATTTGAGAACAGCTAAGGCCAGGCCCAGGCTGTCACCTTCAGCAGAGACCTGAGGCTGAGAAAGGTCTGGGCCCCAGCTGTGTGCTGAAGGAAGCGCAGCCCCATTTGAAGGAGTTCTCCCTGGTGCTGATGGAAGTGTCAGGCTGAGGGCCACCTCTGGCTGGAGAGAGAGCTCCTGTGAGAGTGAGTGAGTGAGTACTGCTGCTTCCCCGCATTCTGGGGCTGTTGGATCAGAGGTGCTTGTCCGCTCCTGGCTGCAGGAGGGGCACCTCTCCACACATGGCGGACTCTTTGTCGCAGGAGGTGCCACAGGTCAGGAACTCTGGTTTTGTCCTGCTTCCGCCAGCGCTCCCAAAGAGGGCTCAGCCAGACGGCGCTGCCCGCTGACTGACTGGCAGGTGGCCAGCCCTGACGGATGAGTGGATGAGGTTACCCTCGCAGGTGCACCCAGCTGTGTGTTCAGCAAGTGCTGTCTAGGAGCCAGAGGGCTGTTCTTGGTGGCCCCAGCGTAACAGCCCCTTGTGTGTCGGAGGGGAGTGAGCGCCTCTGGATATGGGAGTCTGGGCCAGGTTTTGGGAGGATCCTGTCATTACCAAGCATGGACCTACCAATGTGCAGGTGCCAGTGCCGTAGCCCGGGCAGGCACTGCTCCACTTGGCAGCTTCCATCTGGATGGCATTTCAGGAACTTGTAGGTCCAAATATATTCATCACGGGGCGAGGGAGGTGAGAACTTGCTGTTTACTCCTGGTTAACCTGAGAGTGCTAGTTCCCGTGTCCACTGAAAGCTCCTGTTGCGTGTAGTGGGCAAATCCTCAACCGGGGCCAAGAGCCTTGAAAATGGACTTGGAATAGGGATCATGTGAATGCTAATCCTGTGGCTTAGCAAAATAAAGCCAGAGGGAAGTAAAACTCTGTTTCCTGGAGAAAGCTTTAGATGGGAAGAGAACTTAATATGATGAGTCTTCAAAAAGTACATGGAAAAACACAGCGTACGAAAAAGCATGCATGGATTTCAAATGTTTTGCTACAAAAGCAAACTTTTCCTTTACTTCTATTTTCCACAAGCATTTTGAAGTACCCGCATATTAAAAAAGTAACTCTGAAGTTTTAGCCACTGTTTCACAAGCAAAGAGCTCCACCAGCATATAGAATTTGTTAAATTTCCCTTCTACCCCACAGCCTCCATCCAGATTTCGTGGGCATAATTTTCATACACAGCATTTGTAAATGAGATGCATCTTTTCTTTTAAATTGATTTTATTTATTTGAAAGTCAGAGTTACACAGAGAGAGGAGAGGCAGAGAGAGAGAGAGAGAGAGAGAGAGAGAGAGACAGAGAGAGAGAGAGACCGAGAGATCTTCCACCTGCTGGTTCCTTCCCCATGGCTACAACAGCCAGGGCTGGGCCAGGCTGAAGCCAGGAACCAATGAGTCTGTCTGGGTTGGTTTCCCATGTGGGCAGCAGGGCCTCAGGACTTGAGCCATCATTTGCTGCCTCCCCAGGGCATACATTAGCAGGAAACTGGAGCTGGGAGTGGAGCTGGGACTCAAACCCAGGCACTAATGTGTGGTGTGGGTGTCCCAAGTGGCATTTCAATGGCGATCTCAAATGCCTGCCCTTAGATTCCTTTCTTTGCTATTCCCTTCAAGTAGGGTGGAAGATTGCGTTACTGAAGACACAGATACTTGCACTTCATATGTCATCTTCAAATCAGAATCCTACCATGTTATTTGGTCTTGGTATCACTCATAGGAAGGAAAATAGGACCACTTGATGCACTGCATTTTCTCAGAGCTTTATTGAGATATGAATGACATGATAACTGCATGTGTAAAAAGATGATAATTTGGGGCTGGCATTGTGGTGAGATTGGATAAGTTGCTGCCGCCACAGCAGAATCCCGTATGAGCTGCTCCACTGCTGATCCAGCTCCCTGCTAAAGCACCTGGGAAAGCAGTGAAAGATGGTCCGAGTGCTTGGGCACCTGCACCCATGTCTGCATGTGGGAGACCCAGATGGAGTTCCAGGCTCCTGGCTTTGGCCTGGCCCAGCCCTGGCCATTGTGGCCATTTGGGATGTCTTTTTTTTTTAATTGGATTTATTTGAAAGGCAAAGATACAGAGAGAGAAAATGAGAGAGAGGGAGAGAGAGAGAGAGAGAGAGAGAGAGCGAGCTTCCATACGATAGTTTACTCCCCAAATGACATCCACTGCTGGAGCTGGGACAAATCGAAGTCAGGAGCCAGGAGTTTCTTCCAGGTCTGCCATGTGGATGTAGGGGCCTAAGTACTTGAGCTATCCTCTGCTACTTCTTTTAGGCCTTTAGCAGGGAGCTGGATCAGAATTTGTGCAGCAGAGACTTGAACCAGCACCCATATGGGATGCAAGTTTCAGGTGGCGGTTTTACCTGCTTCACTACAGCACAGGCTCCAATAAGTCTGTTTTGAAAAGTACAATTTTCTGAGTTTTGATATATGAATACACTCATGAAACCATTTTCCCAATTGAAATAATGAAGCTGACTATTGACCCAGAAGTTTTTTGTTTCTGTTTTTTAAAGATCTATTTTATTTGTTTGAAAGACAGAGTTACAGAGAGGGGTAGAGCTAGAGAGGCCGTCCATCCACGGGTTCACACCCCAAATGTCCACAAGGGCCAGAGCTGAGCTCATCTGAAGCCAGGAGCTTCTTTTGGATCTCCCACATGGGTTCTGGGGCCCAAGGAGTTGGTCCATCTTCCACTGCTTTTCCAGGCCATAGCAGAGAGCTGGATCAGAAGTGGAGCAGCTGGGTCTTGAACTGCTGCCCATATGGGTTGCTGGTGCTGCAGGCCAGGGCTTTAACCCTCTGTGCCACTTCGCTGGCCCCAACCCAGAAGTGTTATTGCGTGCCTTCAAAATCCCTTCCTCTCCTCCTAGTTCCACCTTCATCCTGTTGGAACTCAACTGCTCACGGGTCTAGCCATCTTGGATGTAACCACCATCTTGCCCTCTAAGTTTCCCTGGAGGTCATTCTAATCCATATGGGGTAAAGAAAGTCATCAAGGTAAACCACTGGGCTTATCTTGCTGGCTGGACCCGGGAATGTCTCTTGTCTGATGTCTGGAATGTTGATATTTCTTGAGAAAGTCCAGATGCATTTAGGTTAGTCACAGGCCAGCTTTGTCTATAAGAACCCTTCAATTTGCCGCCACTGGTGACCACTCTTCTGTCTGTAAATCCCTCTAGTCCCAGTAGGTTTCAGCTGGTGTGATTTTGGATGTGTCCTAGGCAGCTGATTCTTGTATGCTGGGTTTTCCCAAACACAAGCCAGCACAGCTAGCTTTCTGTGCATGGATTAGCTGTCATTTCTAGCACTGAATGTAGATGGTCCCCTGCCCTGTGCACTTTGTTTTATTTCTTTCACTCGTCACAGTTATTTTGATTGCTGCATATCATTGTGCAATATTTTTATTACTTTTGATTGCTTAGTAATGTTTCATTATATGGATATGCCAGAACATTTCTTGTTACTGCCGTGCACGCGTAAAGAATACACCAAGAGACAGTTTCTTACACAAAACGCAAGTAGAATATTTTATTGACCAGCATGCTGGGGTCGCAGCGTCACAAATGTGAGCAATCGACCCTGAGTACAAATCACATCAGCTTTTCATAGTTACACAAAAGCATTGAAGAATCTGTAGATCATATTTCACATGGGAACCCAGAGAACAGGGGAATCCTGTAAGCACAGGTGCAAGGTAGATATAACATAAGCTATTAGCAAAATTTAAAACAGGTAAGGGTCACTGGTAACAGGTAAGGGTTGCTGCCAGCAACAGGTCATCTACATATTGGAGCAGAGTGACTTCAGGGTGTTCACCGCGAAAGGTCCAATGTCCGGAGGTCCTGGTGCAGTGCCTCATCAAAGATAGTGGGGGAATTCTTGAAGCCCTGAGGCAGGCACATCCAATTCCCCTGGCCTGAAAACCCTTCTTCCAGGTCTTGCCATTTAAAGGCAAACGTTGGCTGGCTATCTGGATGGAGCTGCAAGCAAAAGAAGCCATAGCCTACACCCTGTACTGGCTTCCATTTGCTCCCTGTACCAAAGTACACTTATCTGATAGAGGTCCCAAAGGGGTTTTAGGACTGAATATACAGCTCCCGTGTGGACATCAAAATTGATAGGAGTTGCCTTCGGGACTCCCTGTGCCTTTCTTGGACAATCTCTAGCCCAGTGCCTCCTCTCTCTGCAGTAAGCACATTGGTCAGAGTCCAGCCGCGATCACCTCCTCCCCCTTTGTGAGTTTGTCCTCCCTTCGGATCTTCCCTATTCTGGCTTCAGGTGACAGTGGCAAGAATCTGAGCTTGTTCCTTGTTGCGTTTCTTATCCCTCACCTCTTCCAGCTTTTCCGTTTCTTTTTATTTTTTCAGACTCCCATTTTCCCCTCCCTTTTTTCCTTCTCTGCTCCCTTTCCTCTTCAGTTTCTCTCTTGTAGTATACTTTTTCTGCTTCCTTCACCAGGTCCCCTAGGGACTTCTGCTGCAGTCCTTCTAAGGGCTGCAGCTTGTGTCTGATATCCAAAGCAGATTGCCCTATGCATGCCATTGTGACTGACCCTTTCTGCCCTTCAGACTCTGGATCGAATGGGTATATCTCCTGTAAGCCTCCATTAACCGTTCCAGGAACATGGAGAGTGTCTCCTCCGGTCCCTGGATAACTTCCCTTACCTTAGCCAAATTAGTGGGCTTCCTGGCCGCTGCTCGGAGGCCCGTAACAAGAACCTGATGATAAGTGGACAGATGCCTCCTAGCTTCGTGACTGTTAGGATCCCATTTAGGGCGCTGCAGGGGGAACACTTCATCAATTATGTTCTGTAATGGAGTTGGCCTGCCATCCTGTCCGGGCACATTTTTCCAAGCTTCAATCAGTATCTGGTCCCGCTCCTCAGTTGTAAAAAGAGTGTTTAACAACTGCTGACAATCGTCCCATGTAGGTTGATGAGAAAACATTAGGGATTCTACCAAGCCCGTCAAACGCCCAGGGTCAACAGAAAAAGGAGGGTTATTATTTTTCCAATTGTATAAATCAGATGATGAGAATGGCCAGTACTGTAACACCTGCATATCTCCCCCGTGCCCATCTGGGTCGCAAGGGCAGGGCGATAGCTGTGTCTGGGGTCAGCTGCCCCTTTATACTCCAGATTCCCTGGGCCGGCCCTCCCGCCCAGTGCATCCCCTCTTTCTCCTGCTCCAACACTGGGGGTGCTGAAGGCCAAGGTACTGTTTGGGTCGAAATAGCAAGCCTCTGTAGTTGATTCTCTGGTGATTGTCCCTCCTCTTTGGTCGTTGAAGCGACAACCTGGGGGGAAGAAGAGGTTAGTAATGGAAAGGGGAAAAGGAAGGTGGTTGAGGAGATGGCACAATTGGCAACAAAGCGGGATCACGCGGGAAAGCCTATGGGTACAGAGGCACAGAATCCGTAGTCAATAGATCGACCTGGGATTCGGGGAGCACAGGTGGTGATCTCTTTTCCTTTTCTTCACTTCTGCTGCACCTGTGGGAAACTGGAAAGACTTAACCCAGGCCGGCGGATTTTCACAAAGATCTTGTCATATAAGTATGTAAGATTCTTGGTCAGGATGTCCATGTTTCCAAGGTTGAAAGACATACTCCTGAACTTGGCGTACTAAGGGAGGATAGAATGATCCTCCCTCCAGCCAGCCTACGCCAAGCCCTGACCAGCCAGAGGAACAGTAAGTCTGCCACTTACCCTTTTTCACTACCAGAGATAAATTGTTTCCCCCAGCTCTGATCTCTGGCCAGTGTTAAGGCCAAAGGAGTTGTGGCAGTGTGTCCCATAATTTCCCTAACAATTTCCCTAGTGGCGTTCAAGAAACTAAAACCAGAGGGGCTTTCATTGAGCGTCCTCATTCCCCCAAAATTCTCGAGGTGTCCCTCAAAAAGATGCAGCGAGATCGCCTGGCACGTCTGCCAATCACTCCCTGCAACAGGCCACTGAAAATCCCTGAACTCACGTCCGTTACAGTTTTGACAGGTCCTACTTACCTATAATACTCTTCAAAGAGTTGTCTGTTGGTGCTACTCACTCCTGGATTGGCACTGAAGATCTCGCTGGGGCCTCCAAATGTTACGGCCGTGCCAGAGTAAAGAATACACCAAGAGACAGTCTCTTATGCAAAACGCAAGTAGAGTATTTTATTGACCAGCATGCTGGGGTCGCAGCATCACAAATGTGAGCGAGCGACCCTGAGTACAAATCACATCAGCTTTTCATAGTTACACAAAAGCTTTGAAGAATCTGTAGATCATATTTCACATGGGAACCCAGGGAACAGGAGAATCCTGTAAGCACATGTGCAAGGTAAAGATAACATAATCTATTAGCAAGATTTACAACAGGTAAGGGTCACTTTCACCATACATTTCCTAAAGTTAAATAAAACCCTAAGTTCATCAACTGGGTGCCTGTTGAGGTGAACAGGTTTGTATAGGTTTTGAACAAGGCCACATTCTGGTGTTATCTCTTCCTGCCCGGCATCACCATGTCTATTCAGCAAAGGCAGGCCTCAACCCCTCCTGGAGTCAGGAATCCAGAAAGTAGGTCAAAAGTCAATCTGGCAAGGGACAGAAGAGAAAGGGGGGGGGGTCCTGCTTAGTTTTAATATACCTTCAGCCTGTTTCACCTTTTGTGGATATTTGGGTTGTTCCTAATTTTTGCTTATTGCACTGGCTCCAAATTATTTTTTATTTGACAGGCAGAGTTAGTGAGAGAGAGACAGAGAGAAAGGACTTCCTTCAGTTGGTTCACCCTCCAAATGGGCGCTACAGCCAGCGCTGCACCGATCTGAAGCTTCCTCCTTGTCTCCCATTCAGGTGCAGGGCCCAAGGTGGCTCTAAATTATTGCAATATTTTTTTGTTTAAAAGAATGTCCTTTCTTCATTGAATTACCTTGAAAACTTTGCTAGTGAATTGATCATACTTGTATGAATTTATCTCAGGACTTTCTATTTTTTAAAGATTTATTTATTTATCTGAAAGATTGACAGAGAGAGGAAAGGAGACACACAGAGAGGAAGAGAGAGACAGAGAGAGAGAGAGAGAGAGAGAGAGAGAAAGAGTTTTCCATTGGCTGGTTTACTCTCCACACGGCCACAATAGCCAGAGCTGCACTGATCCGAAGCAAAGAGCCAGGAGCTTCTACTGGGTCTCCCAGGTGGGTGCAGGGTCCCAAGGACTTGGGCCATCTTCTACTGCTTTCCCAGGCCATAGCAGAGAGCTGGATCAGAAGTGGAGTAGCCGGGTCTCAAACTGGCGCCCATATGGGATGCCTGTGCTGCAGGGCATCCCATGTACAGGCATCAGTTGGAGTCCAGGCTGCTCTACTTCCGATCTGGCTTCCTGCTAATGTGCCTGGGTAGAGCAATGGAACCCTGCACCCATGTGGGAGACCCAGAAGCAGCTCCAGGATTCAGATGGGCCCATCTCTGTCTGTTTTGGCCACTTGGGGAGTGAACCAGCAGATGGAAGCTCGCTCTCTCTCTCTCTCTCTCTCTCTCTCTCTAACTCTGCCTCTCAAATATATGAATAAAATCTTAAATATATATCTTGTCACTGTGTTGTTCCCCTCTATCCCTGTCCATGGACACGCCCTCCCCCTCCTCTGCAGATAGCCCCACCCCTACCCCACCCTCTTGGTATGATCTCACAGACCTCTGGGTTCTACTGTATCCTGGAGCCAAGGCTATTGAGTGGGCGGGCTCTTCAGCAGTTCATTTTCTCCTTGACAGTGGACAGACCTCAGCAAAGATGAGCAGAGCTCTGATCCTCTGTGTTTTCCTCTTGGATTTCTGGCAGGATACCAAGCCTCACCCTATCAACCTGATCGAAGGTACTGTCCCATTGTGTCTGTGTGACAGCGAGCGATTCTGCGAGCCTACTTCGGGGGCTGGTGTGGTGGCCCAGGCGTTCTCCCTGCCTGCCATCTTACCTCCCTACACTTGCCATTAGGGATTTAGTGCTTGCAAGAGGGGAGTAACCTCAAAAGTTTTCCAAATTTTGAAGCTTACTTAAACTTCAGAGCTCCATGGGGTCGTAGCATACGTGTGCATTTTAACTTTTGATTATAGAAGTTGTCTCAATCTTTTTGTTTACTTATTTGGAAGGTAGAGTGATGGGGTGGGGGTGGGGAGAGACAGAATGTTAGAAAAAGGCAAAGGACATAGAGGAGACAGAATACGAACTTGCAGCCAGACCAAATTTACTCAAAGAAAATAGACTCGCAGCGGTCAACCAACTGCCATTGAGTACACAGACTCAACACGTAGCAAATGCCCAGACCCCAGCAGGCCTGGCCATTTTGTATCTTAGGTGGGCTAGGGGTGGGGATGGGGGGCAGTAGGCAGAGATGAGCTTCTCCATTTTGATTCTCCAAGTTTGGCCCACTGGCCTTCAAACCCGGGGGAGAATGCAGGGGGTGAGACTGAAATGGAATCTTGAAAGAAGGCAGGCGTAACAAGAACCTAGAATGGCTGAGAGGTATATGTCCTTGTTGCACCACAGGGACAGAAAGATCTTTCATGTGCTGCTTCGTTCCCCAACAACCAGGGCTGGGCGAAGCCAAAGTCAGCTGCCTGGACTCCCATCTAGATTTCCTACATGGGTGTAGGGACCCAAGCATTTGGGACATATTTTGCTACTTTCCTAGGTATATCTCACATCATTTTAAATTTTCTTTAAAAAAGATATTCTTATTTGAAATGCAGAGCTAGAGAGAGAGAGAGAGAGAGAGAGAGAGAGAGAGAGAGAACTTTTTATCTGCTGTTTCAATTCACAGATGGCAGAAATGACCAGTGCTGTGTCAGATGGAAACAAAGAGCCAGGAGCTTCTTCCAGGTCTTCTCGTTGAATGCAGGGGCCCAAACTCTTGGCCATTAGTATGGATCTGGCTTTATTAGCTACTCCATGACGCCAGTCCTACACATCCCTTTTCAAATAGCAGGTTTATGGAGATAAAATTCACATACTATTAATTTTACCCTTTTGAAAGTATGTAATTCAGTGAGCTCTAGTATACTCACTAAGTTGTGAATCATCATTATCTAGGTATTTTATTTTAAAGATTATTTATTTGCAAATCAGTTACAGAGAGAGAGATCTACCATTTGCTGGTGCATTCCCCAGATGGCTGCAATGGTGAGAGATGGGCCAGGCTGAACCCAGAGCTTCTTCCAGTTCTCGTACATGGGTGCAGAGTCCAAGCCCTTGGGCCATCCTCCATTGCTGTCTCAAGCCGTTAACAGGGAGCTGGATTGGAAGTAGAGCAGCTGGGACTTAAGTAAGCAGTCATACGGGATGCTGGTGGTGCAGGAAGTAACTTTCTCTGCTACCCAACAATGCCGGTCACTTTGTTTTATTTAAAAAAATAGTTATGTATCTGAAAGGCAGAGTTACAGAGGAAAAAGAGAGACAGACAGATAGAGCAATCTTTCATTGATTGGTTCATGCCCCAGTTGACTGCAACAGCCAGGGCTGAGCCAGGCTGAAGCCAGGGACCTGAAAGTCCACTTGGTTCTCCCACATGGGTACAGGGGCCCAAGTACTTGGACCATCTCCCACTGCTTTCCCAGGTACATTAGCAGGGAACTGGAGGAAGTGGAGCAGCTGGGACTTGAACAGGCACTCATATAGGATGCTAGTGGTGCACCACAACTTGGCTCCCTAATTTTAATTTCTTTCAGATTATTTATTTATTTGAAAGGCAGAGTTAGAGAGAGAGAGAGGGAGGGAGGGAGGGAGGGAGGAAGAGACAGAGAGAGAAAAAGATCTTCCATCTGCTGGTTTATTCCCATTTGGCCACAATGGTGTGGTCTGGGTCTCCTACATGGGCGGCAGGGCCATCTTCTGCTGCTTTCCCAGGTGCATCAGCAGGAAGCTGGATTGGAAGTGGAGCAGCTGAGACTCTAACCAGCACCCATATGGGATGCCAGTGTTACAGGCGGGGACTTAACCCACTGTGCCACAGAGCCGGCACCCATTATCTAGCTCTAGAACTCTTTCATCACCCCAGAAAGGAGCCATGTGCCTGCAGTAGTTGTTCCTCCATTCTGCTTTCCCCTGGATTCTTTGGCTTGCCCTGTTTCTAGGACTCATCTATGTGGTAGCCTGTGTGAGAACTTCATGCCCTGTAAGGCTGAGTACTGTCCCATTGTGAGGACAGACTACATTCATTCTCTCTCTCTCTCTCTCTTTTGACAGGCAGAGTTAGACAATGAGAGAGAGAGAGAGACAGGGAGAAAAGTCTTCCTTCCATTGGTTCACCCCCTAAATGGCTGCTATGGCTGGCGCTGAACTGATCCAAAGCCAGGGGCCAGGTGCTTCCTCCTCGTCTCCCATGCAGGTGTAGGGCTCAAGCACTTGGGCCATCCTGAAATGCCCTCCCAGGCCATAGCAGAGAGCTGGACTAGAAGAGGTGCAACTGGGACAGAACTGGCACCCCAACTGGGACTAGAACCCAGAATACCGGCTCCACAGGCAGAGGATTAGCCTAGTGAGCCACGGTGCTGGCCCATTTTGTTTCTTACACTTGCATGGGCATTTGGGTTGTTTTCACCATTTGGATATTATGACAACTCAGGACTTTCTATTGGTTTGGATGTGGAGCAACTGGGACTGGATCAGGCACTCATATGGAATGCTAGTGGTGCACCACAACTTGGCGCCCTAATTGTAATTTTATTCAGATTTATTATTTGTTTGAAAGGCAGAGTGAGAGAGAGAGAGAGAGAGAGAGAAAGAGGGAGGAAGAGAGAGAGAAAAAGATCTTCCATCTGCTGGTTTATTCCTCAAATGGCCGCAATGGTGTGGTCTGGGTCTCCTACATGGGTTACAGGGCCATCTTCTTCTGCTTTCCCCTGGCTTCTTTGGCTTGCTGTGTTTCCAGGACTCATGTATGTGTTAGCCTGTGTGAGAACTTCATGCCCTGTAAGGCTGAGTACTGTCCCATTGTGAGGACAGACTACATTCATTCTCTCTCTCTCTCTCTCTCTCTCTCTCTCTCTCTCTCTCCCTCAACAGGCAGAGTTAGACAGTGAGAGAAAGCAAGAGACAGGGAGAAAGGCAGCCTTCCTTCCATTCGTTTAGCCCAAAAATGGCCTCTATGTCGACGCTGCACTGATCCAAAGCCAGGAGCCAGGTGCTTCCTCCTGGTCTCCCATGCAGGTGTAGGGCCCAAGCACTTGGGCCATCCTCCACTGCCCTCCTAGGCCATAGCAAAGAGCTGGAAAAGAAGAGGAGCAAACGGGACAGAATGGCGCTACAACCAGGACTAGAACCTAGAATACCGGCTCCACAGGCAGAGGATTAGCCTAGTGAGCCATGGTGCTGGCCCATTTTGTTTCTTACATGTGCATGGGCATTTGGGTTGTTTTCACCATTTGGATATTATGAAAACTCCTGTTCTGAAAAGTGACCTGGATCTCCTTCCTCGATGTTTAGTCACCTCCTGCTTTTAGAACCACTTTTGCTATTTTACTAAACTTAACTGGCTGACCAAATTCTTTGCAGTTCTCTGTGTTAAGTCGTTGGCTATGTAAAAGCTGAAGAGGCACACACAGCCCTCTTGCTGGAGGAAACTGCAGTGCTGTTCTCTCAGCATTAAGAGTGCCAACATCACCAAGTGAATCAGAGGCACCTGCATGGAGGCCAGGGCCCCAGCGTGCTGTGAGCAGGGGCTCAGGTGTCTCATGAAGGAGCTACGTCACTTTAAATGGTGACACTATCCATCGCAGGATAGCATAGAAAGGGAAGGAACTGAGCACTCTTGTGAGAACTTTAAAACCCAAAGGGTTGGCCAGAACCGTGATTACTCCTCTTCCAGTCCAGCTCTCTGCTGTGGCCCGGGAAGGCATTGGAGGATGGCCTAGGTGGAAGCAACTGGCTCCTGGCTTCGGATCGGCGCAGTGCGCCGGCTGTAGAGCCATTTGTGGGGTGAACCAATTGAGAAAGGAAGACCTTTCTCTCTGTCTCTCTCTCTTGCTAACTCTGCCTGAAGAAAGAAAAAGAAACCAAAGGGTGTTTATGATCTTTTACTCATGAGCATACTGGATGCGTCATGCTGGCATGTATCGATTCTTTTATTTTTTTTTTAAGATTTATTTATTTATTTGAACGACAGAGTTACAGAGAGGCAGGGTCAGAGAGTGAGAGAGAAAGAAAGGGGTCTTCCATCTTCTGGTTCACTCCCAAGATGGCTGCAATCGCTGGGGCTCTGCCGACCCAAAGCCAGGAGCCAGGAGCTACTTCCGGGTCTCCCATGACAGTGTAGGGGGCCAAGGACTGTGTTAAGATAGAAAAGGCTTTGAACATGTGTGTGTGTATATGTGTGTGTGTGTTGTCCATATCCTGAGGCACACATGGGGATCGATTCCGGGTGACAAAGGGGGACCCTGTCCATGCAGACCCAGGGAGTAATTTCCTCACAGCTGAAATTACTTTCTCCACAGGCCCAACCAATAAATTTTCCTCAAGCATTAAAAATGAAGATGAAGGTGAGGCTAAAGTATTTGGTAAGTAGCCCTTCTCATCCCTGCTTGTTTTATTTTTTCGCGTGTGTATTGATATTTCCCATGTCTATTCAAAGCACCTGTTGCGTGTAGTGGGCAAACCCTCACCCGGGGCCAACAGCCTTCAAAATGGCCTTGGAATAGGGATGATGTGAATGCTAGTCCTGTGGCTTAGCAAAATAAAGCCAGAGGGATGTAAAACTCTGTTTCCTGGAGAAAGCTTTAGATGTGAAGAGAACTTAATATGAGGAGTCTTCAAAAGGTTCATGGAAAAACACAGCGTAGGAAAAAAGCATGCATGGATTTCAAATGATTAGCTACAAAAGCACACTTTTCCTTTAGTTCTATTTTCAACAAGCATTTTGAAGTACCCGCATATTAAAAAAGTAACTCTGAAGTATTAGCCACTGTTTCACTAGCAAAGATCTCCACTAGCTTATAGAATTTGTTAAGCTTCCTTTCTACCCCACAGCCTCCATCCAAATTTCGTGGGTATACTTTTCATACACAGCATTTGTAAATGAGATTTATCTTTTTTTTTAACGAAATTGATTTTATTTATTTGAAAGTCAGAGTTACACAGAGAGACGAGAGGCAAATAGATAGAGAGAGAGAGACAGCGAGAGAGAGAGAGAGAGATTGAGAGAGAGAGAGAGAGAGATCTATCGATATTCCACCTGCTGGTTCCTTCCCCAGATGGCTACAACAGCCAGGGCTGAGCCAGGCTGAAGCCAGGAACCAATGAGTCTGTCAGGGTTGGTTTCCCATGTGGGCAGCAGGGCCTCAGGACTTGAGCCATCATTTGCTGCCTCTCCAGTGCATACATTAGCAGGAAACTGGAGCTGGGAGTGGAGCTGGGACTCAAACCCAGGCACTAATGTGTGGTGTGGGTGTCCCAAGTGGCATTTCAATGGCGATGTCAAATGCCTGCCCTTAGATTCCTTTCTTTGCTATTCCCTTCAAGTATGGTAGAAGATTGGGTCACTGAAGACACAGATACTTGCACTTCATATGTCATCTTCAAATCAGAATCCTACCATGTTATTTGGTCTTGGTATCACTCATAGGAAGGAAAATAGGACCACTTGATGCACTGCATTTCCTCACGGCTTTATTGAGATGAATGACATGATAACTGCATGTCTAAAAAGATTATAATTTGGGGCTGGCATTGTGGTGAGATAGGATAAGCTGCTGCCGCCACAGCAGCATCCTGTATGAATTGCTCCGCTGCCGATCCAGCTCCCTGCTAAAGCACCTGGGAAAGCAGTGAAAGATGGCCCAAGTGCTTGGTCCCTGCACCCATGTCTGCATGTGGGAGACCCAGATGGAGTTCCAGGCTCCTGGCTTTGGCCTGGCCCAGCCCTGGCCATGGTGGCCATTTGGGATGTCCTTTTTTTATTAGATTGATTTGAAAGGCAAAGTTACAGAGAGAGAAAATGAGAGAGAGGGAGAGAGAGAGAGAGCTTCCATACGATAGTTTAGTCCTCAAATTTCCTCAGCAGGTGGTGCTGGGACAATCCGAAGCCAGGAACCAGGAGATTCTTCCAGTTCTCCCATTTTGGTGTAGGGGCCTAAGCACTTGAGCCATCCTCTGCTAATTCTTTCAAGCCGTTAGCAGGGAGCTGGATCAGAAGTAGAGCAGCTGAGACTTGAACCGTCACCCATATGGGATTCCAGTGTTCAGGTGGCGGTTTTACCTGCTTCACTACAGCACAGGCTCCAATAAGTCTGTTTTGAAAAGTACAATTTTATGAGTTTTGATATATGAATACACTCATGAAACCATTTTCCCAATTGAAAGAGTGATGCTGACTATTGACCCAGAAGTTTTTTGTTTCTGTTTTTTAAAGATCTATTTTATTTGTTTGAAAGACAGAGTTACAGAGAGGGGTAGAGCTAGAGAAGCCTTCCATCTGCTGCTTCACTACGCAAATGTCCGCAATGGCCCGAGCTGAGCTCATCTGAAGCTAGGAGCTTCTTTTGGGTCTCCCATGTGGGTACAGGTGTCCAAGGAGTTGGTCCATCTTCCACTGCTTTTCCAGGCCATAGCAGAGAGCTGGATCAGAATTGGAGCAGCCGGGACTTGAACTGGTGCTCATATGGGTTGCTGGTGCTGCAGGCCAGAACTTTAACCCGCTTTGCCACAGCGCTGGCCCCCACCCAGAAGTTTTATTGCGTGCCTTCAAAATCCCTTCCTCCTCTTCTAGTTCCACCTTCATCCTGTTGGAACTCAACTGGACACGAGTCTAGCCATCTTGGATGTAACCTCCATCTTGCCCTCTAAGCTTTCCTGGAGGTCATTCTAATCCATATGGGGTAAAGAAAGTCATCAAGGTAAACCACTGGACTTATCTTGCTGGCTGGACCCGGGAATGTCTCTTGTCTGATGCCTGGAAAGTTGATATTTCTTGAGAAAATCCAGATGCATTTAGGTTAGTCACAGGCCAGCTTTGTCTATAAGAGCCCTTGGTCTTGCAGCCCCTGGAGACCACTCTTCTGTCTGTAAATCCCTCTAGTCCCAGCAGATTACAGCTGGTGTGATTTTGGATGTGCCCAAGGCAGCCGATTCTTGTATGCTGTGTTTTCCCAAACACAAGCCAGCACAGCCAGCTTTCTGTACATGCATCAGCTGTGATTTCTAGTGCTGCATGTAGATGGAACCTGCCCTGTGCACTTTGTTTTATTTCTTTCACTGGTCATAGTTATTTTGATTGCTGCATATCATTGTACAAAATTTTTATTACTTTGGATTGGTTAGTAATATTTCATTATATGATTATGCCAGAACTTTTCTTGTTATGGCCATGCCAGCATAAAGAATGCACCAAGAGACAGTCTCTTATGCAAAACACAAGTAGAGTGTTCTATTGACCAGCATGCTGGGTCGCAGCATCACATATGTGAGCGAGTGACCCTGAGTACAGTTCACATCAGCTTTTCATAGTTACACAAAAGCTTTGAAGAATCTGTAGAACATATTTCACATAGGAACCCAGGGAACAGGGGAATTCTGTAAGCACATGTGCAAGGTACAGATAACATAAGCTATTAGCAAGATTTACAGCTGGCCAGGGTCCCTTTCACCATACATTTCCTAATGTTAAATGAAACCCTAAGTTCATCAACTGGGTGCCTGTCAAGGTGAACATGTTTGTATAGGTTTTGCACAAGGCTACATTCTGGTGTTATCTCTTCCTGCCCCGGCACCACCATGTCTATTCGGCAAAGACAGGCCTCAACCCCTCCCCAAGTCAGGAATCCAGAAAGTAGGTCAAAAGTCAATCTGGCTAGTGACAGAAGAGAAAGGGGGGGTCCTGCTTAGTTTTAATATTCTTTCTTTCCCCCCTTTTTCTATTGCAAAGTCTCTAATCTTAGAGACCAGCTTTGCTGTTAGACTCTACTACATCTGAGATTTTTATCATTTTTAGCTGGGACACTTTTTACTGGCACATGTTGCTGCCGGATGACTATCAGTTTGATATTTTTTACCTGATTTTGAACAAATTTTACCAATTAATTTAGCACACACAGACCTATGGTGACTATTAAGAGCAGTACTATCAGAGGACCAGTTATTGCTGACAACAGGGTAGTTAACCAAGGGGATCACGTAAACCATGATTTAAACCACCCTTCGTTTTGATTACCTAAAAGTAGAAACCACCTCCCAAGTTAGTAGCTGGGGCTCATACGGATTCCCACCAACAAGGCTACCGCTCAGGGTTAGAAAGAGAAATGCGATGGATCCGTAGCTTAAGTGGATTGTTGGTCTTTTCCAGTTGCCATTCTTCCTCTGGTGCCACTGTAGTAGGTGCCAGCTTGAGGTGGGGAGCATGTATCCAGTTGCTGTTACCATCGACCTTCACTGCCATCAGCATTGTCAGCAAGATGATGTAAGGTCCTTTCCACTGCGGTTCCAGAGTGTCTGCTCGATGCCTCCACATGTAAACTGAAGCTCCTACTCAGGAGGGATGGGGTAAAGATTCAGTTCCCGGTTTATATAAGTCCTTTAGCTGTTCCCAAACATATTTCTGCACACTTTTCAGGGCCTGCAGCCTTGCCATCAAAGGGACTGAAGAAACTGTCCAGCTATCATTATTTTGCAACATATCATGCACAGGAGGGGGGGGGGATACTGAACAGAATTTTAAAGGGAGTTAACCCGAACATTACAGAAGAGGGGGTGTTGCGCGCGTGATACAGGGCATAAGGTAGGAGCATCATCCAGTCTTTTAGGCCAGTATTTAAGGACAGTTTATATATTGTTTCTTTTAGAGTCTGATTTATTTTTTTTTACTTGCCCTGAGTTCTGGGCCCGATAGGTGCAATGTAATTTCCAATTAATATTTAAAGCTTTTGAGAGGCCTTGAGTAATCTGTGCCACAAATTCAGGCCCATTGTCTGATGCTATAGTCTGAGGGAGGCCGAATCTCGGGAAGATTTTTTTTATTATTATTATTTTTTGACTACTACCAAAGCAGTCTCATTTTTGGTGGGGAATGCCTGTATCCATCCTGAAAAAGTATCTATGAATACTAACAAATATCTATAACCTCCTTGAGTTGGTTACACTTCAGTGAAGTCTACTTCCCAATGTTGCCCTGGTCTTTTTCCCCTTAATCTAGTCCCTATCGGTGCTTTGGCTGGGTATGCATCTATAGCCTGAGAAGCTGCACAATGGTTGACTATCTCCTCTGCTAATTGTTTGTTCTGCATTGCTGATAAGGAAAACGGCTGTTTCCTGAGAAGGTTTTGAAGCTTCTGTACCCCCAATTGAGTAAACTGATGAACCTGCTGTAAATACTTCCTTGCTAGTTCCTGCTTATCCTCTCCCCTGTCTGCCGCTTGCCTGGATTCAATCTCCTTAGTTACTAAAGTCTCTATTGGGCCCTCCCCCAAAGCTGCATCCCGAGCCACAGCGTCCGCCTGTCTGTTTCCCACTGCCAAAGCTCCCTTCTGGTGGCCCAGACAATGCATTATTGCGAGTTAGGCTGGCAGCATTATGGTCCCCGGATGTTAATAGTCCCCGTTGTTGATAGATGGCCCCATGAACGTGAGCAGTCACAAAAGGGTAGTGACTGTCCGTAGCGCAATCAACTCAGCACGCTGTGCTGAAGTCCCATCTGGCAGGTGCACCACCCATATGACATCACCATTCATGCTTACCACTGCTGCTCCTGCTCTTCTCCTACCATTTACCCTGAGGCTGCTCCCATCCGAAAACCATGTTACCTCTGGGCTAGACAGCGGTTGGTCAATCAGGTCCTGTTGAATTCCGCTCTCTTCTGCTAGCACCTCCTGACAGTGGTGTAGGACGGGGCCGGTGGTTGAATCTGGTAATAGCGTTGCTGGATTCAAGGTGGTAGGAGGCCTTAGGTGATCCGGTCCTTGTCCAACAGGATGCTCTGATAATGTGTAATTCTGGCATTTGTTAACCAGCGGTCTGGAGGTTGCCGACCAATGCTCTTTAGAACGTGCGGGGGCTACGATGGTCAGCCTCTGCCCTAAGGTCAACTTATCTGCGTCCTTGACCAGCAAGGCTGCAGCTGCAATTGCCCTCAGGCACTTCGGCCATCCTCTGGCAACAGGTTCGAGTTTCCCAGAGAGGTAGGCTACCGTCTCTTCCACGGCCCCACAGTCTGAGTCAATACACCTTTAGCAACCTCCCTTTCTCTTCCACACACAGGATGAAGGGTTTATCTCTATCCGGGAGGGCAAGTGCTGGGGCAGATAGCAGTGCCTTCTTTATAGAGTTGAAGGCCTGTTGTTGGTCCTTTCCCCAGGCAAACTCCTGGGAGTCTTTCAGCAAGAGATATAGCGGTGCCACCATGTGGGCAAATCCCGGTATCCACAATCGGCTAAAACCAGCCGTCCCCAAAAATTCTCTCAGCTGCTTGTGAGTAGTTGGGGCCGGAATCTGGGCTACCACCTCCTTTCTTGCTTCAGTCAACCACCGCTTTCCATCACAGAGGACATACCCCAGAAAAGTCACTTCCCTCCGACACAGCTGAGTCTTCTTTCCCGAGTCTCAGTAACATAGCCGCTCCAGTTCTCACAGGAGGCAGCGAGTGCCATACTCACAATCCTTCAGGGTATGGGCTGCCAGCAACAGGTCATCTACATATTGGAGCAGAGTGACTTCAGGGTGTTCACCGCGAAAGGTCCAATGTCCGGAGGTCCTGGTGCAGTGCCTCATCAAAGATAGTGGGGGAATTCTTGAAGCCCTGAGGCAGGCGCATCCAATTCACCTGGCCTGAAAACCCTTCTTCCAGGTCTTCCCATTCAAAGGCAAATGTTGGCTGGCTATCTGGATGGAGCTGCAAGCAAAAGAAGCCATAGTCCACGCCCTGTACTAGCTTCCATTTGCTCCCTGTACCAAAGTCCGTTTATCTGATAGAGGTCCCAAAGGGGCTTTTAGGACTGAATATACAGCTCCCGTGTGGACTTCAAATTGATAGGAGTTGCCTTCGGGACTCCCGGTGCCTTTCTTGGACAATCTCTAGCCCAGTGCCTCCTCTCTCTGCAGTAAGCACATTGGTCAGAGTGCAGCCGCGATCACCACCTCCCCCTTTGTGAGTTTGTTTTCCCTTTGGATCTTCCCTATTCTGGCTTCAGGTGACAGTGGCAAGAATCTGAGCTAGTTCCTTGCTGTGTTTCTTATCCCTCACCTCTTCCAGCTTTTCCGTTTCTTTTTTTTTTTTTGGACTCCCATTTTCCCCTCCCTTTTTTCCTTCTCTGCTCCCTTTCCTCTTCAGTTTCTCTCTTGTAGTATACTTTTTCTGCTTCCTTCACCAGGTCCCCTAGGGACTTCTGCTGCAGTCCTTCTAAGGGCTGCAGCTTGTGTCTGATATCCAAAGCAGATTGCCCTATGAATGCCATTGCAACTGACCCTTTGTGCGCTTCAGAATCCTGATTGAATGCGTGTATCTCCTGTAAGACTCCATTAACCATTCCAGGAACATGGAGAGTGTCTCCTCCGGTCCCTGGATAACTTCCCTTACCTTAGCCAAATTAGTGGGCTTCCTGGCCGCTGCTCGGAGGCCCATAACAAGAACCTGATGATAGGTGGACAGATGCCTCCTACCTTCACAACTGTTAGGATCCCATTTAGGGCGCTGCAGGGGGAACACTTCATCAATTATGTTCTGTAATGGAGTTGGCCTGCCATCCTGTCTGGGCACATTTTTTCGAGTTTCAATCAGTATCTGGTCCTGCTCCTCGGTTGTAAAGTGTGTTTAATAACTGCTGACAATCATCCCATGTAGGTTGATGAGAAAACATTAGGGATTCTACCAAGCCCCTCCAATGCCCAGGGTCAACAGAAAAAGGAGGGTTATTATTTTTCCAATTGTATAAATCAGATGATGAGAATGGCCTGTACTGTTACAGCTGCATATCTCCTCCGTGCCCATCATCTATCACCCTGTCTGTGGGTTGCAAGGGCAGGGCGATAGCTGTGTCAGGGGTTGGCTGCCCCTTTATACTCCAGATTCCCTGGGCCGGCCCTCCCGCCCAGTCCATCCCCTCTTTCTCCTGCTCCAACCCTGGGGGTCCTGAAGGCCAAGGTACTGCCAGGGTCGAAATAGCATGCCGCAGTAGTTGATTCTCCAGTGATTGTACCTCCTCTTTGGTCACTGAAGAGACAACCTGGGGGGAAGAGGAGGTTAGTAATGGAAAGGGGAAAAGGAAGGTGTTGGCAGTGGTTGAAGAGATGGCGCAATCGGCAACAAAACGGGATCACATGGGAAAGCCTGCGGGTATGGAGGCAAGGAATCCATAGTCAATAGATCGCCCTGGGATTCGGGGAGCACAGGTGGTGATCTCTTTTCCTTTACTTCACTTCTGCTGCACCTGTGGGAAACTGGAAAGACTTAACCCAGGCCGGCGGATTTTCACAAAGATCTTGTCATACAAGTATGTAAGATCTTGGTCAGGATGTCCACGTTTCCCAGGTTGAAAGACATATTCCTGAACTTGGCGCACTAAGGGAGGATAGAAAGATCCTCCCTCCAGCCAGCCTACGCCAAGCCCTGATCAGCCAGAGGAACAGTAAGTCTGCAGCTTACCCTTTTTCACTACCAGAGATAAATTGTTTCCCCCAGCTCAGATCTCTGGCCAGTGCGCCAGAGTTAAGGCCAAAGGAGTTGTGGCAGTCTGTCCCATAATTTCCCTAGTGGCGTTCAAGAAACTAAAACCAGAGGGGCTTTCATTGAGCATCCTCATTCCCCCGAAATTCTTGAGGTGTCCCTCAAGAAGATTCAGCGTGATCGCCTGGCACGTCTGCCGATCACTGCCTGCAGCACGCCACTGAAAACCCCTGAGCGCACATCCTTTACAGTTTCGACCGGTCCTCCTTACCTATAATACTCTTCAAAGAGTTGTCCGTTGGTGCTACTCACTCCTGGATTGGCACTGAAGATCTCGCTGGGGCCTCCAAATATTACGGCCGTGCCAGAGTAAAGAATACACCAAGAGACAGTCTCTTATGCAAAACGCAAGTAGAGTATTTTATTGACCAGCATGCTGGGGTCGCAGTATCACATATGTGAGCAAGTGACCCTGAGTACAGTTCACATCAGCTTTTCATAGTTACACAAAAGCTTTGAAGAATCTGTAGAACATATTTCACATGGGAACCCAGGGAACAGGGGAATCCCGTAAGCACATGTGCAAGGTACAGATAACATAAGCTATTAGCAAGATTTACAAAAGGTAAGGGTCACTTTCACCATACATTTCCTAAAGTTAAATAAAACCCTAAGTTCATCAACTGGGTGCCTGTCGAGGTGAACAGGTTTGTATAGGTTTTGGAGAAGGCCATATTCTGGTGTTATCTCTTCCTGCCCCGGCATCACCATGTCCATTCAGCAAAGACAGGCCTCAACCACTCCCCAAGTCAGGAATCCAGAAAGTAAGTCAAAAGTGAATCTGGCAAAGGATAGAAGAGAAATGGGGGGGGGGGGTTCTGCTTAGTTTTAATATTCCTTCAGGCTGTTTAACCTTTTGTGGATATTTGGGTTGTTCCCAAGTTTTGCTTATTGCACTGGCTCCAAATTATTTTTTTTGACAGGCAGAGTTAATGTGAGAGAGAGAGAGAGACAGAGAGTAAGGTCTTCCTTCAGTTGGTTCACCCTCCAAATGGCTGCTACAGCCGGCGCTGCACCGAACTGAAGCTTCCTCCTGGTCTCCCATTCGGGTGCAGGCCCAAGGTGGCTCCAAATTATGTCAATATTTTTTGTTTAAAAGAATGTCCTTTCTTCATTGAATTACCTTGACACCTTTGCTAGTGAATTGATCTTACATGTGTGAATTTATCTCAGGACTTTCTACTTTTTAAAGATTTATTCATTTATCTGAAAGAGTGACAGAGAGAGGAAAGGAGACACACAGAGAGGAAGAGAGACAGAGAGTTTTCCATTGGCTGGTTTACTCTCAACATGGCCAGAAGGGCCAGAGCTGCACTGATCCGAAGCCAAGAGACAGGAGCTTCTTCAGATCTCCCATGTGGGTGCAGGGGCCCAAGGACTTGGGCCATCTTCTACTGCTTTCCCAGGCCATAGCAGAGAGATGGATCAGAAGTGGAGCAGCCGGGTCTCAAACCCGCCACCTTATGGGATGCCTGTGCTGCAGGTGAGGGCTTAGCTCACTACCCCACAGCACCAGCCCCCGAGTAACAACACTTAATGTGGCATCTTGGTTAATTGTACAGTTTTTCTGGTTACTCTAGCTACATCCAGTTGTCTTAAGTTGATTGGGTTGAGTTTTTGTCCCTCACTTCTGAAGAGTCCTTTTAATATTTTGCTACTGTGTGGCCAGCACTATGGTGCAATAGGTTAAGCTTCGACCTGTGGTGCTGGCTTCCCATGTAGAGGCATCAATTGGAGTCCAGGCTGCTCTACTTGCGATCTGGCTTCCTGCTAATGTGCCTGATTAGAGCAATTGAACCCTGCACATATGAGGGAGACCCAGAAGAAGCTCCAGGCTTCAGATTGGCCCATCTCTGTCTGTTTGGACCACTTGGGAATGAACCAGCAGATGGAAGCTCTATCTTTCTCTCTCTAACTGTGCCTCTCAAATATATGAATAAAATCTTAAATATATATCTTGCCACTGTGTCATCCCCCCCTGTCCCTGTCCATGGCCACGACCTCCCCCTCCTCTGCAGATAGCCCCACCCCTACCCCACCCTCTGGGTGTGACCTCACACAACTCTGGGTTCTACTGTATCCTGGAGCCAAGGCTATTGAGTGGGCAGGCTCTTCAGCAGTTCATTTTCTCCTTGATAGTGGACAGACCTAAGCGAAGATGAGCAGAGCTCTGATCCTCTGTGTTCTCCTCTTGGAGTTCTGGCGGGATACCAAGCCTCAACCTATCAACCTGATCGAAGGTACTGTCCCAGCGCGTCTGTGTGACAGCGAGTGATTCTGGGAGCCTTCATCGGAGGCTGGTGTGGTGGCCCAGGCGTTCTCCCTGCCTGCCATCTTACCTCCATACACTTGCCATTAGGGATTTAGTGCTTGCAAGAGGGGAGTAACCTCAAAAGTTTTCCAAATTTTGAAGCTTACTTAAACTTCAGAGCTCCATGGGGTCGTTGCATACGTGTGCATTTTAACTTTTGATTACAGAAGTTGTCTCAATCTTTTTGTTTACTTATTTGGAAGGTAGAGTGATGGGGTGGGGGTGGGGAGAGACAGAGTGTTAGAAAAAGGCAAAGAACAAAGAGGAGACAGAATAAGAACTTGCAGCCAGACCAAATTTACTCAAAGAAAATAGACTTGCGGAGGTCAACCAACTGCAATTGAGTACACAGACCCAACACGTAGCAAAGGCCCAGACCCCAGCAGGCCTGGCCATTTTGTATCTTAGGTGGGCTAGGGGTGGGGATGGGGGGCAGTAGGCAGAGATGAGCTTCTCCATACTGATTCTCCAAGTTTGGCCCACTGGCCTTCAAACCTGGGGCAGAATGCAAATGGTGGGACTGAACTGGTCTCTTGAAAGAAGGCAGGGGTAACAAGAACCTAGAATGGCTCAGAAGTATATATCCTTGTTCCATCACAGGGACAAAAAGATCTTTCATGTGCTGGTTATCTCCTGAAGGCTTAACAGCCAGGGCTGGGCCAAGCCAAAATCAGCTTCCTGGACTCCCATCTGGATTTGCTACATGGGTGCAGGGAACCAAGCACTTGGGCCATCTTTTGCTGCTTTCCTAGGCACATCTCACATCATTTTAAATTTTCTTTAGAAAAGATAGTCTTATTTGAAAGGCAGAGCTATAGAGAGAGAGAGAGGGAGAGACACAGAAAGACCTTTTTATCTGCTGTTTCAATTCGCAGATGGCAGAAATGACCAGGGCTGGGTCAGATGGAAACAAGGAGCCAGGAGCTTCTTCCAGGTCTTCCCATTGGATGCAGGGGCCCAAACTCTTGGCCATTAGTATTGAGATGGTTTTATTCACTACTCCATGATGCTGGTCCTACACATCACTTTTCATATAGCAGCTTTATGGAGATCAAATTCACATACTATAAAATTTACTCTTTTGAATGTATGTAATACAGTGTGTTCTAGTATACTCACTAAGTTGTGAATCATCACTATCTAGGTATTTTATTTTAAAGATTCTTTATTTACAAATCAGTTACAGAGAGAGAGATCTTCCATTTGCTGGTGCATTCCCCAGATGGCTGCAATGGTGAGAGTTGGGCCAGGCTGAACCCAGAGCTTCTTCCAGGTCTCCCACATGGCTGCAGGGACCCAAGCACATGGGCCATCCTCCATTGCTTTCTCAAGCTGTTAACAGGGAGCTGGATTGGAAGTAGAGCAGCTGGGACTTAAGTAAGCAGTCATACGGGATGCTGGTGGTGCAGGCAGTGACTTAATCTGCTACACCACAATGCCGGTCCCTTTATTTTATTTAAAAGATAGTTATGTATCTGAAAAGCTGAGTTACAGAGGAAAAAGAGAGACAGACAGATAGAGCAATCTTTCATTGATTGGTTCATGCCCCAGGTGGCTGTAACAGCCAGGGCTGGGCCAGGCTGAAGCCAGGAACGTCAAACTCCACTTGGGTCTCCCACATGGGTACAGGGGCCCAAGTACTTGGACCATCTCCCACTGCTTTTCAAGGCACATTTGCTGGGAACTGGATTGGAAGTGGAGCAGCTGGGACTTGAACAGGCACTCATATGGGATGCTAGTGGTGCACCACAACTTGGCTCCCTAATTTTAATTTCTTTCAGATTATTTATTTACTTGAAAGGCAGAGTTAGAGAGAGAGAGAGAGAGAAGGAGAGAGGGTGGAAGAGACAGAGAGAGAAAAAGATCTTCCATCTGCTGGTTTATTCCCCAAATGGCCACAATGGTGTCATTGGGTCTCCTACATGGGAGGCAGGGACATCTTCTGCTGCTTTCCCAGGTACATCAGCAGGAAGCTGGATTGGAAGTCGAGTGCTAACACTCTTACCAGCACCCATATGGAATGCCATTGTTACAGGCGGGTCTTAACCCACTTTGCCACAGAACAGGCCTCCATTATCTAGCTCTAGATCTCTTTCATCACCCCAGAATGGAGCCGTGTGCCTGCAGTAGTTGCTCCCCATTCTGCTTTCCCCTGGCTTCTTTGGCTTGCTGTGTTTCCAGGACTCATCTATGTGGTAGCCTGTGTGAGAACTTCATGCCCTGTAAGGCTGAGTACTGTCCCATTGTGAGGACAGACTACATTCATTCTCTCTCTCTCTCTCTCTCTCTCTCTCTCTCGACAGGCAGAGTTAGACAGTGAGAGAGACACAGGGAGAAAACCCTTCCTTCTGTTGGTTCACCCCTTAATGGCCGCTATGGACAGCGCTGTGCTGATCCAAATCCAGGGGCCATGTGCTTCCTCCTGGTCTCCAATGCAGGTGTAGGGCCCAAGCACTTGAGCCATCCTGCACTGCCGTCCCAGGACATAGCAGAGAGCTTGACTAGAAGAGGAGCCACCTGGACAGAACTGGCACCCCAACCATCTAGAACCCAGAATATCGGCTCGACAGGTAGAGGATTAGCCTAGTGAGCCACGGTGCTGGCCCATTTTGTTTCTGACATGTGCATGGGCATTTGGGTTGTTTTCACCATTTGGATATTATTACAACTCCTGTTCTGAAAAATGACCTGGATCTCCTTCCTCGATGTTTAGTCACCTCCGGCATTTAGAACCACTTTTGCTATTTTACTAAACTTAACTGGCTGACCACATTCCTTGCAGTTCTCTGTGTTAAGTCACTGGGTATGTAAAAGCTGAAGCAGCAAACACAGAACTCCTGCTGGAAGAAACTGCAGGGCTGTTCTCCCAACATAAAGAGTGCCAACATCACCAAGGGAATCAGAGGCACCTGCGTGGAGGCCAGTGCACAAGCGTGCCGTGAGCAGGGGCTCAGATGTCTCAGGCAGGAGCTACGTCACTGTAAATGGTGACACTATCCATCGCAGGATAGCATAGAAAGGGAAGGAACTGAGACTTTGTGAGAAATTTAAAACCCAAAGGGTTGGCCGGCGCCGTGGTTGCTCCTCTTCCAGTCCAGCTCTCTGCTGTGGCCTGGGAAGGCAGTGGAGGATGGCCTAGGTGGAAGCACATGGCTCCTGGCTTCGGATCGGCGCAGTGCACCGGCTGTAGCAGCCATTTGTGGGGTGAACCAATGGAGAAAGGAAGACCTTTCTCTCTGTCTCTCTCTCTCTTGCTAACTCTGCCTGAAAAAAGAAAAAAGAAACCAAAGGGTGTTTATGATCTTTTACTAATGAGCATACTGGATGTGTCATGCTGGCATTGCATCGATTCCTTTTTTTTTAAGATTTATTTATTTATTTGAAAGACAGAGTTACAGATAGGCAGGGGCAGAGAGGGAGAGAGAATGATAGGGGTCTTCCATCTGCTGGTTCACTCACCAGAAGGCTGCAATTTCTGTGGTTGGGCCGATCCAAAGCCAGGAGCCAGCAGCTTCTTCCTGGTCTCCCATGCCAGTGTGGGGCCCAAGGACTGTGTTAAAATAGAAAAGGCATTGAACATGTGTGTGTATATGTGTGTGTGTGTGTCTGTATCCTCAGGCACCCACGGGGGTCGATGCCTGGTGACTAAGGGGACCTTAGTCCAGGCAGACCCAGGGAGCACTTTCCTCACAGCTGAATTTACTTCCTCCACAGGCCCAACCAATAAATTTTCCTCAAGCATTAAAAATGAGGATGAAGGTTTGGTTAAGGTATTTGGTAAGTAGCCCTGCTCATCCCTGGTTGTTTCCAAAGGGCCCTGTTCCTGCTGCTTACGGGGCAAAGTGAAGGCTTGGTATTCAGGCCAGACACTGCTCCTCTGAATGCCAAAGTCCCTAGAAATTAAGCTAAGCCCAGGGGAGAAACCACGGGAAAGGCCCTGTTCCAAACAGCGGCTGAGGCTCCTCCATCCGGGAGCCCCTCGCAGGTGCAGAGAGAGAGTGCACCACAGACCAGCTGCATCCACCTGCCCCTTCTGGAGGGTGGGACCCTGCAGTCACCCTGGACCTTCTATCGGGGCCTCTCATCCCTGCCTGAGGCTGAGTGTGAGTCTGTCCTGGGGAGATTGTTACAAAGAGGCGTTCCTCCTGCCCCGGCCAACAGGTGTATGGATGATTGCCCAATGGAAGTTAGAGCCCTTCGGGTGCCTCCAGGCTGGGGCTGACTGATGTACTGGAAGTCTCTCCTTTAACCTGAGAACAGCTAAGGCCAGGCCCAGGCTGTCGCCTTCAGCAGAGGCCTGAGGCTGAGACAGGTCTGGGCCACAGCTGTGTGCTGAAGGAAACCAGGCCCCATTTTAGTGAATTCTCCCTGGGGCTGAAAAAAGGATCAGGCTGAGGGCTGCCTCTGGCGGGAGAGAGAGCTCCTGGGAGAGTGAGCGAGCGACAACTGCTGATTCCCTCTGGGCTGGCTGTGTTGGATCAGAGGTGCCTGGCCATGCCTGCCTGCAGGAGGGGTAACTCTCCATACATGGTGGACTCTTCGTCACAGGAGCTTCCCCAGGTCAGGAACTCTGGGTTTGTCCTGCTTCTGCCAGTGCTCCCAAAGAGGGCTCAGGCAGATGGCACTGCCCACTGACTGACTGGCAGGTGGCCAGCCCTGATGGATGAGAGGAGGACCTTACTCTCGCAGGTGCACCAGCTGTGTGTTCAGCTAGTTCTGTCTAGGAGCCAGAGGGCTGTTCTGTTCTGGACCCAGCATCACAGCCCCTCGTGTGTTGGAGGGGAGTGAGCGCCTCTGGAGATGGGAGTCTGGGCCAGGGTTTGGGAGGATTCTGTCTTTACCCACCAAGGTCCTACCAACCTGCCGGTGCCAGAGCTGTAGCCCGGGCAGGCACTGTTCCACTTGGCAGCTTCCATCTGGGTGGCATTTCAGGAACTTGTAGATCCAAATACATTCATCACGGGGCGGAGGAGGTGAGAACTTGCTGTTTACTCCTGGTGAAGCTGAAGGTGATTTTTCCGTGTCTATTGAAAGCACCTGTTGCATGTAGTGGGCAAACCCTCACCCGGGGTCAACAGCCTTGAAAATGGACTTGGAATAGGGATCATGTGAATGCTAAACCTGTGGCTTAGCACAATAAAGCCAGAGGGAAGTCAAACTCTGTTTCCTGGAGAAAGCTTTAGATGGGAAGAGAACTTAATATGAGGAGTCTTCAAAAAGTTCATGGAAAAACACAGCGTAGGAAAAAAGCATGCATGGATTTCAAATGTTTTTCTACAAAAGCAAACTTTTCCTTTAGTTCTATTTTCCACAAGCATTTTGAAGTACCCGCATATTAAAAAAGTAAGTCTGAAGTATTAGCCACTGTTTCACAAGCAAAGAGCTCCACCAGCTTATAGAATTTGTTAAGCTTCCCTTCTACCCCACAGCCTCCATCCAGATTTCGTGGGTATACTTTTCATACACAGCATTTGTAAATGAGATTTATCTTTTTTTTTAAACAAAATTGATTTTAATTATTTCTAAGTCAGAGTTACACAGAGCGAGGAGAGAAAGAGAGAGAGAGAGAGAGAGAGAGAGAGACAGAGAGAGAGAAAGAAAGAGAGAGAGAGAGAGATCTTCCACCTGCTGGTCCATTCCCCACATGGCTACAACAGCCAGGGCTGGGCCAGGCTGAAGCCAGGAACCAATGAGTCTGTCTGGGTTGGTTTCCCATGTGGGCAGCAGGGCCTCAGGACTTGAGCCATCATTTGCTGCCTCCCCAGGGCATACATTAGCAGGAAACTGGAGCTGGGAGTGCAGCTGGGACTCAAACCCAGGCACTGATGTGTGGTGTGGGTGTCCCAAGTGGCATTTCAATGGCGATGTCAAATGCCTGCCCTTAGATTCCTTTCTTTGCTATTCCCTTCAAGTAGGGTGGAAGATTGGGTCACTGAAGATACAGATACTTGCACTTCATATGTCATCTTCAAATCAGAATCCTACCATGTTATTTGGTCTTGGTATCACTCATAGGAAGGAAAATAGGACCACTTGATGCACTGCATTTTCTCACAGCTTTATTGAGATATGAATGACATGATAATTGCATGTCTAAAAAGATGATAATTTGGGGCTGGCATTGTGGTGAGATAGGATAAGCTGCTGCCGCCACAGCAGCGTTCTGAATGAGCTGCTCCGCTGCAGATCCAGCTCCCTGCTAAAGCACCTGGAAAAGCAGTGAAAGATGGCCCGAGTGCTTGGGCCCCTGCACCCATGTCTGCATGTGGGAGACCCAGATGGAGTTCCAGGCTCCTGGCTTTGGCCTGGCCCAGCCCTTGCCATTGTGGCCGTTTGGGATTTCTTTTATTTTAATTAGATTCATTTGAAAGGCCAAGTTACAGAGAGAGAATATGAGAGAGAAGGAGAGAGGGAGAGAGAACTTCCATACGAGAGTTTACTCCCCAAATGACCTCAACAGCTGGAGCTGGGACAATCTGAAGCCAGGAGCCAGGAGTTTCTTCCAGGTCTCCCATGTGGGTGTGGGGGCCTAAGCACTTGAGCCATCCTCTGCTTCTTCTTTCAGGGCTTTATCAGGGAGCTGGATCAGAAGTGGAGCAGCTGAGACTTCAACCAGCACCCATATGGGATGCCAGTGTTCAGGTGGCGGTTTTACCTGGTACACCACAGCACAGGCTCCAATAAGTCTGTTTTGAAAAGTACAATTTTCTGAGTTTTGATATATGAATACACTCATGAAACCATTTTCCCAATTGAAATAATGAAGCTGACTATTGACCCAGAATGTTTTTTGCTTTTGTTTTTAAAGATCTATTTTATTTGTTTGAAAGACAGAGTTACAGAGAGGGGTAGAGCTAGAGAGGCCTTCCATCCGCGGGTTCACTCCCCAAATGTCCGCAAGGGCCAGAGCTGAGCTCATCTGAATCCAGGAGATTCTTTTGGGTTTCCCACCTGGGTACAGGGGCCCAAGGAGTTGGTCCATCTTCCACTGCTTTTCCAGGCCATAGCAGAGAGCTGGATCAGAAGTGGAGCAGAAGGGACTTGAACTGGTGCCCATATGGGTTGCTGGTGCTACAGGCTAGGGCTTTAACCCGCTGTGCCACAGTGCTGGCCCCAACCCAAAAGTTTTATTGCGTGTCTTCAAAATCCCTTCCTCTCCTCTTAGTTCCACCTTCATGCTGTTGGAACTCAACTGGACACGAGTCTAGCCATCTTGGTTGTAACCACCATCTTGACCTCTATGTTTCCCTGGAGGTCATTCTAATCCATATAGGGTAAAGAAAGTCATCAAGGTAAACCATTGGGCTTATCTTGCTGGCTGGACCCTGAAATTGAAGGACCCTTACGGGGAGAGGCACCAGGCCCTGCGGTGGCCCGGGGCCCATTCCCCCTCGTCTAGAATCCCACGGGTAGTGACAGCGTCACCCCGGCCCACACTGACCCTGAGTGGCGGGGCCGCTCTGGAATGGTAGGGCCGCCTCATCCCCGGGTCGTCGCCAGGCCTCCGCATTCATGGGTTATCACGTTCCAGCCCTATGTGATAGTAGAGTAAGTGAGGGCCCGGCTGCCCCAGGACCAGACTCCTCACCCTCGGCCTGTGGCCGAGGGATCTTCCCACCCAAGAATCGTCCTTGCGACACCATGGCCGTGGGTGATTGTTGGGTCTCCTCGGGCCCGGGGCGCTCGTTTGGGTTGGGCCTCTCCTCATGGCACCCCGCAAGGCCATAGGCGCCAATGCAGAGGGACCACGCCCAGAGCGGAGCCGTCCCTCCCCTTCGGGAAGCCTCTGAGTGCACCCAGGGCGGAGCTGCCCCTGCTTTGTTGAAAGCCTATGAGTGCGCCCAGAGCGGAGCTGCCCCTCCCTTCTCTGGGTGACCTCCAGGTGAACCCAGAGCAGAGCTGCCCCTCCCTTCAGAGTGTTTCTGGGCGCGCTCTTATGATGTCACTGCGACCAGCCAATCCGATGCCACCTCAGCACGCTCCCTCAGGACTCTCCCTCAGCATTCTTCGTCAGCACTCTCCCATATGCTAATGGTCCCTCTGAACTGACCAATCCTGTAACACCTCAGCATTCTCCGCCTAGGAATGTGCTAATTCATTGCCTATATAAGCAGTGCGAAACTGCCACTCAGGGCTCCTCACCGCCTGAGGTGAGGGCCCGGTTGCGCAAACGTTCAATAAAAACCTCGTGCTGTTTGCATCAACTCGTCTGGAGTCTGGATCTTTGGGTGTCCTCCCGAGCAAGTGGGCATCTCTGCTACAGAGAGGTCCAACATTTTGGGGGCTCGTCCGGGATTTTAGGTCGCCCTCAGACCCATTCCCCTTGGACAAGTTGGAGGTACGATTAAGTGTTTTCTGTTTGTTGTTCTTTGTCTTAAGTGTTAATCTGACTGGCCAGTACCTGACTCTGTGAGACCAGGGGTGAGGCAGGCGTGCCCAGCAATCCCTGTTCCATTCCCCTGAGGATTCTCCAGTTTGTGGGACCAGGAGGGGAAACCCTCGGTCCGTTCCCCCGGAAGACGCTCACCGGGGTGGTCTGGAGGTGGGTCGGAGACTAAGTCTCCCTCCTTCCCGGGGAGGGCTGGTCAAGGAGCCACTCCCACAAATAGCGCAATAGCATTTGACTTGTCATAAGTCTGTTACCACGTGGTTTGTTGGCTGTTCCTTCTTGCTTGGTTTGACGTGCCTGGAATGGTCTGGAGGAAGGCCACGGACCAAGTCTCCCTCCTTCCTGGGAAAAGCCTGGCCAAGGGGCCACTTCCATTGGAGGTAGCATTGTCATTTTGTCCTAGATCTGGTGCCACGCGGTTTGTCTTGTTTACTGTATGCATCTGTGTATTAGCTGTTCTTTTTGTTTGGGCTGAAATCTTTGCACCCATGGGTCAACGAATAACCACCCCTTTAAGTCTCACTCTACATCACTGGAAGGACGTTCGAGAACGCATGCGCCACCTCTCAGTGGAGGTTAAAAGGAAATGATAGGCAAAATTCTGTTCCTCAGAATGGCCGGCCTTCGAGGTCGGCTGGCCAAGGAACGGCACTTTTAACCTCGATATTATTTCACAGATTAAGGTGCAAGTCTTTCAGCCAGGATCCGATGGGCACCCTGATCAGGTGCCCTACATTACCACGTGGGAGGATCTTTCACGTAACCCTCCTCCCTGGGTAAAACCCTTCTCCTTTCTGACAGAGCCCAAACGGACCCCGATATCCCTTCCTCAGCCATCCCCAACTCCTCTAATAACTCCCCCCTCGGAATCATCCTCTCCGATACCCCTCCCTCCCATCCCGGTTGCGCCGACCTCCACCCTATACCCTCTGAAGGAGATTCAAGATCTCAAACCTGAAAAGCTGCCGGTTCTTCCGGCTAATCAGGACCTTCTGCTCTTTGATTCTCCCCCACCCTAACTTCCTGGCCGGCCTGCTCCCCTGCAGGAACCCCCACAACATCCAGAGCAGGAGGTGCAACCTTCTGCACCATCCCCTGATTCCACAAGGGCAGGAGAAGAAGTCTCAGTGCCTTCCCTGCCCTTCAGCCGCCTGCACCTCCTTCGGAGGCAAGGAGGGGGCTTGGAAAGCCTCTGGACTTCACAGACCTTTCCTCTTCATTCGGTGGCTGGCCAAATGCAGTACTGGCCATTTTCCGCTTCTGATCTTTATAATTGGAAAACCCATAACCCCTTTTTCTCTCAGGACCCCCAGGCCCTGACTGGACTGATTGAGTCAATCTTGTTGACTCATCAGCCCACCTGGCATGATTGTCAGCAGCTCCTGCAGACACTCCTCACTACTGAAGAAAAGCAGCGTGTCTACCTCGAGGCATGGAAAAATGTCCCTGGAGCAGATGGACGACCGACCCTACTGCCAATCGAAATTGAGGAGGCATTTCCCTTAACCCATCCTGATTGGGACTACACCACTGTTGTTGGTAGGGAGCGACTTCGTCTTTACCGCCAGATTCTCCTTGCGGGTCCCAGAGTGGCTGGAAAGCACATCAGCAATTTGGCCAAGGTACGTGCAGTAGTGCAGGGGGCTGAGGAAATGCCAGCAGCACTCCTAGAAAGGTTAATTGAGGCCTACCGTATGTACACCCCGTTTGACCCTCTGGCAGAGGACCCACAGGGAGATGTAATCATGTCCTTTATAGGACAGTCAGTGCCGGACATCCGCAATAATTTGCAGTGGCTAGAGGGGCTTCAGGGGTATACCATACAAGATTTAATGAAGGAGGCGGAAAGGTTTACCACAAAAGGGAAACCCGAGAGGAGAAAGAGGAAAGGATCCGCAAGGAGCAGGAGGAAAGGGAAGACAAAAGAGACAAAATACATAACTGAGAGCTAAGTAGAATTTTGGCCACCGTAGTGCAGGATACGGAAAAGAGTAGACCAGGGCAGAATAGGGACTTGGGAGACAAGCGAAAGCCCCGGGTGGAAAAAGGTCAATGTGCCTATTGTAAAGAAAGAGGACACTGGGTCAAAGACTGCCTGAAAAACCACAGGGACCAAAGAAGAGACCAATTCCAATCCTGTCCCTGGAAGAAGATTAGGTGAGTCAGGGCCAGGAGCCCCCCCACTGAGCCCAGGATAAACCTTGAAGTGGGGGGCAGACAGGTAACCTTCCTGATTTACACGGGAGCTCAGCATTCAGTACTGACTTCAGAAAAAGGGCCTTTAAGGTCCAAGACTTCCTGAGTGCAGGGGGAAACTGGAGGGAAGTTATATCATTGGACAACCAACCAAGAGGTCCAGTTGAGTACAGGACTTGTGATGCACTCTTTCTTACTAGTGCCAGACTGCCCCTACCCCCTCCTGAGCAGGGACCTACTCTCGAAGGTAGGAGCCCAAATTCACTTCCATAAGAGAGGAGCTACCATCACAGACTCAGGGGGCAGCTCCTCCAGGTATTAACACTACGCTTTGAGGATGAAAACCAATTATTCGAGAGACCCCCGTCCACCATGGCTCCCCTGGATCTCAAGTGGCTCGCAGGTTTTCCTCAGGCCTAGGGCAGAGACTGCGGGTATAGGGTTCGCTGTCAATTGGCCTCCCTTGATCATAGATCTGAAGCCCATGGCCATACCCATGTCAGTTTGTCAATATCCGATGGGCAAAGAAGCCAAGGAAGGTATCCGGCCACATATCCAGAGACTGTTATACCTAGGCATTTTTTTTTTTTACAGGCAGAGTGGACAGTGAGAGAGAGAGAGACAGAGAGAAAGGTCTTCCTTTTGCCGTTGGTTCACCCTCCAATGCCCGCCGCGGCCGGCGCGCTGCGGCCGGCGCACCGCGCTCGTCCGATGGCAGGAGCCAGGAGCCAGGTGCTTTTCCTGGTCTCCCCCTGGGGTGCAGGGCCCAAGCACCTGGGCCATCCTCCACTGCACTCCTGGGCCACAGCAGAGGGCTGGCCTGGAAGAGGGGCAACCGGGACAGAATCGGTGCCCCGACCGGGACTAGAACCCTGTGTGCCGGAGCCGCAAGGCGGAGGATTAGCCTGTTGAGCCACGGCGCCGGCCTATACATAGACATTTTAAAACCTTGCCGTTCACCTTGGAACACCCCCCACTACCAGTAAAGAAGCCTGGTATGGGTGACTATCGCCCGGTGCAGGATTTGCGGGAGGTTAACAGGAGAACGGAGGATATGCATCCCACAGTGCCCAACACCTACAATCTGCCAAGTACCTTGCCTCCGACCCACGTATGGTACACTGTGCTAGATCTAAAGGATGCATTCCTTTGTTTAAGACTGAGTCCTCAGAGCCAATCCATCTTTGCCTTTGAGTGGAAAGATCCATAGACCGGGTTTTCAGGACAACTCATCTGGACAATTTTGCCCCAAGGATTTAAAAACTCGCCTACCTTGTTTTACGAAGCATTGCACCCAGATTTGGCCGACTTCCGAGTCAACCAACCGGACCTGGTCCTCCTGCAGTATGTGGACGACCTTCTCCTTGCCGCCAAAACTGAGCAGGACTGCCTAAAAGGTACTGGGGCTCTGCTACAAAGACTGGGGGAATTGGGTTATAGAGCCTCCGCGAAAAAGGCCCAAATATGTCAGAAACAGGTGGCCTACCTAGGCTGCCTCCTAGAAGGAGGGCAACGGTGGCTGACGGAAAGCCGAAAACCTGTGGTTGCTCTAACTCCACCCCCCACGGATGCCAGAAAGATGCGGGAATTCCTTGGGAGTGCGGGATTCTGTCGCCTTTGGATTCCTGCGCTTGCGGACCTGGCAGCCCCGTTGTACCCCCTCAAGAAGTCCAACGCTCACTTTCAATGGAGAGAAGAGCAACAGAAGGCGTTTGACAACATAAAAAAGGCCCTATTGTCAGCCCCAGCCCTGAGCCTCCCTGATATGACCAAGCCCTTCACATTATATGTGGATGAGAACAAGGGAGTAGCGAAGGGAGTGCTAACCCAAATGCTTGGGCCCTGGAAAAAGCCGGTGGCATACTTTTCAAAAAAGCTAGACAATGTAGCAGCCAGCTGGCCTCCATGCCTCCGCATGATAACGGCCATGGCAGTTCTGGTGAAAGACTCGGACAAATTGACTCTAGGCCAACCTCTCACCATAGTGGCACCTCATGCTGTGGAGACAGTTATCCGCCAGCCACCAGATCGGTGGCTCTCAAATGCTCAGATAACTCATTCCAGACTATGTTATTAAACTCAGAGCGGGTCCGGTTTGGGACTGCCACCTCCTTAAACCTGGCCACCCTCTTCCGGAACTGGGGCCCCAGGCCCAGGTAATCCATAACTGCCACCAAATCCTGGCTGAGGCCCACGGCACCTGAAAAGAACTAACTGACCAGCCTCTGGCAGATGCCGAGCTGACCTGGTTCACCGATGGGAGCAGCTTTCTACAGAACGGTGAGCGGAGGGCTGGGGCAGCGGTGGTAGATGGAAAAACTGTTATCTGGTAAAGTGCCTTAAAGCCTGGAACTTCTGCTCAAAAAGCCGAGCTCATAGTCTTAACTCAAGCTTTAAAACAGGCAGGAGACAAAAAGGTCAACATTTACACAGACAGTCGGTATGCTTTCGCCACTACCCATGTACGTGGGGAGATATACCGGCTAAGGGGCCTCTTAACCTCAGTGGGCAAGGACATTAAAAATAAGCAGGAAATCCTAGACCTTCTACAGGCCCTGTTCCTGCCCAAAAGGTTGAGTATAATTCATTGCCACAGGCACCAATGAGTAGATGACCCCGTCGTAAGGGGAAACAGGATGGCAGACAAATCTGCTAGGGCAGCAGCCCTGGGCCAACAGGTGCTCCCATTAAAGACAACTGAGCCCACCCAAGAATCGAGGGAACCATCTTTACTCTATTCGGACCAAGACGTAGATACGATCCAGCGGCTCGGTGCAGAGTATGAGGAACAAATAAGGGTTTGGAGGCTCAGAGCGAAAATAGTCCTGCCGCACCAACTGGCTAAAGAAATAATTACCAACCTCCATCAATGGCCTCATTTGGGACACAAAAAGCTAAAATCAGCCTTACAGGACGATAGGCAGTCTTATTACATCCCCGGACTTGATTCTTTAGTCCAGCAAGTGACTGAATCCTGTGTTCCGTGTGCCAAGGTAATTGCCAGACACCTCAAGCTCCCGGAGGGAGCCAGGGTAAGAGGAGACCGACCAGGAATCAACTGGGAGGTCGATTTCACTGAGATAAGACCGGGCAGCTATGGGAATAAGTATCTCCTAGTTTTTATAGACACCGTCTCCAGATGGACTGAGGCATTCCCCACAAAATGGGAAACCACCCAGGTGGTCGTCAAGAAGATCATAGAGGAGATCTTCCCCCGGTTCGGCTTGCCTAAGGTAATCAGGTCCGACAACAGCCCAGCGTTTGTCTCCCAGGTAAGTCAGTTGGTGGCCAAAACATTAGACATAAATTGGAAATTGCACTGTGCCTATAGACCCCAAAGTTCAGGGCAGGAGGAAAGAATGAATAGGACAATTAAAGAGACCTTGACCAAATTAGCGTTGGAGACTGGCGTTAAAGACTGGGTCCAACTCCTCCCTATGGTGGTGTTCCGGTTCCGAAACACACCCTCTCATTGTGGGCTAACGCGATACAAAATCTTTTATGGAGGGCCCCCACCAGTAACAGGCTTGCTTGTCCTTGCCAGTGACTCCGTTGCCGATGCCCCTAATTTACAGGCCTGGTTAAGAGTGCTCCAGATCATCCAGAATCAGGTCTGGAAACCTCTTGCGGCAGCCTACCAACCTGAGATGACAACCACACCACATCCTTTCCAAATCGGTGATGCCATGTATGTTCGGAGGCACCAATCCAATACTCTAGAGCCCCGGTGGAAAGGCCCCTTCACTGTGCTGTTGACAACTCCCACAGCTCTCAAGGTCGACAGGATCGCTGCCTGGGTCAACGCCTCACATGTGAAGTGAGCACCACCCCAGGGCCCCAAGGATCCGGATAGACCAGCCAAATGGAAGCTTCAGTGCACTCGAACCCGCTCAAGTTTGCTCCAGTTTATCCGCGAGAGGCTTTGCCAGTTTCAAACCCTGGTGCTGACTCAACAGTACCAGTGTCAAGCTTTAAAGACCTCCAAGGTCCAGTAGATTTTAGGATTAAAATCTGTGCAAAAAGAAAAGGAGGGAATGAAGGATCATTACGGGGAGAAGCACCAAGCCCTGCGGCAGCCTTAGGCCCCGCCCCCCTTGACTAGTGGCCCGCGGCCACTGGCAGCATCGCCCCGGCCCACACTGACCCTGTGTGGTGGGGCCGCTTTGGAATGGTAGGACGGCCTCAGCCCCAGGTCATCGCTGGGGCTCCGCGGTCTCAGGGTATCATGCTCCAGCCCCGTTTGATCATAGAGTCTGTGAGGGCTGGCCGCACCAGGACCAGACTCCTCGCCCTCGGCCGGCGGCCATGGGGTCTCCCCGCCCCTGAGTCGTCCTCGGGATGCCCCGGCCGCGGGTGATTGTTGGGTCTCCTTGAGCCCGGGGCGCCGGTTCGGGTCCGGCCTCTCCTCAGGGCACCCCGCAAGGCCACAGGCGACGGTGCGGACGGACAACAGCCCAGAACAGAGCCGCCCCTCCCCTTCGGGAAGCCTCTGAGTGCACCCAGAGTGGAGCCACCCCTCCTTTTTGGAAAGCCTCTGAGTGCACCCAGAGTGGAGCTGCCCCTCCCTTCTCTGGGTGACCTCCAGGTAAACGCAGGGCCAGAGCGGAGCTGCCCCTCCCTTCTCTGGGTGACCTCCAGGTGAACCCAGAGCAGAGCTGCCCCTCCCTTCACAGTGTTTCTGGGCGTGCTCTTATGATGTCACTGTGTCCGGCCAATCCTGTGCCACCTCAGCACTCTCCCTCAGGACTCTCCCTCAGCATTCTTCGTCAGCACTCTCCCATATGCTAATGGTCCCTCTGAACTGACCAATCCTGTAACACCTCAGCATTCTCCGCCTAGGAATATGCTAATTCATTGCCTATATAAGCTGTGTGAAACTGCCACTCAGGGCTCCTCACTGCCTGAGGTGAGGGCCCGTTTGCGCAAACGTTGAATAAAAACCTCCTGCTTTTTGCATCAACTCGTCTGGAGTCTGGATCTTTGGGCGTCCTCCTGAGGAGGTGGGCATCTCTGCTACTGAGAGGTCCAACAGAATGTCTCTTGCCTGATGCCTGGAATGCTAATATTTCTTGAGAAAATCCAGATGCATTTAGGTTAGTCACAGGCCAGCTTAGTCTATAAGAGCCCTTTATCTTGCAGCCACTGGAGACCACTCTTCTGTCTGCAAATCCCCCTAGTCCCAGTAGATTACAGCTGGTGTGATTTTGGATGTGTCCTAGGCAGCTGATTCTTGTATGCTGGGTTTTCCCAAACACAAGCCAGCACAGCCAGCTTTCTGTACATGGATTAGCTGTCATTTCTAGTGCAGGATGTAGAAGGAACCCTGTCCTGTGCACTTTGTTTTATTTCTTTCACTCATCAGTTATTTTGATTGCTGCATATCATTGTGCAATATTTTATTACTTTTGATTGCTTAGTAATGTTTCATTATATGGATATGCCAGAAATTGTCTATTTCACCTTTTGTGGATATTTGGGTTGTTCCCAATTTTTGCTTATTGCACTGGCTCCAAATTATTTTTTTTGACAGGCAGAGTTAGTGTGAGAGAGAGAGAGACAGAGAGAAAGCTCTTCCTTCAGTTGGTTCACCCTCCAAATGGCCACTACAGCCGGCGCTGCACCGATCTGAAGCTTCCTCCTGGTCTCCCATTCGGGTGCAGGGCCCAAGGTGGCTCCAAATTAGTTCAATATTTTTGTTTAAAAGAATGTCCTTTCTTCATTGAATTAGCTTGACACCTTTGCTAGTGAATTGATCTTACATGTATGAATTTATCTCAGGACTTTCTATTGGATTGGAAGTTGAGCAAATGGGACTTGAAGAGGCACTCATATGGGAGGCTAGTGGTGCACCACAACTTGGCTCCCTAATTTTAATTTTCTTCAGATTTATTATTTATTTGAAAGGCAGAGTTAGAGAGAGAGAGAGAGAGAGGGAGGGAGGAAGAGACAGAGAAAAAGACCTTCCATCTGCTAGTTTATTTCCCAAATGTCCGCAATGGTGTGGTCTGGGTCTCCTACATGGGTGGCATGGCCATCTGCTGCTTTCCCAGGTGCATCAGCAGGAAGCAGGATTGGAAGTGGAGCAGCTGAGACTCTAACCAGCACCCATATGGGATGCCAGTTTTACAGGCGGGGACCTCACCCATTGTGCCACAGAGCCGGCCCCCATTATCTAGCTCTAGAACTCGGTCATCAACACAGAGAGTAACCATGTGCCTGCAGTAGTTGCTCCCCATTCTGTTTTCACCTGGCTTCTTTGGCTTTCTGTGTTTCCACTACCCATTTATGTGGTAGCCTGTGTGAGAACTTCATGCCCTGTAAGACTGAGTACTGTCCCATTTTGAGGACAGACTACATTCATTCTCTCTCTCTCTCTCTCTCTCTCTCTGTCTTTCTCTCTCTCTCTCTTTTGACAGGCAAATTTAGACAGTGAGAGAGAGAGAGAGAGACAGGGAGAAAGGCCTTATTACTGTTGGTTCACCTCCCCAAATTGCCGCTATGAACAGCGCTGAGCTGATCCAATGCCAGGGGCCAGGTGCCTCCTCCTGGTCTCCCATGCAGGTGTAGCGCCCAAGCACTTGGGCCATCATGCACTCCCCTCCCAGGCCATAGCAGAGAGCTAGACTAGAAGAGGAAGCACCAGGACAGAACTGGCACACCAACCAACTGGAACCCAGAATATCAGCTCCACAGGCACAGGATTAGCCTAGTGAGCCACGGAGCTTTTCCACTTTGTTTCTTATATGTGCATGGGCATTTGGTTTGTTTTCACCATTTGGATATTATGACAACTCCTGTTCTGAAAAGTGTCCTGGATCTCCTTCCTCAATGTTTAGTCACCTCCTGCTTTTAGAACCACTTTTGCTATTTTACTAAACTTAACTGGCTGACCACATTCCTTGCTGTTCTCTGTGTTAAGTCACTGGGTATGTAAAAGCTAAAACAGCAAACACAGCCCTCTTGCTGGAGGAAGCTCCAGGACTATTCTCCCAGCATTAAGCACACCAACATCACCAAGGGAATCAGAGGCACCTGCGTGGAGGCCAGGGCGCCAACGTGCCATGAGCATGGGCTCAGACATCTCACGCAGGAGCTACGTCACTTTAAATGGTGACACTATCCATCGCAGGATAGCATAGAAAGGGAAGGAACTGAGCACTCTTGTGAGAACTCTAAAACCCAAAGGGTTGGCCAGCGCCGTGGTTGCTCCTCTTCCAGTCCAGTTCTCTGCTGCACCCAGAAGGCAGTGGAGGATGTGCTAGGTGGAAGCACCCAACTCCTGGCTTCGGATCGGCGTAGTGCGATGGCTATAGCAGACATTTGGGGGGTGAACCAGTGGAGAAAGCAAGACCTTTCTTTCTGTCTCTCTCTCTCTCTTGCTAAATCTGCCTGAAAAAAGAAAATGAAACCAAAGGGTGTTTTTGATCTTTTTTGCATGAGCATACTGGATGCGGCATGCTGGCATTGTATCAATTCTATTTTTTTAAGATTTAAATATTTATTTGAAAGGCAGAGTTACAGAGAGGCAGGGGCAGAGAGGGAGAGAGAATGAAAGGGGTCTTCCATCTGCTGGTTCACTCCCTAGATGGCTGCAATGGCTGGGGTGTGCTGATCCAAAGCCAGGAGCCAGGAGCTTCTTCTGGGTCTCCCATGCCAGTGTAGGGGCCCAAGGACTGTGTAAAAATAGAAAAGGCTTTGACGTGTGGTGTGTGTGTGTGTGTGTGTGTGTGTGTGTGTGTCTTATTGAGGCACCCATGAGTGTGGATGCCGGGTGGCTAAGGGGTCCCCCGTCCAGGCAGACCCAGGGAGCACTTTCCTCACAGCTGAAATTACTTCATCCACAGGCCCAACCAATACATTTTACTCAAGCATTAAAAATGAGGATGAAGGTTTGGCTAAAGTATTTGGTAAGTAGCCCTGCTCAACCCTGGTTGTTTCCAAGAGGACCTGTTCCTGCTGCTTAGGGGGAAAGCGAGTGCTTTGTTTAGTCTAGACACTGCTCCTCTGAATGCCAAAGTCCCTAGAAATGAAGCCAAGCCCAGGGGAGAAACCACGGGAAAGGCCCTGTTCCAAACAGCGGCCGAGGCTCCTCCATCTGGGAGCCCCTCTCAGGTGCAGAGAGTGCACCACAGACCAGCTGCATCCACCTGCCCCTTCTAGAGGACGAGTCACTGCAGTCACCTTGGACCATCTCTTGGGGCCTCTCATTCCTGCCTGAGGCTGAGGGTGAGTCTGTCCTGGGGAGAATGTTACAAAGATGCGTCCCTCTTGCCCCGGCCATCAGGCATAGGGATGTTTGCCCAGTGGATGTTAGAGCCCTTAGGGAGGCTCCAGGCTGGGGTTGACTGATGTACTGGAAGTCTCTCCTTTAACTTGAGAACAGCTAAGGCCAGCCCCAGGCTGTCACCTTCAGCAGAGTCCTGAGGCTGAGACAGGTCTGGGCCCCAGCTGTGTGATGAAGGAAGCCAAGCCCCATTTGAAGGAGTTCTCCCTGGTGCTGAGAGAAGTATCAGGCTGAGGGCCGCCTCTGGTGGGAGAGAGAGCTCCTGGGAGAGTGAGTGAGCGAGCACTTCTGATTCCCCCTGGGCTGGCTGTGTTGGATCAGAGGTGCCTGGCCATGCCTGCCTGCAGGAGGGGCACTTCTCCACACAGGGTGGACTCTTTGTGGCAGGAGCTGCCCCAGGTCCGGAACTCTGGAATTGTCCTGCTTCTGCCAGTGCTCCCAAAGAGGGCTCAGCCAGAAGGTACTGACCGCTGACTGACTCTCAGGTGGCCAGCCTTTACGGATGAGTGGATGAGGTTACACTCGTAGTTGCACCAGCTGTGAGTTCAGCTAGTGCTGTCTAGGAGCCAGAGGGCTGTCCTGTGGTGGCCCCAGCGTCACAGACCCTCGTGTGTTGGAGGGGAGTGAGCGCCTCTGGAGATGGGAGTCTAGGCCAGGGTTTGGGAGGATCCTGTCATTACCCACCAAGGACATACCAACGTGCCGGTGCCGGTTCCATGGCCCGGGCAGGCACCGCTCCACTTGGCAGCTGCCATCTGGGTGGCATTTCAGGAACTTGTAGATCCAAATATATTCAACACATGGTGGGGGATGTGAGAACTTACTGTTTACTCCTGGTGAAGCTGAAGGTGCTTTTTCCCATGTCTATTGAAAGCACCTGTTGCGTGTAGTGGGCAAACCCTCACCTGGGGCCAACAGCCTTGAAAATGGACTTGGAATAGGGATCATGTGAATGCAAATCCTGTGGCTTAGCAAAATAAAGACAGAGGGAAGTCAAACTCTGTTTCCTGGAGAAAGCTTTAGATGGGAAGAGAACTTAATAGGAGGAGTCTTCAAAAAGTTCATGGAAAAACACAGCGTAGAAAAAAGCATGCATGGATTTCAAATGTTTTGCTACAAAAGCACACTTTTCCTTTAGTTCTATTTTCCACAAGCATTTTGAAGTACCCGCGTATTAAAAAAGTAACTCTGAAGTATTAGCCACTGTTTCACAAGCAAAGAGCTACACCAGCTTATACAATTTGATAAGTTTCCCTTCTACCCCACAGCCTCCATCCAGATTTCGTGGGTATACTTTTCATACACAGCATTTGTAAATGAGATGTATCTTTGTTTTTAAATTGCTTTTATTTATTTGAAAGTCAGAGTTACACAGAGAGGAGAGGCAGAGAGAGAGATCTTCCACCTGCTGGTTCCTTCCCTAGATGGCTACAACAGCCAGGACTAGGCCAGGCTGAAACCAGGAACCAATGAGTCTGTCTGGGTTGGTTTCCCATGTGGGCAGCAGGGCCTCAGGACTTGAGCCATCATTTGCTGCCTCCCCAGGGCATACATTAGCAGGAACCTGGAGCTGGGAGTGGAGCTGGGACTCAAACCCAGGCACTGATGTGTGGTGTGGGTGTCCCAAGTGGCATTTCAATGGCGATGTCAAATGCCTGCCCTTAGATTCCTTTCTTTGCTATTCCCTTCAAGTAGGGTGGAAGATTGGGTCACTGAAGACACAGATACTTGCACTTCATATGTCAGCTTCATATCAGAATCCTACCATGTTATTTGGTCTTGGTATCACTCATAGGAAGGAAAATAGGACCACTTGATGCACTGCATTTCCTCACAGCTTTATTGAGATATGTATGACATGATAACTGCATGTCTAAAAGGATTATAAATTGGGTCTGGCATTGTGGTGAGATAGGATAAGCTGCTACCACCACAGCAGCATCCCGTATGAGCTGCTCCGCTGACGAACAATCTCCCTGCTAAAGCACCTGGAAAAGCAGTGGAAGATGGCCCGAGGGCTTGGGCCCCTGCACCCATGTCTGCATGTGGGAGACCCAGATGGAGTTCCAGGCTCCTGGCTTTTGCCTGGCCCAGCCCTGGCCATTGTGGCAATTTGGGATGTCTTTATTTTATTAGATTTATTTGAAAGGGAAAGTTACAGAGAGCAAAAATGAGGAAGAGGGAGAGAGAGAGAGAGAGAGAGAGCGAGCGAGCTTCCATATGATAGTATACTCCACAAATGACCTCAACAGCTGGAGCTGGGACAATCTGAAGTCAGGAGCCAGGAGATTCTTCCAAGTCTCCCATGTGGGTGTAGGGGCCTAAGCACTTGAGCCATCATCTGCTACTTCTTTCAGGCCTTTAACAGGGAGCTGGATCAGAAGTGGAGCAGATGAGACTTGAAGCAGCACCCATATTGGATGCCAGTGTTCAGGTGGCGGTTTTACCTGCTACACCACAGCACACGCTGCAATAAGTCTGTTTGGAAAAGTACATTTTATGAGTTTTGATATATGAATACACTCATGAAACCATTTTCCCAATTGAAATAATGAAGCTGACTATTGACCCAGAAGGTTTTTTGTTTTTGTTTTTAAACATCTATTTTATTTGTTTGAATGAGAGAGTTACAGAGAGGGGTAGAGCTAGAGAGGCCTCCCAGCCACTGGTTCACTCCCCAAATGTCCGCAATGGCTAGAGTTGAGCTCATCTGAAGCCAGGAGCTTCTTTTGGGTCTCCCACGTGGTTACAGGGGCCCAAGGAGTTGGTCCATCTTCCACTGCTTTTCCAGGCCATAGCAGAGAGCTGGATCAGAAGTGGAGCAGCCGGGAGTTGAACTGGTGCCCATATGGGTTGCTGGTGCTGCAGGCTAGGGCTTTAACCCGCTGTGCCACGGCGCTGGGCCCAACCCAGAAGTTTGATTGCGTGCCTTCAAAATCCCTTCCTCTCCTTCTAGTTCCACCTTCTTCCTGTAGGAACTCAACTGGACACGAGTCTAGCCATCTTGGATGTCAACACCATCTTGCCCTCTAAGTTTCCCTGGGGGTCATTCTAATCCATATGGGGTAAAGAAAGTCATCAAGGTAAACCACTGGGCTTATCTTGCTGGCTGGACCCTGGAATTTCTCTTGTCTGATGCCTGGAATGTTAATATTTCTTGAGAAAATCCAGATGCATTTAGGTTAGTCACAGGTCAGCTTTGTCTATAAGAGCCCTTCATCTTGCAGCCACTGGAGAACACTCTTCTCTCTGTAAATCCGCCTAGTCCCAGTAGATTACAGCTGGTGTGATTTTGGATGTGTCCTAGGCAGCTCATTCATTTATGCTGTGTTTTCCCAAACACAAGCCAGCACAGCCAGCTTTCTTTGCATGTATTAGCTGTCATTTCTAGTGCTGGATGTAAATGGGCCCCTGTCCTGTGCACTTTGTTTATTTCTTTCACTCGTCACAGTTATTTTATTTGCTGCATATCATTGTACAATATTTTTATTACTTTTGATTGCTTAGTAATATTTCATTATATGGATATGCCAGAACTTCTCTTGTTACGGCCGTGCCAACGTAAAGAATACACCAAGAGACAGTCTCTTATGCAAAACGCAAGTAGAGTATTTTATTGACCAGCATGCTGGGGTCGCAGCATCACAAATGTGAGCGAGCGACCCTGAGTACAAATCACATCAGCTTTTCATAGTTACACAAAAGCTTGAAGAATCTGTAGAACATATTTCACATGGGAACACAGGGAACAGGGGATTCCCGTAAGCACAAGTGCAATGTATATATAACATACGCTATTAGCAAGATTTACAACCGGTAAGGGTCACGTTCACCATACATTTCCTAAAGTTAAATAAAACCCTAAGTTCATCAACTGGGTGCCTGTCGACGTGAACAGGTTTGTATAGGTTTTGGACAAGGCCACGTTCTGGTGTTATCTCTTCCTGCCCTGGCATCACCATGTCTATTCAGCAAAGACAGGCCTCAACCACTCCCCGAGTCAGGAATCCAGAAAGTAGGTCAAAAGTCAATCTGTCAAGGGACAGAAGAGAAAGGGGGTGGGGGTCCTGCTTAGTTTTAATAATCCTTCAGTCTGTTTCACCTTTTGTGGATATTTGGGTTGTTCCCAAATTTGCTTATAGCACTGGCTCCAAATTATTTTTTTTGACAGGCAGAGTTAGTGTGAGAGAGAGAGAGACAGAGAGAAAGGTCTTCCTTCAGTTGGTTCACCCTCCAAATGGCTGCTACAGCCGGAGCTGCACCGATCTGAAGCTTCCTCCTGGTCTCCCCTTCGGGTGCAGGGCCCAAGGTGGCTCCAAATTATTTCAATATTTTTTGTTTAAAAGAATGTCCTTTCTTCATTGAATTACCTTGACACCTTTGCTAGTGAATTGATCTTATATGTGTGAATTTATCTCAGGACTTTCTATTTTTTAAAGATTTATTTATTTTTCTGAAAGAGTGACAGAGACAGGAAAGGAGACACACAGAGAGGAAGAGAGAGAGACAGACAGAGAGAGTTTTCCATTGGCTGGTATACTCTCCACATGGCCACAATGGCCAGAGCTGCACTGATCTGAAGCCAAGACCACAGGATCTTCTTCTGGTCTCCCATGTGGGTGCAGGTGCCCAAGGACTTGAGCCATCTTCTACTGCTTTCCCAGTCCATAGTAGAGAGCTGGATCAGAAGTGGAGCAGCCGTTTCTCAAACCGGCGCCCGTATGAGATGCCTGTGCTGCAGGTGAGGGCTTAGCTCACTACCCCACAGCACCAGCACACCAGTAACAACAATTAATGTGGCATCTTGGTTAATCATACAGTTTTTCTGGTTACTCTAGCTACATCCAGTAGTCAAGCTGATTGTGTTGAGTTTTTGTCCCTCACTTATGAAGAGCCCTGGTTAATATTTTGTCACTGTGGGGCCAGCGCTATGGTGTAATAGGTTAAGCTTCCACCTGTGGTGCTGGCATCCCATGTAGAGGCATCAGTTCGAGTCCTGGCTGCTCTTCTTCCGATCTGGCTTCCTGCTAATGTGCCTGGGTGGAGCAATGGACCCCTGCTCCCATGTGGAGACCCAGAAGAAGCTCCAGGCTTCAGATTGGCCCATCTCTGTCTGTTTCGGCCACTTGGGGAGTGAACCAGCAGATGGAAGCTCTCTCTCTCTCTCTCTCTCTCTCTGTCTCTCACTCTGCCTCTCAAATATATGAATAAAATCTTAAATATATATCTTGCCACTGTGTTGTCCCCCTCTATCCCTGTCCATGGACATGCCTTCCCCCTCCTCTGCAGATAGCCCCACCCCTGCCCTGCCCTCTGGGTGTGACCTCACAGACCTCTTTGTTCTACTGTATCCTGGAGCCAAGGCTATTGAGTGGGCGGGCTCTTCAGCAGTTCATTTTCTCCTTGACAGTGGACAGACCTCAGCAAAAACGAGCAGAGCTCTGAACCTCCATGTTTTCCTCTTGGATTTCTGGCAAGATACCTAGCCTCACCTTATCAAACTGATCGAAGGTACTGTCCCAGTGGGTCTGTGTGACAGCGAACAATTTTGGGAGCCTACATTGGGGGCTTGTGTGGTGGCCCAGGCGTTCTCCCTGCCTGTCAACTTACCTCCCTACACTTGCCATTAGGGATTTAGTGCTGGCAAGAGGGGAGTAACCTCAAAAGTTTTCCAAATTTTGAAGCTTACTTAAAGTTCAGAGCTCCATTTTAACTGTGCATTTTAACTGTGCATTTTAACTTTTGATTATAGAAGTTTTCTCAATCTTTTTATTTATTTATTTGGAAGGTAGAGTGATGGGGTGGGGGTGGGGAGAGACAGAGTGTTAGAAAAAGGCAAAGAACAAAGAGGAGACAGAATACGAACTTGCAGCCAGACCAAATTTACCTAAAGAAAGTAAACTCGCAGAGGTCAATCAACTGCCATTGAGTACACAGACCCAACACGTAGCAAAGGCCCAGACCTCAGCAGGCCTGGCCATTTTGTATCTTAGGTGGACTAGGGGTGGGGATGGGGGGCAGTAGGCAGAGATGATCTTCTCCATGCTGATTCTCCAAGTTTGGCCCACTGCCCTTCAAACCCGGGGGAGAATGCAGACTGAACTGTTCTCTTGAAAGAAGGCAGGGGTAACAAGAACCTAGAATGGCTGAGAGGTATATGTCCTTGTTCCATCACAAGGAGAGAAAGATCTTTCATGGGCTGGTTCGCTCCCCAAAGGATTCAACAGCCAGGACTGGGTCAAGCCAAAGTCAGCTTCCTGGACTCCCATCTGGATTTGCTACATGGGTGCAGGGACCCCAGCACTTGGGCCATCTTTTGCTGCTTTCCTAGGCACATATCACATCATTTTAAAATTTCTTTAGAAAGATATTCTTATTTGAAAGGCAGAGCTATAGAGAGAGATAGAGGGAGAGACACAGAGAGATCTTTAGATCTGCTGTTTCACTTCGCAGCTGGCATAATGACCAGGGTTGTGTCAGAAGGAAACAAGGTGCCAGGAGCTTCTTCCAGGTCTGCCCATTGGATGCAGGGGCCCAAACTCTTGGCCATTAGTATGGAGCTGGCTTTATTCGTTATTCCATGATGCTGGTCCTACACATCCCTTTTCAAATAGCAGCTATATGGAGATAAAATTCACATACTATAAAACTTACCCTTTTCAAAGTATGTAATTCAGTGAGCTCTAGTATACTCACGAAGTGTGAATTATTATCTAGGTTTTTTATTTTAAAGATTATTTATTTGCAAATCAGTTACAGAGAGAGAGAGCTTCCATTTGCTGGTGCATCCCTAGCTGGCTGCAATGGTGAGATTTGGGCCAGGCTGAACCCAGAGCTTCTTCCAGGTCTCCCACATGGGTGCAGGAACCCAAGCATTTGGGCTCTCCATTGCTTTCTGAAGCCGTTAACAGGGAGCTGGATTGGAAGTAGAGCAGCTGGGACTTAAGTAAGCAGTAATATGGGATGCTGGTGGTGCAGGCAGTGACTTTATCTGCTACACCATAATTCCGGTCCATTTATTTATTTTCAAAAAAAATTTATGTATCTGAAAGGCAGAGTTACAGAGGAAAAAGAGAGACAGACAGATAGAGCAATCTATCATTGATTGGTTCATGCCCCAGTTGGCTGCAACAGCTAGGGCTGGGCCAGGCTGAAGCCAGGAACCTGAAACTCAACTTGGGTCTCCCACATGGGTACAGGGGCCCAAGTACTTGGACCATCTCCCACTGCTTTCCCAGGCACATTAGCAGGGAACTGGATGGAGTGGAAAAGCTGGGACTTGAACAGGCTAGGATGCTAGTTGTGCACCACAACTTGGCTCCCTAATTTTCATTTTTTTCAGATTTCTTATTTATTTGAAAGGCAGAGAGAGAGGGAGAGAGACAGAGAGAGAGAGAGAGAGAGAGAGAGAGAGAGAGAGGAAGGGAGGAAGAGACAGGGAGAGAAAAAGATCTTCCTTCTGCTGATTTATTCCCAATGTGTCCGTAATGGTGTGGACTGGGTCTACTACATGGGCAGCAGGGCCATCTTCTGCTGCTTTCCCAGGTGCATCAGCAGGAAGCTGGATTGGAAGTGGAGCAGGTGAGACTCTAACCAGCACCCATATGGGATGCCAGTGTTACAGGCGGGTACTTAACCCACTATGCCACAGAGCCAGCTCCCATTATATAGCTCTAGGACTCTTTCATCACCCCAGAAAGTAGCCGGATGCCTGCAGTAGTTGCTCCCTATTCTGTTTTTCATGGCTTCTTTGGCTTGGTTAGTTTCCAGGACTCATCTATGTGTTAGCCTGTGTGAGAAATTCATGCCCTGTAAGGCTGAGTAATGTCCCATTTTGAGGACAGACTACATTCATTCTCTTACTCTCACTCTCTCTCTCGACAGGCAGAGTTAGACAGTGAGAAAGAGAGAGACAGGGAGAAAGACCTTCCTTCAATTTGGTCACCCCCAAATGGCCGCTATGGCCAGTGCTGCGCTGATCCAAAGCCAGGAGCCAGGTGCTTCCTCCTGGTCTCCCATGCAAGTGTAGGGCCCAAGCACTTGGGCCATCCTGAAATGCCCTCCCAGGCCATAGCAGAGAGCTGGACTAGAAGAGGAGCCACCGGGACAGAACCGGCACACCAACTGGGACTAGAACCAAGAATACCGGCTCCACAGGCAGAGGATTAGCCTAGTGAGCCACCGTGCTGGTCCATTTTGTTTCTTACATGTGCATGGGCATTTGGGTTGTTTTCACCATTTGGATATTATTACAACTCCTGTTCTGAAAAGTGACCTGGATCTCCTTCCTCGATGTTTAGTCACCTCCTGCTTTTAGAACCACTTTTGCTATTTTACTAAACTTAACTGGCTGACCACATTCCTTGCAGTTCTCTGTGTTAAGTCACTGGGTATATAAAATCTGAAGCAGCAAACACAGCCCTGGTGCTGGAGGAAACTCAATGACTGTTCTCCCAGCATTAAGTGCGCCAACATCACCAAGGGAATCAGAGGCACCTGCTTGGAGGCCAGGGCACCAGCGTGCCGTGAGTGGGGGCTCAGAAGTCTCATGCAGGAGCTACGTCCCTGTAAATGGTGACAGTCTCCATCACAGGATAGCATTGAAAGGGAAGGAACTGAGCACTCTTGTGAGAACTTTAAAACCCAAAGGGTTGGCCAGTGCCGTGGTTGCTCCTCTTCCAGTCCAGCTCCCTGCTGTGGCCCGGGAAGGCAGTGGAGGATGGCCTAGGTGGAAGCACCTGGCTCCTGGCTTTGGATCGTCGCAATGCAATGGCTGTAGCAGCCATTTGGGGGGAGAACCAATGGAGAAAGTAAGACCTTTCTCCCTGTCTCTCTCTCTCTTGCTAACTCTGCCTGAAAAAAGAAAAAAGAAACCAAAGGGTGTTTATGATCTATTACTCATGAGCATACTGGATGCATCACGCTGGCATTGTATTGATTCTTTTTTTGTTTTTTTAAGATTTATTTATTTATTTGAAAGACAGACTTACAGAGAGGCAGGGGCAGAGAGGGAGAGAAAAAGAAAGGGATCTTCCATTGGTTGGTTCACTCCCCAGATGGCTGCATTGGCTGGGGCTGTGCTGATCTGAAGCCAGGAGCCAGGAGCTTCTTCTGGGTCTCCCATGCCAGTGTAGGGGCCCAAGGACTGTGTAAAAATAGAAAAGGCATTGAACGCGCATGTGTTTGTGTGTGTGTTTGTCCGTATCATCAGGCATCCACGGGGGTGGATGCTGGGTGACTAAAAGGAACTCCCGTCCAGGAAGACCCAGGGAGCACTTTCCTCACAGCTGAATTTTCTTCCTCCACAGGCCCAAATAATATATTTTCCTCAAGCATTAAAAATGAGGATGAAGGTTTTGCTAAAGTATTTGGTAAGTAGCCCTGCTCATCCCTGGTTGTTTCCAAGGGGCCTTGTTCCTGCTGCTTAGGGGGAAACGCGAGTGCTTTGTTTTCACGCTAGACACTGCTCCTCTGAATGCCAAAGTCCCTAGAAATGAAGCCAAGCCCAGAGGAGAAACCACGGGAAAGGCCCTGTTCATCACTGCGGCCAAGGCTCCTCCATCCGGGAGACCCTCGCAGGTGCAGAGAGAGAGTGCACCACAGACCAGGTGCATCCACCTGCCCCTTCTAGACGGAAGGGCCCTGCAGTTACCCTGGACCTTCTATCAGGGCTTCTCATCCCTGCTTGAGGCTGAGGGTGTGTCTGTCCTGGGGAGATAGTTACAAAGAGGCCCCCCATGCCAAGGCCATTGGGCGTGGGGATGTTTCCAGAGTGGATGTTAGAGCACTTCAGGTGCCTCCAGGCTGGGGCTGACTGATGTACTGGAAGTCTCTCCTTTAACCCGAGAACAGCTAAGGCCAGGCCCAGGCCGTCGCCTTCAGCAGAGGCCTGAGGCTGAGACAGGTCTGGGCCCCAGCTGTGTGCTGAAGGAGGCCAGGCCCCATTTTGGTGAATTCTCCCTGGTGCTGAGAAGAGGGTCAGGCTGAGGGCCGCCTCTGGTGGGAGAGAGAGCTCCTGGGAGAGTGAGCTAGTGAGCACTGCTGGTTCCTCTGGGATGGTGCTTTTGGATCAGAGGTGCCTGGCCACCCCTGCCTGCTGGAGGGGCACCTCTCCACACATGGCGGACTCTTTGTCACAGGAGCTGCCCCAGGTTGGGAACTCTGGGTTTGTCCTGCTTCCACCAGTGCTCCCAAAGAGGGCTCAGCCAGATGGCACTGCCCGCTGACTGACTGGCAGGTTGCCAGCCCTGAGGAATGAGTGGATGAGGTTGCTCTCACAGGTACACCAGCTGTGTGTTCAGCTAGTGCTGTCTAGGAGCCAGAGGGCTGTCCTGTGGTGGCCCCAGCATCACAGACCCTCGTGTGTCAGAGCGGAGTGAGCGCCTCTACAGATGGGAGTCTGGGCCAGGGTTCGGGAGGATCCTGTCATTACCCGCCAAGGACATACCAACGTGCCTGTGCCGGTGCCATAGCCCGGGCAGGCACTGCTCCACTTGGCAGCTGCCATCTGGGTGGCGTTTCAGGAGCTTGTAGGTCGAAATACATTCATCACGGGGCGAGGGAGGTGAGAACTTGCTGTTTACTCCTGGTGAAGCTGAAGGTGCTTTTTACCATTTCTATTGAAAGCACCTGTTGTGTGTAGTGGGCAAACCCTCACCAGGGGCCAACAGCCTTGAAAATGGACTTGGAATAGGGATCATGTGAATGCTATTCCTGTGGCTTAGCAAAATAAAGCCAGAGGGAAGTCAAACTCTGTTTCCTGGGGAAAGCTTTAGATGGGAAGAGAACTTAATATGACGAGTCTTCAAAAAGTTCATGGAAAAACACAGCATAGGAAAAAAGCATGCATGGATTTCAAATGTTTTTCTACAAAAGCAAACTTTTCCTTTAGTTCTATTTTCCACAAGCATTTTGAAGTACCCGCATATTAAAAAAGTAAGTCTCTAGTATTAGCCACTGTTTCACAAGCAAAGAGCTCCACCAGCTTATAGAATTTGTTAAGCTTCCCTTCTACCCCACAGCCTCCATCCAGATTTCGTGGGTATACTTTTCATACACAGCATTTGTAAATGAAATTTATCTTTTTTTTAATTGATTTTATTTATTTGAAAGTCAGAGTTACACAGAGAGAGGAGAGGTAGAGAGAGACAGAGAGAGAAAGAGAGAAAGAGAGATCTTCCACCTGCTAGTTCCTTCCCCAGATCGCTACAACAGCCAGGACTGGGCCAGGCTGAAGCCAGGAACCAATGAGTCTGTCTGGGTTGGTTTCCCATGTGGGCAGCAGGGCCTCAGGACTTGAGCCATCATTTGCTGCCTCTCCAGGGCATACATTAGCAGGAGACTGGAGCTGGGAGTAAAGCTGGTACTCAAACCCAGGCACTTATGTGTGGTGTGGGTGTCCCAAGTGGCATTTCAATGGTGATGTCAAATGCCTGCCCTTAGATTCCTTTCTTTGCTATTCCCTTCAAGTAGGGTGGAAGATTGGATCACTGAAGACACAGATACTTGCACTTCATATGTCATCTTCCAATCAGAATCCTACCATGTTATTTGGTCTTGGTATCACTCATAGGAAGGAAAATAGGACCAATTGATGTACTGCATTTTCTCACAGCTTTATTGAGATATGAATGACATGATAACTGCATGTCTAAAAAGATGAAAATTTGGGGCTGGCATTGTGGTGAGACAGGATAAGCTGCTGCCGGTACAGTAGCTTCCCGTATGAGATGCTCCACTGCCAATCCAGCTCCCTGCTAAAGCACCTGTGAAGGCAGTGAAAGAAGGCCAGAGGGCTTGGGCCCCTGCACCCATGTCTGCATGTGGGAGACCCAGATGGAGTTCAAGGCTCCTGGCTCTGGCCTGGCTTAGCCCTGGCCATGGTGGCCATTTGGGATGTCTTTTTTATTTTAATTAGTTTTATTTGAAAGACAAAGTTACAGAGAGAGAAAATGAGAGAGAGGGAGAGAGAGAGAGCGAGCTTCCATAGGATAATTTACTTGCAAAATGACCTCAACAGCTGGAGCTGTGACAATCTGAAGCCAGGGGCTTCTTCCAGGTCTCCCATGTGGATGTAGGGGCCTAAGCACTTGAGCCATCCTCTGCTACCTCTTTCAGGTCTTAAAGGGAGCTGTATTAGAAGTGGAGCAGCTGAGACTTGAACCAGCACCCATATGGGATGCCAGTGTTACAGGTGGGGACTTAACCCACTGTGCCACAGAGCCAGCACCCATTATCTAGCTCTAGAACTCTTTCATCACCCCAGAAAGGAGCCATGTGCTTGCAGTAGTTGTTCCCCATTCTGCTTTCCCCTGGCTACTAGGCTTGCTGTGTTTCCAGGACTCATCTATGTGGTAGCCTGTGTGAGAACTACATGCCCTGTAAGGCTGAGTACTGTCCAACTGTGAGGACAGACTACATTCATTCTCTCTCTCTATCCCTCTCTGTCTCTCTCTCTCTCTCTATCTCTCTCGACAGGCAGAGTTAGACAGTGAGAGAGAGAGAGAGAGACAGGGAGAAAGGCCTTCCTTCTGTTGGTTCACCCCCCAAATGGCCGCTATGGCCGGTGCTGAGCTGATCCAAAGCCAGGAGCCAGGTGCTTCCTCCTGGTCTCCCATGCAGGTGTAGGGCCCAAGCACATGGGCCATCCTCCACTGCCCTCCCAGGCCATAGCAGAGAGCTGGACTAGAAGAGGAACATCTGGGACTGAACTGGCACCCCAACCGGGACTAGAACCCAGAATACCAGCTCCACAGGCAGAGAATTAGCCTAGTGAGCCAAGGTGCTGTCCCATTTTGTTTCTTATATGTGCATGGGCATTTGGGTTGTTTTCACCATTTGGATATTATTACAACTCCTGTTCTGAAAAGTGACCTGGATCTCCTTCCTCGATGTTTAGTCACCTCCTGCTTTTAGAACCACTTTTGCTATTTTACTAAACTTAACTGGCTGACCACATTCCTTGCAGTTCATGTGTTAGGTCACTGGGTATGTAAAATCTGAAGCAGCAAACACAGCCCTCGTGCTGGAGGAAATTCCAGGGCTGTTCTTCCAGCATTAAGTGTGCCAACATCACCAAGGGAATCAGAGGCACCTGCGTGGAGGCCAGGGCGCCAGCGTGCCGTGAGCGGGGGCTCAGATGTCTCATGCATGAGCTACATCACTTTAAATGGTGACAGTATCCATCACAGGATAGCATAGAAAGGGAAGGAACTGATCACTCAGTGCCGTGGTTGCTCCTCTTCCAGTCCAGCTCTCTGCTGTGGCCTGGGAAGGCAGTGGACGATGGCCTAGGTGGAAGCACCTGGCTCCTGGCTTCACATCGGTGCACTGCACTGGCTGTAGCAGCCATTTGTGGGGTGAACCAATGGAGAAAGGAAGACTTTTCTCTCTGTCTCTCTCTCTCCTGCTAACTCTGCCTGAAAAAAGAAAAAAAGAAACCAAAGTGTGTTTATGATCTTTAACTCATGAGCATACTGGATGTGTCATGCTCGCATTGTATCAATTGTTTTTTTTTTAAGATTTATTTATTTTTTGAAAGACAGAATTACAGAGAGGCAGGGGCAGAGAGGGACAGAAAAAGAAAGGGGTCTTCCATCTGCTGGTTCACTCCCCAGATGGCTGCAACGGCTGGGGATGTGCTGATCCAAACCCAGGAGCTTTTTCTGGGTCTCCCATGCAAGTGCAGGGGCCCAAGGACTGTGTTAAAATAGAAAAGGCATTGAACACGCATGTGTGTGTGTGTGTATTTCTCCGTATCATCAGGCATCCACGGGGGTTGATGCCGGGTGACTAAGAGGAACCCCCGTCCAGGCAGACCCAGGGAGCACTTTCCTCACAGCTGAATTTGCTTTCTCCATAGGCCCAAACAATAAATTTTCCTCAAGCATTAAAAATGAGGATGAAGGTTTGGCTAAAGTATTTGGTAAGAAGCCCTGCTCATCCCTGGTTATTTCAAAGGGGCCCTGTTCCTGCTGCTTAGGGGGCAAAGCGAATGCTTTGTTTTCAGGCTAGACACTGCTCCTCTGAATGCCAAAGTCCCTAGAAATGAAGCCAAGCCCAGGCAAGAAACCATGGGAAAGGCCCTGTTCATCACAGCGGCCAAGGCTCCTCAATCCGGGAGCCCCTCACAGGTGCAGAGAGAGAGTGCACCACAGACCAGCTGCATCCACCTGCCCCTTCTAGACGGAGGGGCCCTGCAGTCACCCTGGACCTTCTATCAGGGCTTCTCATCCCTGCCTGAGGCTGAGGGTGTGTCTGTCCTGGGGATATTGTTACAAAGAGGCATCACCCATATCCTGGCCATCGGGCGAGGGGATGTTTCCCCAGTGGATGTTAGAGCCCTTCGGGTGCCTCCAGGCTGGGGCTGACTGATGTACTGGAAGTCTCTCCTTTAACCCGAGAATAGCTAAGGCCAGGCCCAGGCCGTCGCCTTCAGCAGAGGCCTGAGGCTGAGACAGGTCTCGGCCACAGCTGTGTGCTGAAGGAAGCCCGGCCCCATTTTGGTGAATTCTCCCTGGTGCTGAGAAGAGGGTCAGGCTGAGGGCCGCCACTGGTGGGAGAGAGAGCTCCTGGGAGAGTGAGCAAGGGGCCACTGCTGATTCCCTCTGGGCTGGCTGTGTTGGATCAGAGGTGCCTGGCCACCCCTGCCTGCTGGAGGGGCACCTCTCCACACATGGCGGACTCTTTGTCACAGGAGCTGCCCCAGGTCGGGAACTCTGGGTTTCTCCTGCTTCTGCCAGTGCTCCCAAAGAGGGCTCAGCCAGAGGGTACTGCCCGCTGACTGACTGGCAGGTGGCCAGCCCTGAGGAATGAGTGGATGAGGTTGCTCTCACAGGTGCACCAGCTGTGAGTTCAGCTAGTGCTGTCTATGAGCCACAGGGCTGTTCTGTGGTGGCCCCAGCGTCACAGACCCTCCTGTGTCAGAGGGGAGTGAGTGCCTCTGGAGATGGAGTCTGGGCCAGGGTTTGGGAGGATCCTGTCATAACCACCAAGAACATACCAACGTGCCTGTGCCGGTGCCATAGCCCGGGCAGGCACCGCTCCACTTGGCAGCTGCCATCTGGGTGGCGTTTCAGGAACTTGTATGTCGAAATACATTCATCACGGGGCGAGGGAGGTGAGAACTTGCTGTTTACTCCTGGTGAAGCTGAAGGTGCTTTTTCCCCTGTGTATTGAAAGCACCTGTTTCGATAGTGGGCAAACCCTCACCTGGGGCCAACAGCCTTGAAAATGGACTTGGAATAGGGATCATGTGAATGCTAATCCTATGGCTTAGCACAATAAAGCCAGAGGGAAGTCAAACTCTGTTTCCTGGAGAAAGCTTTAGATGAGAAGAGAACTTAATATGAGGAGTCTTCAAAAAGTTTATGGAAAAACACAGCGTAGGAAAAGAGCATGCATGGATTTCAAATGTTTTGCTACAAAAGCACACTTTTCCTTTAGTTCTATTTTCCACAAGCATTTTGAAGTACCCGCATATTAAAAAAGTAACTCTGAAGTATTAGCCACTTTTTCACAAGCCAAGAGTTCCACCAGCTTATAGAATTTGATAAGCTTCCCTTCTACCCCACAGCCTCCATCCAGATTTGTAGGTATACTTTTCATACATAGCATTTTTAAATGAGATGTATCTTTGTTTTTAAATTGTTTTTATTTATTTGAAAGTCAGAGTTACACAGAGAGGAGAGGCAGAGAGAGAGAGAGAGAAAGAAAGAGAGATCTTCCACCTGCTGGTTCCTTCCCCAGATGGCTACAACAGCCAGGACTAGGCCAGGCTGAAGCCAGGAACCAATGAGTCTGTCTGGGTTGGTTTCCCATGTGGGCAGCAGGGCCTCAGGACTTGAGCCATCATTTGCTGCCTCCCCAGGGCATACATTAGCAGGAACCTGGAGCTGGGAGTGCAGCTGGGACTCAAACCCAGGCACTGATGTGTTGTGTGGGTGTCCCAAGTGGCATTTCAATGGCGATGTCAAATGCCTGCCCTTAGATTCCTTTCTTTGCTATTCCCTTCAAGTAGGGTGGAAGATTGGGTCACTGAAGACACAGATACTTGCACTTCATATGTAATCTTCCAATCAGAATGTTACCATGTTATTTGATCTTGGTATCACTCATAGGAAGGAAAATAGGACCACTTGATGCACTGCATTTCCTCACAGCTTTATTGAGATATGAATGACATGATAACTGCATGTCTAAAAAGATGAAAATTTGGGGCTGGCATTGTGGTGAGACAGGACAAGCTACAGCAGCATCCCGTATGAGCTGCTCCGCTGCAGATCCAGCTCCCTGCTAAAGCAACTGTGAAGGCAGTGAAAGATGGCCCGAGGGCTTGGGCCCCTGCACCCATGTCTGCATGTGGGAGACCCAGATGGAGTTCCAGGCTCCTAACTTTGGCCTGGACCAGCCCTGGCCATTGTGGCCACTTGGGATGTTTTTTTTATTTTAATTAGATTGATTTGAAAGGCAAAGTTACAGAGAGAGAAAATGGGAGAGAGAGAGAAAGAGAGAGAGAGAGAGCTTCCATATGAGACTTTACTCGCCAAATGACCTCAACAGCTGGGGCTGGGACAGTCTGAAGCCAGGATTTTCTTCCAGGTCTCTCATGTGGATTTAGGGGCCTAAGCACTTGAGCCATCCTCTGCTACTTCTTTCAGGCCTTTAACAGGGAGCTCGATTAGAAGTGGAGCAGCTTAGACTTGAACCGGCACCCATATGGGATGCCAGTGTACAGGTGGCGGTTTTACCTGCTACACCACAGCACACACGCCAATAAATCTGTTTTGAAAAGTACAATTTTCTGAGTTTTGCTATATGAATACACTCATGAAACCATTTTCTCAATTGAAATAATGAAGCTGACTATTGACCCAGAAGGTTTTTTGTTTTTGTTTTTTAAAGATCTAATTTATTTGTTTGAAAGACAGAGTTACAGAGAGGGGTACAGCTAGAAAATTTGCAGCAAACTAGACCCAAATCTAGTAGAAAAACAGAAATAATCAAAATCAGAGAAGAAATCAACAGGATTGAATCCAAAAAAATATTACAAAAAATCAGCCAAACGAGGAGCTGGTTTTTTGAAAAAATAAACAAGATTGACACCCCATTGGCCCAACTAACTAAAAAAAGAAGAGAAAAGACCCAAATCAGTAAAATCAGAGATGAAAAAGGAAATATAACAACAGACACCACAGAAATCAAAAGAATCATCAGAAATTACTACAAGGACTTGTATGCCAGCAAACAGGGAAACCTATCAGAAATGGATAGATTCCTGGACACATGCAACCTACCTAAATTGAACCAGGAAGACATAGAAAACCTAAACAGACCCATAAGTGAGTCAGAAATTGAATCAGTAATAAAGGCCCTCCCAACAAAGAAAAGCCCAGGACCAGATGGATTCACTGCTGAATTCTACCAGACATTTAAAGAAGAACTAACCCCAATTCTTCTCAAACTATTCAGAACATTCGAAAAAGAGGGAATTCTCCCAAATTCCTTCTATGAAGCCAGCATCACCTTAATTCCTAAGCCAGAAAAAGATGCAGCATTGAAAGAGAATTACAGACCAATATCCCTCATGAACATAGATGCAAAAATCCTCAACAAAATTCTGGCCAATAGACTGCAACAACACATCAGAAAGATCATCCACCCAGACCAAGTGGGATTCATCCCTGGTATGCAAGGATGGTTCAATATTCGCAAAACAATCAACGTGATACACCACATTAACAGGCTGCAGAAGAAAAACCATATGATTATCTCACTAGACGCAGAGAAAGCATTCGATAAAATTCAACACCCTTTCATGATGAAAACCCTAAGCAAACTGGGTATAGAAGGCACATTCCTCAATACAATCAAAGCAATTTATGAAAAACCCACGGCCAATATCCTATTGAATGGGGAAAAGTTGGAAGCATTTCCACTGAGATCTGGTACCAGACAGGGATGCCCACTCTCACCACTGCTATTCAATATAGTGCTGGAAGTCTTAGCCAGAGCTATTAGGCAAGAAAAAGAAATTAAAGGGATACAAGTTGGGAAGGAAGAACTCAAACTATCCCTCTTTGCAGACGACATGATTCTTTATTTAGGGGACCCAAAGAACTCTACTAAGAGACTATTGGAACTCATAGAAGAGTTTGGCAAAGTAGCAGGATATAAAATCAATGCACAAAAATCAACAGCCTTTGTATACACAGACAATGCCACGGCTGAGGAAGAACTGCTAAGATCAATCCCATTCACAATAGCTACAAAAACAATCAAATACCTTGGAATAAATTTAACTAAGGACATTAAAGATCTCTACAATGAAAATTACAAAACCTTAAAGAAAGAAATAGAAGAGGATACCAAAAAATGGAGAAATCTCCCATGCTCATGGATTGGAAGAATCAATATCATCAAAATGTCCATTCTCCCAAAAGCAATTTACAGATTCAACGCAATACCAATCAAGATACCGAGGACATTCTTCTCAGATCTGGAAAAAATGATGGTGAAATTCATATGGAGACACAGGAGACCTCGAATAGCTAAAGCAATCTTGTACAACAAAAATAAAGCCGGAGGCATAACAATACCAGATTTCAGGACATACTACAGGGCAGTTGTTATCAAAACAGCATGGTACTGGTACAGAAACAGATGGATAGACCAATGGAACAGAATAGAAACTCCAGAAATCAATCCAAACACCTACAGCCAACTTATATTTGATCAACGATCCAAAACCAATCCCTGGAGTAAGGTCAGTCTGTTTAATAAATGGTGCTGGGAAAACTGGATTTCCACGTGCAGAACCATGAAGCAAGACCCCTACCTTTCACCTTACACAAAAATTCATTCAACATGGATTAAAAATTTAAACCTACGACCCGACACCATCAAATTACTGGAGAGCATAGGAGAAACCCTGCAAGACATAGGTACTGGCAAAGACTTCTTGGAAAAGACCCCAGAAGCACAGGCACTGAAAACCAAAATTAACTACTGGGATTGCATCAAATTGAAAAGTTTCTGTACTGCAAAAGAAACAGTCAGGAAAGTGAATAGGAAACCGACAGAATGGGAAAATATATTTGCAAACTATGCAACAGATAAAGGGTTGATAACCAGAATCTACAAAGAAATTAAGAAACGCCACAACATCAAAACAAACAACCCACTTAAGAGATGGGCCAAGGACCTCAACAGACATTTTTCCAAAGAGGAAATCCAAATGGCCAACAGACACATGAAAAAATGTTCAAGATCCCTAGCAATTAGGGAAATGCAAATCAAAACCACAATGAGGTTTCACCTCACCCCGGTGAGAATGGCTCACATTCAGAAATCCACCAACAATAGATGCTGGAGAGGATGTGGGGAAAAAGGGACACTAATCCACTGTTGGTGGGAATGCAAACTGGTGAAGCCACTATGGAAGTCAGTCTGGAGATTCCTCAGAAACCTGAATATAACCCTACCATTCAACCCAGCCATCCCACTCCTTGGAATTTACCCAAAGGAAATTAAATTGGCAAACAAAAAAGCCGTCTGCACAGCAATGTTTATTGCGGCTCAATTCACAATAGCTAAGACTTGGAACCAACCCAAATGCCCTTCAACAGTAGACTGGATTAGGAAATTATGGGACATGTACTCTACAGAATACTATACAGCAGTCAAAAACAATGAAATCCGGTCACTTGCAACAAAATGGAGGAATCTAGAAAACATCATGCTGAGTGAATTAAGTCAGTCCCAAAGAGACAAATATCATTTGTTTCCCTTGATTGGCGATGACTAACTGAGCACCAAAGGGGAAACCTGTAGAAGTGAAATGGACACTATGAGAAACAGTGACTCGATCAGCTCTTGTGCTGACTGTTGTTGTACAATGTAATACTTTATCCATGGTAGTATTTTTTTTTCTCTTTATCCTAGTACTAGTGGTTGAACTCTGTAATTAACACACAATTATACTTAGGTGTTTAAATTTTAACTGAAAAGTGATATCTGTGAAATATAAGAGTGGGAATAAGAGAGGGAGGAGATGTAAAATTTGGGACATGCTCAATCGGAACGGCCCCAAATGATGGAGTTAGAATTGTGCCAGGGGTTTCCAATACAATCCCATCAAGGTGGCATATACCAAGGCCATCTCATTAGTCCAAGTGATCAATTTCAGCTCACAATTGATCACACTGATAGGTCTAAGAGTCAAAGGGATCACACAAACAAGACTAGTGTCTGCTAATAATAACTGATAGAATGAAAAAGGGAGAGAATGATCCAACATGGGAAGCAGGATACACAGCAGACTCATAGAATGGCAGATGTCCTAAATAGCACTCTGGCCTCAGAATCAGCCCTTAAGGCATTCGGATCTGGCTCAAGAGCCCATGAGAATATTTTAGGCATGGAAAGCTAAGACACTCAGGAAAAAACAGAAGACCTAAATGAAAGATCTCTGCGAGTGAGATCCCAGTGGAAAGAACGGGGCCATCAAAGAAGGAGGTACCTTTCTCTGAAGGGAGGAAGGAACTTCCACTTTGACTATGGCCCTGTGGGAATAAGATCGAAGTCGGCGAACCCTAAAGGCTTCCATAGCCTCGGCAACTCATGACCAGAGCCTAGGGAGATTACTGACGCCATAAACAAGAGTGTCAAATTGTTAAATCAACATCAGGAGTCACTGTGTACTTACGTCTCATGAGGGATCTGTCCTTAATGTGTTATCCAATGTGAAGTGATGCTATTACTAGTACTGAAACAGTATTTTTACACTTTGTGTTTCTGAGTGGGTGCAAACTGATGAAATCCTTACATAGTATATATTGAATCGATCTTCTTTATATAAAGATAATTGCAAATGATTAAAAAATCTTGGTGTTAAATTGGAAATTGCATAGACAATTAATCAATTTTTTAAAAAAAAAATCATGTAGGATCTCTGTCCTTAATGTGCTGTACATTGTGAATTAATACTATAACTAGTACTCCAACAGTATTATCATTTTGTGTCTCTATGCGAGGGCAAACCGTTGAAATCTTTACGTAATATGTACTAAATTGATCTTCTGTGTATAAAGAGAATTGAAAATGAATCTTGATGTGAACAGAAGGGGAGAGGGAGCGGGAAAGGGGAGGGTGGGGGGAGGGAGGGAAGTTGTGTGGGGGGGGAGCCATTGTGGTCCATGAGCTGTTCTTTGGAAATTTATATTCTTTAAATAAAAGCTTTATAAAAAAAAAAAAAGAAAGAAAGACAGAGTTACAGAGAGGGGTAGAGCTAGAGAGGCCTTCCATCCGCGGGTTCACTCCCCAAATATCCACAAGGGCCCGAGCTGAGCTCATCTGAAGCCAGGAGCTTCTTTTGGATCTCCCACGTGGGTACAGGGGCCCAAGGAGTTGGTCCATCTTCCACTGCTTTTCCAGGCCATAGCAGAGAGCTGGATCAGAAGTGAAGCAGCTGGGACTTGAACTGGTGTCCACATGGGTTGCTGGTGCTACAGGCTAGGGCTTTAACCCTCTGTGCCACAGCGCTGGCCCCAACCCAGAAGTTTGATTGCATGCCTTCGAAATCCCTTCCTCTCCTCCTAGTTCCACCTTCATGCTGTTGGAACTCAACTGGACGCAAGTCTAGCCATCTTGGATGTCCCCACCATCTTGCCCTCTAAGTTTCCCTGGAGGTCATTCTAATCTATATGGGGTAAAGAAAGTCATCAAGGTAAACCACTGGGCTTATCGAGCTGGCTGGACCCTGGAATGTCTCTTGTCTGATGCCTGGAATGTTAATATTTCTTGAGAAAGTCCAGATGCATTTAGGTTAGTCACAGGCCAGCTTTGTCTATAAGAGCCCTTCATCTTGCAGCCACTGAGATCACCCTTCTGTCTGTAGTCCCAGTAGATTACAGCTGGTGTGATTTTGGATGTGTCCTAGGCAGTTGATTCTTGTATGCTGGGTTTTCCCAAACACAAGCCAGCACAGCCAGCTTTCTGTACATGGATTAGCTCTCATTTCTAGTGCTGGATGTAGATGGACCCCTGCCCTGTGCACTTTGTTTTATTTCTTTCAATTGTCACAGTTATTTTGATTGCTGCGTATCATTGTGCAATATTTTTATTACTTTTGATTGCTTAGTAATGTTTCATTATATGGATATGCCAGAATTTGTCTATTTCATCTTTTGTAGATATTTGGGTTATTCCCAATGTTTGCTCACTGCCCTGGCTCAAAATTATTTTTTTTGACAGGCAGAGTTAGTGTTCGAGAGAGAGAGACAGAGAGAAAGGTCTTCCTTCAGTTGGTTCACCCTCCAAATGGCCGCTACAGCCGGCCCTGAACCGAACTGAAGCTTCCTCCTGGGCTCCCATTTGGGTGCATGGCCCAAGGTGGCTCCATATTAGTTAAATATTTGTTTTAAAAAATGTACTTTCTTCGTTGAATTACAGTGACACATTTGTTGGTGAATTGATCTTAGATGTATGAATTTATCTAAGGACTTTCTATTTTTTAAAGATTTATTCATTTATCTGAAAGAGTGACAGAGAGAGGAAAGGAGACACACAGAGAGGAAGAGAGAGAGAGGGAGAGAGAGAGTTTTCCATTGGGTGGTTTACTCTCCACATGGCCACAATGGCCAGAGCTGCACTGATCTGAAGCCATTAGCCAGGAGATTCTTCTGGGTCTCCCTTTGTGGGTACAGGGCCCCAAGGACTTGGGTCATCTTCTACTGCTTTCCCAATTCCATAGCAGAGTGGTGCATCAGATGTGGAGCAGCTGGGTCTCAAACCAGAGCCGGTATCGGATGCCTATGCTGCAGGTGAGGGCTTAGCTCACTAACCCACATTACCAGCCCCCAGTAACAACACTTAATGTGGCATCTTGGTTAATCATACAGTTTTTCTGGTTACTCTAGCTACATCCAGTTGTCTTAAGCTGATTGGGTTGAGTTTTGGTCCCTCACTTCTGAAGAGTCCTGGTTAATATTTTTCACTGTGGGGCCAGCACTCTGGTGTAATAGGTTAAGCTTCCACCTGTGGTGCTGGAATCCCATGTACAGGCATCAGTTTGAATCCTGGCTGCTCTACTTTTGAACTGGCTTCCTGCTAATGTGCCTGGGTAGAGCAATGCACACCTGCACCCATGTGGGAGACCCAGAAGATGCTCCAGGCTTCAGATGGGCCCATCTCTGTTTCGGCCACTTGGGGAGTGAACCAGCAAATGGAAACTCTCTCTCTCTTTCTCTCTAACTGTGCCTCTCAAATATATGAATAAAATCTTAAATATATATCTTGCCAGTGTGACATCCCCCTCTGTCCTTGTCCATGGACACACCCTTCCCCTCCTCTGCTGATAGCCCTGCCCCTGCCCCGCCCTCTGGGTGTGACCTCACACACCTCTGGGTTCTACTGTATCCTGGAGCCAAGTCTATTGAGTGGACGAGCTCTTCAGTAGTTCATTTTCTCCCTGATAGTGGACAGACCTCAGCGAATATGAGCAGAGCTCTGATCTTCTGTGTTTTCCTCTTGGTTTTCTGGTTAGATACCAAGCCTCACCCTATCAACCTGATCGAAGATACTGTCCCAGTGCATCTGTGTGACAGCGAGTGATTCTGGGAGCCTACATCAGGGGCAGCTGTGGTGGCCCAGGCGTTCTCCTTGCCTGCCATCTTACCTCCCTACACTTGCCATTAGGGATTTAGTGCTTGCAAGAGGGGAGTAACCTCAAAAGTTTTCCAAATTTTGAAGCTTACTTAAAGTTCAGAGCTCCATGGGGTCGTAGCATACGTGTGCATTTTAACTTTTGATTATAGAAGTTGTCTCAATCGTTTTGTTTATTTATTTGGAAGGTAGAGTGATGGGGTGGGGGTGGGGAGAGACAGAGTGTTAGAAAAAGGCAAAGGACATAGAGGAGACAGAATACGAACTTGCAGCCAGACCAAATTTACTCAAAGAAAATAGACTTGCAGAGGTTAATCAACTGCCATTGAGTACACAGACCCAACACGTACCAAAGGCCCAGACCCCAGCAGGCCTGGCCATTTTGTATCTTAGGTGGACTAGGGGTGGGGATGATGGGCAGTAGGCAGAGATGATCTTCTCCATGCTGATTCTCCAAGTTTGGCCCACTGGCCTTCAAACCTGGGGCAGAATGCAGGGGGTGAGACTGAAATGGAATCTTGAAAGAAAGCAGGCATAACAAGAACCTAGAATGGCTGAGAGGTATAAGTCCTTGTTCCATCACAGGGAGAGAAAGATCTTCCATGTGCTGGTTCGCTCCTGAAGGCTTCAACAGCCAGGACTGGCCCATGCAAAAGTCAGGTTCCTAGGCTCCCATCTGGATTTCCTACATGGGTAAAGGGACCCAAGCACTTGGGCCATCTTTTGCTGCTTTCCTAGGCACATCTCACATCATTTTAAATTTTCATTAAAAAGATATTCTTATTTGAAAGGCAGAGTTATAGAGAGAGATACAGGGAGACACACAAAGAGATCTTTTTATCTGCTGCTTCACTTCCAAGATGGAAAAAAGACCAAGGCTTTATCAGATGGAAAAAAGGAGCCAGGAGCTTCTTCCAGGTCTTCCCATTGATTGCAGGGGCCCAAACTCTTGGCTATTAGTATGGAGCTGGCTTTATACGCTGCTCCGTGACACCGGTCCTACACATCCCTTTTCAAATAGCAGCTTTATGGAGATAAAATTCACATGCTATAAAATTTACCCTTTTGAAAGAATGTAATTCAGTGTGTTCTAGTATACTCACCAATTTGTGAATCATTATCTAGGTATTTTATTTTATAGATTTTTTATTTGCAAATCAGTTACAGAGAGAGAGATCTTCCATTTGCTGGTGCATTCTCCAGATGGCTGCAATGGTGAGAGTTGGGCCAGGCTGAACCCAGAGCTTCTTCCAGGTCTCTCACATGGGTGCATAGACCCAATCACTTGGGCCATCCTCCATTGCTTTCTCAAGCCATTAACAGGGAGCTGGATTGGAAGTAGAGCAGCTGGGACTTAAGCAAGCAGTCATACGGGATGCTGGTGGTGCAGGCCGTGACTTTATCTGCTACACCACAATGCCGGTCCCTTTATTTTATTTTAAAAAATAGTTATGTATCTGAAAGTCAGAGTTACAGAGGAAAAAGAGAGACAGAGCAATCTTTTTTTTTTGACAGGCAGTGTGGACAGTTAGAGAGAGAGACAGAGAGAAAGGTCTTCCTTTTCCGTTAGTTCATCCTCCAATGGCTGCCATGGATGGCGCGCTGCAGTCGGCGCACTGCGCTCATCAGATGGCAGGAGCCAGGTGCTAGGTTCTTTTTCCTGGTCTCCCATGGGGTGCAGGGCCCAAGCACTTAGGCCATCCTCCACTGCACACCTGGGCAACAGTGGAGGGCTGGCCTGGAAGAGGGGCAATGGGGCAGAATCCCACACCCCAACCAGGATTAGAACCCGGTGTGCCGGCACCGCAAGGTGGAGGAATAGCCGGTTGAGCCATGGCTCCAGCAAATAGAGTAATCTTTCATTGTTTGGTTCATGCCCCAGATGGCTGCAACAGCCAGGGCTGGGACAGGCTGAAGCCAGGAACCTGAAACTCCACTTGGGTCTCCCATTTGGGGACAGGGGCCCAAATACTTGGACCATTTCCCACTGCTTTCCCAGGCACATTAGCAGGGAACTGGATTGGAAGTGGAGCAGCTGGGACTTGAACAGGCACTGATATATGATGCTAGTGGTGCACCACAACATGGCTCACTAATTTTAATTTTTTTTTTTTTTTTTTTTTTTACAGGCAGAGTGGACAGTGAGAGAGAGAGACAGAGAGAAAGGTCTTCCTTTTTGCCGTTGGTTCACCCTCCAATGGCCGCCGCGGTCGGCGCGCTGCGGCCGGCGCACCACGCTCATCCGATGGCAGGAGCCAGGAGCCACGTGCTTTTCCTGGTCTCCCCATGGGGTGCAGGGCCCAAGCACCTGGGCCATCCTCCACTGCACTCCCGGGCCACAGCAGAGGGCTGGCCTGGAAGAGGGGCAACCGGGACAGAATCCGGCGCCCCGACCGGGACTAGAACCCGGTGTGCCGGCGCCGCAAGGCGGAGGATTAGCCTGTTGAGCCACGGCGCCGGCCACTAATTTTAATTTTTTCAGATTTATTATTTATTTGAAAGTCAGAGTTAGAGAGAGACAGAGACAGAGACAGAGAGAGAGGGAGGAAGAGACAGAGAGAGAAAAAGATCTTCCCTCTGCTGGTTTATTCCCCAAAAGGACGCAATGGCATGGTCTGGGTCTCCTACATGGGTGGCAGGGACATCTTCTGCTGCTTTCCCAGGTGCATCAGCAGGAAGCTGGATTGGAAGTGGAGCAGCTGAGACTCTAACCAGCACCCATATGGGATGCCAGTGTTACAGGTGGGGACTTAACCCACTGTGCCACAGAGCTGGCCCCCATTATCTAGCTCTAGAACCCTTTCATCACCCCAGAAAGTAGCCGTGTGCCTGCAGTAGTTGCTCCCCATTCTGCTTTTCCCTGGCTTCTTTGGCTTTCTGTGTTTCCTGGACTCATCTATGTGGTAGCCTGTTTGAGAACTTCATGCCCTCTAAGGCTGAGTACTGTCCCATTGTTAGGACAGACTACATTCATTCTCTCTCTATCTCTCTCTCTCTCTCTCTCTCCTTTGACAGGCATACTGAGACAGTGAGAGAGAGAGACAGGGAGAAAGGCTTTCCTTCCATTGGTTCAGCCACAAAATAGCCGCAATGTCTGGTGCTGCGCTGAACCAAAGCCAGGAGCCAGTGCCTCCTCCTGGTCTCCCATGCAGGTGTAGGGCCATCCTCCATTGCCCTCCCAGGCCATAGCAGAGAGCTGGACAAAGAGGAGCAACTGGGACTAGAACCCAGAATACCGGCTCCACAGGCAGAGGATTAGCCTAGTGGGCCATGGTGCTGGCCCATTTTGTTTCTTGCATGTGCATGGGCATTTGGGTTGTTTTCACCATTTGGATATTATGAAAACTCCTGTTCTGAAAAGTGACCTGGATCTCCTTCCTCGATGTTTAGTCACCTCCTGCTTTTAGAACCACTTTTGCTATTTTACTAAACTTAACTGGCTGACCACATTCCTTGCAGTTCTCTGTGTTAAGTCACTGGGTATGTAAAACCTGAAGCAGCAAACACAGCCCTCGTGCTGGAGGAAACTGCAGGGCTGTTTTCCCAGCATTAAGCATCCAACATCACCAAGGGAATCCGAGGCACCTGCGTGGAGGCCAGGGCGCCAGTGTGCCATGAGCATGGGCTCAGACATCTCATGCAGGAGCTATGTCAGTTTAAATGGTGACACTATCCATCGCAGGATAGCATAGAAAGGGAAGGAACTGAGCAGTCTTGTGAGAACTTTAAAACCCAAAGGGTTGGCCAGCTCTGTGGTTGCTCCTCTTCCAGTCCAGCTCTCTGCTGTGGCCTGGGAAGGCAGTGGAGGATGGCCTAGGTGGAAGCACCTGGCTCCTGGCTTCAGATCGGCGCAGTGCACTGGCTGTAGCAGCCATTTGGGGGGTGAACCAATGGAGAAAGGAAGACTTTTCTCTCTGTCTCTCTCTCTCTTGCTAACTCTGCCTGAAAAAAGAAAAAAGAAACCAAAGGGTGTTTATGATCTTTTACTCATGAGCATAATGGATGTTTCATGCTTGCATTGTATTGATTCCTTTTTTTCTAAGATTTATTTATTTATTTGAAAGACAGAGTTACAGAGAGGCAGGGGCAGAGAGGGAGAGAGAAAGAAAGGGATCTTCCATCGGCTGGTTCTCTCCCCAGATGGCTGCAATGGCTGGGGCCGTGCTGATCCAAATCCAGGAGCCAGGAGGTTCTTCTGGGACTCCCATGCCAGTGTAGGGTCCCAAGGACTGTGTTAAGATAGAAAAGGCATTGAACGTGTGTGTGTATGTGTGTGTGTCCGTATCCTCAGGCACCCACGTGGGTGGATGCTGGGTGACTAAGGGGGACCCCCATCCAGGCAGACCCAGGGAGCACTTTCCTCACAGCTGAATTTACTTTCTCCACAGGCCCAACCAATAAATTTTCCTCAAGCATTAAAAATGAGGATGAAGGTTTGGCTAAAGTATCATCCCTGGTTGTTTCCAAGGGGACCTGTTCCTGCTGCTTAGGGGGCAAAGCGAGTGCTTTGTTTTCAGGCTAGATGCTGCTCCTCTGAATGCCAAATTCCCTAGAAATTAAGCCAAGCCCAGGGGAGAAAAAACGGGAAAGGCCCTGTTCCTCACAGCAGCTGAGGCTCCTCAATCCGGGAGCCCCTCGCCGGTGCAGAGAGGACACCACAGACCAGCTGCATCCACCTGCCCCTTCTAAACGGAGGGGCCCTGCAGTCACCCTGGACCTTCTCTCATGGCCTGTCATCTCTGCCTGAGGCTGAGTGTGTGTCTGTCCTGGGGAGATAGTTAGAAAGAGGCGTCCCCCCTGCCCTGGCCATCAGGCGTGGGGATGTTTGCTCTGTGGATGTTAGAGCCCTTCGGATGCCTCCAGGCTGGGGCTGACTGATGTACTGGAAGTCTCTCATTTACCTCAAGAACAGCTATGGCCAGGCCTAGGCCATCCCCTTCAGCAGAGACCTGAGGCTGAGACAGGTCTGGGCCCCAGCTATGTGCTGAGGGAAGCCCGGCCCAATTTTGGTGAGATCTTCCTGGTGCTGAAAAGAGGGTCAGGCTGAGGGCCTCCTCTGGTGGAGAGAGAGCTCCTGGGAAATAGAGCGAGCAAGGACTGCTGGATCCCCCTGGGCTGGTGCTTTTGGATCAGAGGTGCCTGTCCACCACTGCCTGCCAGAGGGACGCCTCTGCACACATGGCGCACTCTTTTTCACAGGAGCTGCCGCAGTTCGGGAACTCTAGGTTTGTCCTGCTTCCGCCAGTGCTCCCAATTGGGCTCAGCCAGATGGCACTGCCCGCTGACTGACTGGCAGGTGGCCAGGCCTGAAGGAAGAGTGGATGAGGTTACCCTCACAGGTGCAGCAGCTTTGTGTTCAGCAAGTGCTGCCTAGGAGCCAGAGGGCTGTTCTGTGGTGGCCCCAGTGTCACAGCCCCTCCTGTGTCAGAGGGGAGTGTTCGCCTCAGGAGATGGGAGTCTGGGCCAGGGTTTGGGAGGATCCTGTAATTACCTGACAAGGACATACCAATGTTTTGCTACAAAAGCAAACTTTTCATTTAGTTCTATTTTCCACAAGCATTTTGAAGTACCCGCATATTAAAAAAGTGACTCTGAAGTATTAACCACTGTTTCACAAGCAAAGAGCTCCACCAGCTTATAGAATTTGATAAGCTTCCCTTCAACCCCACAGCCTCCATCCAGATTTCGTGGGTATACTTTTCATACATAGCATTTGTAAATGAGATTTATCTTTTTTTTTTAAAATTGATTTTATTTATTTGAAAGTCAGAGTTACACAGAGAGAGGAGAGGCAGAGAGAGAGAGAGACAGAGAGAAATAGAGATCTTCCACCTGCTGATTCCTTCCCCATGGCTACAATAGCCAGGGCTGGGCCAGGCTGAAGCCAGGAACCAATGAGTCTGTCTGGGTTGGTTTCCCATGTGGGCAGCAGGGCCTCAGGACTTGAGCCATCATTTGCTGCCTCCCCAGGGCATACATTAGCAGGAACCCTGAGCTGGGAGTGCAGCTGGGACTCAAACCCAGGCACTGATGTGTGGTGTGGGTGTCCCAAGTGGCATTTCAATGGCGATGTCAAATGCCTACCCTTAGATTCCTCTCTTTGCTGTTCCCTTCAAGTAGGGTGGAAGATTGGGTCACTGAAGACACAGATACTTGCACTTCATATGTCATCTTCAAATCAGAATCCTACCATGTTATTTGGTCTTGGTATCACTCATAGGAAGGAAAATAGGACCACTTGATGCACTGCATTTTCTCACAGCTTTATTGAGATATGAATGACATGATAACTGCATGTCTAAAAAGATGTTAATTTGGGGCTGGCATTGTGGTGAGATAGGATAAGCTACTGCCGCTACAACAGCATCCTGTATGAGCTGCTCCGCTGCCAATCCAGCTCCCTGCTAAAGCACCTGGGAAAGCAGTGAAAGATGGCCCGAGTGCTTGGGCCCCTGCACCCATGTCTGCATGTGGGAGACCCAGATGGAGTTCCAGGCTCCTGGCTTTGGCCTGGCCCAGCCCTGGCCATTGTGGCCATTTGGGATGTCTTTTTTTTTTAATTACATTTATTTCAAAGGCAAAGTTACAGAGAGAGAAAATGAGAGAGGGAGAGTGAGAGAGCTTCCATACGATAGTTTACTCCCCAGATGACCTCAACAGCTGGAGCTGGGACAATCTGAAGCCAGTAGCCAGGAGTTTCTTCCAGGTCTCCCATGTGGGTGTAGGGGTCTAAGCACTTGAGCCATCCTCTGCTACTTCTTCAGGCCTTTAGCAGGGAGCTGGATCAGAAGTGGAGCAGCTGATATTTGAACCGGCATCCATATGGGATGCCAGTGTTCAGGTGGCGTTTTTTCCTGCTACGCTACAGCACACGCTCCAATAAGTCTGTTTTGAAAAGTACAATATTCTGAGTTTTGATATATGAATACACTCATGAAACCATTTTCCCAATTGAAATAATGAAGCTGACTATTGACCCAGAAGGTTTTTTGCTTTTGTTTTTAAACATCTATTTTATTTATTTGAAAGACAGTGTTAGAGAGAGGGGTAGAGCTAGAGAGGCCTTCCATCCACTGGTTCATTCCCCAAATGTCCACAAGGGCCAGAGCTGAGCTCATCTGAAGCCAGAAGCTTCTTTTGGGTCTCCCACGTGGGTACATGGTCCCAAGGAGTTGGTCCAACTTCCACTGCTTTTCCAGGCCATAGCAGAGAGCTGGATCAGAAGTGGAGCAGCCGGGACTTGAACTGGTGCCCATATGGGTTGCTGGTGCTACAGGTGAGGGCTTTAACCCGCTGTGCAACAGCACTGGCCCCAACCCAGAAGTTTGATTGTGTGCCTTCAAAATCCCTTCCTCTCCTCCTAGTTCCACCTTCATCCTGTTGGAACTCAACTGGATATGAGTCTGGCCATCTTGGATGTCACCACCATCTTGCCCTCTAAGTTTCCCTGGAGGTCATTCTAATCCATATGGGGTAAAGAAATTCATCAAGGTAAACCTCTGGGCTTATCTTGCTGGCTGGACCCTGGAATGTCTCTTGTCTGATGCCTGGAATGTTGATATTTCTTGAGAAAGTCCAGATGCATTTAGGTTAGTCACAGGCCAGCTTTGTCTATAAGATCCCTTCAACTTGCAGCCACTGGAGACCACTCTTCTGTCTGTAGTTTCAGTAGATTACAGTTGGTGTGATTTTGGATGTGTCCTGGGCAGCTGATTCTTGTATGCTGGGTTTTCCCAAACACAATGTAGCATAGCCAGCTTTCTGTACATGGATTAGCTGTCATTTCTAGCGCTGGATGTAGATGGACCACTACCCTGTGCACTTTGTTTTATTTCTTTCACTCGTCACAGTTAAATTGATTGCTGCATATCATTGTGCAATATTTTATTACTTTTGATTGCTTATTAATATTTCATCATATGGATATGCCAGAACATGTCTATCTCACCTTTTGTGGATATTTGGGTTGTTCCCAATGCTTGCTTATTGCACTGGCTCCAAAGTATTTTGTTTTTGACAGGCAGAGTTAGTGTTCGAGAGAGAGAGACAGAGAGAAAGGTCTTCCTTCATTTGGTTCACCCTCTAAAAGGCTGCTACAGCCAGCGCTGCACCGATCTGAAGCTTCCTCCTGGTCTCCCATTCGGGTGCAGGGCCCAAGGTGGCTCCAAATTAGTTCAATATTTATTTATTTATTTATTTATTTTTGGACAGGCAGAGCGGACCGTGAGAGAGAGAGACAGAGAGAAAGGTCTTCCTTTTGCCGTTGGTTCACCCTCCAATTGCTGCCGCAGACAGTGCGCTGCAGCCGGTGCACCGTGCTCATCCGTTGGCAGGAGCCAGGTGCTAGGTGCTTTTCCTGGTCTCCCATGGGATGCAGGGCCAAGCACTTGGGCCATCATCCACTGCACTCCCGGGCCACAGCAGAGAGCTGGCCTAGAAGAGGGGCAACCAGGACAGAATCCGGTGCCCCGACCGGGACTAGAACCTGGTGTGCCGGCGCCGCAAGGCGGAGGATTAGCCTGTTCAGCCACGGCGCTGGTCTAGTTCAATATTATTTGTTTAAAAGAATGTCCTTCCTTCATTGAATTACCTTGACACCTTTGCTAGTGAATTGATCTTATATGTATGAATTTATCTCAGGACTTTATTTTTTAAATATTTATTTATTTATCTGAAAGAGTGACAGAGAGAGGAAAGGAGACACAGAGAGAGGAAGAGAGAAAGAGAGAGAGAAACATTTTTCCATAGGGAGGTTTACTATCGACATGGCCAGAAGGGCCAGAGCTGCACTGATCCGAAGCCAAGAGCCAGGAGAATCTGCTGGGTGTCCCATGTGGGTGCACGGGCCCAAGGACTTGGGCCAACTTCTACTGCTTTCCCAGGCCATAGCAGAGACCCGGATCAGAAGTGGAGCAGCCGGGTCTCAAATCAGTGCCCATATGGGATGCCTGTGCTGCAGGTGAGGGCTTAGCTCAGCACCAGCCCCCGAGTAACAACACTTAATGTGGCATCTTGGTTAATCATACAGATTTTCTGGTTACTCTAGCTACATCCAGTTGTCTCAAGCTGATTGGGTTGAGTTTTAGTCCCTTAATTCTGAAGAGTCCTGGTTAATATTTTGCCACTGTGGGGCCAGCGCTATGGTGGAATAGGTTAAGCTTCCACCTGTGGTGCTGGCATCCCATGTAGAGGCATCAGTTCGAGTCCTGGGTGCTCTCCTTCCGATCTGGCTTCCTGCTAATGTGCCTGGGTAGAGCAATGGACCCCTGTACCCATGTGGAGACCCAGAAGAAGCTCCAGGCTTCAGATTGGCATATCTCTGTCTGTTTCGGCCACTTGGGGAGTGAACCAGCAGATGGAAGCTCTCTCTCTCTCTCTCTCTAACTCTGCCTCTCAAATATATGAATAAAATCTTAAATATATATCTTGCCACAGTGTCATCACCCTCTGTCCATGTCCATGGACATGCGCTGCCCCTCCTCTGCAGATAGCCCCACCCCTACCCCACCCTCTGGGTGTGGCCTCACAGACCTCTGGGTTCTACTGTATCCTGGAGCCAAGGCTATTGAGTGGGCGGGCTCTTCAGCAGTTCATTTTCTCCTTGATAGTGGATAGACCTAAGCGAAGATGAGCAGAGCTCTGATCCTCTGTGTTTTCCTCTTGGATTTCTGGCCAGATACCAAGCCTCACCCTATCAACCTGATCGAAGGTACTGTCCCAGTGCGTCTGTGTGACAGCGAGTGATTTTTCAGCCTACATCGGGGGCTGGAGTGGTGGCCCATGCATTCTCCCTGCCTGCCATCTTACATCCCTACACTTTCCATTAGGGATTTATTGCTTGCAAGTGGGGAGTAACCTCAAAAGTTTTCCAAATTTTGAAGCTTACTTAAACTTCAGAGCTCCATGGGGTCACAGCATACATGTGCATTTTAACTTTTGATAATAGAAGTTGTCTCAATCTTTTTGTTTATTCATTTGGAAGGTAGAGTGATGGGGTGGGGCTGGGGAGAGACAGAGTGTTAGAAAAAGGCAAAGAACAAAGAGGAGACAGAATACGAACTTGCATCCAGACCAAATTTACTCAAAGAAAATAAACTCGCAGATGTCAACCAACTGCCATTGAGTACACAGACCCAACACGTAGCAAAGGCCCAGACACCAGCAGGCATGGCCATTTTGTATCTTAGGTGGACTAGGGGTGGGGATGATGGGCAGTAGGCAGAGATGAGCTTCTCCATGCTGATTCTCCAAGTTTGGCCCACTGGCCTTCAAACCTGGTGGAGAATGCAGGGGGTGAGACTGAACTGGTCTCTTGAAAGAAGGCAGGGGTAACAAGAACCTAGAATGGCTGAGAGGTATATGTCCTTGTTCCAAAACAGGGAGAGAAAGATCTTTCCTGTGCTGGTTTGCTCCCTGAAGGCTTCAAGAGCTAGGACTGGGCCAAGCGAAAGTCAGCTGCCTGGTCTCACATCTGGATTTCCTACAAGGGTGCAGGGACCCAAACCTTTCGGCCATCTTTTGCTGCTTTCCTAGGCACATCTCAAATCATTTTAAATTTTCTTTAAAAAAGATATTCTTATTTGAAAGGCAGAGCTATAGAGAGAGAGACATGGAGAGACATAGAGAGATCTTTTGATCTGCTGTTTCACTTCGCAGCTGGCAGAAATGACCAGGGCTGTGTCAGATGGAAACAAGGAGCCAGGAGCTTCTTCCAGGTCTTCCTGTTGGATGCAGGGGCCCAAACTCTTGGCCATTAGTATGGAGCTGGCTTTATTCGCTACTCCATGACGTCGGTCCTACACATCAATTTTCAAATAACAGGTTTATGGAGATAAAATTCACATACTATAAAATTTACCCATTTGAAAGTATGTAATTCAGTGAGCTCTAGTATACTCAATAAGTTGTGAATCATCATTATCTAGGTATTTTATTTTAAAGATTATTTATTTGCAAATCAGTTACTGAGAGAGAGATCTCCATTTGCTGGTGCATCCCCAGATGGCTACAATGGTGAGAGTTGGGCCAGGCTGAACCCAGAGCTTCTTCCAGGTCTCCCACATGGGTGCAGGGACCCAAGCCCTTGGGCCATCCTTCATTGCTTTTTCAAGCCGTTAACAGGGAGCTGGATTAGAAGTAGAGCAGCTGGGACTTAAGCAAGCAGTCATAGGGGATGCTGGTTGTGTAGGCAGTGACTTTATCTGCTACACCACAATGCCGGTCCCTTTATTTTATTTTAAAAAAAAATTATGTATCTGAAAGGCAGAGTTATAGGGGAAAAAGAGAGACAGACAGATGGAGCAAACTTTCATTGATTGGTTCATGCAAGGCTGGGAAAGGCTGAAGCCAGGAACCAGAAACTCCACTTGAGTCTCCCACATGGGTACAGGTGCCCAAGTACTTGGACCATCTCCCACTGCTTTCCCAGGCACATTGTAAGGGAACTGAATTGGAAGTGGAGCAGCTGAGACTCTAATAGCACCCATATGTAATGCCAGTGTTACAGCTGGGGACTTAACACACTGTGCCACAGAGCAGGCCCCCTTTATCTAGCTCTAGAACTTTTTCATCACCCCAGAAAGTAGCTGTGTGCCTGCCGTAGTTGCTCCCCATTCTGCTTTCCCCTGGCTTCTTTGGCTTTCTGTGTTTCCAGTACTCATCTATGTGGTAGCCTTTGTGAGAACTTCATGCCCTGTAAGGCTGAGTACTGTCCCACGATGAGGACAGACTACATTCATTCTCTCTCTCTCTCCCTCTCTCTTTTTCTCTCTCTCCCTCTCTATCTTTTCACAGGCAGAGTTAGACCATGAGAGAGAGAGAGACAGGGAGAAAGGCCTTCCTTCCATTATTTCACCCCATAACAGACGCTATGGCTGGCGCTGAACTGATCCAAAGCCAGGAGCCATGTGCTTGCTCCTGGTCTCCCATGCAGGTGTAGGGCCCAAGGACTTTGGCCATCCTCAAATGCCCTCCCAGGACATAGCAGAGAGCTGGACTAGAAGAGGAGCAACTGGGACATAACTGGCACCCCAACCAGGACTAGAACCCAGAATACCGGCTCCACAGGCAGAGGATTAGCCTAGTGAGCCAAGGTGCTGGCCCATTTTGTTTCTTACACTTGCATGGGCATTTGGGTTGTTTTCACCATTTGGATATTATGAAAACTCCTGTTCTGAAAAGTGACCTGGATCTCCCTCCTTGATATTTAGTCACCTCCTGCTTTTAGAACCACTTTTGCTATTTTACTAAACTTAACTGGCTGATCACCTTCCTTGCTGTTCTCTGTGTTAAGTCATTGGGTATGTAAAAGCTGAAGCAGCAAACACAGCCCTCGGCTGGAGGAAACTGCAGGGTTGTTCTCCCAGCATTAAGCAAGCCAACATCGCCAAGGGAATCAGAGGCACCTGCGTGGAGGCCAGGGCACCAGCGTGCTGTGAGTGTGGGCTCAGACGTCTCATGCAGGAGCTACGTCACTTTAAATGGTGAGAGTATCCATCGCAGTATAGCATAGAAAGGGAAGGAACTGAGCACTCTTGTGAGAACTTTAAAACCGAAAGTGTTGGCCAGTGCCGTGGTTGCTCCTCTTCCAATCCAGCTCTCTGCTGTGGCCTGGGAAGGCAGTGGAGGATGCCTATGGGGAAGCACCCAGCTCCTGGCTTCGTATCGGTGCACTGCACCGGCTGTAGCATCCATTTGTGTGGTGAACTAATGGAGAAAGGAAGACCGTTCTCTATGTCTCTCTCTCTCTCTTGCTAACTCTGCCTGAAAAAAGACAAAAGAAACCAATGGGTATTTATGATCTTTTACTCATGAGCATACTGGATGTGTCATGGTGGCATTGTATCGATCCGTTTTTCTTTTTTAAGATTTATTTATTTATTTGAAAGACAGAGTTACGGAGAGGCAGGGGCAGAGAAGGAGAGAGAAAGAAGTGGGTCTTCCATATGCTGGTTCACTCCCCAGATGGCTGCAACTGCTGGGGCTGTGCCGATCCAAAGCCAGGAGCCAGGAGCCAGGAGCTTCTTCTGGTTCTCCCATGCCAGTGCAGGGGTCCAAGGACTGTGTTAAGATAGAAAAGGCAGTGAACGTGTGAGTGTGTGTCCGTATCCTCAGGCACACACAGGGGTCGATGCCGGGTGACAAAGGGGGAAGCCCGTCCAGGCAGACCCAGGGAGCACTTTCCTCACAGCTGAATTTACTTCCTCCAGTTTTCCTCAAGCATTAAAAATGAGGATGAAGTTTTGGCTAAAGTGTTTGGTAAGTAGCCCTGCTCATCCTTGGTTGTTCCCAAGGGGACCTATTCCTGGTGCTTAGGGGGCAAATGAGTGCTTTGTTTTCAGGCTAGACGCTGCTCCTCTGAATGCCAAAGTCCCTAGAAATTAAGCCAAGCGCAGGGGAGAAACCACGGGAAAGGCCCTGTTCTTCACAGAGGCCGAGGCTCCTCCATCCGGGAGCCCCTCGCACATGCAGAGAGAGAGTGAACCACAGACCAGCTGCATCCACCTGCCCCTTCTAGAGGGTGGGGCCCTGCAGTCACCCTGGACCATCTCTTGGGGCCTCTCATCGCTGCCTGAGGCTGAGGGTGAGTCTGTCCTGGGGAAATTGTTAGAAAGAGGCATCCCCCCTGCCCCGGCCATCAGGCATGGGTATGTTTGCGCCGTGGATGTTAGAGCCCTTCTGGTGCCTCCATGCTGATGTACTGGAAGTCTCTCCTTTAACCCGAGAACAGCTAAGGCCAGGCCCAGGCTGTCACCTTCAGCAGAGGCCTGAGGCTGAGACAGGTCTGGGCCCCAGCTGTGTGCTGAAGGATGCCCGGCCCCATTTTGGTGAGTTCTCCCTGGTGCTGAGAAGAGGGTCAGGCTGAGGGCCGCCTCTGGCAGGAGAGAGAGCTCCTGGAAGAGTGAGCGAGCAAGCACTGCTGCATCCCCCAGGGCTGGTGCTTTTGGATCAGAGGTGCCTGTCCACCCCTGCTGCAGGAGGGGCACCACTCCACACATGGCGCACTCTTTGTCACAGGAGTTGCCCAGGTCGGGAACTCTGGGTTTCTCCTGCTTCTGCCAGTGCTCCCAAAAAGGGCTCAGCCAGACAGCATTGCCTGCTGACTGATTGGCAAGTAGCCAGTCCTGACGGATGAGTGGATGAGGTTGCTCTCACAGTTGCACCAGCTATGTATTCAGCATGTGCTGTCTAGGATCCAGAGGGCTTTTCTGTGGTGGCCCCAGCGTCACAGACCCTCGTATGTCAAGGGGATTGATCACCTCTGGAGATAGGAGTCTGGGCCAGGTTTTGGGAGGATCCTGTCATTACCTGCCAAGGACCTACCAACCTGCCGGTGCCAGTGCCATAGCCCGAGAGGCACCGCTCCACTCGGCAGCTTCCATCTGGGTGGCGTTTCAGGAACTTGTAGGTCAAAATACATTCATCAAGGGGCAGGGGGAGGTGAGAACTTGCCGTTTACTCCTGGTGAAGCTGACGGTGATTTTTCCCATGTCTATTGAAAGCACCTGTTGCGTGTAGTGGGCAAACCCTCACCTGGGGCCAGCAGCCATGAAAATGGACTTGGAATAGGGATCATGTGAATGCTAATCCTGTAGCTTAGCAAAATAAAGCTAGAGGGAAGTAAAACTCTGTTTCCTGGAGAAAGCTTTAGATGGGAAGAGAACTTAACATGAGGAGTCTTCAAAAAGTTCATGGAAAAACACAGCGTAGGAAAAAAGCATGCATGGATTTCAAATGTTTTGCTACAAAAGCACACTTTTCCTTTAGTTCTATTTTCCACAAGCATTGTGAAGTACCCACATATTAAAAAAGTAACTCTGAAGTATTAGCCACTCTTTCACAAGTAAAGAGCTCCACCAGCTTATAGAATTTGTTAAGCCTCCCTTCTACCCCACAGCCTCCATGCAGATTTCATGGGTATACTTTTTATACACAGCATTTGTAAATGAGATTTATCTTTTTTTTTAAAATTGATTTTATTTATTTAAAAGTCAGAGTTACACAGAGAGTGGAGTGGCAGAAAGAGGAGAGAGATAGATAGATAGATAGATAGATAGAGAGAGAGAGAGAAAACGATCTTCCACCTGCTGGTTCCTTCCCCAGATGGCTACAACAGCCAGGGCTGGGCCAGGCTGAAGCCATAAACCAATAAGTCTGTCTGGGTTGGTTTCCCATGTGGGCAGCAGGGCCTCAGGACTTGAGCCATCATTTGCTGCCTCCCCAGGGCATACATTAGCAGGAAACTGGAGCTGGGAGTGGAGCTGGGACTCAAACCCAGGCACTGATGTGTGGTGTGGGTGTCCCAAGTGGCATTTCAATGGCGATGTCAAATGCCTACCCTTAGATTCCTTTCTTTGCTATTCCCTTCAAGTAGGGTGGAAGATTGGGTCACTGAAGACACAGATACTTGCACTCCATATGTCGTCTTCAAATCAGAATCCTACCATGTTATTTGATCTTGGTATCACTCATAGGAAGGAAAATAGGACCACTTGATGCACTGCATTTCCTCACAGCTTTATTGAGATATGAATGACATGATAACTGCATGTCTAAAAAGATGATAATTTGGGGCTGGCATTGTGGTGAGATAGGAAAAGCTGCTGCCGCCACAGCAGCATCCCATATGAGCTGCTCCGCTGCCGATCCATCTCCCTGCAAAAGCACCTGGGAAAGCAGTGACAGATGGCCTGAGTGCTTGGGCCCCTGCACCCATGTCTGCATGTGGGAGACCCAGATGGAGTTCCAGGCTCCTGGCTTTGGCCTGGCCCAGCCCTGCCCATTGTGGCCATTTGGGATGTCTTTTTTTAATTAGATTGATTTGAAACGCAAAGTTACAGAGAGAGAAAATGGGAGAGATGGAGAGAGAGAGAGAGCTTCCATACGATAGTTTGCTCCCCAAATGACCTCAACAGCTGGAGCTGGGACAATCTGAAGCCAGGAGCCAGGAGTTTCTTCCAGGTCTCCCATGTGGGTGTAGGGGCCTAAGCACTTGATCCATCCTCTGCTACATCTTTCAGGCCGTTAGCAGGGAGCTGGTTCAGAAGTGGAGCAGCTGAGACTTGAACCGGCACCCATATGGAATGCCAGTGTTCAGGTGGTGGTTTTACCTGCTACGCTACAGAACAGGCTCCAATAAGTCTGTTTTGAAATGCACAATTTTCTGAGTTTTGATATATGAATACACTCATGAAAACATTTTCCCAATTGATATAATGAAGCTGACTATTGACCCAGAAGTTTTTTTGTTTCTATTTTTTAAAGATCTATTTTATTTTTTGGAAAGACAGAGTTACAGAGAGGGGTAGAGCTAGAGAGGCCTTCCATCCACTGGTTCACTCCCCAAATGTCTGCAATGGCCAGAGCTGAGCTCATCTTAAGCCAGGAGGTTCGCTTGGGTCTCCCACATTGGTACAGGGGCCTAAGGAATTGGTCCATCTTCCACTGCTTTCCAGGCCATAGCAGAGAGCTGGATCAGAAGTGGCCAGCCGGGACTTGAACTGGTGCCATATGGGTTGCTGGTGCTGCAGGCTAGGGCTTTATCCCACTGTTGCACAGCGCTGGCCCCAACCCAGAAGTTTGATTGCATGGCTTCGAAATCCCTTCCTCTCCTCCTAGTTCCACCTTCATCCTGTTGGAATTCAACTGGACACGAGTCTAGCCATCTTGGATATAACCACCATCTTGACCTCTAAGTTTCCCTGGAGGTCATTCTAATCCATATGGGGTAAAGAAAGTCATCAAGGTAAGCCAATGGGCTTATCGAGCTGGCTGGACCCTGGAATGTCTCTTGTCTGATGCCTGGAATGTTAATATTTGTTTAGAAATTCCAGATGCATTTAGGTTAGTCACAGGCCAGCTTTGTCTGTAAGAGCCCTTCGTCTTGCAGCCACGGGAGAACACTCTTCTGTCTGTACATCCCCCAGTCGCAATAGATTACAGCTGGTGTGATTTTAGATGTGTGCTAGGCAGCTGATTCTAGCATGCTGGGTTTCCCCAAACACAATGCAGCACAGCCAGCTTTCTGTACATGGATTAGCTGTCATTTTTAGCACTGGATGTAGATGGACCCCTGCCCTGTGCACTTTGTTTAATTTCTTTCACCCGTTACAGTTTATTTGATTGCTGCATAATATTGTGCAATATATTTATTACTTTTGATTGCTTAGTAATGTTGTTCCCAATTTGTTCTTATTCCATTGGTTCCAAATTATTTCTTTATGACAGGCAGGGTTAGTGTGAGAGAGAGAGAGACAGAGAGAAAGGTCGTCCTTCAGTTGGTTCACCCTACAAATGGCTGCTACAGCAGGCGCTGCACCGATCTGAAGCTTCCTCCTGTTCTCCCATTCGGTTGCAGGGCCGAAGGTGGCTCCAAATTATTTCAATATTTTTTTTGTTTAAAAGAATATCTTTTCATCATTCAAATACCTTGACACCTTTGCTAGTGAATTGATCATACATGTATGAATTTATCTAAGGACTTTCTATTTTTAAAGATTTATTTATTTATGTGAAAGAGTGACACAGAGAGGAAAGGAGACACACAGAGAGGAAGAGAGAGAGAGAGAGAGAGAGAGAGAGAGAGAGAGAGAGAGTTTTCCATTGGGTGGTTTACTCTCCACATGGCCACAATGGCCAGAGCTGCACTGATCTGAAGCCAAGAGCCAGGAGCTTCTTCTGGGTCTCCCATGTGGGTGCAGGGGCCAAGGACTTGGGCCATCTTCTACTGCTTTCCCAGGCCATTGCAGAGAGCTGGATCAGAAGTGGAGCAGCCTGGTCTCAATCTAGCGCCCGTATGGGATGCCTGTGCTGCAGGTGAGGGCTTAGCTCACTACCCCACAGCACCAGCCCCCCAGTAACAACACTTAATGTGGCATCTTGGTTAATCATACAGTTTTTCTGGTTACTCTAGCTACATCCAGTTGTCTTAAACTGATTGGGTTGAGATTTTGTCCCTTCTTAAGAGTCCTGGTTAATATTTTGCCACTGTGGGGCCAGCGCTTTGGTGGAATAGGTTAAGCTTCCACCTGTGGTGCTGGCATCCCATGTAGAGGCATCAGTTCGAGTCCTGGGTGCTCTCCTTCCGATCTGGCTTCCTGCTAATGTGCCTGGGTAGAGCAATGGACCCTGCACCCATGTGGAGACCCAGAAGCTCCAGGCTTCAGATTGTCCCATCTCTGTCTGTTTCAGCCACTTGGGGAGTGAACCAGCAGATGGGAGCTCTCTCTCTCTCTCTCTCTCTCTCTCTCTCTAACTCTGCCACTCAAATATATGAATAAAATCTTAAATATATATCTAGCCACTGTGTCATCCCCCTCTGTCCCTCTCCATGGACACGCCCTCCCCCTCCTCTGCAGATAGCCCCGCCTTTGCCCTGCCCTCTGGGTGTGACCTCACACACCTCTGGGTTCTACTGTATCCTGGAGCCAAGGCTATTGAGTGGGCAGGCTCTTCAGCAGTTCATTTTCTCCTTGATAGTGGACAGACCTCAGCGAAGATGAGCAGAGCTCTGATTCTCTGTGTTTTCCTCTTGGATTTCTGGCGAGATACCAAGCCTCACCCTATCAACCTGATCGAAGGTACTGTCCCAGTGCATCTGTGTGACAGCAAGCGATTCTGGGAGCCTACATTGGGGGCTGGTGTGGTGGCCCAGGCGTTCTCCCTGCCTGCCATCTTACCTCCGTACACCTGCCATTAGGAATTTAGTGCTTGCAAGAGGGGAGTAACCTCAAAAGTTTTCTAAATTTTGAAGCTTACTTAAAGTTCAGAGCTCCATGGGGTCGTAGCTTACGTGTGCATTTTAACTTTTGATTATAGAAGTTGTCTCAATCATTTTGTTTATTTATTTGGAAGGTAGAGTGATGGGGTGGGGGTGGGGAGAGACGGTGTGTTAGAAAAAGGCAAAGAACAAAGAGGAGACAGAATACGAACTTGCAGCCAGACCAAATTTACTCAAAGAAAATACACTCGTAGAGGTCAACCAACTGCCATTGAGTACAAAGACCCAACATGTAGCAAAGGCCCAGACCCCAGCAGGCCTGGCTGCATATCATTGTGCAATATTTTTATTGCTTTTGATTGCTTAGTAATATTTCATTATATGGATATGCCAGAACTATTCTTGTTACGGCTGTTCCATCATAAAGAATACACCAAGAGACAGTCCCTTATGTAAAACGCAAGTAGAGTATTTTATCGAGCAGCACGCTGGGGTCGCAGCATCACAAATGTGAGCGAGCGACCCTGAGTACAAATCACATCAACTTTTCATAGTTACACAAAAGCTTGAAGAATCCGTAGAACATATTTCACATGGGAACCCAGGGAACAGGGAAATCCCGTAAGCACAGTTGCAAGGTACAGATAACATAAGCTATTAGCACGATTTACAACAGGTAAGGGTCACTTTCACCATACATTTCCTAAGGTTAAATAAAACCCTAAGTTTATCAACTGGGTGCCTGTCAAGGTGAACATGTTTGTATAGGTTTTGAACAAGGCCACATTCTGGTGTTATCTCTTTCTGCCCCGGCACCACCATGTCTATTCAGCAAAGACAGGCCTCAACCCCTCCCCAAGTCAGGAATCCAGAAAGTAGGTCAAAATTCAATCTGGCAAGGGACAGAAGGGAAAAGGGTGGGGGTCCTGCTTAGTTTTAATATTCTTTCTTTCCCCCCTTTTTCTATTGCAAAGTCTCTAATCTTAGAGACCAGCTTTGCTGTTAGACTCTACTACATCCGAGATTTTTATCATTTTTAGCTGGGACACTTTTTACTGGCACATGTTGCTGCCGGATGACTATCAGTTTGATATTTTTTACCTGATTTTGAACAAATTTTACCAATTAATTTAGCACACACAGACCTATGGTGACTACTAAGAGCAGTACTATCAGAGGACCAGTTATTGCTGACAACAGGGTAGTTAACCAAGGGGATCACGTAAACCATGATTTAAAGCACCCTTGGTTTTGTTTAACTAAAAGTAACCCCTCACAGTTTTTGATTGCTGCATATTATTGTGCAATATATTTATTACTTTTGATTGCTTAGTAATGTTGTTCCCAATTTGTGCTTATTGCATTGGCTCCAAATTATTTTTTTTTGACAGGCAGAGTTAGTGTGAGTGAGAGAGAGACATAGAGAAAGGTCTTCCTTCAGTTGGTTCACCCTCCAAATGGCCACTACAGCTGGCACTGCACCGATCTGAAGCTTCCTCCTGGTCTACCATTCGGGTGCAGGGCCCAAGGTGGCTCCAAATTATTTCAATATTTTTGTTTAAAAGAATGTCCTTTCTTCATTGAATTACCTTGACACCTTTGCTAGTGTATTCATCTTACATGTATGAATTTATCTCAGGACTTTCTATTGGATTGGAAGTGGAGCAGCTGGGACTTGAACAGTCACTCATATGGTATGCTAGTTCGTGCACCACAACTTGGCTCCCTAATCTTAATTTTTTTCAGATTCATTATTTGTTTGAAAGGCAGAGTTAGAGAGAAAGAGAGAGAGGGAGGGGGGAAGGAAGAAACAGAGAGAGAAAAAGATCTTCCATCTGCTGGTTTATTCCTCAAATAGCCGCAATGGTGTGGTCTGGGTCTTGTACATGGGCGGCAGGGCCATCTTCTGCTGCTTTCCCAGGTGCATCAGCAGGAAGCTGGATTGGAATTGGAGCAGCTGAGACTAACCAGCACCCATATGGGATGCCAGTGTTACAGGCGGGGACTTAACCCACTGTGCCACAGAGCCGGCCCCCATTATCTAGCTCTAGAACTCTTTCTGCCTGCAGTAGTTGCTCCCCATCGTGCTTTCCCCTGGCTTCTTTGGCTTGCAGTGTTTCCAGGACTCATCTATGTGGTAGCCTGTTTGAGAACTTCATGCCCTGTAAGGCTGAGTACTGTCCCATTGAGAGGACAGACTACATTCTCTCTCTCTCTCTCTCTCTCTCTCTCTCTCTCTCTCTCTCTCTTTCTCTCTCTTTTGACAGGCAGAGTTAGACAGTGAGAGAGAGAGAGACAGGGAGAAAGGCCTTCCTTCCATTAGTTCACCCCTTAAATGGGCACTATGTCTGGCGTTGCACTGATCCAAAGCCAGGAGCCAGGTGCTTCCTCCTCGACTCCCATGCAGGTGTAGGACCCATGCACACACTGGGGCCATCCTCCACTGCCCTCCCAGGCCAAAGCAGAGAGCTGGACTAGAAGAGGAGCAACTGGGACAGAACTGGCACCCCAACTGGGACTAGAACCCAGAATACCGGCTCCACAGGCAGAGGATTGGCCTAGTGAATCACGGTGCTGGCACATTTTGTTTCATACATATGCATGGGCATTTGGGTTGTTTTCACCGTTTGGATATTATGAAAACTCCTGTTCTGAAAAGTGACCTGGATATCCTTTCTCGATGTTTAGTCACCTCCTGCTTTTAGAACCACTTTTGCTATTTTACTAAACTTAACTGGCTGACCACATTCCTTGCAGTTCTCTGTGTTAAGTCACTGGGTATGTAAAAGCTGAAGCAGAAAACACAGCCCTCATGCTGGAGGAAACTCCAGGGCTGCTCTCCCAGCATTAAGCACACCAAAATCACCAAGGGAATCAGAGGCACCTACGTGGAGGCAAGGGCGCCAACGTGCCATGAGTGGGGGCTCAGACGTCTCATGCAGTTGCTACGTCACTTTAAATGGTGACAGTATCCATCGCAGGATAGCATAGAAAGGGAAGGAACTGAGCAATCTTGTGAGAACTTTTAAACCCGAAGGGTTGGCCGGCACCGTGGTTGCTCCTCTTCCAGTCCAGCTCTCTGCTGTGGCCCCGGAAGGCAGTGGAGGATGGCTTAGGTGGAAGCACCTGGATCCTGGCTTCGGATTGGCACAGTGCTCCGGCTGTAGCAGCCATTTGGGGGGTGAACCAATGGAGAAAGGAAGACCTTTCTCTCTGTCTCTCTCTCTCTTGCTAACTCTGCCTGAAAAAAGAAAAAAGAAACCAAAGGGTGTTTATGATCTTTTACTCATGAGCATACTGGATGTGTCATGCTGGCATTGTATCGATTCTTTTTTTTTTAAGATTTATTTATGTATTTGAAAGACAGAGTTACAGAGAGGCAAAGGCAGAGAGGGAGAGAGACAGAAATGGGTTTTCCATCTGCTGGTTCACTCCACAGATGGCTGCAATCGCTGGGGCTGTGCCGATCCAAAGCCAGTAGCCAGGAGCTTCTTCCTGGTCTCCCATGCCAGTGCAGAGGCCCAAGGACTGTGTTAAAATAGAAAAGGCATTGAATGTGTGTGTGTATGTGTGTGTGTGTCTGTATCCTCAGGCACACACGGGGATCGATGCGGGGTGATTAATGGGGACACCCATCCAGGCAGTCCCAGGGCGCACTTTCCTCACAGCTGAATTTACTTCCTCCACAGGCCCAACCAATAAATTTTCTTCAAGCATTAAAAATGAGGGTGAATGTTTAGCTAAAGTATTTGGTAAGTAGCCCTGCTCATCCCTGGTTTTTTCCAAGGGGACCTGTTCCTGCTGCTTAGGGGGCAAAATGAGTGCTTTGTTTTCAGGCTAGACACTGCTCCTCTGAATGACAAAGTCCCTAGAAATTAAGCCAAGCCCAGGGGAGAAACCAAGGAAAAGTCCCTGTTCCTCAAAGCGGCTGAGGCTCCTCCATCCGGGAGGCCCTTGCAGGTGCAGAGAGAGAGTGCACCACAGACCAGCTGCATCCACCTGCCCCTTCTAGAGGGTGGGGCATTGCAGTCAACCTGTACCTTCTCTCATAGCCTCTCATCCCTGCCTGAGGCTGAGGGTGAGTCTGTCCTGGTGAGATTGTTAGAAAGAGGCATCTTCCATGCCACGGGCATCGGGCGTGGGGATGTTTGTGCAGTGGATTTTAGATCCCTTCAGGTGAGTCCAGGCTGGGGCTGACTGATGTACTGGAAATCTCTCTTTTAACCCAAGAACAGCTAAGGCCAGCCCCAGGCTGTCACCTTCAGCAGAGGCCTGAGGCTGAGACAGGTCTGGGCCCCAGCTGTGTGCCTAGGGAAGCCCAGCCCATTTGGAGGAGTTCTCCCTGGTGCTGAGAAGAGGGTCAGGCTGAGGGCCGCCTCTGGTGGGAGAGAGAGCTCCTGGGAGAGTGAGCGAGCGAGCACTGCTGGTTCCCCCCGGGCTGGTGCTGTTGGATCAGAGGTGCCTGTCCACCCCTGCCTACAGGAGTGGCACCTCTCCACACATGGCGGACACTTTGTCACAGGAGCTGCCCCAGGTCGAGAACTCTGGGTTTGTCCTGCTTCCACCAGTGCTCCCAAAGAGGGCTCAGCCAGACGGCACTGCCCGCTGACTGTCTAGCAGTTGGCCAGCCCTGATGGATCACTGGATGAGGTTACTCTCACAAGTGCAGCAGCTGTGTGTTCAGCAAGTGCTGTCCTGTTGCCAGAGGGCTGTTCTGTGGTGGCCCCAGCATCACAGCCCCTTGTGTGTTGGAGGGGAGTGAGTGCCTCTGGAGATGGGAGTCTGGGCCAGGGTTTGGGAGGATCCTGTCATTACCCGCCAAGCACCTACTAACGTGTTGGTGCCAGGCACCGCTCCACTTGGCAGCTTCCATCTGGGTGGCGTTTCAGGATCTTGTAGGTCCAAATACATTCATCACGGGGTGGGGAAGGTGAGAACTTGCTGTTTACTGCTGGTGAAGCTGACGGTGAATTTTCCCGAGTCTATTGAAAGCACCTGTTGCGTGTAGTGGGCAAACACTCACCCAGGGCCAACAGCCTTGAAAATGGACTTGGAATAGGGATGATGAGGATGCTAATGCTAATCCTGTGGCTTAGCAAAATAAAGCTAGAGGGAAGTAAAACTCTGTTTCCTGGAGAAAGCTTTAGATGGGAAGAGAACTTAATATGAGGAGTCTTCAAAAAGTTCATGGAAAAACACAGCGTAGGAAAAAAGCATGCATGGATTTCAAATGTTTTGATACAAAAGCAAACTTTTCCTTTAGTTCTATTTTCCACAAGCATTTTGTAGTACCCGCATATTAAAAAAGTAACTCTGAAGTATTAGCCACTGTTTCACAAGCAAAGAGCTCCACCAGCCGATAGAATTTGTTAAGGTTCCCTTCTACCCCACAGCCTGCATCCAGATTTCGTGGGTATACTTTTGTTTTTTTTTTGTTTTTTTTTTTCTTTTTTAACTTTTATTAAGGATATAAATTTCCAAGGTACGACTTATGGATTACAATGGCTTTCCCCCCATATTTTCCCTCTCCCCCTGCAACCCTCCCCCCTTGCCCACTCCCTCCACACTTTCATTCACATCCAGATTCATTTTCAATTCTCTTTGTATACATGAGATCAATTTAGCATGTGTTAAGTAAAGAATTCGTCCCTTTGCCCTCATATAGTAACACAAAGTGAAATATACTCTTTGAGTTCTCGTTTTAGCATTGAGTCACATTGTACAGCACATTAAGGGCAGAGATCCTGCATGAAATATATATATATATTTGAAACTGATTAATTTTTTGATGCAGTTTCCAATGTAACACTGAGTTTTTCTTTTTCTTTTTTTCATTTTCGATTATCTTTATATAGAGAGGATCGGTTCAGTATGTATTAAGTAAAAATTTTCATCAGTTTGCATCTACACAGCAACACAAATTGTAAAAATACCGTTTCAGCACTAGTTACAGTGTTACTTCACATTAGATAACACACCAAGGACAGATCCCACATGGGATATTGGTACACAGTGACTCCTGGTGTTGATTTAACAATTTGACACTCTGATTTATGGCGTCAGGAATCTCCCTAGGCTCTAGTCATGAGTTGCTGAGGCTATGGAAGCCTTTAGGGTTTGCCGACTTTGATCCTATTCCGACAGGGTCATAGTCAAAGTGGAGGTCCTTTCCTCCCTTCGGAGAAAGGTACCTTCTTCTTTGGTAGCTCCGTTCCTTCCACTGGGATCTCACTCGCTGAGGTCTTCCCTTTAGGTCTTCTTTTTTTTTTTTCCTTTTGCAAAGTGTCTTGGCTTTCCATGCCTAAAATACTCTTATGGGCTCTTGAGCCAGATCTGAATGCCTTAAGGGTTGATTCTGAGGCCAGAGTGTTATTTAGGACATCTGTCATTCTATGAGTCTTCTGTGATTCTGCTTCCCATGTTGGATCATTCTCTCCCTTTCTGGTCCTATCTGTTTGTATTGGTAGAAACTAGTCTTGTTTGTGTGTTCCCTTTGACTCCAAGACCTTTCAGTGTGATCAATTGTGAACTAAAATTGTTTACTTGGGCCATTGAGATGGCATTGGTATATGCCATCTTGATGGGGTTGTATTGGGATCCCCTGGCATGTTTCTAACTCCATCATTTGGTGCAAGTCCAATTGAGTTTGTCTCAAATTGTACCTATCTTCCCTTTCTTTTTCCCTCTCTCAAAGTTGACCGGGATCACTTTTCAGTTAAACTTTAAACACCTAAGGCTAATTGTGTGTTAGTTGCAGAGTTCAGCCATTAGTACTAGCACAAAAACAAACATCAAAGAGAGATACTAAGATGGGTAAAGATTTACATTGTACATCAACAGTCCAGACAAGAGCTGATCAAGTCTTATTTTCTCATAGTGTTCATTTCATTTCAACAGGTTTCCCTTTTGGTGTTCAGTTAGTCGTCGCCAATCAGGGAAAACAGATGGTATTTGTCTCTTTGGGACTGGCTTAGTTCACTCAGCATGATGTTTTCTAGATTACTCCATTTTGTAGCAAATAACGGGATTTCATTGTTTTTGACTGCTGTATAGTATTCTGTAGAGTACATATCCCATAATTTCCTAATCCAGTCTATTATTGATGGGCATTTGGGTTGGTCCCAGGTCTTAGCTATTGTGAATTGGGCTGCAATAAACATTAGTGTGCAGACGGCTTTTTTGTTTGCCAGTTTAATTTCTTTTGGGTAAATTCCAAGGAGTGGGATGGCTGGGTTGTATGGTAGGGTTATATTCATGTTTCTGAGGAATCTCCAGACTGACTTCCATAGTGGTTTAACCAGTTTGCATTCCCACCAACAGTGGGTGAGTGTCCCTTTTTCCCCACATCCTCTCCAGCATCTATTATTGGTAGATTTCTGAATGTGAGCCATTCTCACCGGGGTGAGGTGAAACCTCATTGTGGTCTTGATTTGCATTTCCCTGATTGCTAGTGATCTTGAACATTTTCTCATGTGTCTGTTGGCCGTTTGGATTTCCTCTTTGGAGAAATGTCTATTGAGGTCCTTGGCCCATCTCTTAAGTGGATTGTTTGTTTTGATGTTGTGGCGTTTCTTGATTTCTTTGTATATTCTGGTTATCAGCCCTTTATCTGTTGCATAGTTTGCAAATATTTTTTCCCATTCTACTGGTTTCCTATTCACTTTCCTGACTGTTTCTTTTGCAGTACAGAAACTTCTCAATTTGATGCAGTCCCAGTAGTTAATTTTGGTTTTGAGTGCCTGTGCCTTTCGGGTATTTTCCAAGAAGTCTTTGCCAGTACCTATGTCTTGCAGAGTTTCTCCTATGCTCTCTAATAATTTGATGGTGTCGGGTCGTAGGTTTAGGTTTTTAATCCATGTTGAGTGAATTTTTGTGTAAGGTGTAAGGTATGGATCTTGCTTCATGCTTCTGCACGTGGAAATCCAGTTTTCCCAGCACCATTTATTAAATAGACTGTCTTTACTCCAGGGGTTGGTTTTGGATCCTTGATAAAATATAAGTTGGCTGTAGATGTTTGGATTGATTTCAGGTGTTTCTATTCTGTTCCATTGGTCTATCCATCTGTTTCTGTACCAGTACCATGCTGTTTTGATAACAACTGCCTTGTAGTATGTCCTGAAACCTGGTATTGTGATTCCTCCAGCTTTGTTTTTGTTGTACAAGATTGCTTTAGCTATTCGAGGTCTCTTATTCCTCCATATGAATTTCAGCATCACTTTTTCCAGATCTGAGAAGAATGCCTTTGCTATCTTAATTGGTATTGCATTGAACCTGTAAATTGCTGTTGGGAGAATGGACATTTTGATGATATTGATTCTTCCAATCCATGAGCATGGAAGATTTTTCCATTTTTTGGTATCCTCTTCTATTTCTTTCTTTAAGGTTTTGTAATTTTCATCATAGAGATCTTTAACATCCTTAGTTAGGTGTATTCCAAGGTATTTGATTGTTTTTGAAGCTATTGTGAATGGGGTTGATCTTAGAAGTTCTTCCTCAGCCGTGACATTGCTTGTGTATACAAAGGCTGTTGATTTTTGTGCATTGATTTTATATCCTGCTACTTTGCCAAACTCTTCTATGAGTTCCAATAGTCTCTTAGTAGAGTTCTTTGGGTCCCCTAAATAAAGTATCATATCATCTGCAAAGAGGGATAGTTTGAGTTCTTCTTTCCCTATTTGTATCCCTTTGATTTCTTTTTCTTGCCTAATAGCTCTGGCTAAGACTTCCAGCACTATGTTGAATAACAGTGGTGAGAGTGGGCATCCCTGTCTGGTGCCCGATCTCAGTGGAAATGCTTACAGCTTTTCCCCATTCAGTAGGATACTGGCTGTAGGTTTTTCATAAATTGCTTTGATTATATTGAGCAATGTGCCTTCTATACCCAGTTTGCTTAGGGTTTTCATCATGAAAGGGTGTTGTATTTTGTCAAATGCTTTCTCTGCATCTAGTGAGATGACCATATGTTTTTTCGTCTGCTGTCTGTTAATGTCGTATATCACGTTGATTGTTTTGCGCACATTGAACCATCCCTGCATACCAGGGATAAATCCCACTTGGTCTGGGTGGATGATCTTTCTGATGTGTTGTTGGATTCTATTGGCCAAGATTTTATTGAGGATTTTTGCGTCTATGTTCATCAGGGATATTGGTCTGTAATTCTCTTTCAATGCTGCATCATTTTCTGGCTTAGGAATCAAGGTGATGCTGGCTTCGTAGAAGGAATTTGGGAGGATTCCCTCTTTTTCGATTGTTCTGAATAGTTTGAAAAGGATTGGAGTTAGTTGTTCTTTAAATATCTGGTAGAATTCAGCAGTGAATCTGTCTGGTCCTGGGCTTTTCTTTGTTGGGAGGGCCTTTATTACTGTTTCAATTTCTATCTCAGTTATGGGTCTGTTTTGGTTTTCTATGTCTTCCTGGTTCAGTTTAAGTAGTTTGTATGTGTCCAGGAATCTATCCATTTCTGATAAGTTTCCCTGTTTGCTGGCATACAAGGCCTTGTAGTAATTTCTGATGATTCTTTTGATTTCTGTGATGTCTGTTGTTATGTTTCCTTTTTCATCTGTGATTTTATTGATTTGCGTCTTTTCTCTTCTTTTTTTTGTTAGCTGGGCCAATGGGGTATCAATCTTGTTTATTTTTTCAAAAAAACAGCTCCTCGTTTGGCTGATTTTTTGTAATGTTTTTTTGGATTCAATCCTGTTGATTTCTTCTCTGATTTTAATTATTTCTCTTCTCCTACTAGCTATGGGTTTGGTTTGCTGTTGATTTTCTAGATCTTTGAGATGTACTGTGAGCTCATCTATTTGGTGCCTTTCCAGTTTCTTGATGTAGGCACCTATTGCTATAAACTTTCCTCTTAACACTGCTTTTGCTGTATCCCACAAATTTTGGTATGATGTGCTGTTATCCTCATTTACTTCCAGGAAATTTATGATTTCTCTTTTAATTTCTTCTATGACCCATTGTTCGTTCAAGAGCATGTTGTTCAGTCTCCATGATTTTGCATGTGTTTTAGGGATTCCTGAGTTGCTAATTTCCAACTTCATTCCTTTATGGTCTGAGAAGTTGCATCGTATGATTCTAATTCTTTTGAATTTGCTGAGACTTGCTTTATGGCCTAGTATGTGGTCAATCCTAGAGAAGGTTCCATGTACTGCTGAGAAGAATGTAAATTGTTTCTCTGTAGGATGGAAAGTTCTGTAGATATCTGTTAGGTCCATTTGGGCTATGGTGTCATTTAAAATCTACCGTATCCTTGTTGATCCTCTGTCTTGGTGATCTGTCTATCTCTGAGAGTGGAGTATTGAAGTCCCCCAGTACTATTGTGTTGGGGTCTAAGTCTCCCTTTAAGTCCCTTAGCAAATCTTTCAAGTAAACCAGCAACTTGTAATTAGGTGCATATACATTGATAATTGTTATATCTTCCTGTTGAATGGATCCCTTAATCATTATATAGTGTCCCTCTTTGTCTCTCCTAATAGATTTTGTGGTAAAATTTATGTTATCTGATATTAAGATGGCTACGCCCGCTTATTTTTCATTTCTGCTGGTGTGGTATATCTTTTTCCAACCTTTCACTTTCAGTTTGTATGGATCTTTGCTAGAAAGGTGTGTTTCTTGTAAGCAGCAAATAGATGGATTTTTTTGTCTAATCCAGGCTTCAAGTCTGTATCGTTTGATTGGGCAATTCAAACCGTTCACGTTCAATGTGACTATTGATAAGTAGGATTTTTGTCCTGCCATTTGCCAAAGATTGTTTCTTATATCTAGTTTGAGTTTCCTATGATCTTTTGCTGTGAGGTTTCCTTCCTTTAGCTTCTTTCAGATTGATGACCGTGTTTCTGTGTTTCTGTGTGTAGTACATCTTTCAGGATCCTTTGTAAGGCTGGACGAGTGGCTACAAATTGTTTCAGTTTCTGTTTGCTGTGAAAGGTCTTTAGTTCACCCTCAATCACAAATGAGAGCTTTGCAGGATATAATATTCTGGGCTGACAGTTTTTCTCTCTTAGTACCTGGGCTATGTCTCACCATTCCCTCCTAGCTTGCAGGGTTTCTGATGAGAAGTCAGCTGTGAGCCTAATTGGAGATCCTCTGAAAGTAATCTGACGTTTCTCTCTTGCGCATTTTAGGATCTTTTCTTTTTGTTTCACTGTGGTGAATTTTATTACAACATGGCGTGGTTAGGTTCTCTTTTGGTCATGCTTATTAGGGGTTCTATGGGCTTCCTGTACTAGGATTTCTCTGTTCTTCTCCAAACCTGGAAAGTTCTCTGCTAGTATCTCTCTAAAAATGTCTTCTAATCCTTTCTCTCTCTCCATGCCTTCAGGGATTCCTAGAACTCGAATGTTGGGTTTTTTAATAGTATCCTGTAGATTTCCAACAATATTTTTTAGATTTCTAATTTCCTCTTCTTTTCTTTGGTTTGACTGTATATTTTCCTGTGCTCTGTCCTCTAAGTCCGATATTCTCTCTTCTGTTTCGCTGACTCTGATTTAAGGCATTCCAAAGTGGTAGTCACTTGATCTATGGAGTTCTTCAGTTCTGATTGGTTTCTCTTCACTATTATACTTTCCTGTTCTACTAATTCCTGCATCGTATTCTTTTTTTTTTTTTTACAGGCAGAGTGGACAGTGAGAGAGAGAGACAGAGAGAAAGGTCTTCCTTTGCCGTTGGTTCACCCTCCAATGGCCGCCGCGGTCGGCGCGCTGCGGCCGGCACACCGCGCTCGTCCGATGGCAGGAGCCAGGAGCCAGGTGCTTTTCCTGGTCTCCCCATGGGGTGCAGGGCCCAAGCTGGGCCACAGCAGAGGGCTGGCCTGGAAGAGGGGCAACCGGGACTGAATCCGGTGCCCGACCGGGACTAGAATCTGGTGTGCCGGCGCCGCAAGGCGGAGGATAAGCCTGTTGAGCCACGGCGCCGGCCTCCTGCATCGTATTCTGGTTCTTCCTTAAAGTTTCATTTTCCCGGGAGAGATTTTCTATCTTGTCCAGTAAGGATTTCTGCAGTTCAAGAATTTGCTTTTGAAGACTTCTAAATGATCTTATCATAAATTTTTTGAAATCCATATCTTGCATTTCTTCTATCTTGTCATCTTCATATTCTTGGCTTCGGGTGTTTTGTTCGTTTGGAGGTATCATTATGTGTTCATTATTCTTGTTTCCTTGACTTCTGTGTTTGTTGTTTCGCATTTTGGAGGGATTCTTTTAATGCTTCTTCCCTTATTTTGATTTTTTTTCTTGTTATACTATGGCTTTGTTAAGTGGGCTGCCTGCTGTTGGTGGAGCCTTGGAGGTTTGAGATGGGTGTAGCCCGAGGGTTCTGCTCAGTACTTCAGGGTTATTGGTGGTAGATCTCTATTTATTTATTTATTTTTAATATTTTTTTTCTTCCCTCTGGAGGGAAGTAATACCATCCAGTTGCGCAGCGTTGATGATAGTTAGCTTCTAATCTCTGGCTTCTATGTCTATAGCGTCGCAGGCGCTTTTCAGGAAAAAAATTTTTTTTTTCTTTTTCCCCCCTCTGGTAATTTGAGTCCTTTGGTGGGAGGGCTTTCCCATGTATTAAGAGTGTATGTTTGCACCACTTTCGGTTAGTGCTAGATGGCAGCAGCGCACTGCCCCCGCTGCGAGGCACCGCGCAAGCTTCCACGCTCCGTTGGCACCGCGCGCCGCCAGCGCCGCGGGTGCCTCCGCGCTGCTGTTGCTGCCGCAGTTCTTTAGGCCCAAATGTAAACAAAGAAAATGGCCGCTTCCCGCCCTCTGCAGCTACGATATGCGGGGGGGTGGAGGTGCCGTGGACTCTTGTCTCATTTAGACTTTTAATTAGTTTCCCCCCTTGCGCTCTCTTCCCGCGGGGTGTCCCACGCTCTGTTCCCTTTTGCACCTCCTCTCCCACTCAGGCGTGCGCATCACAGTGTCCGTCCCAGGGCGGGTTTGGGGAGGGGTGGTGGCTGGCGCCGCGGGACTGGACGGATGCCGTCTCACCTCGGTATCCAGCACTGAAGTGTCTGAACTTCCATTAAATCATCCGTTGGTCTGACCTAACTGTCTGGCTCCCCTTGGGCTAAAGCGTGGGGCTCCAGGTGTGCTCTACACGGATCGCCCACGCCTTCCCCGTAGGCATCCCGCGGGATCCCTGCTGCCCCTTTCGCTGCTCCCGCCGACTCCTTGTGGGTATGCTTTTCATACACAGCATTTGTAAATGAGATTTATCTTTTTTTTTAAATTGATTTTATTTATTTGAAAGTCAGAGTTACACAGAGAGAGGAGAGGCAGAGAGAGAGAGAGAGAGAGAGAGGCAGAGAGAAAGAGAGATCTTCCACCTGCTGGTTCCTTCCCCAGATGGCTACAACAGCCAGGACTAGGCCAGGCTGAAGCCAGGAACCAATGAGTCTGTCTGGGTTGGTTTCCCATGTGGGCAGCAGGGCCTCAGGACTTGAGCCATCATTTGCTGCCTCCCCAGGGCATACATTAGCAGGAAGCTGGAGCTGGGAGTGGAGCTGGGACTCAAACCCAGGCACTGATGTGTGGTGTGGGTTTCCCAAGTGGCATTTCAATGGCGATGTCAAATGCCTGCCCTTAGATTCCTTTCTTTGCTATTCCCTTCATGTAGGGTGGAAGATTGGGTCACTGAAGACACAGATACTTGCACTTCATATGTCATCTTCAAATCAGAATCCTACCATGTTATTTGGTCTTGGTATCACTCATAGGAAGGAAAATAGGACCACTCGATGCACTGCATTTTCTCACAGCTTTATTGAGATATGAATGACTTGATAACTTCATGTCCAAAAAGATGATAATTTGTGGCTGGCATTGTGGTGAGATAGGATAAGCTGCTGCTGCCACAGCAGCATCCTGTATGAGCTGCTCTGCTGCCGATCCAGCTCCCTGCTAAAGCACCTGGGAAAGCAGTGAAAGATGGCCTGAGTGCTTGGGCCCCTGCACCCATGTCTGCATGTGGGAGACCCAGATGGAGTTCCAGGCTCCTGGCTTTGGCCTGGCCCAGCCCTGGCCACTGTAGCCATTTGGGATGTCTTTTGTTTTTTTTAATTAAATTGATTTGAAAGGCAAAGTTACAGAGAGAGAAAATGAGAGAGAGGTAGAGAGAGAGAGAGAGAGAGAGAGAGAGAGAGCTTCCTTATGATAGTTTACTACCCAAATGAACTCAACAGCTAGAGCTGGGACAATCCGAAGCCAGGAGCCAGGAGTTTCTTCCAGGTTTCCATGTGGGTGCAGGGCCCTAAGCACTTGAGCCATCCTCTGCTACTTCTTTCAGGCCTTAAGCAGGGAGATGGATCAGAAGTGGAGCAGCTGAGACTTGTACCGGCAACCATATGGGATGCCAGTGTTCAGGTGGTGGTTTTACCTGCTACACGACAGCAAACACTCCAATAAATCTGTTTGGAAAAGTACAATTTTATGAGTTTTGATATATGAATACACTCATGAAACCATTTTCCCAATTGAAATAATGAAGCTGACTATGGACTCAGAAGGTTTTTTGTTTTTGTTTTTTAAAATCTATTTTATTTGTTTCAAATAGAGTTACAGAGAGGGGCAGAGCTAGAGAGGCCTTCCATCCACTGGTTCACTCCCCAAATATCCACAAGTGCCTGAGCTGAGCTCATCTGAAGCCAGGAGCTTCTTTTGGGTCTCCCACGTGGGTAGAGGGGCCCAAGGAGTTGGTCCATCTTCCACTGCTTTTCCAGGCCATAGCAGAGAGCTGGATCAGAAGTGGAGCAGCCGGGACCTGAACTGGTGCCGCTATGGATTGCAGGTGCTGCAGGCTAGGGCTTAAACCCACTGTGCCACAGCGCTGGCCCCAACCCAGAAGTTTGATTGCATGCCTTCGAAATCCCTTCCTCTCCACCTAGTTCCACCTTCATCCTGTTGGAACTCAACTGGACACGAGTCTAGCCATCTTGGATGTCACCACCATCTTGCCCTCTAAGTTTCCCTGGAGGTCATTCTAATCCATATGGGGTAAAGAAAGTCATCAAGGTAAACCATTGGGCTTATCTTGCTGGCTGGACCCTGGAATGTCTCTTGTCTGATGCCTGGAATGTTGATATTTCTTGAGAAATCCAGATGCATTTAGGGTAGTCACAGGCCAGCTTTGTCTATAAGAGCCCTTCGTCTTGCAGCCACTGGAGACCACTCTTCTGTCTGTACTCCCAGTGTATTACAGCTGGTGTGATTTTGGATGTGTCCTAGGCAGCTGATTCTTGTATGCTGGGTTTTCCCAAACAGAAGCCAGCACAGCCAGATTTCTGTGCATGGATTAGCTATCATTTCTAGCACTGGATGTAGATGGACCCCTGCCCTGTGCACTTTGTTTTATTTCTTTCACTCGTCACAGTTATTTTGATTGCTGCATATCATTGTGCAATATTTTTATTACTTTTGATTGCTTAGAAATGTTTCATTATATGGATATGCCAGAACTTGTCTATTTCAGCTTTTGTGGATATTTGGGTTGTACCCAATATTTGCTTACTGGCTCCAAATTATTTTTTTTGAGAGTCAGAGTTAGTGTGAGAGAGACAGAGACAGAGAGAAAGGTCTTCCTTCAGTTGGTTCACCCTCCAACTGGCCGCTACAGCCGGCGCTGCACCGATCTGAAGCTTCTTCCTGCTCTCCCATTCGGGTGCAGGGCCCAAGGTGGCTCCAAATTAGTTCAATATTTTTGGTTTAAAAGTATATCCTTTCTTCATTGAATTACCTTGGCTTTGCTAGTGAATTGATCTTACATGTATGAATTTATCTCAGGACTTTCTATTTTTTAAAGATTGATTTATTTATCTGAAAGTGTGACAGAGAGAGGAAAGGAGACACACAGAGAGGGAGAGAGAGAGAGACAGAGAGAGAGACAGAGAGAGTTTTCCAGTGGGTGGTTTTTCTCCACACCGGCATTATGGCCAGAGCTGCATTGATCTGAAGCTAAGAGCCAGGAGCTTCTTCTGGGTCTCCCATGTGGGTGCAGGGGCCCAAGGACTTGGGACATCTTCTACTGCTTTCCCAGGCCATAGCAGAGAGCTGGATCAGAACTGCAGCTGCTGGGTCTCAAACCGCCACCCGTATGGGATGCCTGTGCTGCAGGTGAGGGCTTAGCTCACTACCCCACAGCACCAGCACCCCAGTAACAACACTTAATGTGGCATCTTGGTTAATCATACAGTTTTCTGGTTACTCTAGCTACATCCAGTTGTCTTAAACTGATTGGGTTGAGATTTTGTCCCTTCTTAAGAGTCCTGGTTAATATTTTGCCACTGTGGGGCCAGCGCTATGGTGGAATAGGTTAAGCTTCCCCCTGTGGTGCTGGCATCCCGTGTAGAGGCATCAGTCGAATCCTGGCTGCTCTACTTCTGATCTGGCTTCCTGCTAATGTGCCTGGATAGAGCAATGGACCCCTGAACCCACTTGGGAGACCCAGAAGAAGCTCCAGGCTTCAGATTGGCACATCTCTGTCTGTTTCGGCCACTTGGGGAGTGAATCAGCAGATAGAAGCTCTCTCTCTCTCTCTCTCTCTCTAACTCTGCCTATCAAATATATGAATAAAATCTTAAATATATATCTTGCCACTGTGTCATCCCCCTCTGTCTCTGTCCATGGACACACCCTCCCCCTCCTCTGCAGAAAGCTCCACCCCTTTCCACCCTCTGGGTGTGACCTCACACACCTCTGGGTTCTACTGTATCCTGGAGCCAAGGCTATTGAGTGGGCGGGCTCTTCAGCAGTTCATTTTCTCCTGGATGGTGGACAGACCTCAGCGAAGATGAGCAGAGCTCTGATCTTCTGTGTTTTCCTCTTGGTTTTCTGGTGAGATACCAAGCCTCATCCTATCAACCTGATCGAAGCCAAGAGCCAGGAGCTTCTTCTGGGTCTCCCATATGGGTGCAGAAGCCCAAGGACCTGGGCCAACCTCTACTGCTTTCCCAGGCCATAGCAGAAAGCTGGATCAGAAGTGGAGCAGCTGGGTCTCAAACAGGCGCCCGTGTGGGATGCCTGTGAGGCAGGTGAGGGCTTAGCTCACTACCCCACAGCACCAGCCCCCCAGTAACAACACTTAATGTGGCATCTTGGTTAATCATACAGTTTCTCTGGTTACTCTAGCTACATCCAGTTGTTTTAAGCTGCTTGGGTTGAGTTTTTGTCCCTCACTTCTGCAGAGTCCTGGTTAATATTTTGCCACTGCGGGCCCAGCACTATGGTGTAATAGGATAAGCTTCCACCTGTGGTGCTGGCATCCCATGTACAGGCATCAGTTTGAATCCTGGCTGCTCTACTTCTGCTCTGGCTTTCTGCTAATGTGCCTGGATAGAGCAATGGACCCCTGTACATATTTGGGAGACCCAGAAGAAGCTCCAGGCTTCAGATTGGCCCATCTCTGTCTGTTTTTGCCACTTGGGGAATGAACCAGCAGATATAAGCTCTCTCTCTCTCTCTTCACTCTCTAACTCTGCCTCTCAAATATATGAATAAAATCTTAAATATATCTTGCCACTGTGTCAACCCCCTCTGTCTCTATCCATGGACACGCCCTCCCCATCCTCTGCAGATAGCCCTGCCCCTGCCCCGCCGTCTGGGTGTGACCTCACAGTCCTCTGGGTTCTACTGTATCCTGGAGCCAAGGCTATTGAGTGGGCGGGCTCTTCAGCAGTTCATTTTCTCCTGGATGGTGGACAGACCTCAGCGAAGATGAGCAGAGCTCTGATCTTCTGTGTTTTCCTCTTGGTTTTCTGGCGAGATACCAAGCCTAACCCTATCAACCTGATCGAAGGTACTGTCCCAGTGCATCTGTGTGACAGCAAGCGATTCTGGGAGCCCACATCTGGTGCTGGTGTGGTGGCCCAGGCATTCCCCCTGCGTGCCATCTTACCTCCCTACACTTGCCATTAGGGATTTAGTGCTTGCAAGAGGGGAGTAACCTCAAAAGTTTTCCAAATTTTGAAGCTTACTTAAAGTTCAGAGCTCCATGGGGTCATAGCATACGTGTGCTTTTTAACTTTTGATTACAGAAGTTGTCTCAATCTTTTTGTTTATTTATTTGGAAGGTAGAGTGATGGGGTGGGGGTGGGGAGAGACAGAGTGTTAGAAAAAGGCAAAGAACAAAGAAGTGACAGAATACGAACTTGCAGCCAGACCAAATTGACTCAAAGAAAATAAACTCGCAGAGGTCAACCAACTGCCATTGAGTATACAGACCCAACACGTAGCAATGGCCCAGACCCCAGCATACCTGGCCATTTTGTATCTTAGGTCGGCTAGGGGTGGGTATGGGGGGCAGTAGACAGAGATGAGCTTCTCCATACTGATTCTCCAAGTTTGGCCCACTGGCCTTCAAACCCGGGGGAGAATGCAGGGGGTGAGACTGAACTGGTCTCTTGAAAGAAGGCAGGGGTAACAAAAACCTAGAATGGCTGAGAGGTATATGTCCTTGTTCCCTCACAGGGAGAGAGATATCATTCATGTGCTGGTTCACTCCTGAAGGCTTCAATAGCCAGGACTTGCCCTAGCCAAATTCAGCTGCCTGGACTCCCATCTGGATTTGCTACATGGGTGCAGGGACCCAAGCACTTGGGCCATCTTTTGCTGCTTTCCTAGGCACATCTCACATCATGTTAAATTTTCTTTAAAAAAGATAGTTTTATTTGAAAGGCAGAGCTATAGAGAGAGAGAGAGGGAGAGACACAGAGAGATCTTTTTATCTGCTGTTTCACTTCGCAGATGGCAGTAATGACCAGGGCTGGGTCAGATGGGAACATGGAGCCAGGAGCTTCTTCCAGGTTTTCCCATTGAATGCAGGGGCCCAAACTCTTGGCCATTAGTATGGAGCTGGCTTTATTTGCTACTCCATGACGCCGGTCCTACACATCACTTTAAAAATAGCAGCTTTATAGAGATAAAATTCACATACTATAAAATTTACCCTTTTGAAAGTATGTAATTCAGTGAGTTCTAGTATACTCACTAAATTGTGAATCATCATTATCTAGGTATTTTATTTTAAAGGTTATTTAGTTGCAAATCAGTTACAGAGAGAGAGAACTTCCATTTGCTGGTGTATTCCCCAGGTGCCTGCAATGATGAGAGTTGGGCCATGCTGAACCCAGAGCTTCTTCCAGGTCTCCCACATTGGTGCAGAGACCCAAGCCCTTGTGCCGTCCTCCATTGCTTTCTCAAGCCCTTAACAGGGAGCTGGATTGCAGGTAGAGCAGCTGGGACTTAAGTAAGCAGTCATATAGGATGCTGGTGGTGTAGGCAGTGACTTTATCTGCTACACCACAATGCCGGTCGCTTTATTTTATTAAAAAAAGCATTTATGTATCTGAAATGCAGAGTTACAGAGGTAAAAGAGAGACAGACAGATAGAGCAATCTTTCACTGATTGGTTCATGCCCTGTTGGCTGCAGCAGCCAGGTCTGGGCCAGGCTGAAGCCAGGAACCTGAAACTCCACTTGGGTCTCCCACATGGGTACAGGGGCAAAAGTACTTCGATCATCTCCCACTGCTTTCCCAGGCACATTAGCAGGGAACTGGATTGGAAGTGGAGCAGCTGGGATTTGAACAGGCACGCACATTGATGATAGTGGTGCAACACAACTTGTCTCCCTAATTTTCATTTTTTTCTGATTTATTATTTATTGGAAAGGCAGAGTTAGAGAGTGAGAGAGAGGGAGAGATTGAGAGGGAGGAAGAGACAGAGAGAGAAAAAGATCTTCCATCTGCTGGTTTATTCCCCAAATTGCAGCAATGCTTTGGTCTGGGTCTTCTACATGGGCGGCAGAGCCATCTTCTGCTGCTTTCCCAGGTGCATCAGCAGAAAGCTGGTTTGGAAGTGGAGCAGCTGAGACTCTAACCAGCACCCATATGGAATACCAGTGTTACAGGCGGGGACTTAACCCACTGTGCTATAGAGCCAGCCCCATTAGCTAGCTCTAGAACTCTTTCATCACCCCAGAAAGGAGCCATGTGCCTGCAGTAGTTGTTCCCCATTCTGCTTTCCCCTGGCTTCTTTGGCTTGCTGTGTTGCTAGGACTCATCTAGGTGGTAGCCTGTGTGAGAATTTCATGCCCAGTAAGGCTGAGTACTGTCACTTTATGAAGAGTGACTACATTCATTCTCTCTCTCTCTCTCTTTTGACAGAGTTAGACAGTGAGAGAGAGAGAAACAGGGAGAAAGGCCTTCCTTCCATTAGTTCAACCCCCAAATGGCCGCTATGGCCAGCACAGTGCTGATCCAAAGCCAGGATCCAGGTGCTTCCTCCTGGTCTCCCATGCAGGTGTAGGGCCCAAGCACTTGGGCCATCCTGCACTGCCCTCCCAGGCCATAGCAGAGAGCTGGACTAGAAGACGAGCCACTGGAACAGAACCAGTGCCCCAACTGGGACTAGAACCCAGAATACCGGCTCCACAGGCAGAGGATTAGCCTAGTGAATCACGGTGCTGGCCCATTTTGTTTCTTACATGTGCATGGGCATTTGGGTTGTTTTCAGCGTTTGGATATTATGAAAACTCCTGTTCTGAAAAGTGACCTGGATCTCCTTCCTCGATGTTTAGTCACCTCCTGCTTTTAGAACCATTTTTGCTATTTTACTAAACTTAACTGGCTGACCACATTCCTTGCAATTCTCTGTGTTAGGTCACTGGGTATGTAAAAGATGAAGCAGCAAACACAGCCCTCCTGCTAGAGGAAACTGCAGGGCTGTTCTCCCAACATTAAGCGTGCCAACATCACCAAAGGAATCAGAGGCACCTGCGTGGAGGCCAGGGCACCAGTGTGCTGTGAGCGGTGGCTCAGATCTCGCATGCAGGAGCTACATCACTGTAAATGGTGAAATTATCCATGGCAGTATAGCATAGAAAGGGAAGGAACTGAGCACTCTTGTGAGAAGTTTAAAACCCAAAGGGTTGGCCAGCACTGTGGTTTCTCCTCTTCCAGTCCAGCTCTCTGCTGTGGCCCGGGAAGGCAGTGGAATATGGCCGAGTTGGAAGCACCCGTCACTTGGCTATGGATTGGTGCAGTGCGCCAGCTGTAACAGCCATTTGGGGGGTGGACCAATGGAGATAGGAAGACCATTCTCTCCCTCTCTCTCTCTCTCTCTCTCTCTCTCTCTCTCTTGCTAACTCTGCCTGAAAAAGAAAAAAGAAACCAAAGGCTGTTTATGATCTTTTACTCATGAGCATACTGGATGAGTCATGCTGGCATTGTATAGATTCTTTTTTTTTTTTAAGATTTATATATTAATTTGAAAGACAGAGTTAAGAGAGGCAGGGACAAAGAGGGAGAGAGACAGAAAGGGGTCTTCCATCTCCAGGTTCACTCCCCAGATGGCAGCAATGGCTGGGGCTGTGCAGATCCAAAGCCAGGAGCCAGGAGCTAGGAGCTTCTTAAGGGTCTCCCATTCCAGTGCAAAGGCCCAAGGACTGTGTTAAGATATAAAAGGAATTGAACGAGTCTGTGTCCATATCCTCAGGCACACACGTGGGTCGATGCCGGATGACTAAAGGGGATCCTCGTCCAGGCTGACCCAGGGAGCACTTTCCTCACAGCTGAATTTACTTCCTCCACAGGACCAACCAATAAATTTTCCTCAAGCATTAAAAATCAGGATGAAGGTTTGGCTAAAGTATTTGGTAAGTAGCCTTGCTCATCCCTGGTTGTTTCCAAGGGGACCTGTTCCTTCTGCTTAGGGGGCAAAGCGAGTGCTTTGTTTTCAGGCTAGACACTGCTCCAATGAATGCCAAAGTCCCCAGAAATAAGCCAAGCCCAGGGGAGAAAACATGGGAAAGGCCCTGTTCCTCATAGCGGTGAGGCTCCTCCATCTGGGAGCCCCTCGCAGGTGCAGAGAGTACACCACAGACCAGCTGCATCCACCCGCCCCTTCTAGAGGGTGGAGCCCTGCAGTCACCCTGGACCTTCTCTCAGGGCCTCTCTTCCCTGCCTGAGGCTGAGGGTGAGTCAATCCTGGGGAGATAGTTACAAAGAGGCATCAACCCTGCCCCGGCATCGGGCGTGGGATGTTTGTGCAGTGGATGTTAGAGTCCTTCGGTTGGCTCCAGGCAGGGGCTGACTGATGTACTGGAAATCTCTCATTTAACCTGAGATCAGCTAAGGCCAGGCCCAGGCCATTGCCTTCAGCAGAGGCCTGAGGCTGAGAAAGGTCTGGGCCCCAGCTTTGAGCTGAGGGAAGCCTGGCCGGAATTTGGTGAGTTCTCCATGGTGCTATGATTAGAGTCAGGCTGAGGGCCACCTCTGGCAGGAGAGAGAACTCCTGGGAGAGTGAGCGAGCGAGCACTGCTGGTTCCTCCCAGGTTGGTGCTGTTAGATCAGAGGTGCCTGGCCACCTTTGCCTACCAGAGGGGCACCTCTCCACACATGGCACACTCTTTGTCAAAGGAGCTGCCCCAGGTCAGGACCTCTGGATTTGTCCTGCTTCTACCAGCGCTCCCAAAGAGGGCTCAGCTAGAAGGCACTACCCACTGACTGTCAGTTGTCCAGCCCTGACAGAGGAGTGGATGAGGTTATTCTCACAGGTGCACCAGCTGTTTGTTCAGCAAGTGCTGTCTAGGATCCAGAGGCCTGTTCTGTGGTGGCCCTAGCGTCACAGCCCCTCATGTGTCAGAGGGGAGTGAGCGACTCTGGAGATGGGAATCTGGGCCAGGGTTTGGGAGGATCCTGTCATGACCCGTAAAGTAACTACCGACCTGCTGGTGCCTGAGCCGTAGCCCAGTAAGGCACCGCTCCACTCAGCAACTTCCATCTGGGTGGCGTTTCAGGAACTTGTAGGTCCAAATACATTCATCATGGGGCGGAGGAGGTGAGAAATTTCTGTTTACTCCTGCTGAAGCTGATGGTGATTTTTCTCCTGTCTATTGAAAGAGCCTGTTGCATGTAGTGGGCAAACCCTCACCCAGGAACAAAAGCCGTGAAAATGGACTTGGAATAGGGATGATGTGAATGCTTATCCTGTGGCTTAGCAAAATAAAGCTAGAGGGAAGTAAAACTCTGTTTCCTGGAGAAAGCTTTAGATGGGAAGAGAACTTAATATGAGGAGTCTTCAAAAAGTTCATGGAAAAACACAGCATAGGAAAAAAGCATGCATGGATTTCAAATGTTTTGCTACAAAAGCAAACTTTCCCTTTAGTTCTATTTTCCACAAACATTTTGAAGTACCCACATATTAAAAAAGTAACTCTGAAGTATTAGCCACTGTTTCACAAGCAAAGAGCTCCACCAGCTTATAGAATTTGTTAAGCTTCCCTTCTACTCCACAGCCTCCATTCAGATTTCGTGGGTATACTTTTCATACACAGCATTTGTAAATGAGATATCTTTTTTTTAAACAAACTTGATTTTGTTTAATTGAAAGTCAGAGTTACACAGAGAGAGGAGAGGCAGAGAGAGAGAGAGAGAGAGAGAGATCTTCCACCTGCTGGTTCCTTCCCCAGATGGCTACAACAGCCAGGGCTGGGCCAGGCTGAAGCCAGGAACCAATGAGTTTGTCTGGGATTGTTTCCCATGTGGGCAGCAGGGCCTCAGGACTTGAGCCATCATTTGCTGCCTCCCCAGGGCATACATTAGCAGGAAACTGGAGCTGGGAGTGGAGCTGGGACGCAAACCCAGGCACTGATGTGTGGTGTGGGTGTCCCAAGTGGCATTTCAATGGCGATGTCAAAATGCCTGTCCTTAGATTCCTTTCTTTGCTATTCCCTTCAAGTAGGGTGGAAGATTGGGTCATTGAAGACACAGATACTTGCACTTCATATGTCATCTTCAAATCAGAATCCTACCATGTTATTTGGTCTTGGTATCACTCATAGGAAGGAAAATAGGACCACTTGATGCACTGCATTTTCTCACAGCTTTATTGAGATATATGAATGACATGATAACTGCATGTCTAAAAAGATGATAATTTGGGGCTGGCATTGTGGTGAGATAGGAAAAGCTGCTGCTGCCAAGCAGCATCCTGTATGAGCTGCTCTGCTGTAGATCCTGCTCCCTGCTAAAACACCTGGAAAAGCAGTGAAAGATGGCCCGAGTGCTTGGGCCCCTGCACCCATGTCTGCATGTGGGAGACCCAGATGGAGTTCCAGGCTCCTGGTTTGGCCTGGCCCAGCCCTGGCCATGTGGCCTTTTGGGATGTCTTTTTTTAATTAGATTTATTTGAGAGACAAAGATAGAGAGAGAGTAAATGAGAATGAGGGAGAGAGAGAGACAGAGAGAGAGAGCTTCCATACGATAGTTTACTCCCCAAATGACCTCAACTGCTGGAGCTGGGACAATCCGATCCAGGAGGCAAGAGTTTCATCCAGGTCTCCCATGTGGATGTAGGAGCCTAAGCACTTGAGCCATCCTCTGCTACTTCTTTCAGGCCTTTAGCAGGGAGATGGATCAGAAGTGGAGCAGCTGAGACTTGAACCGACACCCATAAAGGATGCCAATGTTCAGGTGGCGGTTTTACCTTCTACACGACAGCACAGGTTCCAATAAGTCTGTTTAGAAAAGTACAATTTTATGAGTTATGATATATGAATACACTCATGAAACCATTTTTAATTGAAATAATGCAGCTGACTATTGACCCAGAAGGTTTTTTGTTTTTGTTTTTTAAAGATCTATTTTATTTGTTTGAAAGACAGAGTTACAGAGAGGGGTAGAGCTAGAGAGGCCTTCTATCCGCTGGTTCACTCCCCAAATGTCCACAATGGTCCAAGCTGAGCTCATCTGAAGCCAGGAGCTTCTTTTTAGTCTCTCACGTGGGTTCAGGGGCCCAAGGAGTTGATCCAACTTCCACTGCTTTTCCAAGCCATAGCACAGAGCTGGATCAGAAGTGGAGCAGCCGGGACTTGAACTGGTGCCCATATGGATTGCTGGTGCTGCAGGCTAGGGCTTTAACCCGCTGTGTCACTGCGCTGGCCCCAACCCAGAAGTTTTATTGCGTGCCTTCTAAATCCCTTCCTCTCCTCCTAGTTCCACCTTCATCCTGTTGGAACTCAACTGCTCAAGGGTCTAGCCATCTTGGATGTCACCACCATCTTGCCCTCTAAGTTTCCCTGGAGGTCATTCTAATCCATATGGGGTAAAGAAAGTCATCAAGGTAAACCACTGGGCTTATCTTGCTGGCTGGACCCTGGACTGTCTCTTGTCTGATGCCTGGAATGTTAATATTTCTTGAGAAAGTCCAGATGCATTTAGGTTAGTCACAAGCCAGCTTTGTCTATAAGAGCCCTTCGTCTTGCAGCCACTGGAGACCACTCTTCTCTCTGTAAATCCCTCTAATCCCAGTAGATTACAGCTGGTGTGATTTTGGATGTGTCCTAGGCAGCTGATTCTTGTATGCTGGGTTTTCCCAAACACAAGCCAGCACAGCCAGCTTTCTGTACATGATTAGCTGTCATTTCTAGCCCTGGATGTAGATGGACCCCTGCCCTGTGCACTTTTATTTCTTTCACTCGTCACAGTTATTTTGATTGCTGCATATCATTGTGCAATATTTTTATTACTTTTGATTGCTTAGAAATGTTTCATTATATGGATATGCCAGAACATGTCTATTTCACCTTTTGTGGATATTTGGGTTGTCCCCAATGTTTCCTTATTGCACTGCCTCCAAATTATTATTTTTATTGACAGGCAGAGTTAGTGTGAGACAAAGAGAGACAGAGAGAAAGGTCTTGCTTCAGTTGGTTCACCCTCCAAATGGCTGCTACAGCCGGTGCTGCACCGATCTGAAGCTTCCTCCTGGTCTCCCATTCAGGTGCAGGGCCCAAGGTGGCTCCAAATTATTTCAATATTTTTTGTTTAAAAGAATGTCCTTTCTTCATTGAATTACCTTGTCACCTTTGCTAGTGAATTGAGCTTACATGTATGAATTTATCTCAGGACATTCTATTTTTGAAAGATTTATTTATTTATCTGAAAGTGTGACAGAGAGAGTAAAGAAGACACATAGAGAGGGAGAGAGGAAGAGAGAGAGAGAGATAGAAACAGTTTTCCATTGGCTGGTTTACTCTCCACATGGCCCAATGGCCAAAGCTGCACTGATCTGAATCCAGAGCCAGGAGATTCTTCTGGGTCTGCCATGTGGTTTCAGGGGCCCAAGGACTTGGGCCATCTTCTACTGCTTTCCCAGGCCATAGAAGAGAGCTGGATCAGAAGTGGAGCAGCCAGGTCTCAAACAGGAGCCCAGATTGGATGCCTGTGCTGCAGGTGAGTGCTTAGCTCACTACCCCACAGCACCAGCCCCCCAGTAACAACACTTAATGTGGCATCTTGGTTAATCATACAGTTTTTCTGGTTATTCTAGCTACATCCGGTTGTCTTAAGCTGATTGGGTTGAGATTTTGTCCCTCACTTCTGAAGTGTCCTGGTTAATATTTTGCCACTGTGGGGCCAGCGCTATGGTGTAATAAGTTAAGCTTCCACCTGTGGTGCTGGCATGCCATGTACAGGCATCAGTTCGAATCCTGGCTGCTCTACTTCCCATCTGGCTTCCTGCTAATTTGCATGGTTAGAGCAATGGACCCTGCACCCATGTGGAGACCCAGAAGAAGCTCCAGGCTTCAGATTGGTTGATTTCTGTCTGTTTTCTCATTATTTTTATTTATTTGGGATGTAGAGTGATGGGGTGGGGTGGGGAGAGACAGAGTTTAGAAAAAGTCAAACAACAAAGAGGAGACAGAGTACGAACTTTCAGCCCGACCAAATTTACTCAAAGTAAATAAAGTCTCAGAGGTCAACCAACTGAACCATCAGATGGAAGCTCTCTCTCTCTCGCTCTCTCTCTTTGCCTCTCAAATATATGAATAAAATCTTAAATAAATATCTTGCCGCTGTGTTATCCCCCTCTGTCCCTGTCCATGGACAAGCCCTCCCCTCCTCTGCAGATATCCCAGCTCCTGCCCCGCCCTCTGTTTGTGACCTCAGAGACCTCTGGGTTCTACCCTAACCTGGAGCCAAGGCTATTGAGTGGGCGGGCTCTTCAGCAGTTCATTTTCTCCTTGATAGTGGACAGACCTCAGCAAAGATGAGCAGAACTCTGATCCTCTGTGTTTTCCTCTTGGTTTTCTGGCGAGATACCAAGCCTCACCCTATCAACCTGATCGAAGGTACTGTCACAGTACATCTGTGTGACAGCGAGCGATTCTGGGAGCAGCATCCGCGGCTGGTGTGTTGGGCCAGGCATTCTCCCTGCCTGCCACCTTACCTCCCTACACTTGCCAGTAGGGATTTAGTGCTTGCAAGAGGGGAGTAACCTCAAAAGTTTTCCAAATTTTGAAGCTTACTTAAACTTTAGAGCTCCATGGGGTTGTAACTTACGTGTGCATTTTAACTTTTGATTACAGAAGTTGTCTCAATCTTTTTGTTTATTTATTTGGAAGGTAGAGTGATGGGTTGGGGGTGGGGAGAGACAGAGTGTTAGAAAAAGACAAAGAACTTAGAGGAGACATAATACGAACTTGCAGCCAGACCAAATTTACTCAAAGAAAATAAACTTGCAGAGGTCAACCAACTGCCATTGAATACACAGACCCAACACTTAGCAAAGGCCCAGACCCCAGCTGGCCTGCCCATTTTGTATCTTAGGTGGGCTAGGGGTGGGGATGGGGGGCAGTAGACAGAGATGAGCTTCTCCATGCTGATTCTCCAAGTTTGGCCCACTGGCCTTCAAACCTGGAGGAGGATGCAGGGGGTGAGACTGTACTTGTCTCTTGAAAGAAGGCAGGGGTTACAAGAACCTAGAATGGCTGAGAGGTATATGTCTTTGTTCCATCACAGGGAGAGAAAGATTTTTCATGTGCTGGTTCACCCCTGAATCTTCAACAGCCAGGACTGGGCCAAGGGAAATTCAGCTGCCTGGACTCCCATCTGTATTGGCTACATGTGTGCAGGGATCCAAGCACTTGGGGTATGTTTTTCTGCTTTCCTAGGCACATCTCACATCATTTTAAATTTTCTTTAAAAAAGATAGTCTTATTTGAAAGGCAGAGCTATAGAGAGAGAGAGAGAGAGGGAGAGACACAGAGAGAACTTTTTATCTGCTGTTTCGCTTTGCAGATGGCAGAAATGACCAGGGCTGGGTCAGATGGAAACAAGGAGCCAGGAGCTTCCTCCAGGTCTTCCCGTTGGATGCAGGGGCCCAAACTCTTGGCCATTAGTATGGAGCTGGCTTTATTCGCTACTCCATGACGCTGGTCCAACACATCCCTTTGCAAATAGCAGGTTTATGGAGTTAAAATTCACATACTATAAAATTTACCCTTTTGAAAGTATGTAATTCAGTGAGTTCTAGTATACTCACTAAGTTGTGAATCATCATCATCTAGGTATTTTATTTTAAATATTATTTATTTGCAAATCAGTTACAGAGAGAGAGATCTTCCATTTCCTGGTTCATTCCCCAGGTGGCTGCAATGTTGAGAGTTGGGCCAGGCTGAATCCAGAGATTCTTCCAGGTCTCCCACATTGGTGTAGGGACCCAAGCACTTGTGCCATCCTCCATTGCTTTCTCAAGCCATTAACAGGGAGCTGGATTGCAGGTAGGGCAGCTGGGACTTAAGTAAGCAGTCATACGGGATGCTGGTGGTGCAGGCAGTGACTTTATCTGCTATACCACAATGCCACTCCCTTTATTTTATTTAAAAAAATAGTTATGTATCTGAAAGGCAGAGTTACAGAGGAAAAAGAGAGACAGACAGATAGAGCAATCTTTCATTGATTGGTTCATGCTCCAGTTGGCTGAAACAGCCAGGTCTGGGCCAGGCTGAAGCCAGGGACCTCAAACTCCACTTGGGTCTCCTACATTGGTACAGGGGCCCAAGTACTTGGATCATCTCTCACTGCTTTCCCAGGCACATTAGCAGGGACTAGATTTAAAGTGGAGTACCTGGGACTGGAACAGGCACTCATATGGGATGCTAGTGGTGCACCACAACTTGGCTCCCTAATTTTCATTTTTTTCAGATTTATTTTTTACTTGAAAGATGGAGTTAGAAAGAGAGAGAGAGAGAGAGAGAGAGAGAGAGAGAGAGAGAGAGAGAGGAAGTGACAGAGAGAGAAAATGATCTTCCATCTGCTGGTTTATTCCCCAAATGGCTGCAAAGGTGTGGTCTGGGTCTCCTACATGGGCGGGAGGGCCATCTTCTGCTGCTTTCCCAGGTGCATCAGCAGGAAGCTGGATTGGAAGTGGAGCAGCTGAGACTCTAATAGTACCCATATGGGATGGCAGTGTTACAGGCGGGGACTTAACCCACTGTGCCACAGAGCCGGACCCCATTATCTAGTTCTAGAACTCTTTCATCACCCCAGAAAGGAGCCATGTGCCTGCAGTAGTTGTTCCCCATTCTGCTTTCCCCTGCCTTCTTTGGCTTTCTGTGTTTCCAGGACTCATCTAGGTGGTAGCCTGTGTGAGAACTTCATGCCTTGTAAGGCTGAATACTGTCCCGTTGTGAGGACAGAATACATTCTTTCTCACTCTCTCTCTCTCTCTCTCTCTCTCTCTCTCTCTCTTTTGACAGGCAGAGTTAAACAGTGAGAGAGAGAGAGACAGGGAGAAAGGCCTTCCTTTCGTTGGTTCACCCCCGAAATGTCTGCTATGGCTGGCGCTGCGCTGATCCAAAGCCAGAATCCAGGAGCTTCCTCATGCTCACCCATGCAGGTGTAGGGCCCAAGCACTTGGGCCATCCTGCACTTTCCTCCCAGGCCATAGCAGTGAGCTAGACTAGAAGAGGAGCTACCGGGACAGAACCGGCACCCCAGCCGGGACTAGAACCCTGAATACCGGCTCCAAGGCAGAGGATTAGCCTAGTGAGCCACGGAGCTGGCCCATTTTGTTTCTTACAAGTGCATGGGCATTTGGGGTGTTTTCACCATTTGGATAGTATGACAACTCCTGTTCTGAAAAGTGACCTGGATCTCCTTCCTCAATGTTTAGTCACCTCCTGCTTTTAGAACCACTTTTGCTATTTTATTAACTTAATTGGCTGACCACATTCCTTGCAGTTCTCTGTGTTAAGTCACTGGGTATGTAAAAGCTGAAGCAACAAACACAGCCCTCTTGTTGAAGGAAACTGCAGGGCTGTTCTCCCAGCATTAAGTGCGCCAACATCACCAAGGGAATCAGAGGCACCTGCCAGGAGCCAGGGCAGCAGAGTGCCGTGAGCGGGGGCTCAGACATCTCATACAGAAGCTACGTCACTTTAAATGGTGACACTATCCATCGCAGGATAGCATAGAAAGGGAAGGAACTGAGCACTCTTGTGAGAAATTTAAAACCCAAAGGGTTGGCCAGTGCCGTGGTTGCTCCACTTCCAGTCCAGCTCTCTGCTGTGGCCCGGGAAAGCAGTGGAGGAAGGCCTAGGTGGCAGCACAAGGCTCCTGGCTTCAGATCGGCGCAGTGCGCCGGCTGTAACAGCCATTTGGGGGGTGAACTAATGGAGAAAGGAAGACCTTTCTCTCTGTCTCTGTCTCTCTTGCTAACTCTGCCTGAAAAAAGAAAAACGAAAAAAAAAGGGTGTTTATGAATTTTTACTCATGAGCATACTGGATGCGTCACGCTGGCTTTGTATCGATTCTTTTTTTGTTTTATTTTAAGATTTATGTATTTATTTGAAAGACAGAGTTACAGAGAGGCAGGGTCAGAGAGGGAGAGAGAAAGAAAGGGGTATTCCATCTGTTGGGTCACTCCCCAGATGGCTGCAATGGCTGGGGCTGTGCCAATCCGAAGCCAGGAGCCAGGAGCTTCTTCCAGGTCTCCCATGCCTTTGCAGGTGCCCAAGGAATGTGTTAAAATAGAAAAGGCGTTGAATGTGTGTGAGTGTGTTGTGTGTGTGTGTCCGTATTCTCAGGCACCCACGGGGTCGATGCCTGGTGACTAAGGGGGACCCCCGTCCAGGCAGACCCAGGGAGCACTTTCCTCACAGCTGAATTTACTTTCTCCACAGGCCCAACCAATAAATTTTCCTCAAGCATTAAAAATGAGGATGAAGGTTTGGCTAAAGCATTTGGTAAGTAGCCCTGCTCATCCCTGGTTGTTTCCAAGGGGCCCTGTTCCTGCTGCTTAGGGGGCAACGTGAGTGCTTTGTTTTCAGGCTAGATGCTGTTCCTCTGAATGCCAAAGTCCCTAGAAATTAAGCCAAGCCCAGGGGAGAAACCACGGGAAAGGCCCTGTTCCTCACAGCGGCCAAGGCTCCTCCATCCGGTAGACCCTCGCATGTGCAGAGAGAATGTGCACCACAGACCAGCTGCATCCACCTGCCCGTTCTGGAGGGCGGGGCCCTTCAGTCACCCTGGACCTTCTATCAGGGCCTCTCATCCCTGCCTGAGGCTGAGGGTGAGACTGTCCTGGGGAGATTGTCACAAAAAGGCATCCCTCCTGCCCAGGCCATCGGGCGTGGGGATGTTTGCACAGTGGATGTTAGAGCCTTTCGGGTCCTCCAGGCTGGGGCTGACTGATGTACTGGAAGTCTCTCATTTAATCCAAGAACAGCTAAGGCCAGGCCCAGGCCATTTCCTTCAGCAGAGACCTGAGGCTGAGACAGGTCTGGCTCCACCTGTGTGCTGAAGGAATCCCGGCCCCATTTTGGTGAGTTCTTCCTGGTGCTGAGAAGAGAGTCAGGCTGAGGGCCACCTCTGGAAAGAGAGAGAGCTCCTGGGAGAGTGAGCAAGCAAGCACTGCAGGTTCCCCCCAGGCTTGTGCTGTTAGATCAGAGGTGCCTGGCCACCTTTGCCTGCAGGAGGAGCACCTATCCACATGGCGCACTCTTTGTCCCAGGAGCTGCCCCAGGTCGGGAACTCTGGGTTTGTCCTGCTTCTGCCAGTGCTCCCAAAGAGAGCTCAGCTAGACAGCACTGCCCGCTGACTGACTGGCAGGTGGCGAGCCCTGACGGATGAGTGGATGAGGTTACTCTCGCAGGTGCACCTACTGTGTGTTCAGCAAGTGCTGTCTAGGAGCCAGAGGGCTGTTCTGTGGTGGCCCCAGCATCACAGCCCCTCGTGTGTCAGAGGGGAGTGAGTGCCTCTGGAGATGGGAGTCTGGGCCAGGGTTTAGGAGGATCCTGTCATTACCCGCCAAGGACCTACCAACCTGCTGGTGACGGTGCCGTAGCCCGAACAGGCAGAGCTCGACTCGGCAGCTTCCATCTGGGTGGTGTTTCAGGAACTTGTATGTCCAAATACATTCAGCACAGGGCAGGGGAGGTAAGAACTTGCTGTTTCCTAATGGTAAAGCTGATGGTGCTTTTTCCTGTGTCTACTGAAAGCACCTGTTGCGTGTAGTGGTTAAACCCTCACGCGGGGCCAACAGCCTTGAAAATGGACTTGGAATAGGGATCATGTGAATGCTGATCCTGTGGCCTAGCAAAATAAAGCAAGAGGGATGTCAAACTCTGTTTCCTGGAGAAAGCTTTAGAAGGGAACAGAACTTAATATGAGGAGTCTTCAAAAAGTTCATGGAAAAACACAGCGTAGGAAAAAAGCATGCATGGATTTCAAATGTTTTGCTACAAAAGCAAACTTTTCCTTTAGTTCTATTTTCCACAAGCATTTTGAAGTACAAACATATTAAAAAAGTAACTCTGAAGTATTAGCCACAGTTTCACAAGCAAAGAGCTCCACCAGCTTATAGAATTTGTTAAGCTTCCCTTATACCCCACAGCCTCCATCCAGATTTCGTGGGTATACTTTTCATACACAGCATTTGTAAATGAGATTTATCTTTTTTTAACAAAATTGATTTTATTTATTTGAAAATCAGAGTTGGCTGGCACCGTGGTTCAACAGGCTAATCCTCTGCCTTGCTGCGCCGGCACACCGGGTTCAAGTCCCGGTCGGGGCGCAGGATTCTCTCCCGGTTGCCCTTCTTCCAGGCCAGCCCTCTGCTGTGGCCCCGGAGTGCAGTGGAGGATGGCCCAAGTGCTTGGGCCTGCACCTACATGGGAGATCAAGAAAAGGCACCTGACATCGGATGAGCGCGGTGCGCCGGCCGCAGCGCGCCAACCGTGGCAGCCACTGGAGGGTGAACCAACGGCAAAAGGAAGTCCTTTCTCTCTGTCTCTCTCTCTCACTGTCCACTCTGCCTTTCAAAAAAAAAAGAAAGTCAGAGATACACAGAGAGAGGAGAGGCAAATAGAGAGAGAGAGAGAAAGAGAGAGAAAGAGAGAGAGAGAGAGAGAGAGATCTTCCACCTACTGGTTCCTTCCCCAGATGGCTACAACAGCCAGGGCTGGGCCAGGCTGAAGCCAGGAACCAATGAGTCTGTCTGGGTTGGTTTCCCATGTGGGCAGCAGGGCCTCAGGACTTGAGCCATCAGTTGCTGCCTCCCCAGGGCATACATTAGCAGGAAACTGGAGCTGGGAGTGCAGCTGGGACTCAAACCCAGGCACTGATGTGTGGTGTGGGTGTCCCAAGTGGCATTTCAATGGCGATGTCAAATGCCTGCCCTTAGATTCCTTTCTTTGCTATTCTCTTCAAGTAGGGTGGAAGATTGGGTCACTGAAGACACAGATACTTGCACTTCATATGTCATCTTCAAATCAAAATCCTACCATGTTATTTGGTCTTGGTATCACTCATAGGAAGGAAAATAGGACCACTTGATGCACTGCATTTTCTCACAGCTTTATTGAGATATGAATGACATGATAACTGCATGTCTAAAAAGATTATAATTTGGGGCTGGCATTGTGGTGAGATAGGATAAGCTGCTGCCACCACAGCAGCATCCCATATGAGCTGCTCCGCTGCAAATCCAGCTCCCTGCTTAAGCACCTGGGAAAGCAGTAAAGATGGTCCGAGTGCTTGGGCCCCTGCACCCATGTCTGCATGTGGGAGACCCAGATGGAGTTCCAGGCTCCTGGCTTTGGCCTGGCCCAGCCCTGGCCATTGTGGCCATTTGGGATGTCTTTTTTTTTTATTAGATTGATTCTAAAGGCAAAGTTACAGAGAGAGAAAATGAGAGAGAGAGAGAGAGAGAAAGAGAGAGCTTCCATACGATGGTTTACTCCCCAAATGACCTCAACAGCTGGAGCTGGGACAATCCAAAGCCAAGAGCCATGGGTTTCTTCCAGGTCTCCCATGTGGGTGTAGGGGTCTAAGCACTTGAGCCATCCTCTGCTACTTCTTTCAGGCCGTTAGCATGGAGCTGGATCAGTAGTGGAGCAGCTGAGACTTCAACCAGCACCCATATGGGATGCCAGTGTTCAGGTGGCGGTTTTACATGCTATACCACAGCACACGCTCCAATAAGTCTGTTTGGAAAAGGAAATTTCATGAGTTTTGATGTATGAATACACTCATGAAACCATTTTCCCAGTTGAAATAATGAAGCTGACTATTGACTCAGAAGGTTTTTTGTTTCTGTTTTTTAAAGATCTATTTTATTTGTTTGAAAGACAGAGTTACAGAGAGGGGTAGAGCTACAGAGGCCTTGCATCTGCTGGTTCAACCCCAAATGTCCTCAATGGTTGAGCTGAGCTCATCTGAAGCCAGGAGCTTCTTTTGGGTCTCCCACGTGGGTACAGGGGCCCAAGGACTTGGGCCATCTTCCACTGCTTTTCCAGGCCATAGCACAGAGCTGGATCAGAAGTGGAGCAGCCAGGCCTTCAACTGGTGCCCATACGGGTTGCTGGTGCTGCAGGCTAGGGCTTTAACCCGCTGTGCCACAGCGCTGGCCCCAACCCAGAAGTTTGATTTCGTGCCTTCTAAATCCCTTCCTCTCCTCCTAGTTCCACCTTCATCCTGTTGGAACTCAACTGGACACGAGTCTAGCCATCTTGGATGTCACCACCATCTTGCCCTCTAAGTCTCCCTGGAGGTCATTCTAATCCATATGGGGTAAAGAAAGTCATCAAGGTTAACCACTGGTCTTATCTTGCTGGCTGGACCCTGGAATGTCTCTTGTCTGATGCCTGGAATGTTAATATTTCTTGAGAAAGTCGAGATGCATTTAGGGTAGTCACAGGCCAGCTTTGTCTGTAAGAGCCCTTGGTTTTGCAGCCGCTGGAGACCATTCCTCTGTCTGTAAATCCCCCTAGTCCCAGTAGATTACAGCTGGTGTGATTTTGGATGTGTCCTAGGTAGCTGATTCTTGTATGCTGGGTTTTCCCAAACACAAGCCAGCACAGCCAGCTTTCTGTACATGATTAGCTGTCATTTCTAGCGCTGGATGTAGATGGACCCCTGCCCTGTGCACTTTGTTTTATTTCTTTCACTCGTCACAGTTATTTTGATTGCTGCATATCATTGTGCAATATTTTTATTACTTTTGATTGCTTAGTAATGTTTCATTATATGGATATGCCAGAACGTGTCTATTTCACCTTTTGTGGATATTTGGGTTGTTCCCAAGTTTTGCTTATTGCACTGGCTCCAAATTATTTGTTTTTGGCAGGCAGAGTTAGTCTGAGAGAGAGAGAGAGACAGAGAGAAAGGTCTTCCTTCAGGTTGTTCACCCTCCAAATGGCCGCTACAGCAGAAGCTGCACCGATCTGAAGCTTCTTCCTGGTCTCCCATTCGGGTGCAGGGCCCAAGATGACTCCAAATTAGTTCAATATTTTTTGCTTAAAAGAATGTCCTTTTTTCATTGAATTACCTTGTCACCTTTGCTATTGAACTGATCTTACATGTATGAATTTATCTCAGGACTTTCTATTTTTTAAAGATTGATTTAATTATCTGAAAGTGTGACAGAGAGAGGAAAGGAGACACCCAGAGAGGAAGAGAGAGAGAGTGACAGTTTTCCATTGGGTGGTTTACTCTCCACATGGCCACAATGGCCAGAGCTGCACTGATCCGAAGCCACGAGCCAGGAGCTTCTTCTGGGTCTCCCATGTGGGTGCAGGTGCCAAAGGACATGGGCAACTTCTACTGCTTTCCCAGGCCATAGCAGAGAGCTGTATCAGAAGTGGAGCAGCTGGGTCTCAAACCGGCACCCTTATGGGATGCCTTTGCTGCAGGTGAGGGCTTAGCTCACTACCCCACAGCACCTGACCCCAGTAACAACACTTAATGTGGCATCTTGGTTAATCATAGAGTTTTTCTGGTTACTCTAGCTACATCCAGTTGTCTTAAGCTGATTGGGTTGAGTTTTTGTCCCTCACTTCTGAAAAGTCCTTGTTAATATTTTGCCACTGTGGGGCCAGCGCTATGGTGTAATAAGTAAAGCTTCGACCTGTCGTGCTGGCATCCCATGTACAGGCATCAGTTGGAGTCCTGCTGCTATACTTCCAATATGGCTACCTGCCAATGTGCTTGGATAGAGCAATGGACTCCTGCACACATGTGGGAGACCCAGAAGAAGCTCCAGGATTCAATTGGCCCATCACTGTTTCGGCCACTTGGGGAGTGAACCTGCAGATGGAAGCTCTCTCTCTCTATCTCTAATTCTGCCTCTCAAATATATGAATAAAATCTTAAATATATATCTTGCCACTGTGTCATCCCCCTCTGTCCCTGTCCATGAACATGCCCTCCCCCTCTTCTGCAAATAGCCCACCCCCTGCCCCACCATCTGGGTGTGATTCACAGACCTCTGTGTTATACTGTATCCTGGAGCCAAGGCTATTGAGTGGGCGGGCTCTTCAGCAGTTCATTTTCTCCTGGATAGTGGACAGACCTCAGCGAAGGTGAGCAGAGCTGTGATCCTCTGTGTATTACTCTTGGTTGTCTGGTGAGATACCAAGCCTCACCCTATCAACCTGATCGAAGGTACTGTCTCAGTGCGTCTGTGTGACAGTGAGTGATTCTGCGAGCCTACATCAGAGGCTGGTGCGGTGGCCCAGGCGTTCTCCCTGCCCGTCATCTTACCTCCCTACACATGCCAGTAGGGATTTAGTGCTTGCAATAGGGGAGTAACCTCAAAAGTTTTCCAAATTTTGAAGCTTACTTAAAGTTCAGTGCTCCATGGGGTCATAGCATACGTGTGCATTTTAACTTTTGATTATAGAAGTTGTCTCAATCTTTTTGTTTATTTATTTGGAAGTTAGAGTGATGGGGTGTGGGTGGGGAGAGACAGAGTGTTAGAAAAAGGCAAAGAACAAAGAGGAGACAGAATACGAACTTGCAGCCAGACCAAATTTACTCAAAGAAAATACACTCACAGAAGTCAACCAACTGCCATTGAGTACACAGACCCAACACGTAGCAAAGGCCCAGCCCCCCGCATACCTGGCCATTTTGTATCTTATGTGGGCAGGGGTGGGGATGGGGGGCAGTAGGCAGAGATGAGCTTCTCCATGCTGATTCTCCAAGTTTGGCCCACTGGCCTTCAAACCTGGGGGAGAATGCAGGGGGTGAGACTGAACTGGTCTCTTGAAAGAAGGCAGGGGTAACAAGAACCTACAATGGCTGGGGGGTATATGTCCTTGTTCCATCACAGGGACAAAAAGATCTTTCATGTGCTGGTTCGCTCCCCTAAGGCTTCAACAGCCAGGACTGGGTCATGCCAAGTCAGCTGCCTGGACTCCCATCTGGATTTCCTACATGGGTGCAGGGACCCCAGCACTTGGGGCATGTTTTTCTGCTGTCCTAGGCACATCTCACATCATTTTAAATTTTCTTTAAAAAAGATAGTCTTATTTGAAAGGCAGAGCTATAGAGAGATAGAGAGGGGGAGATACAGAGAGAACTTTTTATCTGCTGTTTCACTTCGTAGATGGCACAAATGACCAGGGCTGGGTCAGATGGGAACAAGGTGCCAGGAGCTTCTTCCAGGTCTTCCCGTTGGATGCAGGGGCCCAAACTCTTGGCCATTAGTATGGAGCTGGCTTTATTCGCTACTCCATGACGCTGGTCCTAGACATCACTTTTCAAATAGCAGCTTTATGGAGGTAAAATTCACATACTATAAAATTTACCCTTTTGAAAGTATGTAAATCAGTAAGTTCTAGTATACTCACTAAGTTGTGAATCATCATTATATAGTTATTTTTTTTTAAAGATTATTTATTTGCAAATCAGTTACAGAGAGAAAAATCTTCCATTTGCTGGTGCATTCTCCAGATGGCTGCAATGGTGAGTGTTGGGCCAGGTTGAAGCCAGAGCTTCTCCCAAGTCTCCCACATGGCTGCAGGGACCCAAGCCCGTGGACCATCCTCCATTGCTTTCTCAAGCCGTTAACAGGGAGCTGGATTGGAAGTAGAGCAGCTGGGACTTCAGTAAGCAGTCATACGGGATGCTGGTGGTGCAGGCAGTGACTTTATCTGCTACACCACAATGCCGGTCCCTTTATTTTATTTAAATATAGTTATGTATCTGAAAGGCAGAGTTACAGAAGAAAAAGAGAGACAGACAGATAGAGCAATCTTTCATTGATTGGTTCATGCCCCAGTTCGCTGCAACAGCCAGGGCTGTGCCAGGCTGAAACCAGGAATCTGAAACTCCACTTGGGACTCCCACATGGGTACAGGGGCCCAAGTACTTGGATCATCTCCCACTGCATTCCTAGGTACATTAGCAGGGAACTGGATTGGAAGTGGAGCAGCTGGGACTTGAACAGGCACTCATATGGGATTCTCGTGGTGCACCACAACTTGGCTCCCTAATCTTAATTTTTTTCAGATTTATTGTTTATTTGAAAGGCAGAGTTAGAGTTAGAGAGAGAGAGAGAATGAGAGAGAGAGAGGGAGGGAGGAAGAGACAGAGAGAGAAAAAGATCTTCCATCTGCTGGTTTATTCCCCAAATGGCCACAATGTCTGGACTGGGTCTCCTACATGGGCGGCACGGCCATCTTCTGCTGCATTCCCAGGTGCATCAGCAGGAAGCTGGATTGGAAGTGGAGCAGCTGAGACTCTTACCAGCACCCACATGGGATGCCAGTGTTACAGGCGGGGACTTAACCCACTGTGCCACAAAGCCCACCCCCATTATCTAGCTTTAAAACTCTTTCATCACCCCAGAAAGTAACCATGTGCCTGCAGTAGTTGTTCCCCATTCTGCTTTCCCCTGGTTTCTTTGGCTTGCTGTGTTTCCAGGACACATCTATGCGGTAGCCTGTGTGAGAACTTCATGCCCTGTAAGGCTGAGTACTTTCCCATTATGAGGACAGACTACATTCATTCTCTCTCTCTCTCTCTCTCTCTCTCTCTCTCTCTCTCTCTCTCTCTCTCTCTCTTGACAGGCAGAGAGAGTTAGACAATGTGACAGAGACAGAAAGAAAGGCCTTCCTTCTGTTGGTTTACCACCAAATGGCCACTATGGCTGGTGCTACATTGATACAAAGCCAGGAGCCAGGTATTCCTCCTGGTCTCCCATGCAGGTGCAGGCCCCAAGCACTTGGGCCATCCTGCACTGCCCTCCCAGGCCATAGCAGAGAGCTGGACTAGAAGAGGAGCAACCGGGACAGAACCAGAGCCCCAGCCGGGACTAGAACCCAGAATACCGGCTCCACAGGCAGAGGATTAGCCTAGTGAGCCACAGTGCTGGCCCATTTTGTTTCTTACACTAGCATGGGCATTTGGGTTGTTTTCAGCATTTAATATTATGCAAACTCCTGTTCTGAGAAGTGACCTGTATCTCCTTCCTCGATGTTTAGTCACCTCCTGCTTTGAGAACCACTTTTGCTATTTTACTAAACTTAACTGGCTGACCACATTCCTTGCAGTTTTCTGTGTTAGGTCACTGGGTATGTAAAAGCTGAAGCAGCAAACACAGCCCTCTTGCTGGAGGAAACTCCAGGGCTGTTCTCCCAGCATTAAGCGTGCCAACATCACCAAGGGAATCAGAGGCACCTGCCTGGAGGCCAGGGTACCAGCTTGCCGTGAGCGGGAGCTCAGACGTCTCATGCAGGAGTTACGTCACTGTAAATGGTGACACTATCCAACGCAGGATAGCATAGAAAGGGAAGGAACTGATCACTCTTGTGAGAACTTTAAAACCCAAAGGGTTGGCCAGTGCCGTGGTTGCTCCACTTCCAGTCTAGCTCTCTGCTGTGGCCTGGGAAGGCAGTGGAGTATGGGCTCGGTGGAAGCACCTGGTTCCTGGCTTTGGATCAGTGCAGTGCACCCGCTGTAGCAGCCATTTGTGGGGTGAACCAATGGAGAAACGAAGACATTTCTCTCAGTCTCTCTCTCTCTTGCTAACTCTGCCTGAAAAAACAAAAAAGAAACCAAAGGGTGTTTATGATCTTTTACTCATGAGCATACTGGATGCGTCATGCTGGCATTGTATCGATTCGTTTTTTTAAAGATTTATTTATTTATTTGAAAGACAGAGTAACAGAGAGACAGGGGCAGAGAAGAAGAGAGAAAGAAAGGGGTTTTCCATCTGCTGGTTCACTCTCAAGATGTCTGCAACGGCTGGGGATTTGCTGATCCAAAGCCAAGAGCCAAGAGCCAGGAGCTTCTTCCAGTCTCCCATGCCAGTGCAGAGGCCTAAGGACTGTGTTAAAATAGAAAAGGCATTGACGTGTGTGTGTGTGTGTGTGTGTGTGTGTGTGTGTCTGTATCCTCAGGCACCCAAGGAGGATTCATGCCGGGTGATTAAGGGGGACCCCCGGCAATGAAGACCAGGGAGCACTTTCCTCACAGCTGAATTTACTTACTCCACAGGCCCAACCAGTAAATTTTCCTTCAAGCATTAAAAATGAGGATGAAGGTTTGGCTAAAGTATTTGGTAAGTAGCCCTGCTCATCCCTGGTTGTTTCCAAGGGGCTTTGTTCCTGCTGCTTAGGGGACAAAGCGAGTGCTTTGTTTTTAGGCTAGACACTGCTCCCCTGAATTCCAAAGTCCCTAGAAATTAAGCCACGCCCAGAGGAGAAACAGGGGAAAGGCCCTGTTCCTCATAGCGGCTGAGGCTCCTCTATCCAGGAGCCCCTCTCAGGTGCAGAGAGAGAGTGCACCATAGACCAGCTGCATCCACATGCCCCTTATAGAGGGCAGGGCCCTGCAGTCACCCTGGCCTTCTCTCGGAGCCTCTCATCCCTGCCTGAGGCTGAGGGTGAGTCTGTCCTGGGGAGATTGTTACAAAGAAGCGTCCCTCATGCCCTGGCCATCGAGTGTGTGGATATTTGCGCAGTGGATGTTAGAGCCATTCGGGTGCCTCCAGGCTGGGGCTGACTGATGTACTGGAAGTCTCTCATTTAACCCGAGCACAGCTAATGTCAGGCCCAGGCCGTTGCCTTCAGCAGTGGCCTGAGGCTGAGACAGGTCTGGGCCACAGCTGTGTGCTGAAGGAAGCCAGGCCCCATTTTGGTGAGTTCTCCCTGGTGCTGAGAAGAGGGTCAGGCTGAAGGCCACCTCTGGCGGGAGAGAGAGCTCCTGGGAGAATGAGTGAGCTAGCACTGCTGGTTCCCCAGGGACTGGCGCTGTTGGATCAGAGGTGCCTGTCCACCCCTGCCTGCAGGAGGGGCACCTCTCCACACATGGCACACTCTTTGTCACAGGAGCTGCCCCAGGTCGGGAACTCTGGGTTTGTCCTGCTTCTGCCAGCACTCCCAATGAGGGCTCAGCCAGACGGCACTGCCCGCTGACTGACTGGCAGGTGGCCAGCCCTGATGGATGATTGGATGAGGTTACTCTCACAGGTGCACCAGCTGTGTGTTCAGCTAGTGCTGTCTAGGAGCCAGAGGGCTGTTCTGTGGTGGCCCCAGCATCACAGACCCTCGTGTGTTGGAGGGGAGTGAGTGCCTCTGGAGATGGGAGTCTGGGCCAGGGTTTGAGAGGATCCTGTCATTACCTGCCAAGGACCTAGCAACGTGCCAGTGCCGGTGCCATAGTCTGAGCAGGCAGCGCTCCACTCAGCAGCTTCCATGTGGGTGGCGTTTCAGGAACTTGTAGGTCCAAATACATTCATCACGGGGCAGGGGAGGTGAGAACTTGCTGTTTACTCCTGGTGAAGCTGAAGGTGCTTTTTCCCGTGTCTATTGAAAGCACCTGGTGCGTGTAGTGGGCAAACCCTCATCCGGGGTCAACAGCCTTGAAAATGGACTTGGAATAGGGATCATGTGTATGCTAATCCTGTGGCCTAGCAAAATAAAGCCAGAGGGAAGTAAAACTCTGTTTCCTGGAGAAAGCTTTAGATGGGGAGAGAACTTAATATGAGGAGTCTTCAAAAAGTTCATGGAAAAACACAGCGTAGGAAAAAAGCATGCATGGATTTCAAATGTTTTGCTACAAAAGCAAACTTTCCCTTTAGTTCTATTTTCCCCAAGCATTTTGAAGTACCCGCATATTAAAAAAGTAACTCTGAAGTATTAGCCACTGTTTCACAAGCAAAGAGCTCCACCAGCTTATAGAATTTGTTAAGTTTCCCTTCTACCCCACAGCCTCCATCCAGATTTTGTGGGTATACTTTTCATACACAGCATTTGTAAATGAGATTTATCTTTTTTTTTTAATTGATTTTATTTACTTGAAAGTCAGAGTTACACAGAGAGGGGAGAGGCAGAGAGAGAGAGAGAGATAGAAAGAAAGAAAGATCTTCCACCTGCTGGTTCCTTCCCCAGATGGCTACAACAGCCAGGGCTGGGCCAGGCTGAAGCCAGGAACCAATGAGTCTGTCTGGGTTGGTTTCCCATGTGGGCAGCAGGGCCTCAGGACTTGAGCCATCAGTTGCTGCCTCCCCAGGGCATACGTTCACAGGAAACTGGAGCTGGGAGTGGAGCTGGGACTCAAACCCAGGCACTGATGTGTGGTGTGGGTGTCCCAAGTGGCATTTCAATGGCGATGTCAAATCCCTGCCCTTAGATTCCTTTCTTTGCTATTCCCTTCAAGTAGGGTGGAAGATTGGATCACTGAAGACACAGATACTTGCACTTCATATGTCATCTTCAAATCAGAATCCTGCCATGTAATTTGGTCTTGGTATCACTCATAGGAAGGAAAATAGGACCACTTGATGCACTGCATTTTCTCACAGCTTTATTGAGATATGAATGACATGATAACTGCATGTCTAAAAAGATGATAATTTGGGGCTGCTATTGTGGTGAGATAGGATAAGATGCTGCCTCTACAGTAGCATTCCGTATGAGCTTCTCAGCTGCCGATCCAGGTCCCCGCTAATGCACCTGTAAAAGCAGTGAAAGATGGCCTGAGTGCTTGTGCCCCTGCACCCATGTCTGCATGTGGGAGGCTCAGATGGAGTTCCAGGCTCCTGGCTTTGGCCTGGCCCAGCCCTGGCCATTGTGGCCATTTGGGATGTCTTTTTTTGTTCATTAGATATATTTGAAAGGCAACATTACAGAGAGAGAAAATGAGAGAGAGAGAGACAGAGAGAGAAAGAGCGCGCTTCCATACGATAGTTTACTCCCCAAATGACCTCAACTGCTGGAGCTGGGACAATCCGAAGCCAGGAGCCAGGAGTTTCTTCCAGGTCTCCCATGTGGGTGTAGGGGTCTAAGCACTTGAGCCATCCTCTGCTACTTCTTTCAGGCCTTTAGCAGGGAGCTGGATCAGAAGTGGAGCAGCAGAGATTTGAACCGGCACCCATATGGGACGCCAGTGTTCAGGTGGCAGTTTTACCTGCTACACCACAGCACACGCTCCAATAAGTCTGTTTGGAAATGTACCATTTTCTGAGTTTTGATATATGAATACACTCATGAAACCATTTTCACAATTGAAATAATGAAGCTGACTATTGACCCAGAAGGTTTTTTGCTTTTGTTTTTTAAAGATCTATTTTATTTGTTTGAAAGACTTAATTACAGAGAGAGTTAGAGCTAGAGATGCCTTCCATCTCCTGGTTCACTCCCCAAACGTCCACAATGGCCAGAGCTGAGCTCATCTTAAGCCAGGAGCTTCTTTTGGGTCTCCCAATTGGGTACAGGGGCCCAAGGAGTTGGTCCATCTTCCACTGCTTTTCCAGGCCATAGCAGAGAGCTGGATCAGAAGTGGAGCAGCCGGGACTTGAACTGGTGCCCATATGGGTTGCTGGTGCTGCAGGCTAAGGCTTTAACCTGCATGCCACAGCGCTGGCCCCAACCCAGAAGTTTGATTGCGTGCCTTCGAAATCCCTTCCTCTCCTCCTAGTTCCACCTTCATCCTGTTGGAACTCAACAGGACATGAGGCTAGCCATCTTGGATATAACCACCATCTTGCCCTCTATGTTTCCCTGGAGGTCATTCTAATCCATATGGGGTCAAGAAAGTCATCAATGTAAACTACTGGGCTTAACTTGCTGGCTGGACCCTGGAATTGAAGGACCCTTACGGGGAGAGGCGCCAGGCCCTGTGGTGGCCCCGGGCCCCTCCCCCTCTTCTAGCGGCCCACGGGGAGTGGCAGCATCGCCCCGGCCCATAGTGACCCTGTGTGGCGTGGCAGCTCTTGAATGGTAGGGCCGCCTCAGCCCCAGGTCAACGCCAGGGCTCCGCGTCCGTTGGTTATCACGTTTTAGCCCTACGTGATCGTAGAGTCTGTGAGGGCTCGGCTTTCCCAGGACCAGACTCCTCGCCCTTGGCCTGTGGCCGATGGATCTCCCCACCCACGAGTCATCCTTGAGATGCCCTGTCCGTGGGTGATTGTTGGCTTTACTCGGGCCCAGGTCGCTGGTTCGGGTCGGGACTCTACTCAGGACACTCCGCAAAGCCACTGGCACCAGTGCAGAGGGACCGCGCCCAGAGTGGAGCCACCCCTCTCCTGTGGGAAGCCTCTGAGCGCGCCCAGAGCGCCCACCAATTTGGCCAAGGTACGTGCAGCAGTGCAGGTTGCTGAGGAAACGCCAGCCGGCTTCCTAGAAAGGTTAATGGAGGCCTACCATATGCACACCACGTTTGACCCTCTGGCAGAGGACCCACAGGGAGATGTAATCATGTCCTTCATAGGACAGTCAGTGCCGGACATCTGCAATAAATTGCAGTGGCTAGAGGGGCTTCAGGGGTATACTATACAAGATTAATGAAGGAGGCGGAAAGGTTTACAACAAAAGGGAAACCCGAGAGGAGAAAGAGGAAAGGATCCGCAAGGAGCAGGAGGAAAGGGAAGACAAAAGAGACAAAAGACGTAACCAATAGCTTAGTAGAATTTTGGCCACTGTAGTGCAGGATACGGAAAGGAGTAGACCAGGGCAGAATAGGGACTTGGGAGACAAGCGAAAGCCCTGGGTGGAAAAAGATCAAAGTGCCTATTGTAAAGAAAGAGGACACTGGGTCAAAGACTACCTGAAGAAACCACAGGGACCAAAGAAGAGACCAATTCCACTCCTATCCCTGGAAGAAGACGATTAGGTGAGTCAGGGCCAGGAACACCCCCCACCCAGCCCAGGATAACCCTTGAAGTGGGGGGCAGACCGGTAACCTTCCTGATTGACACAGGAGCTCAGCATTCAGTACTGACTTCAGAAAAAGGGCCTTTAAGCTACAAGATTTCCTGGGTACAGTTGGAAACTGCAGGGAAGTTACAACGCTGGACAACCAAGCGAGAGGTCCAGTAGAGTACAGGACTTTTGATGCACTCTTTCTTACTAGTGCCAGACTTCCCCTACCCCCTCCTGGGCAGGGACCTACTCTCGAATGTAGGAGCCCAAATTCACTTCCATAAGAAAGGAGCTACCATCACAGACTCAGGGGGGTGGCCCGTCCAAGTATTAACACTACGCTTGGAGGACGAATATCGATTATTTGAGACACCCCCATCCACCATGGCTCCCCTGGATCTCAAGTGGCTTGCAGAGTTTCCTCAGGCCTGAGCAGAGACTGCAGGAATAGGCTTGGCCATCAACTGGCCTCCCTTGATCATAGATCTGAAGCCCACGGCCATACCCATGTCAGTTTGTCAATATCTGATGGGCAAAGAAGCCAAGGAAGGTATCCAGCCACGTATCCAGAGACTGTTACACCTAGGCATTTTAGAACCTTGCCGTTCACCTTGGAAACCCCCCCTACTACCAGTAAAGAAGCCCGGTATGGGTGACTATCGTCCGGTACAGGACTTGCGGGAGGTTAACAGGAGAACGGAGGATATGCATCCCACAGTGCCCAACCCCTACAATCCGCTAAGTACCTTGCCTCCAACTCATGCATGGTACACTGTGCTAGATCTAAAGGATGCATTCTTTTGTTTAAGACTGAGTCCTCAGAGCCAATCCATCTTTGCCTTTGAGTGGAAAGATCCAGAGACCGGGTTTTCAGGACAACTCATCTGGACAAGGTTGCCCCAAGGATTTAAAAACTCGCCTACCTTGTTTGACGAAGCTTTGCACCCAGATTTGGCTGACTTCCGAGTCAACCATCCGGACCAGGTCCTCCTGCAGTATGTGGACGACATTCTCCTTGCCGCCAAAACTGAGCAGGACTGCCTAAAAGGTACTGGGGCTCTGCTACAGAGACTGGGGGAATTGGACTATCGAGCCTCCAGGAAAAAGGCCCAAATATGTCAGAAACAGGTGGCCTACCTAGGCTGCCTCCTAGAAGGAGGGCAACGGTGGCTGACGGAAAGCCGAAAAAGGGCGGTTGCTCTAATTCCACCCACCACGGATGCCAGAAAGTTGTGAGAATTCCTTGGGTGTGGGATTCTGTCGCCTTTGGATTCCTGGGTTTGCGGAGCTGGCAGCCCCATTGTACCCCCTCACGAAGTCCAACGCTCCCTTTCAATGGAGAGAAGAGCAACAGCAGGTATTTGACAACATAAAAAAGGCCCTATTGTCAGCCCCAGCCCTGAGCCTCCCTGATATGACCAAGCCCTTCACATTATATGTGGATGAGAACAAGGGAGTAGCGAAGGGAGTGCTAACCCAAATGCTTGGGCCCTGCAAAAAGCCGGTGGCATACTTTTCAAAAAAGCTAGACAATGTAGCACCCAGCTGGCCTCCATGCCTCCGCATGATAGCGGCCGTGGCAGTTCTGGTGGAAGACTCGGACAAGTTGTCTCTAGGCCAAACTCTCACCATAGTGGCACCTCATCCTGTGGAGACAGTTATCCACCAGCCACCAGATCGGTGGCTCTCAAATGCTCAGATAACTCATTACCAGAGTATGTTATTAAAGTCAGAGTGGGTCCGGTTTTGGACTCCTTAAACCCGGCCACCCTGCTCCGGAACTGGGGCCCCAGGCCCAGGTAATCCATAACTGCCACCAAATCCTGGCTGAGGCCCACGGCACCCAAAATGACCTAACTGACCAGCCTCTGCCAGATGCCAAGCTGACCTGGTTCACCGATGGGAGCAGCTTTCTACAGAACAGTGAGCAGAGGGCTGGGGCAGCGGTGGTAGATGGAAAAACTGTTATCTGGTCAAGTGCCTTAAAGCCTGGAACTTCTGCGCAAAATGCAGAGCTCATAGCCTTAACTCAAGCTTTAAAACAGGCACAAGACAAAAATGTCAACATTTACACAGACAGTTGGTATGCTTTCGCCACTAACCATGTACGTGGGGAGATATACCAGCAAAGGGGCCTCTTAACCTAAGTGGGCAAGGACATTAAAAATAAGCAGGAAATCCTAGACCTTCTACAGGCCCTGTTCCTGCCCAAAAGGTTGAGTATAATTCATTGCCCCAGGCACCAACGAGGAGATGACCCTGTAGCAAGGGGAAACAGGACGGTGGATGAGGCTGCTAGGGCAGCAGCCCCGGGCCAACAGGTGCTCCCATTAAAGACAACTGAGCCCACCCAAGAATCGAGGGAACCACCTTTCCTCTATTCGGACCAAGACTTAGATACGATCCAGCGGCTCGGTGCGGAGTACGACGAACAAATATGGGTTTGGAGGCTCAGAGGGAAAATAGTCCTGCCGCACCAACTGGTGAAAGATATAATTACCAACCTCCATCAATGGACTCACTTGGGACACAAAAGCGAAAAGCAGCCTTACAGGAAGATAGGCAGTCTTATTACATCCCTGGACTTGATTCTTTAGTCCACCAAGTGACTGAATCCTGTGTTCCATGTACCAGGGTAAATGCCAGACACCTCAAGCTCCCGGAGGGAGCCAGGGTAAGAGGAGATTGACCAGGAATCAACTGGGAGGTCGATTTCACTGAGATACCCGGGCAGCTATGGGAATAAGTATCTCCTAGTTTTTATAGACACTTTCTCCGGATGGACTGAGGCATTCCCCACAAAACGGGAAACCGCCCAGGTGGTCGTCAAGAAGATCATAGAGGAGATCTTCCCCCCGTTCGGCTTGCCTAAGGTAATCGGGTCCGACAAAGGCCCAGCATTTGTCTCCCAGTAAGTCAGTTGGTGGCCAAAACATTAGGCATAAATTGGAAATTGCACTGTGCCTATAGACCCCAAAGTTCAGGGCAGGTGGAAAGAATGAATAGGACAATTAAAGAGACCTTGACCAAATTAGCGTTGGAGACTGGCGTTAAAGACTGGGTCCAACTCCTCCCTATGGTGGTGTTCCGGGTCCGAAACACACCCTCTCATTGTGGGCTAACGCCATAGGAAATCCTTTATGGAGGGCCCCAGCAGTAACAGGCTTGCCTGTCCTTGCCAGTGACTCCATTGCTGATGCCCCTAATGTACAGGCCCGGTTAAGAGCGCTCCAGATCATCCAGAACCAGGTTTGGAAACCTCTTGCGGCAGTCTACCAACCTGAGATGACAACCACACCACATCCTTTCCAAATCAATGACGCCATGTATGTCCAGAGGCACCAATCCAAGACTCTAGAGCCCCAGTGGAAAGGCCCCTTCACTGTGCTGTTGACAACTCCCACCGCTCTCAAGGTCGACGGGATCGCTTCCTGGTTCCATCCCTCACATGTGAAGTGAGCTCCACACCAGGGCCCCGAGGATCCAGATAGACCAGCCAAATGGAAGCTCCAGCGCACTGAGAACCCGCTCAAGGTTGCTCCAGTTTATCTGCGAGAGGCTTTCCCAGGTTCAAACCCTGGTGCTGACTCAACAGTACCAGTGTCAAGCTTTAAAGACCTCCGAGGTCCAGTAGATTTTAGGATTAAAATCTGTGCAAAAGAAAAGAAGGGAATGAAGGACCCCTACGGGGAGAGGCACCAGGCCCTGCAGCGGCCTCGGGCCCATCCCCGATTGACTAGTGGCCCGCGGGCAGTGCCAGCATTGCCCCGGCCCACACTGACCCTGTGTGGCGGGGCCGCTCTGGAATGGTAGGGCCGCCTCAGCCCCGGGTCGTCACCGGGTCTCCGAGGCCGCAGGTTGTCACACTACAGCCTGGCGTGATCGTAGAGTATGTGAGGGCCTGGCCACCCCAGGACCAGACTCCTCGCCCTCGGCTGGCGGCCGAGGGGTCTCCCTGCTCCCAAGTCGTCCTCGGGACACCCTGGCCGCAGGTGATTGTTGTGTATCCTCGGGCCCATGGCACCGGAGCAGGTCGGACCTCTCCTCAGGGCACCCCGCAAGGCCACAGCAGCTGGTGCAGAGGGACCGCGCCCAGAGCGGAGCCACCCCTCCTCTTCGGGAAGCTCTGAGCATGCCCAGAGTGGAGACACCCCTCCTTTTTGGAAAGCCTCTGCGTGCGCCCAGAGCGGAGCTGCCCCTCCATTCTCTGGGTGACCTCCAGGTGAATACAGGAACAGAGCGGAGCTGCCCCTCCCTTCTCTGGGTGACCTCCAGGTGAATTCAGAGCAGAGCTGCCCCTCCCTTCAGAGAGTTTCTGGGCGCACTCTTATGATGTCACTGCGACCAGGCCAATCCCGTGCCACCTCAGAACTCTCCCTCAGGACTCTCCCTCAGCATTCTTCGTCAGCACTCTTCCATATGCTAATGGTCCCTCTGAACTGACCAATTCTGTAACACCTCAGCATTCTCCGCATAGCAATATGATAGTTCGTTGCCTATATAAGCTGTGTGAAACTGCCACTCAGGGCTCCTCACCACCTGAGGTGAGGGTCCGTTTGCACAAATGTTCAATATAAACCTCGTCTTTTTTGCGTCAACTCGTCTTGAGTCTGGATCATTGGGCATCCTCCAGAGCAAGTGGGAATCTCTGCTACTGAGAGGTCCAACAGAATGTCTCTTGTCTGATGCCAGGAATGTTAATATTTCTTGAGAATGTCCAGATGCATTTAGGTTAGTCATAGGCCAGCTTTGTCTATAAGAGCCCTTCGTCTTGCAGCCCCTGGAGACCACTCTTCTGTCTATAAATCCCCTAGTCCCAGTAAATTACAGCTGGTCTGATTTTGGCTGTGTCCTAGACAGCTGATTCTTGTATGCTGGGTTTTCCCAAACACAAGCCGCACAGCCAGCTTTCTGTGCATGGATTAGCTGTCATTTCTATTGCTGGAGGTAGACGGAACCCTGCCTGAACACTTTGTTTTATTTCATTCACTCATCACCTTTATTTTGATTGCTGCATATCATTGTGCAATATTTTTATTACTTTTGATTGCTTAGTAATGTTTCATTATATGGATATGCCAGAACTTGTATATTTCAGCTTTTGTGGATATTTGGGTTGTTCCCAATGTTTGCTTATTGCACTGGCTCCAAAATATTTTTTTTTGACAGGCAGAGTTAGTGTGAGAGAGAGACAGAGAGAAAGGTCTTCCTTTAGTTGGTTCACCCTCCAAGTTGCCGCTACAGCTGGCGCTGCACCGATCTGAAGCTTCCTCCTGGTCTCCCCTTCGGGTGCAGGGCCCAAGATGACTCCAAATTAGTTCAATATTTTTTGTTTAAAAAATGTCCTTTCTTCATTGAATTACCTTGACACCTTTGCTAGTGAATTGATCTTACATGTATGAATTTATCTCAGGACTTTCTATTTTTTAAAGATTTATTTATTTATCAGAAAGAGTGACAGAGAGAGGAAAGGAGACACACAGAGAGGAAGAGAGAGAGAGAGATAGAAACAGTTTTCCATTGGATGGTTTACTCTCCACATGGCTACAATGGCCAGAGCTGCACTGATCCGAAGCCAAGAGCCAGGAGCTTCTTCTGGGTCTCCCATGTGGGTGCAGGGGCCCAAGGACTTGGGCCATCTTCTACTGCTTTCCCAGGCCATAGCAGAGAGCTGGATCAGAAGTGGAGCAGCCGGGTCTCAAATCAGCACCCGTATGGGATGCCTGTGCTGCAGGTGAGGGCTTAGCTCACTACCCCACAGCACCAGCCCCCCAGTAACAACACTTAATGTGGCATCTTGGTTAATCATACAGTTTTTCTGGTTACTCTAGCTACATCCAGTTGTCTTAAGCTGATTGGGTTGAGTTTTTGTCCCTCACTTCTGAAGAGTCCTGGTTAATATTTTCCCAAAGTGGGGCCAGCACTATGGTTTAATAGGTTAAGCTTCCACCTGTGGTGCTGGTATCCCATGTACAGGCATCATTTGGAGTCCTGGCTGCTCTACTTGCGATCTGGCTTCCTGCTAATGTGCCTGGGTACAGCAATGGACCCCTGCACCCATTTGGGAGACCCAGAAGAAGCTCCAGGCTTCAGATTGGCCCATCTCTGTATGTTTCGGCCACTTGGGGAGTGAACCTGCAGATGGAACCTCTCTCTCTCTCTCTCTCTCTCTCTCTCTAACTCTGCCTCTCAAAATTATGAATAAAATCTTAAATATATATCTTGCGACTGTGTCATCTCCCTCTATCCCTGTCCATGGACATGCCCTCCCCCTCCTCTGCAGATAGCCCTGCCCCTGCTCCACCCTCTGGGTGTGACCTCACAGACCTCTGGTTTCTACTGTATCCTGGAGCCAAGGCTATTGAGTGGGCGGGCTCTTCAGCAGTTCATTTTCTCCTTGATAGTGGACAGACCTCAGCAAAGATGAGCAGAGCTCTGATCCTTGTGTTTTCCTCTTGGTTTTCTGGCGGGATACCAAGCCTCACCCTATCAACCTGATCGAAGGTACTGTCCCAGTGCATCTGTGTGACAGCGAGCTATTCTGGGAGCCTACATCGAGGGCTGGTGTGGTGCCCCAGGTGTTCTCCGTGCCTGCCATCTTACCTCCCTACACTTGCCATTAGGGATTTAGTGCTTGCAAGAGGGGAGTAACCTCAAAACTTTTCCAAATTTTGAAGCTTACTTAAAGTTCAGAGCTCCATGGGGTCATAGCATACGTGTGCATTTTAACTTTTGATTATAGAAGTTGTCTCAATCTTTTTGTTTATTTATTTGGAAGGTAGAGTGATGGGGTGTGGGTGGGGAGAGACAGAGTGTTAGAAAAAGGCAAAGAACAATGAGGAGACATAATACGAACTTGCAGCCAGACCAAATTTACTCAAAGAAAATACACTCACAGAAGTCAACAAACTGCCACTGAATACACAGACCCAACACGTAGCAAAGGCCAAGACCCCAGCAGTCCTGCCCATTTTGTATCTTAGGTGGGCTCGGGGTGGGTATGGGGGGCAGTAGGCAGAGATGAGCTTCCCATGCTGATTCTCCAAATTTGGCCCACTGGCCTTCAAACCCGGGGGAGAATGCAGGGGGTGAGACTGAACTGGTCTCTTGAAAGAAGGCAGGGGTTACAAGAACCTAGAATGGCTGAGAAGTATATGTCCTTGTTCCATCACAGGAGAGAAAGGTCTTTCATGTGCTGTTTCGCTCCCCGAAGGCTTCAACAGCCAGGACTGGGTCAAGCCAAAGTCAGCTGCCTGGACTCCCATCTGGATTTCCTACACGATGCCGGGACCCAAGCACTAGGGCCACCTTTTGCTGCTTTCCTAGGCACATCTCACATCATTTTAAATTTTCTTTAAAAAAGATATTCTTATTTGAAAGGCAGAGCTATAGAGAGAGAGAGAGGGAGAGAAACAGAGAGAGCTTTTTAACTGCTGTTACACTTCGCAGCTGGCAGAAATGACCAGGGCTGGGTCAGATGGAAACAAGGAGCCAGGAGCTTCTTCCAGGTCTTCCCGTTGGATGCAGGGGCCCAAACTCTTGGCCATTAGTATGGAGCTGGCTTTATTCGCTACTCCATGACGCCGGTCCTACACATCATTTTTCAAATAGCAGCTTTATGGAGATAAAATTCACATACTATATAATTTACCCTTTTGAAAGTATGTAATTCAGTGAGTTCTAGTATACTCACTAACTTGTGAATCATCATTATCTAGGTATTTTATTTTAAAGATTATTTATTTGCAAATCAGTTACAGAGAGAGAGTTCTTGCATTTGCTGGTGCATTCCCCAGATGGCTGCAATGGTGAGAGTGGGCCAGGCTGAAGCCAGAGCTTCTTCTAGGTCTCCCACATGGGTGCAGGGACCCAAGCCCTTGGGCCATCCTCCATTGCTTTCTCAAGTCATTAACAGGGAGCTGGATTGGAAGTCGAGCAGCTGGGACTTAAGTAAGCAGTCATACGGGATGCTGGTGGTGCAGGCAGTGACTTTATCTGCTACACCACAATGCCGGTCCCTTTATTTTATTTAAGAAAAATATTTATGTATCTGAAAGGCTTAGTTACAGAGGAAAAAGAGAGACACACAGATAGAGCAATGTTTCATTGATTGGTTCATGCTCCAGTTGGCTGAAACAGCCAGGGCTGGGACAGGCTGAAGCCAGGAACCTTGAACTCCACTTGGGTGTCCCACATGGGTACAAGGGCACAAGTACATGGACCATCTCCCAATTCTTTCCCAGGCACATTAGCAGGGAACTGGATTGGAAGTGGAGCAGCTGGGACTTGAACAGGCACTCATATGGGATTCTCGTGGTGCACCACAACTTGGCTCCCTAATTTTAATTTTATTCAGACTTATTATTTATTTGAAAGGCAGTGTTAGAGAGAGATAGCGGGAGGGAGGGAGGAAGAGACAGAGGGAGAAAAATATATTCCATCTGCTGGTTTATTCCCCAAATGGCCGCAATGGTGTGGTCTGTGTATCCTACATGGGCGGCAGGGCTATCTTCTGCTGCTTTCCCAGGTGCATCAGCAGGAAGCTGGATTGGAAGTGGAGCAGCTGAGACTCTAATAGTACCCATAAGGGATGCCAGTGTTACAGGCGGGAACTTAACCCACTGTGCCACAGGGCCAGCCCCCATTATCTAGCTCTAGAACCCTTTCATCACCCCAGAAATGTTCCTTTGCGTAGTTGCACCTCATTCCGCTTTCTCCTGGCTTCTTTGGCTTGCTGTGTTTCCAGGACTCATCTATGTGGTAGCCTCTGTGAGAACTTCATGCCCTGTAACGCTGAGTACTGTCCCATTGTGAGGACAGACTACATTCATTCTCTCTTTCTCTCTCTCTCTCTCTCTCTCTCTCTCTCTCTCTCTCCCTCTCCCTCTCTCTCTTTTGACAGGCAGAGTTAGACAGTGAGAGAGAGAGAGACAGGGAGAAAGGCCTTCCTTCAATTGGTACAGCCCCCAAATGGCCGCTATGGCTGGTGCTGCGCTGAAACAAAGCCAGGAGCCAGGTGCTTCCTCCTGGTCCCCCATGCAGGTGTAGGGCCCAAGCACTTGGGACATCCTCCATTGCCTCCCAGGCCATAACAGAGAGCTGGACATAGAGGAGCAACTGGGACTAGAACCCAGAATACTGGCTCCACAGGCAGAGGATTAGCCTAGTGAGCCACGGTACTGGCCCATTTTGTTTCTTACATGTGCTTGGGCATTTGGGTTGTTTTCACCATTTGGATATTATGACAACTCCTGTTCTGAAAAGTGACCTGGATCTCCTTCCTCGATGTTTAGTCACCTCCTGCTTTTAGAACCACTTTTGCTATTTTACTAAACTTAACTGGCTGACCACATTCCTTGCAGTTCTCTGTGTTAAGTCACTGGGTATGTAAAAGCTGAAGCAGCAAACACAGCCCTCGTGCTGGAGGAAACTGCAGGGCTGTTCTCCCAGCATCAAGCGCGCCAACATCACCAAGGGAATCAGAGGCACCTGTGTGGAGGCCAGGGCTCCAGCGTGCCATGAGCGGGGGCTCAGATATCTCATGCAGGAGCTACGTCACTTTAAATGGTAACACTATCCATCGCAGGATAGCAAAGAAAGGGAAGGAATTAAGCACTCTTCTGAGAATTTTAAAACCCAAAGGTTTGGCCGGCAACCTGGTTGCTCCTCTTCCAGTCTAGCTCTCTGCTGTGTCCCGAGAAGGCAGTGGAGGATGGCCTAGGTGGAAGCACCTAGCTCCTGGCTTCGGATCGGCGCAGTGCGCCGGCTGCAGCAGCCATTTGGTGGGTGAACCAATGGAAAAAGGAAGATATTTCTCTCTGTCTCTCTCTCTCTTGCTAACTCTGCCTGAAAAAAGAAAAACGAAAAAAAAGGGTGTTTATGAATTTTTACTCATGAGCATACTGGATGCGTCACGCTGGCTTTGTATCGATTCTTTTTTTTTTAAGATTTATTTATTTATTTGAAAGACAGTTACAGAGAGTCAGGGGCAGAGAGGGAGAGAGACAGAAAGGGGTCTTCCATCTGCTGGTTCACTCCCCACATGGCTGCCAATGCTGCGGCTGTGCAAATCTGAATCAAGGAGCCAGGAGCTTCTTCCGTGTCTCCCATGCCAGTGCAGGGGCTCAAGGACTGTGTTATGATAGAAAAGGTGTTGAACATTTGTGTGTATGTGTGTGTCTGTCCGTATTCTCAGGCACCCATGGGGGTCGATGCCGGGTGACTAACGGGGGCCCTGTCCAGTCAGACCCAGGAAGCACTTTCTTCACAGCTGAATTTACTTCCTCCACAGGCCCAACCAATAAATTTTCGTCAAGCATTAAAAATGAGGATGAAGGTTTGGCTAAAGTATTTCGTAAGTAGCCCTGCTGATCCCTTGCTGTTTCCAAGGGGCCCTGTTCCTGCTGCTAAGGGGCAAAGTGAGTGCTTTGTTTTCAGGCTAGACACTGCCCTCTCAATGCCAAAGTCCTTAGAAATTAAGGCAAGCCCAGGGGAGAAACCACGGGAAAGGCCCTGTTCCTCACAGCGGCTGAGACTCCTCCATCCGGGAGCCCCTCACAGGTGCAGAGAGAGAGTGCCCCACAGACGAGCTGCATCCACCTGCCCCTTCTAGAGGGTCGGACCTTGCAGTCACCCTGAACCTTTTCTCAGGGCCTCTCATCCCTGCCTGAGGCTGAGGGTGAGTCTGTCCTGTGGATATTGTTAGAAAGAGGCATCCCCTCTGCCCCGGCCATCTAGCGTGGGGATATTTGCGCACTGTATGTTAGAGCCGTTCGGGTGCCTCCAGGCTGGGGCTGACTGATGTCCTGGCAGTCTCTCCTTTACCCGAGAACAGCTAAGGCCAGGCCCAGGCCGTCACCATCAGCAGAGGCCTGAGGCTGAGACAGGTCTGGGCCCCAGCTGTGTGCTGAAGGAATCCCGGCCCAATTTTGGTGAGTTCTCTCTGGTGCTCAGAAGAGAGTCAGGCTGAGGGCCACCTCTGGTGGGACAGAGAGCTCCTGGGATAGTGAGCGAGCAAGCACTGCTGGTTCCCCCGGGCTGGTGCTGTTGAATCAGAGGTGCCTGTTTACCCCTGCCTGCAGGATTGGCACCTCTCCACACATGGCGGACTCTTTGTCACAGGAGCTGCCCCAGGTCAGGAAATCTGGGTTTGTCCTGCTTCCGCCAGTGCTCCCAAAGAGGGCTCAGCCATATGGCACTGCCCGCTGACTGACTGGCAGGTGGCCAGCCCTAACAGATGAGCGGATGATGTTAATCGCACCGGTGCACCAGCTTTGTGTTCAGTAAGTGCTGTCTAGGAGCCAGAGGGCTGTTCTGTAGTGGCCCCAGCGTCACAACCCCTCATGTGTTGGAGGGGATTGAGTGCCTCTGGAGATGCGAGTCTAGGTTCGGGTTCGGTAGGATCCTGTCATTACCTGCCAAGGACCTACCAACCTGCCAGTGCCAGTGCTGTAGCCTGGGCAGGCAGCGCTCAACTTGGCAGCTGCCATCTGGGTGGCGTTTCAGGAACTTGTAGGTCGAAATACATTCATCACAGGGCAGGGATTGTGAGAAATTGCTGTTTACTCCTAGTGAAGCTGAAGGTGAATTTTACCGTGTCTATTGAAAGCACCTGTTGCGTGTAGTGGGCAAACCCTCACCCGGGGCCAACAGCCTTGAAAATGGACTTGGAATAGGGATGATGTGAATGCTAATCCTGTGGCTTAGCACAATAAAGCCAGAGGGAAGTCAAACTCTGTTTCCTGGAGAAAGCTTTAGATGGGAAGAGAACTTAATATGAGGAGTATTAAAAAAGTTCATGGAAAAACACAGCGTAGAAAAAAGCATGCATTGATTTCAAATGTTTTGCTACAAAAGCAAAATTTTCCTTTAGTTCTATTTTCCACAAGCATTTTGAAGTACCCGCATATTAAAAAAGTAACTCTGAAGTATTAGCCACTGTTTCACAAGCAAAGAGCTCCACCAGTGTATAGAATTTGTTAAGATTCCCTTATACCCCACAGCCTCCATCCAGATTTCGTGGGTATACTTTTCATACACAGCATGTGTAAATGAGATTTACCTTTTTTTTAAAATTGATTTTATTTATTCGAAAGTCAGAGTTACACAGAGAGAAGAGAGGGAGACAGAGAGAGAAAGAGAGAGAGATCAAGATGAGCCATCATTTGCTGCCTCTCCAGGGCATACGTTTTTAGGAAACTGGAGCTGGGAGTGGAGCTGGGACTCAAACCCAGGCACTGATGTGTGGTGTGGGTGTCCCAAGTGGCATTTCAATTGCGATGTCAAATGCCTGCCCTTAGATTCCTTTCTTTGCTATTCCCTTCAAGTAGGGTGGAAGATTGGGTTACTGAAGACACAGATACTTGCACTTCATATGTCATCTTCAAATCAGAATCCTACCATGTTATTTGGTCTTGGTATCACTCATAGGAAGGAAAACAGGACCACTTGATGCACTGCATTTTCTCACAGCTTTATTGAGATATGAATGACATGATAACTGCATGTCTAAAGAGATTATAAATTGGTGTTGTCATTGTGGTGAGATAGGATAAGCTCCTGCCGCCACAGCAGCATCCCGTATGAGCTGCTCCACTGTCGAGCCAGCTCCCTGCTAAAGCACCTGGGAAAGCAGTGAAAGATGGCCTGAGTGCTTGGGCCCTTGCACTCATGTCTGCAGGTTAGAGACTCCGATGGAGTTCCAGGCTCCTGGCTTTAGCCTGGCCCAGCCCTGGCCATTGTGGCCATTTGGGATGTCTTTTTTTTTTTAATTAGATTGATTTGAAAGGCAAAGTTACAGAGAGAGAAAATGAGAGAGAGGAAGAGAGAGAGAGAGAGCTTAAATACGATAGTTTACTCCCCAAATGACCTCAACTGCTGGAGCTGGGACAATCTGAAGCCAGGAGCCAGGAGTTTCTTCCAGGTCTCCCATGTGGGTGTAGGGGCCTAAGCACTTGAGCCATCCTCTGGTACTGCTTTCAGGCCTTTAGCAGGGAGCTGGATCAGAAGTGGAGCACCTGAGACTTGAACCGGCACCCATATGGGATGCCAGTGTTCAGGTGGCGATTTTACCTGCTACACCACAGCACAGGCTCCAATAAGTCTGTTTGGAAAATTACAATATTCTGAGTTTTGATATATGAATACACTCATGAAACCATTTTCCCAATTGAAATAATGAAGCTGACTATTGACCCAGAATATTTTTTTGTTTTTGTTTTTTAAAGATCTATTTTATTTGTTTGAAAGACAGAGTTACAGAGAGGGCTAGAGCTAGAGAGACCTTCCATCTGCTGGTTCACTCCACAAATGTCCGCAATGGCCAGAGCTGAGCTTATCTGAGCCAAGAGCTTCTTTTGTTCTCCCACAGGGGTACAGGGGCCCAAGGAGTTGGTCCAACTTCCACTGCTTTTCCAGGCCATAGCAGAGAGCTGGATCAGAAGTGGAGCAGCCGGGACTTGAACTGGTGCCTATATGGGTTGCTGGTGCTGCATACTAGGGCTTTAACCCGCTGTGCCACAGCACTGGCCCCAACCCAGAAGTTTTATTGCATGCCTTCGAAATCCCTTCCTCTCCTCCTAGTTCCACCTTCATCCTGTTGGAACTCAACTGCTTACGAGTCTAGGAATCTTGGATGTCATCAACCTCTTGCCCTCTAAGTTTCCCTGGAGATCATTCTAATCCATTTGGGGTAAAAAAAGTCATCAAGGTAAACCACTGGGCTTATATTGCTGGCTGGATCATGGAAATGAAGGACCCTTACGGGGAGAGGTGCCATGCCCTGTGGTGGCCCTGGGCACCTCCCCCCTCATCTAGTGGCCCACAGGGTTTGGCAGCGTCGCCCCAGCCCTCACTGACCCTGTGTGGTGGGACCGCTCTGGATTGTTAGGGCCGCCTCAGCCCCGGGTCGTCGCCAGGGCTCCGCGGCCGTGGGTTATCACACTCTAGCCCCACATGATCGTAGTCTGTGAGGGCCCGGCCGCCCCAGGACCAGACTCCTCGCCCTTGGCCTGCGGCCAATGGATCTCCCCACCCACAGGTCGTCCTTGGGATGCACTGGCCGTGGGTGATTGTTGGGTTTCCTCGGGCCCGGGGTGCCGGTTCTGGTCGGGTCTCTCCTCAGGGCACCCCGCAAGGCCACAGGCGCCAGTGCAGAGGGACCGCGCCCAGAGCTGATCCGCCCCTCCCCTTCGGGAAGCCTCTGAGCGTGCCCAGAGTGGAGCTGCTCCTCCTTTTAGGAAAGGCTCTGATTGCGCCCAGAGCGGAGCTGCCCCTCACTTCTCTGGGTGACCTCCAGGTGAACCCAGAGCAGAGCTGTCCCTCCCTTCACAGAGTTTCTGTGCACACTCTTATGATGTCACTGCGACCAGCCAATCCCGTGCCAGCTCAACACTCTCCCTCAGGGCTCTCCTTCAGCATTCTTTGTCAGCACTCTCCCATATGCTAATGGTCCCTGTGAACTGACCAATTCTGTAACACCTCAGCATTCTCCGCCTAGGAATATGCTAATTCATTGCCTATATAAGCTCTGTGAAACTGCCACTCAGGGCTCCTCACCGCCTGAGGTAAGGGCCCGTTTGCGCAAACATTCAATAAAAACCTCATGCTTTTTGCATCAACTCCTCTGGAGTCTGGATCTTTGGGCGTCCTCCCATTCAAGTGGGCATCTCTGCTACTGAGAGGTCCAACATTTTGGGGGCTCGTCCGGAATTTTAGGTCGCCCTCAGACCCATTCCCCACGGACCAGTTGGAGGTACGATTAAGTGTTTTCTGTTTGTGTTCTTTGTCTTCAGTGTTAATCTGACTGGCCCGTACCTGACTCTGTGAGACCAGGGGTGAGGCAGGCGTTCCCAGCAACCCCTGGTCCATTCCCCTGAGGATTCTCCGGTATGTGGGACCAGTAGGAGAAACCCTCAGTCCATTCTCCCAGAAAACACTTGCCGGGGTGGTCTGGAGGTGGGTCGGAGACTAAGTCTCCCTCCTTCTGGGGGAGGGTGGTCAAGGAGCCACTTCCACAAATAGCACAATAGCGTTTGACTTGTCGTAATTTTGTTACCATGCGGTTTGTTGGCTATTCCTTCTTGCTTAGTTTGACGCGCCTGGAATGATCTGGAGGAAGACCGGGGACCAATTCTCCCTCCTTCCCGGAAAAAGCCTGGCCAAGCGGCCACTTCCATTTGAGGTAGCATTGTCGATTTGTCCGAGATCTGGTGCCACGCGGTTTGTCTTGTTTACTGTATGCGCCTGTGTATTAGCTGTTCTTTTTGTTTGGGCTGACATCTTTGCACCCATGGGTCAAAGAATAACCTCCCCTTTAAGTCTCACTCTACATCACTGGAAGGACGTTCGAGAACGCATCTGCCACCTCTCAGTGGAGGTTAATTGGAAACGATGGGCAAAATTCTGTTCCTCAGAATGGCCGGCCTTCGAGGTCGGCTGGCCAAGGAACGGCACTTTTAACCTCGATATTATTTCACAGATTAAGGTGCGATTCTTTCTGCCAGGATCCGATGGGCACCCTGATCAAGTGCCCAACATTACCACGTGGGAGGATCTTTCACGTAACACTCCTCCCTGGATAAAACCCTTCTCCTTTCTGATGGAGCCCAAACGGACCCCAATATCCCTTCCTCAGCCATCCCCATCTCCTCTAATACCTCCCCCCTTGGAATCTTCCTCCCTCATAACCCTCCCTCCCATCCCGGTTGCGCCGACCTCCTCCCTATACCCTCTGAAGGAGATTCAAGATCCCAAACCTGACAAGCTGCCGGTTCTTCTGGCTGATCAGGACATTCTGCTCTTTGATTCTCCCCCACCCTACCTTCCCGTCCAGGCCTGCTCCCCCGCAGGTACCCCCACAACATCCAGAGCGGGACGTGCATCCTTCTGCACCATCCCTTGATTCCACGAGGGCAGGAGAAGAAGTCTCGGTGCATTCCCCACCCTCCAGCCACCTGCGCCTCAGTCGGAGGCAAGTAGGGGGCTCGGAAAGCATCTGGACTTCACAGACCTTTCCTCTTCATTCGGTGGCTGGCCAAATGCAGTACTGGCCATTTTCCACTTCCGTTCTTTATAATTGGAAAACCCATAACCCCTCTTTCTCTCAAGACCCCCAGGCCCTGACTGGACTGATTGAGTCAATCTTGTTGACTCATCAGCCCACCTGAGATGATTGTCAGCAGCTCCTGCAGACCCTCCTCACTGCTGAATAAAGCAGCGTGTCTACCTCAAGCCACAGAAAAACGTCCCTGGAGCAGATGGCCAACCGACCCTACTGCCAAACGAAATCGAGGAGGCATTTCCCTTGACCCATCCTGATTGGGACTACACTACTGTTGTTGGTAGGGAGCGACTTCGTCTTTACCGCCAGATTCTCCTTGCAGGTCTCAGAGGGGCTGGAAATCCACCCACCAATTTTGCCAAGGTACGTGCAGCAGTGCAGGGGGCTGAGGAAATGCCAGCAGGCTTCCTAGAAAGGTTAATGGAGGCCTACCATATTTACACCCCGTTTGACCCTCTGGCAGAGGACCCGCAGGGAGATGTAATCATGTCCTTGATAGGACAGTCAGTGCCGGACATCCACAATAATTTGCCATGGCTAGAGGGGCTTCAGGGGTATACTATACAAGATTTAATGAAGGAGGCGGAAAGGTTTACAACAAAAGGGAAACCCGAGAGGAGAAAGAGGAAAGGATCCACAAGGAGCAGGAGGAAAGGGAAGACAAAAGAGACAAAAGATGTAACCGAGAACTTAGTAGAATTTTGGCCACCGTAGTGCAGGATACGGGAAGGAGTAGACCAGAGCAGAATAGGGACTTGGGAGACAAGCAAAAGCCCCAGGTGGAAAAAGATCAATGTGCCTATTGTAAAGAAAGAGACACTGGGTCAAAGACTGCCTGAAGAAACCACAGGGACCAAAGAAGAGACCAATTCCAATCCTGTCCCTGGAAGAAGTCAATTAGGTGAGTCAGGGCCAGGAGCACCCCCCTCTGAGCCCAGGATAACCCTTGAAGTTGGGGGCAGACCGGTAACCTTCCTGATTGACACAGGAGCTCAGCATTCAGTACTGACTTCAGAAAAAGGGGCTTTAAGCTCCAAGACTTCCTGGGTGCAGGGGGCAACTAAGGGAAGTTATATGGCTGGACAACCAACCGAGATGTCCAGTTGAGTACAGGACTTGTTACGCACTCTTTCTTACTAGTGCCAGACTGCCCCTACACCCTCCTGGGCAGGGACCTACTCTCGAATGTAGGAGCCCAAATTCAGTTCCATAAGAAAGGAGCTACCATCACAGACTCACGGGGGCAGCCCCTCCTGGTATTAACACTACACTTGGAGGACGAACACCAATTATTCGAGAGACCCCCATGCACCATGGCTGCCCTGGATCTCAAGTGGCTCGCAGATTTTCTTCAGGCCTGGGCAGAGACTGCAGGAATAGGCTTGGCCATCAACCGGCCTCCCTTGATCATAGATCTGAAGCCCACGGCCATACCCATGTCAGTTTGTCAATATCAGATGAGCAAAGAAGCCAAGGAAGGTATCCGGCCACATATCCAGAGACTGTTACACCTAGGCATTTTAAAACCTTGCCGTTCACCTTGGAAAACCCCCCTACTACCAGTAAAGAAGCCCGGTATGGGTGACTATCGCCCTGTACATGACTTGCGGGAAGTTAACAGGAGAACGGAGGATATGCATCCCACAGTGCCCAACCCCTATAATCTGCTAAGTACCTTGCCTACGCCCCACATATGGTACACTGTGCTAGATCTAAAGGATGCATTATTTTGTTTAACTGAGTCCTCAGAGCCAATCCATCTTTGCTTTTGAGTGGAAAGATCCAGAGACCGGGTTTTCAGGACAACTCATCTGGACAAGGTTGCCCCAAGGATTTAAAAACTCGCCTACCTTGTTTGACGAAGCATTGCACCCAGATTTGGCTGACTTCCGAGTCAACGATCCGGACCTGGTCCTCCTGCAGTATGTGGACGACCTTCTCCTTGCTGCCGAAACTGAGCAGGACTGCCTAAAAGGTACTGGGGCTCTGCTACAGAGACTGGGGGAATTGGGCTATCGAGCCTCCGTGAAAAAGGCCCAAATATGTCAGAAACAGGTGGCCTACCTAGGCTACCTCCTAGAAGGAGGGCAACGGTGGCTGACGGAAAGCCGAAAAAGGGCAGTTGCTCTAATTCCACCCACCATGGATGCAGGAAAGATGCGGGAATTCCTTGGGAGTGCGGGATTCTGTCGCCTTTGGATTCCTGGTTTTGCAGAGCTGGCAGCCTCATTGTACCCCCTCACGAAGTCCAACGCTCCCTTTCAATGGAGAGAAGAGCAACAGCAGGCATTTGACAACATAAAAAAGGCTCTATTGTCAGCCCCAGCCCTGAGCCTCCCTGATATGACCAAGCCCTTCACATTATATGTGGATGAGAACAAGGGAGTAGAGAAGGGAGTGCTAACCCAAATGCTTGGGCCCTGCAAAAAGCCGGTGGCATACTTTTCAAAAAATCTAGACAATGTAGCAGCTGGCTGGCCTCTGTGTCTCCGCATGATAGTGGCCGTGGCAGTTCTGGTGGAAGACTCGGACAAATTGACTCTAGGCCAACCTCTCACCATAGTGGCACCTCATGCTGTGGAGACAGTTATCCGCCAGCCACCAGATCGGTGGCTCTCAAATGCTCGGATAACTCATTACCAGACTATGTAATTAAACTCAGAGCGTGTCAAGGTTGCGACTGACACCTCCTTAAACCCGGCCACCCTGCTGCGGAACTGGGGCCCCAGGCCCAGGTAATCCATAACTGCCACCAAATCCTGGCTGAGACCCATGGCACCCGAAAAGACCTATCTGACCAGCCTCTGCCGGATGCCAAGCTGACCTGGTTCACCGATGGGAGCAGCTTTCTACAGAACGGTGAGCGGAGGGCTGGGGCAGTGGTGGTAGATGGAAAAACTGTTATCTGGTCAAGTGCCTTAAAGCCTGGAACTTCTGCTCAAAAAGCCAAGCTCATAGCCTTAAATCAAGCTTTAAAACAGGCACGAGACAAAAATGTCAACATTTACACAGACAGTCGGTATGCTTTCGCCACTACCCATGTACGTGGGGAGATATATCGGCTAAGGGGCCTCTTAACCTCAGTGGGCAAGGACAAAAAATAAGCAGGAAATCCTAGACCTTTACATGCCCTGTTCCTGCCCAAAATGTTGAGTATAATTCATTGCCCCAGGCACCAACGAGGAGATGACCCCGTAGCAAGGGGAAACAGGACGGTGGATGAGGCTGCTAGGGCAGCAGCCCCGGGCCAACAGGTGCTCCCATTAAAGACAACTGAGCCCACCCAAGAATCGAGGGAACCACCTTTACTCTATTCGGACCCATACTTACATACGATCCACTGGCTCGGTGCGGAGTACGACGAACAAATATGGGTTTGGAGGCTCAGAGGGAAAATAGTCCTGCCGCACCAACTTGTGAAAGAAATAATTACCAACCTCCATCAATGGACTCATTTGGGACAGAAAATCTAAAAGCAGCCTTACGGGAAGATAGGCAGTCTTATTACATCCCCTGACTTGATTCTTTAGTCCAGCAAGTGACTGAATCCTGTGTTCCGTGTGCCAAGGTAAATGCCAGACACCTCAAGCTCCTGGAGGGAGCCAGGGTAAGAGGAGACCGACCAGGAATCAGCTGGGAGGTCGATTTCACTGAGATAAGACCGGGCAGCTATGGGAATAAGTATCTCCTAGTTTTTATAGACACCTTCTCCGGATGGACTGAGGCATTCCCCACAAAACGGGAAACCGCCCAGGTGGTCGTCAAGAAGATCATAGAGGAGATCTTCCCCCAGTTCGGCTTGCCTAAGGTAATCGGGTCCGACAAAGGCCCAGCATTTGTCTCCCAGGTAAGTCAGTTGGTGGCCAAAACATTAGGCATAAATTGGAAATTGCACTGTGCCTATAGACCCCAAAGTTCAGGGCAGGTGGAAAGAATGAATAGGACAATTAAAGAGACCTTGACCAAATTAGCGTTGGAGACTGGCGTTAAAGACTGGGTCCAACTCCGCCCTATGGTGGTGTTCTGGGTCCGAAACACACCCTCTCATTGTGGGCTAATGCCATACTTAATCCTTTATGGAGGGCCCCCACCAGTAACAGGCTTGCTTGACCTTGCCAGTGACTCCGTTGCCAATGCCCCTAATTTACAGGCCCGGTTAAGAGTGCTCCAGATCATCCATAACCAGGTCTGGAAACCTCTTGCGGCAGCCTATCAACCCGAGATGACAACCAGACCACATCCTTTCCAAATCGGTGACGCCACGTATGTCCGGAGGCACCAATCCAAGACTCTAGAGCCCCAGTGGAAGGCCCCTTCTCTATGCTGTTGACAACTCCCACCGCTCTCAAGGTCGACGGGATCGCTGCCTGGGTCGACGCCTCACATGTGAAGTGAGCTCCACCCCAGGGCCCCGAGGATCCAGATAGACCAGCCAAATGGAAGCTCCAGAACACTCAGAACCCGCTCAAGGTTGCTCCAGTTTATCCGCGAGAGGCTTTCCCAGGTTCAAACCCTGGTGCTGACTCAACAGTACCAGTTTCAAGCTTTAAAGACATCCGAGGTCCAGTAGGTTTTAGGATTAATATTCTGTGCAAAAAGGAAAGGAAGAAATGAAGGACCCTTACAGGGAGAGGCGCCAGGCCCTGTGGCCGCCCCGGGCCCTTAACCCCTTGAGTAGTGGCCGGCGGGCACTGGCAGGATCACCCCAGCCCACACAGACCCTGTGTGGCGGGCCCGCTCTGGAATGGTAGGGCCGCCTCAGCCCCGGGTCGTCGCCGGGGCTCCGAGACCGCGGGATATCACACTCCGGCCCCGCGTGATCGTATAGTCTGTGAGGGCCCGGCCACCCCAGGAAAAGACTCCTCGCTCTCAGCTAGTGGCCGAGTGGTCTCCCCGCCCCCGAGTCATCCTCAGGACACCCCGGCTGCAGGTGATTGTTGGGTCTCCTCGGGCCCGGGGCGCCGGAGCGGGTTGGGCCTCTCCTCAGGGCACCCCGCAACACCACAGGAGCCAGTGCAGAAGGACCGCGCCAAGAGCGGAGCTGCCCCTCCCCTTCGGTACGCATCTGCGTGCGCCCAGATTGGAGACGCCCCTCCTTTTTGGAAAGCCTCTGAGTGCGCCCAGAGCGGAGCTGCCCCTCCCTTCACTGGGTGACCTCCAGGTGAACCCAGGGCCAGAGCGGAGCTGCCCCTCCGTTCTCTTGTTGACCTACAGGTGAACCCAGAGCAGAGCTGCCCCTCCCTTCAGAGAGTTTCTGGGCGCACTCTTATGATGTCACTGCGACCAGCCAATCCCGTGCCATCTCAGCACTCTCCCTCAGGACTCTCCCTCAACATTCTTCGTCAGCACTGTCTCATATGCAAATGGTCCCTCTGAACTGACCAATTCTGTAACACCTCAGCATTCTCCACCTAGGAATATGCTAATTCGTTGCCTATATAAGCTGTGTGAAACTGCCACTCAGGGCTCCTCACCACTTGAGGCGAGGGCCCGTTTGCGCAAACGTTCAATAAAACCTCGTACTTTTTGCGTCAACTCCTTTGAAGTCTAGATTTTTGGGCGTCCTCCCGAGCAAGTGGGAATCTCTGCTACTGAGAGGTCCAACAGAATGTCCCTTGTCTGATGCCAGGAATGTTAATATTTCTTGAGAAAGTCCAGATGCATTTAGGGTAGTCACAGGCCAGCTTTGTCTATAAGAGCCCTTTGTCTTGCAGCCACTGGAGACCACTCTTCTGTCTGTAAATCACCTAGTCCCAGGACATTACAGCTGGTGTGATTTTGGATGTGTCCTAGGCAGCTGATCCTTGTGTGCTGGGTTTTCCCAAACACACGCCAGCACAGCCAGCTTCCTGTACATGGATTAGCTGTCATTTCTAGCGCTGGATGTAATTGGACCCCTGCCCTGTGCACTTTCTTTTATTTCTTTCACTCGCCACAGTTATTTTGATTGCTGCATATCATTGTGCAATATTTTTATTACTTTTGATTACATAGTAATGTTTCATTATATGGATATGCCAGAACTTGTCTATTTCAGCTTTTGTGGATATTTGGGTTGCTCCCAATTTTTGCTTATTGCACTGGCTCCAAATTATTTTATTTTTGACAGGCAGAGTTAGTGTGAGAGAGAGAGACAGAGAAAAAGGTCTTCCTTCACCTGGTTCACCCTCCAAATGGCCACTACAGTCCTGGCTGCTCTACTTGCGATCTGGCTTCCTGCTAATGTGCCTGGGTAGAGCAATGGACACCTGCACCCAAGTGCGAGACCCAGAAGAAGCTCCAGGCTTCAGATTGGCCCATCTCTGTCTGTTGCAGCCACGTGGGAAGTGAACAAGCAGATTGAAACTCTCTCTCTCTCTCTCTCTCTCTTTGCCTCTCAAATATATGAATAAAATCTTAAATATATATCTTGCCACTGTGTCGTCCCCCTCTGTCCCTGTCCATGGACACGCCCTCCCCCTCCTCTGCAGATAGCCCCACCCCTTCCCCACCCTCTGGGTGTGACCTCACAGACCTCTGGTTTCTACTGTATCCTGGAGCCAAGGCTATTTAGTGGGTGGGCTCTTCAGCAGTTCATTTTCTCCTTGATAGTGGACAGACCTCAGCAAAGATGAGCAGACCTCTGATCCTCTGTGTTTTCCTCTTGGTTTTCAGGCGAGATACCAAGCCTCACCCAATCAACCTGATTGAATCTACTGTCAAATTGTGTCTGTGTGACAGCCAGTGATTCTGGGAGCCTACATCGGGGGCTGGTGTAGTGGCCCATGTGTTCTCCCTGCCTGCCATCTTACCTCCGTACACTTCCCATTAGGGATTTAGTGCTTGCAAGAGGGGAGTAACCTCAAAAGTTTTCCAAATTTTGAAGCTTACTTAAAGTTCAGAGCTCCATGGGGTCGTAGCATACGTGTGCATTTTAACTTTTGATTATAGAAGTTGTCTCAATCTTTTTGTTTATTTATTTGGAAGGTAGAGTGATGGGGTGTGGTTGGGGAGAGACAGAGTGTTAGAAAAAGGCAAAGAACATTGGCCGGGGCCCTGGCTCAACAGGCTAATCCTCCGCCTTGCGGCGCCGGCACGCCGGGTTCTAGTCCTGGTCGGGGCGCCGGATTCTGTCCCGGTCGTCCCTCTTCCAGGCCAGCCCTCTGCTGTGGCACAGGAGTGCAGTGGAGGATGGCCCAAGTGCTTGGGCCCTACACCCCACGTGAGACCAGGAAAAAGCACCTAGCACCCTGCTGCAGCCATCGGATGAGCAAGGTGCGCCGGCCACAGCGCGCCATAAGCGGCAGCCATTGGAGGGTGAACCAAGGGCAAAGGAAGACCTTTCTCTCTGTCTCTCTCTCTCACTGTCCACTCTGCCTGTCAAAAAAAAAATAAAGAAAAAGGCAAAGAACAAAGAGGAGACAGAATACGAACTTGCAGCCAGACCAAATTTACTCAAAGAAAATAAACTCGCAGAGCTCAACCAACTGCCATTTAGTACACAGACCCAACACGTAGCAAAGGCCCAGACCCTAGCAGGCCTGGCCATTTTGTATCTTAGGTGGGCTAGGGGTGGGGATGGGGGGCAATAGGCAGAGATGAGCTTCTCCATGCTGATTTTCCAAGTTTGGCCCACTGGCCTTCAAACCTGGGGGAGATAGCAGGCGGTGAGACTGAACTGGTCTCTGAAAGAAGGCAGAGGTAACAAGAACCTACAATGGCTGAGAGGTATATGTCCTTGTTTCATCACAAGGAAAGAAAGATCTTTCATGTGCTGGTTCGCTCCCCAACAGCCAGGGCTGGCCCAAGCCAAAGTCAGCTGCCTGGACTCCCATCTGGATTTCCTACATGGATGCAGGGACCCAAGCACTTGAGCCACTATTTGCTGCTTTCCTAGGCACATCTCACATCATTTTAAATTTTCTTTAAAAAGATATTCTTATTTGAAAGGCAGAGCTATAAAGAGAGAGAGAGTAAGAGACACAGAGGGATCTTTTTATCTGCTATTTCACTTCCCAGATGGCAGAAGTGACCAGGGCTGGGTCAGATGGAAACAAGGAACCAGGAACTTCTTCCAGGTCTTCCCGTTGGATGGAGGGGCCCCAACTCTTGGCCATTAGTGTGGAGCTGGCTTTATTCGTTACTCCATGATGCAGTTCCTACACATCCCTTTTCAAATAGCAGCTTTATGGAGACAAAATTCACATACTATAAAATTTACCCTTTTGAAAGTATGTAATTCAGTGATTTCTAGTATACTCACTAAGTTGTGAATCATCATTATCTAGGTATTTTATTTTAAAGATTATTTATTTGCAAATCAGCTATAGAGAGAGACATCTTCCATTTGCTGGTTCATTCCCCAGATGGCTGCAATGTTGAGAATTGGGCCAGACTGAATCCAGAGCTTCTTGCAAGTCTCCCACATGGGTGCAGGGACCCAAGCCCTTGGGCCATCCTCCATTGCTTTCTCAAGCCGTTAACAGGGAGCTGGATTGGAAGTGGAGCAGCTGGGACTTAAGTAAGCAGTCATACGGGATGCTGGTTGTGCAGGCAGTGACTTTATCTGCTACACCACAATGCCGGTCCCTTTATGTTATTTAAAAAAAATATTTATGTATCTGACAGGCAGAGTTACAGAGGAAAAAGAGAGACAGACAGAGAGAGCAATCTTTCATTGATTGGTTCATTCTCCAGTTGGCTGCAACAGCCAGGGCTGGGCCAGGCTGAAGACAGGAACCTGAAACTCCACTTGGGTCTCCCACATGGGTTCAGGGACACAAGTACTTGGACCATCTCCCAGTGCTTTCCCAGGCACATTAGCAGGGAACTGGATTGGAAGTGGAGCAGCTGGGACTTGAACAGGCACTCATATAGGATGCTAGTGGTGCACCACAACTTGGCTCCCTAATTTTCATTTTTTTCAAATTTATTAATTACATGAAAGGCAGATATATATATATATATATATATATATATATATATAGAGAGAGAGAGAGAGAGAGAGAGAGAGAGGGAGGGAGGAAGATACAGAGTGAGAAAAAGATCTTCGATCTGCTGGTTTATTCCCCAAATGGCCCCAATGGTGTGGTCTGGGTCTCCTACATGGGCGGCAGGGCCATCTTCTGCTGCTTTCCCAGGTGCATCAGCAGGAAGCTGGATTGGAAGTGGAGCAGCTGAGACTCTAATAGTACCCATATGGGATGCCAGTGTTACAGGCGGTGACTTAACACATTGTCCCACAGAGCCCCCATTATCTAGCTCTAGAACTCTTTCATCACCCAAGAAAGGAGCCATGTGCCTGCAGTAGTTGCTCCCCATTCTGCTTTCCCCTGGATTCTTTGGCTTGCTGTGATTCCAGGACTCATCTATGTGGTAGCCTGTGTGAGAACTTCATGCCCTGTAAGGCTGAGTACTGTCCCATTGTGAGGACAGACTACATTCATTCTCTCTCTCCCTCTCTCTCTGTATCCTTTGACAGGCAGAGTTAGACAGTGAGAGTGAGAGAGAAGGGAGAAAGGCCTTCCTACCGTTGGTTCACCCCCCAAATGGCCGCTATGGCTGGTGCTGCATTGATCCAAAGCCAGGAGCCAGGTGCTTCCTCCTGGTCTCCCATGCAGGTGTATGGCCCAAGCACTTGGGCCATCCTCCACTGCCCTCCCAGGCCATAGGAGAGAGGTGGACTGGAAAAGGAACAACCGGGACAGACTGGCACCCCAATCGGGACTAGAACCCAGAATACCGGCTCCTCAGGCAGAGGATTAGCATAGTGAGCCACGATGCTGGCCCATTTTGTTTCTTACACTAGCATGGGCATTTGGGTTGTTTTTACCATTTGGATATTATGACAACTCCTGTTCTGAAAAGTGACCTGGATCTCCTTCCTCGATGTTTAGTCACCTCCTGCTTTTAGAACCACTTTTGCTATTTTGCTAAACTTAACTGGCTGACCACATTCCTTGCAGTTCTCTGTGTTAAGTCACTGGGTATGTAAAAGTTGACAGCAAACACAGCCCTCATGCTGGAAGAAACTCCAGGGCTATTCTCCCAGCATTAAGCGCGCCAACATCACCAAGGAAATCAGAGGCATCTGCGTGGAGTCTAGGGCGCCAGTGTGCCATGAGCAGGGGCTAAGACGTCTCATGCAGGAGTTATGTCACAGTAAATGGTGACACTATCCATAGCAGGATAGCATAGAAAGGGAAGGTACTGAGAAGTCTTGTGAGAACTTTAAAACCCAAAGGGTTGGCCAGTGCCGTGGTTGCTCCTCTTCCAGTCCAGCTCTCTGCTGTTGCCTGGGAAGGCAGTGGAGTTTGGCCTAGGTGGAAGCACCTGGCTCCTGGCTTCGGATCGGTGCAGAGCGCCGGCTGTAGCAGCCATTTATTGGAACCCTCGCCAGCAAGGGTCCGACCCACGGATTCACGCACGACACGATCGCTGTTTGATCGGTTCTCAAAGAACTTTTATTTTTAGTGATAGAAGAAGGAAAGGAGAGAAAGAGAGGGAAGCAGCCGAGAGAAAGAAAGAAAGAGAAAGACTGAAGAGGCTGCTCCCTGTTCCCGCCCCTAACATGGTCTTTTATCCATTCCCAGTCCCCCAGGGCTAGGGCGAGTAGTCCATTGATCAGATCAAAGGGCATGCATATCCTCAGGTTGAAGGTGTATCTCTTGCATGTCTTGCGGTCAGTACTTCCTTGACTTTGTTATGCTCAGCAGGATGAGGCAGTGCAATGAGGAGGTCCCCACAGGTGGCCAGCCTGTGGTTCCCCACAGCTCCCCCTTTTTAGTTTTATATGGCATGGAATCATGCCTGTCTTAGGTTCCCAGCGACGTGCCACCTGCTTACCCGTCATCGAGTCACTGGGAAGCATGTCCCATGCTCTGTCTTAGGTTGCTAGGTGCACTCGCCAGTGATTACCCGTCATTGACTACCGTTCCATCATGCTAAGCCATACCTGTTGTTGAGGGTCAGAGCGAAACATAGCATGCATAGCCTGCTGAGCAGTCAGGTTAGTGCACTGTTGCCTTTTGACAATGCTCGAGATAACCTTACTGACCAAGAGACAGTGGCATAGGCCAAGGCAGGGCCCTGAGCAGGCCCCAGTACAATCCTTCATCTCAGCAATATACACTAGCAAGGGTTATAACAATATAAAATACTTTACACAGAAGATACATTATAGTTACAAAATACTATACACAGAATATACATTATGGTTACAAAATACTATACACAGAATATACATTACGGTAAATTACAAATAATCAACTATTATTCCTAAAATTTCTCCAACACTGGCTGGTATCAAAAGGCAAAATAACAGTCTTTTCATTACTTAGAGATGTCTCATTTGCTTCTTGTTGTGGGCGAGTCCACCATGGTCTCTGCTGGACTCTGCTCCTCAGAACTCTGTGCAAGCAGCCGAACTCTTCTCTCCGGCATCCAGATAGGTTGAGAGGCTCCTGTGGAAAAAAAACAAACAGCTCCCCGCACCCTCCGCAGTAAGGGAAACGGGCCTTTCCATAGGTTATCCTGCAGGTCCTTCCACATCATCCACTGTACTGGCTCCTTTTCAGTCGGTTGGGTATGTAATTCTGCTGGGGTTTTACCACATTTTTTCTTATTTAAAAAATTTATGGTATATAATGCTAAGGCCAAAGCATCTTTATTAGATACCGCATATTCTCCTATTCCCCCTTTTTGTTTATTAATTAAAGTTTTTAGATATAAATGAGTGTGTTCCACAATGGCCTGACCTTGGGGATTGTAAGGAATGCCAGTAGAATGTTCAATGCCAAATTCCTTTAAAAATGTAGCAAAGCCAGCCAAAGTATATGCCAGGCCATTATCTGTTTTAATGATTTTAGGTATTTCCCAGGTAGCAAAAGATTGTAAATAGTGCTGAATAACCTGTTGAGTCCCTCCTTTAACAAAAGGATGGGTTGGGATAAGTCACATCTTTGCATCACAGTAGATTTGAGGCACTTTTCAACCTTTTTTAAAACTACAGCTGCCTCTGGGGTCAATTGTGGTGGTGAAGTAAGCTGTGAATCTCCCTCTAAGATTTTAAGCAATGGGAGCAATTCCTCAGTAGTTAGTTTACAAAAAGGCCATATCCAATTTAAGTTTTTACATAATTTTTGAAAATCATTTAAAGTTCTTAGTCCCGTAGTGGAGATGGTAAATTCTAAGGGGGTCACACTGGTCGGGGTTAGCTTTAGGCCCAAATACTGAACTATGGTGTCTTTTTGGATTTTTTCAGGTGCTATCTGTAGTCCTGCTTCCTGTAAGCATAAAGTTAATGTTGCAAATGCTTCACTCAAAGTGGTTTCTCTAGCAGCTATTAATAGTAAATCATCCATATAATGAAAAATTTTAACATCTGAATGCTGTTGCCGAACAGGCTCTATTGCTCCTGATCCGAACAATTGGCATAGGGTGGGACTGTTAGTCATACCCTGAGGGAGGACTTTCCACTCAAATCTTTCATCAGGGCCCTCATGGTTAATAGTCGGGACTGTAAAAGCAAATCTTTGCCTATCTAGTGAGTTCAGTGGGATGGAGAAAAAACAGTCTTTTAAATCAATTACAAACACAGGCCAGTCTTTTGGGATCATCGTAGGAACGGGCAGCCCTGGTTGTAATGCCCCCATGGGTTGCAACTGCCTGTTTATGGCTCTCAAATCCTGTAATAATCGATACTTGCCTGATTTCTTTTTTATTACAAAAATTGGGGTGTTCCAGGGTGAAGTGGATGGTTGAATATGTCCTGCCTCTAACTGCTGCTGAACTATTTCTTTTACCGCAGCCAATTTCTCCTGTGTAAGGGGCCACTGGGGTATCCACACTGGCTTGTTATCTAACCAGGTTAGTGGCGGTGGTGACGGCTGCTGCACAGTGGCCCCTACGAAAAACCCAAACCCTGCTTGCCTCTATGCCCTCGAGGCTCAATGGGGTGCCTTATGCCCTGCTTGTCTTTTCCTAGCCCTCTGCCTGCATATCCCATTTTTTCCATCATTCTCCACCCCGGGGATAACTCAGTCTCATGATCACTAGTCAATTGGATTTGGAGTTGTGTCAAAACATCCCCCCCATAAGGTGATAGGAATAGTACATACATAAGGTTGTACTTTGCCAGTATTGCCCTCCTGATCTTGCCAGTCTAACACTTGCGCACTTCTAGACGGGGCGACAGCCGTACCTAAGCCTACCAGGTTGTTATCCCCTTCTAGAAGTGGCCAAGAGGGAGGCCAGTCCTGCTCAGAGATATTACTAACATCTGCGCCCGTATCCAACAGCCCCTTAATCGGTTTCCCTTTGATGTTAAGAGTCCATAATGGACGATTATCAAGAGTCATGGTAAGGGCTGCAAAATGTTCTCCCTGGGTTCCTCTGGCATCTAGTACAGGGCTCATCACTAGTAATTGAGCGACCAGCTGCAACGGTAGTAACTGTATGATTCCTTTAGTGGACTGCAACATTACTTTAAATTTCTTACAAGGCATTTGGATAATTCCAGTTATGACTACTAGTCCCTTTAAAGAGTTTGCAGCCTTTCCTATGGTAATGCCCAAGCCTTTGATATGGTCCATAGCCTCCTGGGGTTCTACATCTATGGCTTGGACCCCCATTTGCGGTGTTAATACTGTATAGTCGGTGGCCCGCAGCTCTGTGCAGTAAATGCCTGTTGTTCTCCCTGAAACTGTCCTGTTCTTCCCATGGTCTGTCCTCTCACCCATTGAGTTTTCGGGCCCCTGGGTGCGGGGGCCCGCCACTCGTTTTTTGGAAACTGCTGCCCCAAACTTTTCGAATTAAAGGGTTGCCCTAGTGGGTTGCCGGCTTTATCTAGCTTGGAAAAACATTCATTTGCCCAGTGATTGCCTTTTCCACATCGTGGGCAGAGCCCTGGCCGATACCCTGGAGGCTTTGAATCTGTACATTCTCTTTTTAGGTGACCTTCCTTTCCACATTTAAAACACTTGCGCCTTGGTCCATTGTTATGTAGCATTCTTGCCATGGCGACTGCTGCATGCGCCCCAGAGGCCACATCATCCATAACATCCCTACAGATTTTTAAAAAAGGTAGGAATGTCTTTGTGCTGCCAGGGCCTTAGGGCCTCACGGCAGGTTTTGTTTGCTTGTTCATATGCTAATCTTCGTACTAGAGGTATGGCTTCCTCCATGGTCTCAAAGATATTGCCGGCAGCTTCCATTAATCTATTTACAAAATCAGCATAGGGCTCTGTTGGGCCTTGTGTAATTTTGGACAAACTGTGCCTAATTTCTCCCTTCTTAGGAATGATCTTCCAGGCCCTACGAGCTATTTCTCTTACTTGCATTAGGACTTCATTAGGGCATTGAGCCTGGGTATCCTCATCACGAAAATCTCCCTCCCCGTTCAGCATGTCCTCATTCCAGTCTGGCCGACCGTTTTTCTCATTTTTTGCTGCTTGAGTCTTAGCAAGCTCTCTGTAGGCCGCAGCCCAAAGCAGGAAGTCCCCGCCACCAAGCACAGCTTTCACTAGGTTTCTCCAATCCTCTGGGACCAGTCCCTGGGTTGTATATTGTCTAAAACTCCCTTTGTGAAGTTAGCATGCGGTCCGTAAAGCTGCACCGCCTGTTGCAGTTCTTTCAACAGCTTATGATCTAAGGGGGTCCATCCTCTGTCGCCTTGTGCATCTATTATCACTGGGAACACTTGGTCTGCTTTCTGGTACTCTTCCCACTTGGGGGGAGTTCCGCGTGTTCTCTCCGCACTTCCTCTGGATCTTACAGGGGAGGGTTCCCCGCTCTCCACTCCCTCCACGAGGGAAGGATTCCCTTTCGTGGGGGGGGCCTTAGTTAGTGTGAGCGGTCGCCAGTGTGGAGGGTCATGTAAGGTTAAGTTTGCCATTCTACAGTGGCAAGGGTGCTCCCCCAGAGAAAATAGGTCTTCTGGGTACGGAGGTGCGGAAGGAAGGGGTCTCTCTTGCTCCACACTCATCTGCGCCTTATCCTCCCTGTCCCCGTCCTGACTTCCACATTGGGACTCACTCTGAGCTTCCTCCAATATCTCTGATCCCTCATCTACTATCTCTTCTGAATCATTTTGAAGAGCCTGTTCAATCCACACCCTATAAATCTCCGGTGATTTTCCCGCCACTCTTAACTCTTTACCTACCCTTTTCCACTTTCGTTCTTCCCGCTCACCATCGTCCACTAACCAGGACGACATGCTAGCAACTGCTTTGGTGAGTAACCAAATAATGGCCGCTATCACGGGCGTCCCCGTTGCTCTTAATAAGCAGCTTAGTAAAAATTTAGTCGTCGACGGAGTATTTCCCATTTACACTTTTACTTTTATGATTTACCCGCGGTTACAATCCTAGGCCTTTCACTTTACCCGCCTAGATTCCCGTGTATGCATGTTTATACTTTTCTTACCTGCTTCCAGCGATCATTGGACTGATGATCCGAGTCACGGCACCAGTTATCGGGAACCCTCGCCAGCAAGGGTCCGACCCACGGATTCACGCACGACACGATCGCTGTTTGATCGGTTCTCAAAGAACTTTTATTTTTAGTGATAGAAGAAGGAAAGGAGAGAAAGAGAGGGAAGCAGCCGAGAGAAAGAAAGAAAGAGAAAGACTGAAGAGGCTGCTCCCTGTTCCCACCCCTAACATGGTCTTTTATCCATTCCCAGGCCCCAGGGCTAGGGCGAGTAGTCCATTGATCAGATCAAAGGGCATGCATATCCTCAGGTTGAAGGTGTATCTCTTGCATGTCTTGCGGTCAGTACTTCCTTGACTTTGTTATGCTCAGCAGGATGAGGCAGTGCAATGAGGAGGTCCCCACAGGTGGCCAGCCTGTGGTTCCCCACAGCCATTTGTGGGGTGAACCAATGGAGAAAGGAAGACCTTTCTCTCTGTTTCTCTCTCTCTTGCTAACTCTGCCTGAAAAAAAGAAAAAAGAAACCAAAGGGTGTTTATGATCTTTTACTCATGAGCATACTGGATACGTCATGCTGGCATTGTATCGATTCCTTTTTTTTAAAGATTTATTTATTTATTTGAATGACAGAGTTACAGAGAGGCAGGGGCAGAGAGGGAGAGAGACAGAAATGGGTCGTCCATCTGCTGGTTCACTCCCCAGTTGGCTGCAATGGCTGGGGCTGTGCCGATACAAACGCAGGAGCCACGAGCTACTTCCGGGTCTCCCATGCCAGTGTAGGGGCTCAAGGACTGTTTTAAGATAGAAAAGACATTGAACGTGTGTGAGTATGTGTGTGTGTGTGTGTCCATATCCTCAGGCACACACCGAGGTCGATGCTGGGTGACTAAGGGGGACCCCCATCCAGGCAGACCCAGGGAGCACCTTCCTCACAGCTAAAATTAATTTCTCCACAGGCCCAACCAATATATTTTCCTCAAGCATTAAAAATGAGGATGAAGGTTTGGATAAAACATTTGGTAAGTAGCCCTGCTCATCCCTACTTGTTTTTGTTTTTTTTTTTTTCCATGTCTACTGATATTTCCCGAGTCTAATGAAAGTACCTGTTGGGTGTAGTGGGCAAACACCCGGGGCCGACAGCCTTGAAAATGACTTGGAATAGGGATGATGTGAATGCTAATCCTGTGGCTTAGCAAAATAAAGCCAGAGGGAAGTAAAACTCTGTTTCCTGGAGAAAGCTTTAGATGGGAAGTGAACTTAATATGAGGAGTATTAAAAAAGTTCATGGAAAAACACAGCGTAGGAAAAAAGCACGCATGGATTTCAAATGTTTTGCTACAAAAGCAAACTTTTCCTTTAGTTCTATTTTCCACAAGCATTTTGAAGTGCCCGCATATTAAAAAAGTAACTCTGAAGTATTAGCCACTGTTTCACAAGCAAAGAGCTCCACCAGCTTATAGAATTTGTTAAGCTTCCCTTCTTCCCCACAGCCTCCATCCAGATTTCGTGGCTATACTTTTCATACACAGCATTTGTAAATGAGATTTATCTTTTTTTAAAATGATTTTATTTATTTGAAATTCAGACTTACACAGAGGAGAGGCAAAGAGAGACAGAGAGAGAGAGAGAGAGAGAGAGAGAGAGAGAGAGAAAGAGAGATCTTCCACCTGCTGGTTCCTTCCCCTGATGGATACAACAGCCAGGGCTGGGCTAGGCTGAAGCCAGGAACCAATGAGTCTGTCTGGGCTGGTTTCCCATGTGGGCAGCAGGGCCTCAGGACTTGAGCCATCATTTGCTGCTTCCCCAGGGCATACATTAGCAAGAAACTGGAGCTGGCAGTGGAGCTGGGACTCAAACTCAGGCACTGATGTGTGGTGTGGGTGTCCCAAGTGGCATTTCAATGGCGATGTCAAATGCCTGCCCTTAGATTACTTTTTTTGCTATTCCCTTCAAGTAGGGTAGAAGATTGGGTCACTGAAGATACAGATACTTGCACTTCATATGTCATTTTCAAATCAGAATCCTACCATGTTATTTGGTCTTGGTATCACTCATAGGAAGGAAAATAGGACCACTTGATGCACTGCATTTTCTCACAGCTTTATTGAGATATGAATGACATGATAACTGCATGTCTAAAAAGATTATAATTTGTAGCTGGCATTGTGATGACATAGGAAAAGATGCTGCTGCCACAGCAGCATCCCGTATGAGCTGCTCTGCTGCAGATCCAGCTCCCAGCTAAAGCACCTGGGAAAGCAGTGAAAGATGGCCCGAGTGCTTGGGCCCCTGCACCCATGTCTGCATGTGGGAGACCCAGATGGAGTTCTAGGCTCCTGGTTTGGCCTGGCCCAGCCCTGGCCATTGTGGCCATTTGGGATGTCTTTTTTTTTAAATTAGATTGATTTGAAAGGCAAAGTTACAGAGAGAGAAAATGAGAGAGAAGGAGAGAGAGAGAGAGGGAGAGAGAGCACTTCCAAAGGATAGTTTACTCCTAAATGACCTCAACTGCTGTAGCTGGGGCAATCCGAAGCCAGGAGACAGGAGTTTCTTCCAGGTCTCCCTTGTGTGTGTAGGGGTCTAAGCACTTGAGCCATCCTCTGCTACTTCTTTCAGGCCTTTAGCAGGGAGCTGGATCAGAAGTAGAGCAACTGAGACTTGAACCGGCACCCATATGGGATGCCAGTCTTCAGGTAGCGGTTTTATCTGCTACACTACAGCACAGGTTCCAATAAGTCTGTTTGGAAAAGTACAATTTTATGAGTTTTGATATATGAATACACTCATGAAACCATTTTCCCAATTGAAATAATGAAGCTGACTATTGACCCAGAAGGTTTTTTGTTTTTGTTTTTTAAAGATCTATTTTATTTGTTTGAAAGATAGAGTTACAGAGAAGGGTAGAGTTAGAGAGGCCTTCTATCTGCTGGTTCACTCCTCAAATGTCTGCAATGGCCCGAGCTGGGCTCTTCTGAAAACAGGAGCTTCTTGTGGGTCTCCCACGTAGGTACAGGGGCTCAAGGACTTGGGCCATTTTCCACTGCTTTTCCAGGCCATAGCAGAGAGCTGGATCAGGAGTGGTGCAGCCGGGACTTGAACTGGTGCCCATATGGGTTGCTGGTGCTGCTGGCTAGGGCTTTAACCCGCTGTGCCACAGCGCTGGCCACAACCCAGAAGTTTGTTTGCATGCCTTCGAAATCCCTTCCTCTCCTCCTAGTTCCACCTTCATCCTGTTGGAACTCAACTGAATACGAGTCTAGCCATCTTCGATGTAACCACCATCTTGCCCTCTAAGTTTCCCTGGAGATCATTCTAATCCATATGGGGTAAAGAATGTCATCAAGGTAAACCACTAGGCTTTTCTTGCTGGCTGGACCCTGGAATGTCTCTTGTCTTATGCCTGGAATGTTAATATTTCTTGAGAAAGTCCAGATGCATTTAGGGTAGTCACAGACAAGCTTTGTCTATAAGAGCCCGTGGTCTTGCAGCCACTGTAGAGCACTCTTCTGTCTGTAAATCCCCCTACTCCCAGTAGATTACAGGTGGTGTGATTTTGGATGTGTCCTAGGAAGCTGATTCTTGTATGCTGGGTTTTCCCAAACACAAGCCAGCACAGCCAGCTTTCTGTACACTGATTAGCTGTCATTTCTATCGCTGGATGTAGATGGACCCCTGCCCTGTGCACTTTGTTTTATTTCTTTCACTCGTCACAGTTATTTTGATTGCTGCATATCATTGTGCAATATTTTTATTACTTTTGATTGCTTAGTAATATTTCATTATATGGATATGCCAGAACTTGTCTATTTAACCTTTTGTGGATATTTGGGTTGTTCCCAATTTTTGCTTATTGCACTGTTTCCCAATTATTTTTTTTGACAGGCAGAGTTAGTGTGATAGAGAGAGAGACAGAGAAAGATCTTCCTTCATTTGGTTCACCCTCGAAATGGCCACTACAGCCGGCGCTGCACCGATCTGAAGCTTCCTCCTGGTCTCCCATTCGGGTGCAGGGCCCAAGGTGGCTCCAAATTAGTTCAATATGTTTTTTTAAAACAATGTCCTTTCTTCATTGAATTACGTTGACACCTTTGCTATTAAATTGATCTTACATGTATAAATTTATCTCAGGGCATTCTATTTTTTAAAGATTTATTTATTTATCTTAAAGAGTAACAGAGAGAGGAAAGGAGACACACAGATAGGAAGATAGAAAGAGAGAGAGAGAGAGTTTGAGAGAGAGAGAGAGAGAGAGAGAGAGACAGTTTTCCATTGGGTGGTTTACTCTCCACATGGCCACAATGGCCTGAGCTGCAGTGATCCGAAGCCAAGAGCCAAGAACCTCTACTGGGTCTCCCATGTGGGTGCAGGGGCCCAAGGACTTGGGCCATCTTCTAATGCTTTTTCATGCCATAGCAGAGAGCTGGATCAGAAGTGGAGCAGCCGGGACTTGAACTGGTGCCCATATGGGTTGCTGGTGCTGCAAGGCTAGGGCTTTATCCCGCTGTGCCACAGCGCTGGCCCAAACCCAGAAGTTTGATTGCGTGCCTTCGAAATCCCTTCCTCTCCTCCTAGTTCCACCTTCATCCTGTTGGAACTCAACTGGACACGAGTCTAGCCATCTTCGATGTAAACACCATCTTGCCCTCTAAGTTTCCCTGGAGGTCATTCTAATCCATATGGGGTAAAGAAAGTCATCAAGGTAAACCACTGGGCTTATCTTGCTGGCTGGATCCTGGAATTTTAGGACCCTTACGGGGAGAGGTGCCAGGCCCAGTGGCGGCCCGGGCCCCTCCCCCCTCATTTAGCACCCCACGGGGTGTGCCAGCATCGCCCCGGGCCACACTGAGCCTTGTGGCAGGGCCGTTCTGGAATGGTAGGGCCGCCTCAGACCCGGGTCGTCACCATGGTTCCGTGGCCGTGTGTCATCATGCTCAAGGCCCACATGATTGTAGAGTGTGTGAGGGCCCTGCCGCCCCAGGACCAGACTCCTCACCCTTGGCCTGCGGCCGATGGATCTCCCCACACATGAGTCGTCCTTGCTTAGTAATATTTCATTATATGGATATGCCAGAACTTTTGTTGTTCCGGCCGTGCCAGCATAAAGAATACACCAAGAGACAGTCTTATGCAAAACGCAAGTAGAGTATTTTATTGACCAGCATGCTGAGGTCGCAGCGTCACAAATGTGAGCGAGCGACCCTGAGTACAAATCACATCAGCTTTTCATAGTTACACAAAAGCTTGAAGAATCTGTAGAACATATTTCACATGGGAACCCAGGGAACAGGAGAATCTCGTAAGCACATGTGCAAGGTACAGATAACATAAGCTATTAGCAAGATTTACAACAGGTAAGGGTCACTTTGACCATACATTTCCTATGGTTAAATAAAACCCTAAGTTCATCAACTGGGTGCCTGTCAAGGTGAACATGTTTGTATAGGTTTTGGACAAGGCCACATTCTGGTGTTATCTCTTCCTGCCCTGGCATCACCATGTCTATTCAGCAAAGACAGGCCTCAACCCCTCCCCGAGTCAGGAATCCAGAAAATAGGTCAAAAGTCAATCTGGCAAGGGTCAGAAGAGAAAGGGGGGGTCCTGCTTAGTTTTAATATTCTTTCATTCCCCCCTTTTTCTATTGCAAAGTCTCTAATCTTAGAGACCAGCTTTGCTGTTAGACTCTACTACATCCGAGCTTTTTATCATTTTTAGCTGGGACACTTTTTAATGGCACATATTGCTGCCGGATGACTATCAGTTTGATATTTTTTACCTGATTTTTAACAAATTTTACCCATTAACTTAGCACACACAGACCTATGGTGACTATTAAGAGCAGTACTATCAGAGGACCAGTTATTGCTGACAACAGGGTAGTTAACCAAGGGGATCACATAAACCATGATTTAAACCACCCTTGGTTTTGTTTACCTAAAAGTAGAAACCACCTCCCAAGTTAGTAGCTGGGGCTCATACGGATTCCCACCAGCAAGGCTACCGCTCAGGGTTAGAAAGAGAAATGCGATGGATCCGTAGCTTAAGTGGATTGTCGGTCTTTTCCAGTTGCCATTCTTCCTCTGGTGCCACTGCAGTAGGTGCCAGCTTGAGGTGGGGAGCATGTATCCAGTTGCTGATGCCATCGACCTTCACTGCCATCAGTGTTGTCAGCAAGATGATGTAAGATCCTTTCCACTGCGGTTCCAGAGTGTCTGCTCCATGCCTCCGCACGTAAACTGAAGCTCCTACTCAGGAGGGATGGGGTCAAGATTCAGTTCCCGGTTTATATAAGTCCTTTAGCTGTTCCCAAACATATTGCTGCACACTTTTCAGGGCCTGCAGCCTTGCCATCAAAGGGACTGAAGAAACCGTCCAGCTATCATTATTTTGCAACATATCATGCCCAGGAGCGGGGGGGATACTGAACAGAATTTTAAAGGGAGTTCACCCGAACATTACAGAAGAGGGGGTGTTGCGCGCGCGGTACAGGGCATAAAATAGGAGCATCATCCAGTCTTTTAGGCCAGTTTTTAAGGACAGTTTATATATTGTTTCTTTCAGAGTCTGATTTATTATTTTACTTGCCCTGAGTTCTGGGGCCGATAGGTGCAATGTAATTTCCAATTAATATTTAAAGCTTTATTTATTTATTTTTTTTTGACAGGCAGAGTGCACAGTGAGAGAGAGAGAGACAGAGAGAAAGGTATTCCTTTTGCCGTTGGTTCACCCTCCAATGGCTGCCGCGCAAGGCGCGCTGCGTCCGGCGCTCCGTGCTCATCCGATGGCAGGAGCCAGGTGCTTTTTCCTGGTCTCCCATGGGGTGCAGGACCCAAGCACATCGTCCATCCTCCACTGCACTTCCGGGGCCACAGCAGAGGGCTGGCCTGGAAGAGGGGCAACTGGGACAGAATTCGGTGCCGCGACCTGGACTAGAACCCGGTGTGCCGTGGCCGAAAGGTGGAGGATTAGCATGCTGAGCCACAGCGCTGTGCAATATTTAAAGTTTTTGAGATACCTTGAGTAATCTGTGCCACAAAGGCAGGCCATTGTCTGATCCTATAGTCTGAGGGAGGCCGAATCTCGGGAAGATTTTTTTATTATTATTATTTTTTTGACTACTACCAAAGCAGTCTCATTTGTGGTGGGAAATGCCTCTATCCATCCTGAAAAAGTATCTATGAATACTAACAAATATCTATAACCTCCTTGAGTTGGTTTCACTTCAGTGAAGTCTACTTCCCAATGTTGCCCTGGTCTTTTTCCCCTTAATCTAGTCCCTATCGGTGCTTTGGCTGGGTATGCATTTATAGCCTGACAAGCTGCACAATGGTTGACTATCTCCTCTGCTAATTGTTTGTTCTGCATTGCTGATAAGGAAAACGGCTGTTTCCTGAGAAGGTTTTGAAGCTTCTGTATCCCCAAATGAGTAAACTGATGAACCTGTTGTAAATACTTCCTTGCTAGTTCCTGCTTATCCTCTCCCCTCTCTGCCGCTTGCCTGGATTCAATCTCCTTAGTTACTAAAGTCTCTATTGGGCCCGCCCCCAAAGCTGTGTCCTGAGCCACAGCGTCCGCCTGTTTCCCACTGCCGAAGCTCCAGAGACAATGAGAGAGAGCGAGAGTGAGAGAGAGCTTCCATACGATAGTTTACACCCCAAATGACCTCAACAGCCAGAGCTGGGACAATCCGAAGGCAGGAGCTTCTTCAAGGTCTCCCATGTGGATGAAGGGGCCTAAGCTCTTAAGCCATCCTCTGCTACTTCTTTTATGCCTTTAGCAGGGAGCTGGATCAGAAGTGGAGCAGCTGAGACTTGAACCGGCACCCATATGGGATGCCAGTTTTCAGGTGGTGGTTTTACCTGCTACACCACAGCACACGCTCCAATAAGTCTGTTTTGAAAAGTACAATTTTATGAGTTTTGATATATGAATACACTCATGAAACCATTTTCCCAGTTGAAATAATGAAGCTGACTATTGACCCAGAAATTTTTTGTTTTTGTTTTTAAAGATCTATTTTATTTGTTTGCAAGTCAGAGTTACAGAGAGGGGTAGAGCTGGAGAGGCCTTCCATCTGCAGGTTCACTCCCCAAATGTCCACAATGGCCCGAGCAGAGCTCATCTGAAGCCAGGAGCTTCTTTTGGGTCTCCCACATGGGTTCAGGGGCCCAAGGAGTTGGTCCATCTTCCACTGCTCTTCCAGGCCATAGAAGAGACCTGGATCATAATTGGAGCAGAAGGGGCTTAAACTGGTGCCCATATGGGTTGCTGGTGCTACAGTCTAGGGCTTTAACCCGCTGTGCCACAGCACTGGCCACAACCCAGAAGTTTTATTGCGCGCCTTCAAAATCCCTTCCTCTCCTCCTAGTTCCACTATCATCCTGTTGGAACTCAACTGGACACGAGGCTAGCCATCTTGGATGTCACCACCATCTTGCCCTCTAAGTTTCCCTGGAGGTCATTCTAATCCATATGGGTTAAAGAAAGTCATCAAGGTAAACCACTGGGCTTATCTTGCTGGATGGACCCTGGAATGTCTCTTGTCTTATACCTGGAACGTTAATATTTCTTGAGAAAGTCCAGATGCATTTAGGTTAGTCACAGGCCAGCTTTGTCTATAAGAGCCCTTCATCTTGCAGCCGCTGGAGACCACTCTTCTGTCTGTAATTCCCCCTAGTCCCAGTATATTACAGCTGGTGTGATTTTGGATGTGTCCTAGGCAGCTGATTCTTGTATGCTGGGTTTTCCCAAACACAAGCCAGCACAGCCAGCTTTCTGTACATGGATTATCTGTCATTTCTAGCGTTGGATGTAGATGGACCCCTGCCCTGTGCACTTTGTTTTATTTCTTTCACTTGTCACAGTTATTTTGATTGCTGCATACCATTGTGCAATATTTTTATTACTTTTGATTTCTTAGTAATATTTCATCATATGGATATGCCAGAACTTTTCTTGCTGTGGCCGTGCCAATATAAAGAATACACCAAGAGACAGTCTCTTATGCAAAACGCAAGTAGAGTATTTTATTGACCAGCATGCTTGGGTCGCAGCGTCACAAATGTGAGTGAGTGACCCTGAGTACAAATCACATCAGCTCTTCATAGTTACACAAAAGCTTGAAGAATCTGTGGTACATGTTTCACATGGGAACCCAGGGAACAGGGGTATCCCGTAAGCACAGGTACAAGGTACAGATAACATAAGCTATTAGCAAGATTTGCAACAGGTAAGGGTCACTTTCACCATACATTTCCTAAGGTTAAATAAAACCCTAAGTTCATCAACTGGGTACCTGTCGAAATGAACAAGTTTGTATAGGTTTTGGACAAGGCCACATTCTGGTGTTATCTCTTCCTGCCCCGGCATCACCATGTCTATTCAGCAAAGACAGGCCTCAACCCCTCCCCGAGTCAGGAATACAGAAAATAGGTCAAAAGTCAATCTGGCAAGGGTCAGAAGAGAAAGGGGGGGGTCCTGCTTAGTTTTAATATTCTTTCATTCCCCCCTTTTTCTATTGCAAAGTCTCTAATCTTAGAGACCAGCTTTGCTGTTAGACTCTACTACATCCGAGCTTTTTATCATTTTTAGCTGGGACACTTTTTAATGGCACATATTGCTGCCGGATGACTATCAGTTTGATATTTTTTACCTGATTTTGAACAAATTTTACCCATTAACTTAGCACACACAGACCTATGGTGACTATAAAGAGCAGTACTATCAGAGGACAAGTTATTGCTGACAACAGGGTAGTTAAACAAGGGGATCACATAAACCATGATTTAAACCACCCTTGGTTTTGTTTACCTAAAGGTAGAAACGACTTCTCAAGTTAGTAGCTGGGGCTCATACGGATTCCCACCAGCAAGGCTACCACTCAGGGTTAGAAAGAGAAATGCGATGGATCCGTAGCTTAAGTGGATTGTCGGTCTTTTCCAGTTGCCATTCTTCCTCTGGTGCCACTGTAGTAGGTGCCAGCTTGAGGTGGGGAGCATGTATCCAGTTGCTGATGCCATCGACCTTCACTGCCATCAGTGTTGTCAGCAAGATGATGTAAGATCCTTTCCACTGCGGTCCCAGAGTGTCTGCTCGATGCCTCCGCACGTAAACTGAAGCTCCTACTCAGGAGGGATGGGGTCAAGATTCAGTTCCCGGTTTATATAAGTCCTTTAGCTGTTCCCAAACATATTTCTGCACACTTTTCAGGGCCTGCAGCCTTGCCATCAAAGGGACTGAAGAAACCGTCCAGCTATCATTATTTTGCAACATATCATGCACAGGAGGGGGGGATACTGAACAGAATTTTAAAGGGAGTTCACCCGAACATTACAGAAGAGGGGGTGTTGCGCGCGCGGTACAGGGCATAAAATAGGAGCATCATCCAGTCTTTTAGGCCAGTTTTTAAGGACAGTTTATATATTGTTTCTTTCAGAGTCTGATTTATTATTTTACTTGCCCTGAGTTCTGGGGCCGATAGGTGCAATGTAATTTCCAATTAATATTTAAAGCTGTATTTATTTATTTTTTTTTGACAGGCAGAGTGCACAGTGAGAGAGAGAGAGACAGAGAGAAAGGTATTCCTTTTGCCGTTGGTTCACCCTCCAATGGCTGCCGCGCAAGGCGCGCTGCGTCCAGCGCACCGTGCTCATCCGATGGCAGGAGCCAGGTGCTTTTTCCTGGTCTCCCATGGGGTGCAGGACCCAAGCACATTGTCCATCCTCCACTGCACTTCCGGGCCACAGCAGAGGGCTGGCCTGGAAGAGGGGCAACTGGGACAGAATTCGATGCCCCGACTGGGACTAGAATCCGGTGTGTCGGGGCCGCAAGGCAGAGGATTAGCCTGTTGAGCCACAGCGCTGGCCAATATTTAAAGATTTTGAGAGGCCTTGAGTAATCTGTGCCACAAAGACAGGCCCATTGTCTGATCCAATAGTCTGAGGGAGGCCGAATCTCGGGAAGTTTTGTTTATTACTATTATATTTTTGACTACTACCAAAGCAGTCTCATTTTTGGTGGGAAATGCCTCTATCCATCCTGAAAATATCTATGAATACTAATAAATATCTATAACCTCCTTGAGTTGGTTTCACTTCAGTGAAGTCTACTCCCAATGTTGCCCTGGTCTTTTTCCCCTTAATCTAGTCCCTATCGGTGCTTTGGCTGGGTATGCATTTATAGCCTGACAAGCTGCACAATGGTTGACTATCTCCTCTGCTAATTGTTTGTTCTGCATTGCTGATAAGGAAAACGGCTGTTTCCTGAGATTTTGAAGCTTCTGTATCCCCAAATGAGTAAACTGATGAACCTGTTGTAAATACTTCCTTGCTAGTTCCTGCTTATCCTTTCCCCTCTCTGCCGCTTGCCTGGATTCAATCTCCTTAGTTACTAAAGTCTCTATTGGGCCCTCCCCCAAAGCTGCGTCCCGAGCCACAGCGTCCGCCTGTTTCCCACTGCCGAAGCTCCAGAGACAATGAGAGAGAGCAAGAGTGAGAGAGAGCTTCCATACGACAGTTTACACCCCAAGTGACCTCAACAGCCGGAGCTGGGACAATCCGAAGGCAGGAGCTTCTTCAAGGTCTCCCATGTGGATGAAGGGGCCTAAGCTCTTGAGCCATTCTCTGCTACTTCTTTCAGGCCTTTAGCAGGGAGCTGGATCAGAAGTGGAGGAGCAGAGACTTGAACCGGATCAGAAAGGCAAAGTTACAGAGAGAGAAAATGAGAGAGAGGGAGAGAGAGAGAGCTTCAATACGAGAGTTTACTCCCCAAATGACCTCAAATGCTTGAGCTGGGACAATCCGAAACCAGGAGCCAAGAGTTTCTTCCAGGTCTCCCATGTGGGTGTAGGTGCCTAAGCACATGAGCCATCCTCTGCTACTTCTTTCAGGCCTTTAGCAGGGAGCTGGATCAGAAGTGGAGCAGCAGAGACTTGAACCGGCACCCATATGGGATGCCAGTGCTCAGGCTGTGGTTTTACCGGCTACACCACAGCACAGGCTCCAATTAAGTGTGTTTGCAAAAGTACAATTTTATGAGTTTTGATATATGAATACACACATGAAACCATTTTCCCAATTGAAATAATGAAGCTGACTATTGACCCAGAAGGTTTTTTGTTTCTGTTTTTTTAAGGATCTATTTTATTTGTTTGAAAGACAGAGTTACAGAGAGGGGTAGAGCTAGAGAGGCCTTCCATCCCCTGGTTCACTCTGCAAATGTCAGCAATGGCCCAAGCTGAGCTCATCTGAAGCCAGGAGCTTCTTTTGGGTCTCCCACATGGGTTCTGGGGCCCAAGGAGTTGGTCTATCTTCCACTGCTTTTCCAAGCCATAGAAGAGAGCTGGATCAGAAGTGGAGCAGCCGGGACTTGAACTGGTGCCTGTATGGGTTGCTGGTGCTGCAGGCTAGGGCTTTAATCCTCTGAGCCACAGTGCTGGCCCCAACCCAGAAGTTTTATTGCGTTCCTTCAAAATCCCTTCCTCTCCTACTAGTTCCGCCTTCATCCTGTTGGAACTCAACAGGACACGAGTCTAGCCATCTTGGATGTCACCACCATCTTGCCCTCTAAGTTTCCCTGGAGGTCATTCTAATCCATATGGGTTAAAGAAAGTCATCAAGGTAAACCACTGGGCTTATCATTTTGGCTGGACCCTAGAATGTCTCTTGTCTGATGCCTGGAATGTTAATATTTCTTGAGAAAGTCCAGATGCATTTAGGTTAGTCACAGGCCAGCTTTGTCTATAAGAGCCCTTCATCTTGCAGCCACTGGAGACCACTCTTCTGTCTGTAAATCCTCCTAGTCCCAGTAGATTTCAGCTGGTGTGATTTTGGATGTGTCCTAGGCAGCTGATTCTTGTATGCTGGGTTTTCCCAAACACAAGCCAGCACAGCCAGCTTTCTGTACATGTATTAGCTGTCATTTCTAGCGCTGGATGTAGACGGACCCCTGCCCTGTGCACTTTGTTTTTATTTCTTTCACTCGTCACAGTTATTTGATTGCTGCATATCATTGTGCAATATTTTTATTACTTTGGATTGCTTAGTAATATTTCATCATATGGATATGCCAGAAATTGTCAATTTTACCTTTTAGGATATTTGGGTTGTTCCCAATGTTTGCTTATCGCACTGGCTCCAAATTATTATTATTTTTTTTTGATAGGCAGAGTTAGTGTGAGAGAGAGAGAGAGACAGAGAGAAAGGTCTTCCTTCAGTTGGTTCACCTTCCAAATGGCCACTACAGCCGGCGCTGCACCAATCTGAAGCTTCTTCCTGGTCTTCCATTCGGGTGCAGGGCCCAAGGTGGCTCCCAATTAGTTCAATATTTTTTGTTTAAAAGAATGTACTATCTTCATTGAATTACCTTGACACCTTTGCTAGTGAATTGATCTTACATGTATGAATTTATCTCAGGACTTTCTATTTTTAAAGATTTATTCATTTATCTGAACGAGTGACAGAGAGAGGAAAGGAGACACACAGAAAGGGAGAGAGAGAGAGACAGAGAGAGAAAGAGAGTTGTCCATTGGGTGGTTTACTCTCTCACGGCCACAATGGCCAGAGCTGCACTGATCCGAAGCCAAGAGCCAGGAGCTTCTTCTGGGTCTCCCATGTGGGTGCAGGGGCCCAAGGACTTGGGCCAACTTCTACTGCTTTCCCAGGCCATAGCAGAGAGCTGGATCAGAAGTGGAGCAGCCGGGTCTCAAACTGGCGCCCGTATGGGATGCCTGTGCTGCAAGTGAGGTCTTAGCTCACTACCCCACAGCACCAGCCTCCCAGTAACAACACTTAATGTGGCATCTTGATTAATAATACAGTTTTTCCGGTTACTCTAGCTACATCCAGTTGTCTTAAGCTGTTTGGGTTGAGTTTTAGTCCCTTACTTCTGAAGAGTCCTGGTTAATATTTTGCCAGTATGGGGCCAGCGCTATGGTGGAATAGGCTAAGCTTCCACCTGTTGTGCTGGCATCCCATGTACAGGCATCAGTTCGAATCCTGGCTGCTCTACTTCTGATCTGGCTTCCTCCTAATGTGCCTGGGTAGAGCAATGGACCCCTGCACCCATGTGGGAGACCCAGAAGAAGTTCCAGGCTTCAGATTGGCCCATCTCTGTCTGTTTCGGCCCTTGGGGAGTGAACCAGCAGATTGAAGCTCTCTCTCTCTCTCTCTCTAATTCTGCCTCTCAAATGTATGAATAAAATCTAAAATATATATCTTGCCACTGTGTCGTCCCCCTCTGTCCCTGTCCATGGACAAGCCATCCCTTTCCTCTGCAGATAGCCCTGCCCCTGCCCGCCCTCTGGGTGTGACCTCACAGACTCTGGGTTCTACTGTATCCTGGAGCCAAGGCTATTGAGTGGGCAGGCTCTTCAGCAGTTCATTTTCTCCTTGACAGTGGACAGACCTCAGCGAAGATGAGCAGAGCTCTGAATCTCTGTGTTATCCTCTTGGTTTTCTGGCAAGATACCAAGCCTCACCCTATCAACCTGATCGAAAGTACTGTCCCAGTGCATCTGTGTGACTGCGAGTGATTCTGGGAGCCTATATCGGGGACTGGTGTCGTGGCCCAGGCATTCTCCCTGCTGGCCATCTTACCTCCCTACACTTGCCAGTAGGGATTTAGTGCTTGCAAGTGGGGAGTAACCTCAAAAGTTTTCCAAATTTTGAAGCTTACTTAAAGTTCAGAGCTCCATGCATTCGTAGCATACATGTGCATTTTAACTTTTGATTATAGAAGTTGTCTCAATCTTTTTGTTTATTGATTTGTAATGTAGAGTGTTGGGGTGTGGGTGGGGAGAGACAGAGTGTTAAAAAAAGGCAAAGAACAATGAGGAGACAGAATAAGAACTTGCAGCCAGACCAAATTTACTCAAAGAAAATAAACTGGCAGAGGTCAACCAACTGCCAGTGAGTACACAGAACCAACATGTAGCAAAGGCCCTGACTCCAGCAGGCCTGGCCATTTTGTATCTTAGGTGGGCTAGGGTTGGGGATGGTGGGCAGTAGGCAGAGATGAGCTTCTGCATACTGATTCTCCAAGTTTGGCCCACTGGCCTTCAAACGTGGGGGAGAATGCAGGGGGTGAGACTGAACTAGTCTCTTGAAAGAAGGCAGGAATAACAAGAACCTAGAATGGCTGAGAGCTATATGTCCTTGTTCCATCACAGGGACAGAAAGATCTTTCATGTGCTGGTTCGCTCCTGAAGGCTTCAACAGCCAGGACTGGGCCAAGCCAAATTCAGCTGCCTGGACTCCCATCTGGATTTGCTACATGGGTGCAGGGACCCCAGCACTTGGGCCATCCTTTGCTGCTTTCCTAGGCACCTCTCACATCATTTTAAATTTCTTTAAAAAAGATATTCTTATTTGAAAGGCAGAGCTATAGAGAGAGAGAGAGGGAGAGACACAGAGAGATCCTTTTATCTGCTGTTTCAATTCGCAGATGGCAGAAATGACCAGGGCTGTGTCAGATGGAAACAAGGAGCCAGGAGCTTCTTCCAAGTCTTCCCGTTGGATGCAGGGGCCCAAACTCTTGGCCATTAGTATGGAGCTGGCTTTATTCGCTACTCCATGACGCCGGTCTGACACATCCCTTTTCAAATAGCAGCTTTATGGAGATAAAATTCACATACTATAAATTTTACCTTCTTGAAAGTATGTAAAACGTGAGCTCTAGTATACTCACTAAGTTGTGAATAATCATTATCTAGGTATTTTATTTTAAAGATTATTTATTTGCAAATCAGTTACAGAGAGAGATTTTCCATTTGCTGGTGCATCCCCAGATGGCTTCAATGGTGAGAGTTTTGCCAGGCTGTACCCAGAGCTTCTTCCAGGTCTCCCACATGGGTGCAGAGTCCCAAGCCCTTGGGCCATCCTCCTTTGCTTTCTCACGCCGTTACAGAGAGCTGGGTTGGAAGTAGAGCAGCTGGGACTTAAGTAATCAATCATACGGGATGGTGGTGGTGCAGGCCTTTACTTTATCTGCTACAACAAAATGCCGGTCGTTTATTATATTTTAAAAATTATTTATGTATCTGAAAGGCAGAGTTACACAGGAAAAAGAGAGACAGACAGATAGAGCAATCTTTCATTGATTGGTTCATGCCCCAGTTGGCTGCAACAGTCAGGGCTGGGCCAGGCTGAAGCCAGGAACCTGAAACTCCACTTGGGTCTCCCACATGGTTACAGGGGCCCAAGTACTTGGACCATCTCCCAGTTCTTTCTCAGGCACATTAGCAGGGAATGGGATTGGAAGTAGAGCAACTGAGATCTAACCAACACCCATTGGAATTTCACTGTTACAGGTGGGGACTTAACGTACTGTGCCACAGAGCTGCCCCCATTATCTAGCTCTAGAACTCTTTCATCACCCCAGGAAGTAGCCAGGTGCCTGCAGTAGTTGCTCCCCATTCTGCTTTCCCCTGGCTTCTTTTGCTTGCTGTGTTTCCAGGACTCATCTCTGTGGTAGCCTGTGTGACAATTTCATGCCCTGTGAGGCTGAGTACTGTCCCATAATGAGGAGAGATTAAATTCATTCTCTCTCTCTCTCTCCCTCTCTCTCCCTCTCCCTATCTTTTTTTTTTTTGACAGGCAGAGTGGACAGTGAGAGAGAGAGAGACAGACAGAAAGGTCTTCCTTTTGCCGTTGGTTCACCCTCCAATGGCCGCCGCGGACGGCGCGCTGCGGCCGGCGCACCGCGCTCCTCCGATGGCAGGAGCCAGGAGCCAGGTGCTTTTCCTGGTCTCCCCATGGGGTGCAGGGCCCAAGCACCTGGGCCATCCTCCACTGCACTCCCGGGCCACAGCAGAGGGCTGGCCTGGAAGAGGGGCAACCGGGACAGAATCCGACGCACCGACCGGGACTAGAACCCGGTGTGCCGGCGCCGCACGGCGGAGGATTAGCCTGTTGAGCCACGGCGCCGGCCTCCCTATCTTTTGACAGGTGGAGTTAGAGAGTGAGAGAGAGAGAGACAGAGAGAAAGGCCTTCCTTCCATTGGTTCACCCCCTAAATGGCCGCTATGGCCGGCGCTGAACTGATCCAAAGCCAGGAGCCAGGTGCTTCCTCCTGGTCTCCCATGCAGGTGTAGGGCCCAAGCACTTGGGCCATCCTCCACTGCCCTCCCAGGACATAGCACAGAGCTGGACTAGATGAGGTGCAACCGGGACAGAACCGGTGCCCCAACCGGGACTAGAACCCAGAATACTGGCTCCACAGGCAGAGGATTAGCCTAGTGAGACATGGTGCTGGCCCATATTGTTTCTTACATTTGCATGGGCATTTGGGGTGTTTTCACCATTTGGATATTATGACAACTCCTGTTCTGAAAAGTGACCTGGATCTCCTTCCTCGATGTTTAGTCACCTCCTGCTTTTAGAACCACTTTTGCTATTTTACTAAACTTAACTGGCTGACCACATTCCTTGCAGTTCTCTGTGTTAGGTCACTGGGTATGTAAAAGCTGAAGCAGCAAACAGAGCCCTTGTGCTGGAGGAAACTGCAGAGCTGTTCTCCCAGCATTAAGTGCGCCAACATCACCAAGGGAATCAGAGGAACCTGCATGGAGGCCAGGGCACCAGCGTGCTGTGAGCGGGTGCTCAGACATCTCATGCAGGAGCTACATCACTGTAAATGGTGACACTATACATCCCAGGATAGCATAGAAAGGGAAGGAACTGAGCACTCTTGTGAGAACTTTAAAACCCAAGGTTTGGCCAGCACCGTGATTGCTCCTCTTCCAGTCCAGCTCTCTGCTGTGGCCCAGGAAGGCAGTGGAGGTTGGCCTAGGTGGAAGCACCTGGCTCCTGGTATCGGATCAGCGCAGTGCACCGGCTGTAGCAGCCATTTGGGGGGTGAACCAATGGAGAAAGGAAGACCTTTCTCTCTGTCTCTCTCTCTCTTGCTAACTGAAAAAAAGAAAAAAGAAACCAAAGGGTGTTTACGATCTTTTACTCATGAGCATACTGGATGTGTCATGCTGGCATTGTATCGATTCTTTTTTTTTTAAGATTTATTTATTTATTTGAAAGACAGAGTTACAGAGAGGCAGGGGCAGAGAGGGAGAAAGAAAGGAGTCTTCGATCTGCTGGTTCACTCCCCAGAAGGCTGCAACTGCTGGGGCTGTGCCGATCCAAAGCCAGGAGCCAGGAGCTTATTCCAGGTCTCCCATGCCAGTGCAGGGGCCCAAGGACTGTGTTAAGATAAAAAGGCATTGAATGTGTGTGTGTGTGTGTCCGTATCCTCAGGCACCCACGGGGGTCGATACCGGGTGACTATGGGGGACCCCCGTCCAGGTAGACCCAGAGTGCACTTTCCTCACAGCTGAATTTACTTCCTCCACAGTTTTCCTCAGGCATTCAAAATGAGGATGAAGGCTTGGCTAAAGTATTTGGAAAGTAGCCCTGCTCATCCCTGGTTGTTTCCAAGGGCCTTGTTCCTGCTGCTTAGGGGGCAAAGCGAGTGCTTTGTTTTCAGGCTAGACGCTGCTCCTCTAAATGCCAAAGTCCCTAGAAATTAAGCCAAGCCCAGGGGAGAAACCACGGGAAAGACCCTGTTCCTCATAGCGGCCAAGGCTCCTTCATACGGGAGCCCCTCACAGGTGCAGAGAGAGAGTACACCACAGACCAGCTGCATCCACCTGCCCCTTCTAGAGGGCGGGGCACTGCAGTCACCGTGGACCATCTCTCAGGGCCTCTCATCCCTGTCTGAGGCTGAAGGTGAGTCTGTCCTGGGGAGATTGTTAGAAAGAGGCATCCCCCCTGCCCTGGGCATCAGACGTGGGGATGTTTGCGCAGTGGATGTTAGAGCCTTTCGGGTGCCTCCAGGCTGCAGCTGACTGATGTACTGGAAGTCTCTCCTTTAACCCGAGAACAGCTAAGGCCAGGCCCAGGCTGTCACCTTCAGCAGAGGGTGAGGCTGAGACAGGTCTGGGCCCCAGCTGTGTGCTGAAGGAAGCCTGGCCCCATTTGGGGGGGTTCTCCCTGGTGCTGAGAATAGAGTCAGGCTGAGGGCCGCCTCTGGCGGGAGAGAGAGCTCCTGGGAGAGTGAGCAAGCAAGCACTGCTGGTTCTCCCAGGGCTGGCTGTGTTGGATCAGAAGTGCCTGTCCACCCCTGCTGCAGGAGGGGCACCACTCCACACATGGCGCACTCTTTGTCGCAGGAGCTACCCCAGGTTGGGGTCTCTGGGTTTGTTCTGCTTCCACCAGTGCTCCCAAAGAGGGCTCAGCCAGACGGCATTGCCCGCTGACTGACTGGCAGGTGGCCAACCCTGACGGATGAGTGGATGAGGTTACTCTTGCAGGTGAAACAGCTGTGAGTTCAGCAAGTGCTGCCTAGGAGCCAGAGGGCTGTTCTGTGGTGGCCACAGCGTCACAGCCCCTCGTGTGTTGGAGGGGATTGAGCGCCTCTGGAGATGGGAGTCTGGGCCAGGGTTTGGGAGGGTCCTGTCATTACCTGCCATGGACCTACCAACCTTCCAGTGACGGTGCAGTAGCCCGGGCAGGCACCGCTCCACTCAGCAGCTTCCATCTGGGTGGCGTTTCAGCAACTTGTAGGTCCAAATACATTCATCACGGGGCGAGGGAGGTGAGATCTTGCTGTTTACTCCTGGTGAAGCTGAAGGTGCTTTTTCCCGTGTCTATTGAAAGCACCTGTTGCGTGTAGTGGGCAAACCCTCACCCGGGGCGAACAGCGTTTATAATGGACTTGGAATGGGGATCATGTGAATGCTAATCCTGTGGCTTAGCAAAATAAAGCTAGAGAGAAGTAAAACTCTGTTTCCTGGAGAAAGCTTTAGATGGGAAGAGAACTTAATTTGAGGAGTCTTCAAAAAGTTCATGGAAAAACACAGCGTAGGAAAAAAGCATGCATGGATTTCAAATGTTTTGATACAAAAGCAAACTTTTCCTTTAGTTCTATTTTCCACAAGCATTTTGAAGTACCCTCATAATAAAAAAGTAACTCTGAAGTATTAGCCACTGTTTCACAAGCAAAGAGCTCCACCAGCTTATAGAATTTGTTAAGCTTCCCTTTCACCCCACAGCCTCCATCCAGATTTCGTGGGTATACTTTTCATACATAGCATTTGTAAATGAGATGTATCTTTTTTTAATAAATTTTATTTATTTGAAAGTCAGAGTTACACAGAGAGAGGAGAGGCAGAGAGGTTAGAGGCAAAGTGAGAGAGAGAGAGAGAGAGAGAGAGAGAAAGAAAGACAGAAAGAAAGAAAGAAAGAAAGAAAGAAAGAAAGAAAGAAAGAAAGAAAGAAAGAAAGAAAGAAAGAAAGAAAGAAAGAAAGAGAGAGATCTTCCACCTGCTGGTTCCTTCCCCAGATGGCTACAACAGCCAGGGCTGGGCCAGGCTGAAGCCAGGAACCAATGAGTCTGTCTGGGTTGGTTTCTCAAGTGGGCAGCAGGGCCTCAGGACTTGAGCCATCATTTGCTGCCTCCCCAGGGCATACATTAGCAGGAACCTGGAGCTGGGAGTGGAGCTGGGACTCAAACCCAGGCACTGATGTGTGGTGTGGGTGTCCCAAGTGGCATTTCAATGGTGATGTAAAATGCCTGCCCTTAGATTCCTTTCTTTGCTATTCCCTTCAAGTAGGGTGGAAGATTGGGTCACTGAAGACACAGATACTTGCACTTCATATGTCATCTTCAAATCAAAATCCTACCATGTTATTTGGTCTTGGTATCACTCATAGGAAGGAAAATAGGACCACTTGATGCACTGCATTTTCTCACAGCTTTATTGAGATATGAATGACATGATAACTGCATGTCTAAAAAGATGATAATTTTGGGCTGGCATTGTGGTGAGATAGGAAAAGCTGCTGCCACCACAGCAGCATCCCATATGAGATGCTCCACTGCAGATCCAGCTCCCTTCTAAAGCACCTGTGAATACATTGAAAGATGGCCCGAGTGCTTGGGCCCCTGCACCCATGTCTGCATGTGGGAGACCCACATGGAGTTCCAGGCTCCTGGCTTTGGCCTGGCCCAGCCCTGGCCATTGTGGCCATTTGGGATATCTTTTTTTTTATTAGATTGATTTGAAAGGCAAAGTTACAGAGAGAGAAAATGAGAGAGAGGGAGAGAGAGAGAGAGAGAGCTTCCATACAATGGTTTACTCCCCAAATGACCTCAACAGCTGGAGCTGGGACAATGCAAAGGCAGGAGCCAGGAGTTTCTTCCAGGTCTCCCATGTGGGTGTAGGGGCCTAAGCACTTGAGGCATCCTCTGCTACTTCTTTCTGGCCTTTAGCACAGAGCTGGATCAGAAGTGGAGCAGCCGGGGCTTGAACTGGTGCCCATATGGTTTGCTGGTGCTGCAGGTTAGGGCTTTAACCCGCTGTGCCACAGTGCTGGCACCAACCCAGAAGTTTTATTGCATGCCTTCGAAATCCCTTCCTCTCCTCCTAGTTCCACCTTCATCCTGTTGGAACTCAACTGGAAACGAATCTAGCCATCTTGGATGTCACCACCTTCTTGAACTCTAAGTTTCCCTGTAGGTCATTCTAATCCATATGGGGTAAAGATAGTCATCAAGGTAAACTACTGGGCTTATCTTGCTAGCTGGACCCTGGAATGTCTGTTGTCTGATGCCTGGAATGTTAATATTTCTTGAGAAAGTCGAGATGCATTTAGGTTAGTCACAGGCCAGCTTTGTCTATAAGAGCCCTTGGTCTTGCAGCCACTGGAGACCACTCTTCTGTCTGTAAATCCCCCTAGTCCCAGTAGATTACAGCTGGTGTGATTTTGGATGTGTCCTAGGCAGCTGATTCTTGTATGCTGAGTTTTCCCAAACACAAGCCAGCACAACAAGCTTTCTGTACATGGATTTGCTGTCATTTCTAGTGCTGGATGTAGATGGACCCCTGCCCTGTGCACTTTGCTTTATTTCTTTCACTTGTCAGTTATTTTGATTGCTGCATATCATTGTGCAATATTTTTATTACTTTTGATTTCTTAGTAATGTTTCATTATATGGATATGCCAGAACTTGTCTATTTAACCTTTTGTGGATATTTGGGTTGTTCCCAATTTTTGCTTATTGCACTGGCTCCAAATTTTATTTTGAGAGGCAGAGTTAGTGTGTGAGAGAGAGAGACAGAGAGAAAGGTCTTCCTTCAGTTGGTTCACCCTCCAAATGGCCGCTACAGTCGGCACTGCACCGATCTGAAGCTTCCTCCTGGTCTCCCATTCGGGTGCAAGGCCCAAGGTGGCTCCAAATTAGTTCAATATTTTTTGTTTAAAAGAATGTCTACTCTTCATTGAATTAGCTTGACACCTTTGCTAGTTAATTGATCTAACATGTGTGAATTCATCTCAGGACTTTCTATTTTTTAAAAATTTATTTATTTATCTGAAAAAGTGACAGAGAGAGGAAAGGAGACTCACAGAGAGAAAGAGAGAGAAAGAGAGAGAGAGAGAGAGGGAGGGAGGGAGTTTTCCATTGGGTGATTTACTCTCCACATGGCCACTATGGCCAGAGCTGCACTGATCCGAAGCCAAGAGCCAGGAGCTTCTTCTGGGTCTCCCATGTGGGTGCAGGGACCCAAGGACTTGGGCCAACTTCTACTGCTTTCCCAGGCCATAGCAGAGAGCTGGATCAGAAGTGGAGCAGCCGTGTCTCAAACCCGCCCCCGTATGGAATGCCTGTGCTGCAGGTGAGGGCTTAGCTCACTACCCCACAGCACCAGCACCCAAGTAACAACACTTAATGTGGCATCTTGGTTAATCATACAGTTTTTCTGGTTACTCTAGCTAAATCCAGTTGTCCTTAAGCTGATTGGGTTGAGTTTTTGTCCCTCACTTCTGAAGAGTCCTTGTTAATATTTTGCCACTGTGGGGCCAGCGCTCTGGTGGAATAGGTTAAGCTTCCACCTGTGGTGCTGGCATCCCATGTACAGGCATCAGTTTGAGTCCTGGCTGCTCTACTTCTGATCTGGCTTCCTGCTAATGTGCCTGGGTAGAGCAATGGACCCCTGCACCCATGTGGCAGACCCATCAAAGCTCCAGGCTTCAGATGGGCCCATCTCTGTCTTTTTCGGCCACTTGGGGAGTGAACCAGCAGATGGAAGCTCTCTCTCTCTCTCTCTCTAACTCTGCCTCTCATATATATGAATAAAATCTTAAATATATATCGGTCACTGTGTTGTCCCCCTCTATCCCTGTCCATGGACACGCCCTCCCCCTCCTCTGCAGATAGCCCCAACCCTGCCCCACCCTCTGGGTGTGACCTCACAGACCCTGGGTTCTACTGTATCCTTGAGCCAAGGCTATTGAGTGGGCGGGCTCTTCAGCAGTTCATTTTCTCCTTGACAGTGGACAGACCTCAGCAAAGATGAGCAGAGCTCTGAACCTCCGTGTTTTCCTCTTGGATTTCTAGGGAGATACCAAGCCTCACCCTATCAACCTGATCGCAGGTACTGTCCAAGTGTGTCTATGTGACAGCGATCGATTCTGGGAGCCTACATCGGGGGCTGGTGTGGTGGCCCAGGCGTTCTCCCTGCCTGCCATCTTACCTCCTTACACTTGCCAGTAGGGATTTAGTGCTTGCAAGAGGGGAGTAACCTCAAAAGTTTTCCAAATTTTGAAGCTAACTTAAAGTTCAGAGCTCCATGGGGTCATAGCATAAGTGTGCATTTTAACTTTTGATTATAGAAATTGTCTCAATCTTTTTGTTTATTTATTTGGAAGGTAGTGTGATGGGGTGTGGGTGGGGAGAGACAGAGTGTTAAAAAAAGGCAAAGAACAAAGAGGAGACAGAATACGAACTTGCAGCCAGACCAAATTTACTCAAAGAAAATACACAGGCAGAGGTCAACCAACTGCCATTGAGTACACAGACCCAACACGTAGCAAAGTCCCAGACCCCAGCAGGCCTGGCCATTTTGTATGTTAGGTGGGCTAGGGGTGGGTATGTGGGGCAGTAGGCAGAGATGAGCTTCTGCATACTGATTCTCCAAGTTTGCCCCACTGGCCTTCAAACCTGGAGGAGAATGCAGGCGGTGAGACTGAACTGGTCTCTTGAAAGAAGGCAGGGGTAACAAGAACATAGAATGGCTGAGAGGTATATGTCCTTGTTCCATCACAGGGACAGAAAGATCTTTCATGTGCTAGTTCCCTCCCCAACAGCCAGGGCAGGGCGAAGCCAAAATCAGCTGCCTGGACTCCCATCTGGATTTCCTACAAGGGTGCAGGGACTCCAGCACTTGGGCCATCTTTTGCTGCTTTCCTAGGCATATCTCACATCATTTTCAATTTTCTTTAAAAAAGATATTCTATTTGAAATGCAGAGCTATAGAGAGAGAGAGAGGGAGAGACACAGAGAGTTCTTTTTTTTCTGCTGTTTCACTTCAAAGATGGCAGAAATGACCAGTGCTGTGTCAGATGGAAACAAGGAGCCAGGAGCTTCTTCCAGGTCTTCCCGTTAGTTGCAGGTGCACAAACTCTTGTCCATTATTATTGAACTGGCTTTATTCGCTACTCCATGATGCCGGTCCTACACATCCCTTTTCAAATAGCAGCTTTATGGAGATAAAATTCACATACTATAAAATTTACCCTTTTGAAAGTATGTAATACAGTGAGTTCTAGTATACTCACTGAGTTGTGAATCATCATCATCTAGGTATTTTATTTTAAAGATTATTTATCTGCAAATCAGTTACAGAGAGAGAGAGAGAGATCTTCCATTTGCTTGTGCATTCCTCAGATGGCTGCAATGGTGAGAGTTTGGCCAGGCTGAACCCAGAGCTTCTTCCAGGTCTCCCACTTGGATGCAGAGTCCAAGCCCTTGGGCCATCCTCCATTGCTTTCTCAAGCCGTTAACAGGGAGCTGGTTTGGAAGTAGAGCAGCTGGGACTTAAATAAGCAGTCATACGGGATGCTGGTGGTGCAGGAAGTAACTTTCTCTGCTACACCACAATGCCGGTCCCTTTATGTTATTTTAAAAAATAGTTATGTATATGAAAGGCAGAGTTACAGAGGAAAAAGGGAGACAGACAGATAGAGCAATCTTTCATTGATTGGTTCATGCTCCAGTTGGCTGCAACAACCAGGGCTGTGCCAGGCTGAAGCCAGGGACCTGAAACTCCACTTGGGTCTCCCACATGGGTACAGGGCCCCAAGTACTTGTACCATCTCCCACTGCTTTCCCAGGCACATTAGCAGGGAACTGGAGGAAGTGGAGCAGCTGGGACTTGAAGATGCACTCACATATGATGCTAGTGGTGCACCACAACTTGGCTCCCTAATTTTCATTTTTTTTCAGATTTATTATTTATTTGAAAGGCAGAGTTAGAGAGAGAGAGAGAGAGGGATGGAGGGAGGAAGAGACAGAGAGAGAAAAAGATCTTCCATCTGCTGGTTTATTCCCATTTGGCCGCAATGGTGTGGTCTGGGTCTCCTACATGGGCGGCAGGGCCATCTTCTGCTGCTTTCCCAGGTGCATCAGCAGGAAGCTGGATTGGAAGTGGAGAAGCTGAGACTCTAACCAGCACCCACATGGGATGGCAGTGTAACCGGCGGGGACTTAACCCACTGTGCCACAGAGCCGGCCCCCATTATCTAGGTCTAGAACTTTTTCATCACCCCAGAAAGGAGCCATGTGCCTGCAGTAGTTGCTCCCCATTCAGCTTTCCCCTTGCTTCTTTGGCTTGCTGTGTTTCCAGGACTCATCTATGTGGTAGCCTGTGTGAGAACTTCATGCCCTGTAAGGCTGAGTACTGTCCCATTGTGAGGACAGAATATATTGATTCTTTCTCACTCTCTCTCTTTTGACAGGCAGAGTTAGACAGTGAGAGAGAGAGAGACAGGGAGAAAGGCCTTCCTTCCGTTGGTTCAACCCCCAAATGGCCGCTATGGTCAGACCTGCACTGATCCAAAGCCAGGAGCCAGGTGCTTCCTCCTGGTCTCCCATGCAGGTGCAGGCCCCAAGCACTTGGGCCATCCTGAAATGCCCTCCCAGGCCATAGCAGAGAGCTGACTAGAAGAGGCGCAATTGGGACAGAACGGGCACCCCAACTGGGACTAGAACCCAGAATACCGGCTCCACAGGCAGAGGATTAGCCTAGTGAGCCACGGTGCTGGCCCAAAATGTTTCTTACATGTGCATGGCATTTGGGTTGTTTTCACCATTTGGATATTATGACAACTCCTGTTCTGAAAAGTGACCTGGATCTCCTTCCTCGATGTTTAGTCACCTCCTGCTTTTAGAACCACTTTTTTTATTTTACTAAACTTAACTGGCTGACCACATTCTTTGCAGTTCTCTGAGTTAAGTCGTTGGGTATGTAAAAGCTGAAGCAGCAAGCACAGCCCTCATGCTGGAGGAAACTGCAGAGCTGTTCTCCCAGCATTAAGCCTGCCAACATCGCGAAGGGGATCAGAGGCACCTGTGTGGAGGCCAGGGCGCCAGCGTGCCATGAGCGGGGGCTCAGATGTCTCTTGCAGGAGCTACGTCACTTTAAATGGTGACACTATCCATCCCAGGATAGCATAGAAAGAGAAGGAACTGAGCACTCTTGTGAGAACTTTAAAACCAAAAGGGTTGGCAGGCGCCGTGCTTGCTCCTCTTCCAGTCCAGCTCTCTGCTGTGGCCCGGGAAGGCAGTGGAGGATGGCCTTGGTGGAAGCACCTGGCTTCGGACCTCTGCAGTGCGCCAGCTGTAGCAGCTATTTGGGGGGAGAACCAATGGAGAAGGGAAGACCTTTCTCTCTGTCTCTCTCTCTCTTGCTAACTCTGCCTGAAAAAAGAAAAAAGAAACCAAAGGGTGTTTATGATCTTTTACTCATGAGCATACTGGATGCGTCATGCTGGCATTGTATCGATTCTTTTTTGTTTTTTTTAAGATTTATTTATTTCTTTGAAAGACAGAGTTACAGTGATGCAGGGCAGAGAGGGAAAGAGAAAGGGGTCTTCCATCGGCTGGTTCACTCCCCAGATGGCTGCAATGGCTGGGGCTGTGCTGATCCAAAGCCAGGAATCAGGAGCTTCTTCCTGGTCTCCCATGGCATTGCAGGGGCCCAAGGACTGTGTTAAGATGTAAAAGGCATTGAACGTGTGTGTGTGTATATGTGTGTGTGTGTGTGTGTGTCTGTATCATCAGGGACACACGGGGGTCGATGCCAGGTGACTAAGGGAGACCCCCGTCCTGGCAGACGCAGAGAGCACTTTCCTCACAGCTGAATTTACTTTCTCCACAGGACCAACCAATAAATTTTCCTCAAGCATTAAAAATGAGGATGAAGGTTTGGCTAAAGTATTTGGTAAGTAGCCCTGCTCATCCCTGGTTGTTTCCAAGGGGACCTGTTCCTGCTGCATAGGGGGCAAAGTGAGTGCTTTGCTTTCAGGCTAGACGCTGCTCCTCTGAATGCCAAAGTCCCTAGAAATTAAGCCAAGCCCAGGGGAGAAACCACGGGAAAGACCCTGTTCCTCAGAGCAGCTGAGGCTCCTCCATCCGGGAGCCCCTCGCAGGTGCAGAGAGAGAGTGCACCACAGACCAGCTGCATCCACCTACCCCTTCTAGAAGGTGTTGCCCTATAGTCACCCTGTGCCTTCTCTCAGGGCCTCTCATCCCTGCCTGAGGCTGAGGGTGATTTTGTCCTGGGGATATTGTTACAAAGAGGCGTCCCTCCTGCCCCGGCCATCAGGGGTGGGGATGATTGCGCAGTGGATGTTAGAGCCCTTCAGGTGCCTCCAGGCTGGGGCTGACTGATGTACTGGCAGTCTCTCCTTTAACCCGAGAACAGCTAAGGCCAGGCCCAGGCCGTCACCTTCAGCAGAGGCCTGAGACTGAGACAGGTCTGTGCCCCAGCTGTGTGCTGAAGGAAGCCTGGCCCCATTTGGGGGAGTTCTCGCTGGTGCTAAGAAGTGGTCAGCCTGAGTGCCGCCTCTGGTGGGACAGAGAGCTCCTGGGAGAGTGAGTGAGCCAGCACTGCTGGTTCCCCCTGGGCTGGCGCTGTTGGATCAGAGGTGCCTGGCCACCCCTGCCTGCAAGAAGGGCACCTCTCAACACATGGCGCACTCTTTGTCGCAGGAGCTGCCCCAGGTTGGGGTCTCTGGGTTTGTCCTGCTTCCACCAGTGCTCCCAAAGAGGGCTCAGCCAGACGGCATTGCCCGCTGACTGACTGGCAGGTGGCCAGCCCTGAGGGATAAGTGGATTAGGTTATTCTCGCAGGTGCACCAGCTGTGTGTTCAGCAAGTGCTGTCTAGGAGCCAGAGGGCTGTTCTGTTGTGGCCCCAGCATCACAGTTCCTCATGTGTTAGAGGGGAGTGAGCGCTTCTGGAGATGGGAGTCTGGGCCAGGGTTTGGGAGGATCCTGTCATTACACGCCAGGGACCAACCAACGTGCAGTTGCCAGTGCCATACCCGGGAAGGCACCGCTCTACTTGGCAGCTTCCATGTGGGTGGCGTTTCAGGAACTTGTAGGTCCAAATATATTCATCACGGGGCAGGGGAGGTGAGAACTTGCTGTTTACTCCTGGTGAAGCTGAAGGTGCTTTTTCCCATGTCTATTTAAAGCACCTGTTGCGTGTAGTGGTCAAACCCTCACCCAAGGCCAACTGCCTTTATAATGGACTTGGAAATGGGATCATGTGAATGCTAATCCTGTGGCTTAGCAAAATAAAGCTAGAGGGAAGTAAAACTCTGTTTCCTGGAGAAAACTTTAGATGGGAAGAGAACTTAATATGAGGAGTCTTCAAAAAGTTCATGGAAAAACACAGCATAGGAAAAAAGCATGCATGGATTTCAAATGTTTTGCTAAAAAAGCACACTTTTCCTTTAGTTCTATTTTCCACAAGCATTTTGAAGTACCCGAATATTACAAAAGTAACTCTGAAGTATTAGCCACTGTTTCAGAAGCAAAGAGCTCCACCAGTGTATAGAATTTGTTAAGCTTCCCTTCTACCCCACAGCCTCCATCCAGATTTCATGGGTATATTTTCATAAACAGCATTTGTAAATGAGATTTATTTTTTTTTAATTGATTTTATTTATTTTAAAGTCAGAGTTACACAGAGAGAGCAGATGCAGAGATATCTATCGATGTTCCACCTGCTGGTTCCTTCCCCAGATGGCTACAACATCCAGGGCTGGGCCAGGCAGAAGCCAGGAACCAATGAGTCTGTCTGGGTTGGTTTCCCATGTGGGCAGCAGGGCCTCAGGACTTGAGCCATCATTTGCTGCCTCCCCAGGGCATACATTAGCAGGAACCTGGAGCTGGGAGTGCAGCTAGGACTCAAACCCACACACTGATGTGTGGTGTGGGTGTCCCAAGTGGCATTTCAATGGTGATGTCAAATGCCTGCCCTTTGATTCCTTTCTTTGCTATTCCCTTCAAGTAGGGGGAAGATTGGGTCACTGAAGACACAGATACTTGCACTTCATATGTAATCTTCAAACCATGTTATTTGATCTTGGTATCACTCATAGGAAGGAAAATAGGACCACTTGATACACTGCATTTTCTCACAGCTTTATTGAGATATGAATGACATGATAACTGCATGTCTAAAAAGATGATAATTTTGGGCTGGCATTGAGGTGAGATAGGATAAGCTGCTGCCGCCACAGCAGCATCTCTATGAGCTGCTCCACTGTCGAGCCAGCTCCCTGCTAAAGCACTTGGGAAAGCAGTAAAAGTTGGCCTGAGTGCTTGGGCCCCTGCACCCATGTCTGCATGTGGGAGACCCAGATGGAATTCCAGGCTCCTGGCTTTGGCCTGGCCCAGCCCTGGCCATTGTGGGCATTTGGCATGTATTTTTTTAATTATATTGATTTGAAAGGCAACATTACAGAGAGAGAAAATGAGAGAGAGGGAGAGAGAGAGAGGGAGTTTCCATACGATAGTTTACTCCCCAGATGACCTTAACTGCTGTAGCTTGGAAAATCCAAAGCAAGGAGCCAGGAGTTTCTTCCAGATCTCCCTGTGGTGTAGGGGCCTAAACACTTGAGCCATCCTCTGCTACTTCTTTCAGGCCTTTAGCAGGGAGATGGATCAGAAGTGGAGCAGCTGAGACTTGAACCGGCACCCATATGGGATGCCAGTGTACAGGTGGCGGTTTTACCTGCTACACTACAGCACAGGCTACAATAATTCTGCTTTGAAAAGTACAATTTTATGAGTTTTGATATATGAATACACTCATGAAACCATTTTCCCAATTGAAAGAGTGCTGCTGACTATTGACCCAGAAGTTTTTTGTTTGTTTTTTAAAGATCTATTTTATTTGTTTAAAGACAGAGTTACAGAGAGGGGTAGAGCTACAGAGGCCTTCCATCTGCTGCTTCATTCCCCAAATGTCTCCAATGGCCCGAGCTGAGCTCATCTGAAGCTAGGAGCTTCTTTTGGGTCTCCCACCTGGGTACAGGTGTCCAAGTAGTTGTCCATCTTCCACTGCTTTTCCAGGCCATAGCAGAGAGCTGGATCAGAAGTGGAGCAGCCGGGACTTGAACTGGTGCCATATGGGTTGCTGGTGCTGCAGGCTAGGGCTTTAACCCACTGTGCCACAGCGCTGGCGCCAACCCAGAAGTTTTATTGCTTGCCTTCGAAATCCCTTTCTCTCCTCTAGATCTGCCTTCATCCTGTTGGAACTTAACTGGACACGAGACTACCAATCTTGGATGTAACCACCATCTTGCCCTCTAAGTTTCCCTGGAGGTCACTCTAATCCATATGGGTTAAAGAAAGTCATCAAGGTAAACCACTGGGCTTATCTTGCTGGCTGGACCCGGGAATGTCTCTTGTCTGATGCCTGGAATGTTGCTATTTCTTGAGAAAGTCCAGATGCATTTAGGTTAGTCACAGGTCAGCTTTGTTTATAAGAGCCCTTCATCTTGCAGCCACTGAGACCACCCTTCTGTCTGTAGTCCCAGTAGATTACAGCTGGTGTGATTTTGGATGTGTGCTAGGCAGCTTATTCCAATATGCTGGGTTTCCCCAAACACAAGCCATCACAGCCAGCTTTCTGTACATGTATTAGCTGTCATTTCTAGTGCTGCATGTAGATGGACCCTGCCCTGTGCACTTTGTTTTATTTCTTTCACTCGTCACAGTTATTTTGATTGATGCATATCATTGTACAAAATTTTTATTACTTTGGATTGGTTAGTAATATGATTATGCCAGAACTTTTCTTGTTACGGCCATGCCAGCGTAAAGAGTGCACCAAGAGACAGTCTCTTATGCAAAACGCAAGTAGAGTGTTTTATTGACCAGCATGCTGAGGTCGCAGCGTCACATATGTGAGCGAGCGACCCTGAGTACAAATCACATCAGCTTTTCATAGTTACACAAAAGCTTTGAAGAATCTGTAGAACATATTTCACATGAGAACCCAGGGAACAGGGGAATTCTGTAAGCACATGTGCAAGGTACAGATAACATAAGCTATTAGCAAGATTTACAACAGGTAAGGGTCACTTTCACCATACAGTTTCTAAGGTTAAATAAAACCCTAACTAGATCAACTGGGTGCCTGTCAAGGTGAACATGTTTGTATAGCTTTTGGACAAAGCCACATTCTGGTGTTATCTCTTCCTGCCCCGGCATCACCATGTCTATTCAGCAAAGACAGACCTCAACCCCTCCCCAAGTCAGGAATCCAGAAAATAGGTCAAAAGTCAATCTGGCAAGGGTCAGAAGAGAAAGGGGGGGGGGGGTCCTGCTTAGTTTTAATATTCTTTCTTTCCCCCCTTTTTCTATTGCAAAGTCTCTAATTTTAGAGACCAGCTTTGCTGTTAGACTCTACTACATCCAAGATTTTTATCATTTTTAGCTGGGACACTTTTTACTGGCACATATTGCTGCCGGATGACTATCAGTTTGATATTTTTTACCTGATTTTGAACAAATTTTACCGATTTATTTAGCACACACAGACCTATGGTGACTATTAAGAGCAATACTATCAGAGGACAAGTTATTGCTGACAACAGGGTAGTTAACCAAGGGGATCACGTAAACCATGATTTAAACCACCCTTGGTTTTGTTTACCTAAAAGTAGAAACCACCTCCCAAGTTAGTAGCTGGGGCTCATACGGATTCCCACCAGCAAGGCTACCGCTCAGGGTTAGAAAGAGAAATGCAATAGACCCATAGCTTAAGTGGATTGTCGGTCTTTTCCAGTTGCCATTCTTCCTCTGGTGCCACTGTTTTAGGTGCCAGCTTGAGGTGGGGAGCATGTATCCAGTTGCTGATGCCATCGACCTTCACTGCCATCAGTGTTGTCAGCAAGATGATGTAAGGTCCTTTCCACTGTGGTTCCAGAGTGTCTGCTCGATGCCTCCGCACGTAAACTGAAGTTCCTACTCAGGAGGAATGGGGTCAAGATTCAGTTCCCGGTTTATATAAGTCCTTTAGCTGTTCCCAAACATATTTCTGCACACTTTTCAGTGCCTGCAGCCTTGCCATCAAAGGGACTGAAGAAACCGTCCAGCTATCATTATTTTGCAACATATCATGCACAGGAGGGGGGGGGTACTGAACAGAATTTTAAAGGGAGTTAACCCGAACATTACAGAAGAGGGGGTGTTGCGCGCACGGTACAGGGCATAAGGTAGGAGCATGATCCAGTCTTTTAGGCCAGTTTTTAAGGACAGTTTATATATTGTTTCTTTTAGAGTCTGATTTATTTTTTTTACTTGCCCTGATGTCTAGGGCCGATAGGTGCAATGTAATTTCCAATTAATATTTAAAGCTTTTGAGAGTCCTTGAGTAATATGTGCCACAAAGACAGGCCCATTGTCTGATCCTATAGTCTGAGGGAGGCCGAATCTTGGGAAGATTATTTTTATTGTTATTATTTTTTTCACTACTAACAAAGCAGTCTCATTTTTGGTGGGGAATGCCTCTATCCATCCTGAAAAAGTATCTATGAATACTAACAAATATCTATAACCTCCTTGAGTTGGTTTCACCTCAGTGAAGTCTACTTCCCAATGTTGCCCTGGTCTTTTTCCCCTTAATCTAGTCCCTATCGGTGCTTTGGCTGGGTATGCATTTATAGCCTGACAAGCTGCATAATGGTTGACTATCTCCTCTGCTAATTGTTTGTTCTGCATTGCTGATAAGGAAAACGGCTGTTTCCTGAGAAGGTTTTGAAGCTTCTGTATCCCCAAATGAGTAAACTGATGAACCTGCTGTAAATACTTCCTTGCTAGTTCCTGCTTATCCTCTCCCCTCTCTGCCGCTTGCCTGGATTCAATCTCCTTAGTTACTAAAGTCTCTATTGGGCCCTCCCCCAAGCTGCGTCCCGAGCCACAGCGTCCGCTTGTTTCCCACTGCCGAAGCTCCCTTCTGGTGGCCCGGACAATGCATTATTGCCAGTTGGGCTGGCAGCATTATGGCCCCCGGATGTTAATAGTCCCCGTTGCTGATAGATGGCACCATGAATGTGAGCAGTCATGAAAGGGTAGTGACTGTCTGTAGCGCAATCAACTCAGCACGCTGTGCCGAAGTCCCATCTGGTAGGTGCGCCACCCATATGACATCACCATTCATGCTTACCACCGCTGATCGCTGCTCCTGCTCTTCTCCTACCATTTAGCATGAGGCTGCTCCCATCCGTAAACCATGTTACCTCTGGGCTAGACAGCGGTTGGTCAATTAGCTCCTGTCGAATTCCGCTCTCTTCTGCTAGCACCTCCTGACAATGGTGTAGGATGGGGCCGATGGTTGAATCTGGTAATAGCGTTGCAGGATTCAAGGTGGTAGGAGGCCCAAAGGTGATCCGGTCCTTGTCCAACAGGATGCTCTGATAATCTGTAATTCTGGCATTTGTTAACCAGCGGTCTAGAGGTTGCCGAACAATGCTCTTTAGAGCATGCGGGGGCTAGAATGGTCAGCCTCTGCCCTAAGGTCAACTTACCTGCGTTCTTGACCATCAAGGCTGCAGCTGCAATTGCCCTCAGGAACTTCGGCCATCCTCTGGCCACAGCTTCGAGTTTCCCAGAGAGGTAGGCTACCGTCTCTTCCATGGCCACAGAGTCTGAGTCAGTACACCTTTAGCAACCTCACTTTCTCTTCCACACACATGATGAAGGGTTTATCTCTATCCGGGAGGGCAAGTGCTGGGGCAGATAGCAGTGCCTTCTTTATAGAGTCAAAGGCCTGTTGTTGGTCCTTCCCCCAGGCAAACTCCTGTGAGTCTTTCAGCAAGAGATATAGCGGTGCCGCCATGTGGGCAAATCCCGGTATCCACAATCGGCTAAAACCAGCCATCCCCAAAAATTCTCTCAGCTGCTTATGAGTAGTTGGGGCCGGAATCTGGGCTACCACCTCCTTTCTTGCTTCAGTCAACCACCGCTTTCCATCACGGAGGACATACCCAGAAATGTCACTTCCCTCCGACACAGCTGAGCCTTCTTTCATGAGTCTTGGTAACCTAGCCTCCCCAGTTGTCACAGGAGGCAGTGAGTGCTATACTCACAATCCTTCAGGGTATGGGCTGCCAGCAACAGGTCATCTACATATTGGAGCAGAGTGACTTCAGGGTGTTCACCGCGAAAGGTCCAATGTCCGGAGGTCCTGGTGCAGTGCCTCATTAAAAATAGTGGGGGAATTCTTGAAGCCCTGAGGCAGGCGCGTCCAAGTCAGCTGGCCTGAAAACCCTTCTTCCAGGTCTTGCCATTCAAAGGCAAACGTTGGCTGGCTATCTTGATGGAGCCGCAAGCAAAAGAAGCCATAGTCCATGCCCTGTACTGGCTTCCATTTGCTCGCTGTACCAAAGTCTGCTTATCTGATAGATGTGCCAAAGGGGCTTTTAGGACTGAATATACAGCTCCCGTGTGGACTTCAAAATTGATAGGAGTTGCCTTCGGGACTCCCTGTGCCTTTCTTGGACAATCTCTAGCCCAGTACCTCCTCTCTCTGCAGTAAGCACATTGGTCAGAGTGCAGCCACCATCACCTCCTCCCCCTTTGTGAGTTTGTTTTCCCTTTGGATCTTCCCTATTCTGGCTTCAGGTGACAGTGGCAAGAATCTGAGCTCGTTCCTTACTGTGTTTCTTATCCCTCACCTCTTCCAGCTTTTCCGTTTCTTTTTATTTTTTCGGACTCCCATTTTCCCCTCCCTTTTTTCCTTCTCTGCTCCCTTTCCTCTTCAGTTTCTCTCTTGTAGTATACATTATCTGCTTCCTTCACCAGGTCCCCTAGGGACTTTTCCTGCAGTCTTTCTAAGGGCTGCAGCTTGTGTCTGATATCCAAAGCAGATTGCCCTATGAATGCCATTGCAACTGACCCTTTGTGCCCTTCAGACTCCAGATTGAATGCGTGTATCTCCTGTAAGAATACATTAACCATTCCAGGAACATGGAGAATATCTCCTCCGGTCCCTGGATAACTTCCCTTACCTTAGCCAAATTAGTGGGCTTCCTGGCCGCTGCTCGGAGGCCCGTAACAAGAACCTGGTGATAAGTAGACAGATGACTCCTACCTTCGCGACTGTTAGGATCCCATTTAGGGTGCTGCAGGGGGAACACTTCATCAATTATGTTCTGTAATGGAGTTGGCCTACCATCCTGTCTGGGCACATTTTTTCGAGCTTCAATCAGTATCTGGTCCCGCTCCTCGGTTGTAAAAAGGTGTTTAAAAACTGCTGACAATCATCCCATGTAGGTTGATGAGAAAACATTAGGGATTCTACCAACCCCCTCCAATCCCCAGGTTCAACAGAGAAAGGAGGGTTATTATTTTTCCAATTGTATAAATCAGATGATGAGAATGGCCTGTACTTTTACAGCTGCATATCTCCCACGTGCCCATCATCCATCACCCTGTCTTTAGGTTGCAAGGGCAGGGCGATAGCTGTGTCAGGGGTTGGCTGCCCCTTTCTACTCCGGGTTCCTTGGGATGGCCCTCCCGCCCAGTCCATCCCCTCTTTCTCCTGCTCCAACACTGGGGGTGCTGAAGGCCAAGGTACTGCCGAGGTCAAAATAGCATGCCACTGTATTTGATTCTCCGGTATTTGTCCCTCCTCTTTGGTCACTGAAGTGACAACCTGGGGGGAAGAGGAGGCAAGTAATGGAAAGGGGAAAAGGAAGGTGTTGGCAGTGGTTGAGGAGATGGCGCAATCGGCGACAAAGCGGGATCACACGGGAAAGCCTGTGGGTACGGAGGCAAGGAATCCATAGTCAATAGATCGGCCTGGGATTCGGGGAGCACAGGTGGTGATCTCTTTTCCTTTTCTTCACTTCTGCTGCACCTGTGGGAAACTGGAAAGACTTAACCCAGGCTGGAGGATTTTTACAAAGATCTTGTCATACAAGTATGTAAGATTCTTGGTCAGGATGTCCACGTTTCCCAGGATGAAAGACATACTCCTGAACTTGGCGCACTAAGGGAGGATAGAAAGATCCTCCCTCCAGCCAGCCTATGCCAAGCCCTGACCAGCCAGAGGAACAGTAAGTCTGCCACTTACCTTTTTCACTACCAGAGATAAATTGTTTCCCCCAGCTCAGATCTCTGGCCAGTGCGCCAGAGTTCAGGCCAAAGGAGTTGTGGCGGTCTGTCCCATAATTTCCCTAGTGGCGTTCAAGAAACTAAAACCAGAGGGGGTTTCGTTGAGCATCCTCAGTCCCCCGAAATTCTCGAGGCGTCCCTCGAAAAGATGCAGCGTGATCGCCTGGCACGTCTGCCGATCACTGCCTGCAGCACGCCACTGAAAACCCATGAGCGCACATCCTTTACAGTTTCGACCGGTCCTCCTTACCTATAATACTCTTCAAAGAGTTGTCCGTTGGTGCTACTCACTCCTGGATTCGCACTGAAGATCTCGCTGGGGCCTCCAAATGTTACGGCCGTGCCAGAGTAAAGAATACACCAAGAGACAGTCTCTTATGCAAAACGCAAATAGAGTATTTTATTGACCAGCATGCTGGGGTCGCAGCATCACATAGATGAGCAAGTGACCCTGAGTACAAATCACATCAGCTTTTCATAGTTACACAAAAGCTTTGAAGAATCTGTAGAACATATTTCATATGGGAACCCAGGGAACAGGGGAATCCCGTAAGCACAGGTGCAAGGTACAGATAACATAAGCTATTAGCAAGATTTACAAAAGGTAAGGGTCACATTCACCATACATTTCCTAAAGTTAAATAAAACCCTAAGTTCATCAACTGAGTGCCTGTCGAGGTGAACAGGTTTGTATAGATTTTGGACAAGGCCACATTCTGGTGTTATCTCTTCCTGCCCCGGCATCACCATGTCTATTCAGCAAAGACAGGCCTCAACCCCTCCCCGAGTCAGGAATCCAGGAAGTAGGTCAAAAGTCAATCTAGCAAGGGACAGAAGAGAAAGGGGGGGCGGTCCTGCTTAGTTTTAATATTCCTTCAGCCTGTTTAACCTTTTGTGGATATTTGGGTTGTTCCCAAGTTTTGCTTATTGCACTGGCTCCAAATTATTTTTTTTGACAGGCAGAGTTAGTGTGAGAGAGAGAGACAGAGAGAAAGGTCTTCCTTCAGTTGGTTCACCTCCAAATGGCCGCTACAGCAGGCACTGCACCGATCTGAAGCTTCTTCCTGGTACCCATTCGGATGCAGGGCCCAAGGTGGCTCCATATTATTTCAATATATTTTGTTTGAAAGAATGTCCTTTCTTCATTGAATTACCTTGACATCTTTGCTAGTGAATTGACCTTACATGTGTGAATTTATCTCAGGCCTTTTATTCTTTAAAGATTTATTTATTTACCTGAAAGAGTGACAGAGAGAGGAAAGGAGACAAACAGAGAGGAAGAGAGAAAGAGAGAGGGAGAGAAACAGTTTTCCTTTGAGTGGTTTACTCTCCACATGGCCACTATGGCCAGAGCTGCACTGATCCGAAGCCAAGAGCCAGGAGCTTCTTCTGGTCTCCCATGTGGGTGCAGGGGCCCAAGGACTTGGGCATCTTCTACTGCTTTCCCAGGCCATGGCAGAGAGCTGGATCAGAAGTGGAGCAGCTGGGTCTCAAACCCGCCCCCGTATGGGATGCCTGTGCTGCAGGTGAGGGCTTAGCTCACTACCCCACAGCACCAGCCCCCGAGTAACAACACTTAATGTGGCATCTTGGTTAATTGTACAGTTTTTCTGGTTACTCTATCTACATCCAGTTGTCATAAGCTGCTTGGGTTGAGATTTTGTCCCTCACTTCTGAATAGTCCTGGTTAATATTTTGCCACTGTGGGGCCAGCGCTATGGTGGAATAGCTTAAGCTTCCAACTGTGGTGCTGGCATCCCATGTAGAGGCATCATTTGGAGTCCTGGCTGCTCTACTTCCGATCTTGCTTCCTGCTAATGTGTCTGGGTAGAGCAATGGACCCCTGCACCCATGTGGGAGACCCAGAAGAAGCTGCAGGCTTCAGATTGGCCCATCTCTGTCTGTTTCAGCCACTTGGGTAATGAACCAGCAGATGGAAGCTCTCTCTTTCTCTCTCTAATTCTGCCTCTCAAAAAATGAATAAAATCTTAAATATATATCTTGCCACTGTGTCATCCTCCTCTGTCCCTGTCCAAGTCCATGTCCTCCCCCTCCTCTGCAGATAGCCCTGCCCCTGCCCCGCCCTCTGGGTGTGACATCACAGACTTCTGGGTTCTACTGTATCCTGGACCCAAGGCTATTGAGTGGGCAGGGTCTTCAGGAGTTCATTTTTTCCTTGATAGTGGCAGACCTCAGCGAAGATGAGCAGAGCTCTGATCCTCTGTGTTTTCCTCTTGGTTTTCTGGTGAGATACCAAGCCTCACCTTATCAACCTGATCGAAAGTACTGTCCCAGTGCGTCTGTGTGACAGCGAGTCATTCCGGGAGCCTACATTGGGGGCTGGTGTGGTGGCCCAGGCATTATCCCTGCCTGCCATCTTACCTCCCTACACTTGCCATTAGGGATTTAGTGCTCTCAAATGGGGAGTAACCTCAAAAGTTTTCCAAATTTTGAAGCTTACTTAAAGTTCATAGCTCCATGGGGTCATAGCATATGTGTGCATTTTAACTTTTGATTATAGAAGTTGTCTCAATCTTTTTGTTTATTTATTTGGAAGGTAGAGTGATGGGGTGTGGGTGGGGAGAGACAGAGTGTTAGAAAAAGGCAAAGAACAAAGAGGAGACAGAATACTAACTTGCAGCCAGACCAAATTTACAAAAAGAAAATACATTCGCAGAGGTCAACCAACTGCCATTGAGTACACAGACCCAACACGTAGCAAAGGCCCAGACACCAGCAGGCCTGGCCATTTTGTATCTTAGTTGGGCTAGAGGTGGGTATGGGGGGCAGTAGGCAGAGATGAGCTTCTGCATACTGATTCTCCAAGTTTGGCCCACTGGCCTTCAAACCTGGGGGAGAATGCAGGGGGTGAGACTGAACTGGTCTCTTGAAAGAAGGCAGGGGTAACAAGAACCTAGAATGGCTGGGAAGTATATGATCTTGTTCCATCACGGGCCAGAAAGGTCTTTCATGTGCTGGTTCTCTCCTGAAGGCTTAACAGCCAGGGATGGGCCAAGCCAAAGTCAGCTGCCTGGACTCCCTTTTGGATTAACTACATGGGTTCAGGGACCCAAGCACTTGTGCCATCTTTTGCTGCTTTCCTAGGCACATCTCACATGATTTTAAATTTTCTTTAAAAAAGATAGTCTTATTTGAAAGGCAGAGCTATAGAGAGAGAGAGAGGGAGAGACACAGAGAGATCTTTTTATCTGCTGTTTCACTTCGCAGATGGCAGAAATGACCAGGGCTGGGTCAGATGGAAACAAGGACCAAGAAGCTTCTTCCAGGTCTTCCTGTTGTATGCAGGGGCCCAAACTCTTGGCCATTAGTATGGAGCTGGCTTTATTCGCTACTCCATGACGCAGGTCCTACACATCCCTTTTCAAATAGCAGCTTTATGGAGATAAAATTCACATACTATAAATTTTACACTTTTGAAAGTATGTAATTCCGTGAGCACTAGTATACTCACTAATTTGTGAATCATCATTATCTAGGTATTTTATTTTAAAGATTATTTATTTGCAAATCAGTTACAGAGAGAGACATCTTCCATTTGCTGTGCATCCCCAGATGGCTTCAATGGTGAGAGTTGAGCCAGGCTGAACCCAGAGCTTCTTCCACGTCTCCCACATGGGTGCAGAGACCCAAGCCCTTGGGCCATTCTCCATTGCTTTCTCAAGCTGTTAACAGGGAGCTGGGTTGGAAGTAGAGCACCTGGGACTTAAGTAAGCAGTCATGCGGGATGCTGGTGGTGCAGGCAGATGACTTTATCTGCTACACCACAATGCCGGTCCCTTTATTTTATTTTAAAAAAGTATTTATGTATCTGAAAGGCAGAGTTAGAGAGGAAAAAGCGAGACAGACAGAGAGAGCAATCTTTCATTGATTGGTTCATGCCCCAGTTGGCTGCAACAGCCACGGCTGAGCCAGGCTGAAGCCAGGAACCTGAACCTCCACTTGGGTCTCCCACTTTTGCTATTTTACTAAACTTAACTGGATGACCACATTCCTTGCAGTTCTCTGTGTTAAGTCACTGGGTGTGTAAAAGCTGAAGCAGCAAACACAGCCCTCATGCTGGAGGAAACTCCAGGGCTGTTCTACCAGCATTAAGCACACCAACATCACCAAGGGAATCAGAGGCACCTGCGTGGAGGCCAGGGCGCCAGCGTGCCATGAGCGGGGGCTCAGACGTCTATTGCAGGAGCTACGTCACTTTAAATGGTGACACTATCCTTTGCAGGATAGCATAGAAAGGGAAGGAACTGTGCACTCTTGTGAGAACTTTAAAACCCAAAGGGTTGGCCAGCACTGTGGTTGCTCCTCTTCCAGTCCAGCTCTCTGCTGTGGCCTGGGAAGGCAATGGAGTTTGGGCTAGGTGGAAGCACCTGGCTCCTGGCTTCGGATCAGCGCAGTGTGCCTGCTGTAGCAGCCATTGGGTGGTGAAGCAATGGAGAAAGGAAGACCTTTCTCTCTGTCTCTCTCTTGCTAACTCTGCCTGAGAAAAGAAAAACGAAACCAAAGGGTGTTTATGATCTTTTACTCATGAGCATACTGGATGTGTCATGCTGGCATTTTATTGATTTTTTTTAAGATTTATTTATTTATTTGAAAGACAGAGTTACAGAGAGGCAGGCACAGAGAGGGAGAGAGAATGAAAGGGGTCTTCCCTCTGCTGATTAACTCCCCAGATGGCTGCAATGGCTGGGGCTGTGCCGATCCAAAGCCAGGAGCCAGGAGATTCTTCCAGGTCTCCCATGCCAGTGTAGGGGCCCAAGGACTGTGTTAAGATAGAAAAGGCATTGAATGTGTATGTGTGTTTGTGTGTGTGTGTGTGTGTCCGTAACCTCAGGCACCCACGGGGGTCGATGCCGGGTGACTAATGGAGACCCCCGTCGGGGCAGGTCCAGGGAGCACTTTCCTCACAGCTGAAATTACTTCCTCCAGAGACCCAACTAATAAATTTTCCTCAAGCATTAAAAATGAGGATGAAGGTTTGGCTAAAGTATTTGTTAAGTAGCCCTGCTCATCCCTGGTTGTTGCCAAGGGGACCTGTTCCTGCTGCTTAGGGCGCAAAGCGAGTGCTTTGTTTTCAGGCTAGACACTGCTCCTCTGAATGCCAAAGTCCCTAGAAATGAAGCCAAGCCCAGGGGAGAAACCACGGGAAAGGCCCTGTTCCTCACAGTGGCCGAGGCTTCTCCAACCGGGAGCCTCTCCCAGATGCAGAGAGTACACCACAGACCGGCTGCATCCACTGGCCCCTTCTGGAGGGTGGGGCCGTGCAGTCACCCTGGACCTTCTCTCAGGGACTCTCTTCCCTGCCTGAAGCTGAGGGTGAGTCTGTCCTGGGGAGATTGAAACAAACAGGCATCCCCCTGCCCCGGCCATCGGGCGTGCTGATGTTTGCGCAGTGGATGTTAGAGCCCTTCAGGTGCCTCAAGGCTGCAGATGACTGATGTACTGGAAGTCTCTCCTTTCACCCGAGAGCAGCTAAGGCCAGGCCCAGGCCGTTGCCTTCAGCAGAGGCCTGAGGCTGAAACAGTTCTGGGCTCTAGCTGTATGCTGAAGGAAGCCCGGCCCCATTTTGTTGAGTCTCCCTGGTGCTGAGAAGAAAGTCAGGCTGAGGGCCACCTCTGGCAGGAGAGAGAGCTCCTGGGAGAGTGAGCAAGCGAGCACTGCTGGTTCCCCCAAGGCTGGTGCTGTTTGATCAGAGGTGCAGGCCACCTTTGCCAGCAGGAGGGGCACCTCTCTCCACATGGAGGACTCTTTGTCGCAGGAGCTGCCCCAGGTCGGGAACTCTGGGTTTGTCCTGCTTCTGCCAGTGCTCCCAAAGAGGGCTCAGCCAGATGTCAATGCCCGCTGACTGACTGGCAGGTGGCCAGCCCTGACAGATGAGTGGATGACGTTACTCTCACAGGTGAACCAGTTGTATGTTCAGCTAATGCTGTCTATGAGCCAGAGGGCTATTCTGTGGTGGCCCCAGCATCACAGCCCCTCGTGTGTTGGAGAAGAGTGAGTGCCTCTGGAGATGGGAGTCTGGGCCAGAGTTTGGGAGGATCCTGTCATTACCCGCCATGGACCTACCAACCTGCTGGTGCCGCTGCTGTAGCCAGGGCAGGCACCGCTCCACTTGGCAGCTTCCATGTGGGTGGCGTTTCAGGAAGTTGTATGTCCAAATACATTCATCACGGGGCGGGGGAGGTGAGAACTTGCTGTTTACTCCTGGTGAAGCTGAAGGTGCTTTTTCCCATGTGTATTGAAAGCACCTGTTGCGTGTAGTGGGGAAACCCTCACCCAGGGCCAACAGCCTTTAAAATGGACTTGGAATAGGTGTCTTGTGAATGCTAAACCCTTGGCTTAGCAAAATAAAGCCAGAGGGAAGTAAAACTCTGTTTCCTGGAGAAAGCTTTAGATGGGAAGAGAACTTAATATGAGGAGTCTTCAAAAAGTTCAAGGAAAAACACAGTGCATAAAAACATGCATAGATTTCAAATGTTTTGCTACAAAAGCAAACTTGTTGTTTAGTTCTATTTTCCACAAGCATTTTGAATTACCCGCATATTACAAAAGTTACTCTGAAGGATTAGCCACTGTTTCACAAGCAAAGAACTCCACCAGCTTATGGAATTTGTTAAGCTTCCCTTCTACCCCACAGCCTCCATCCAGATTTCGTGGGTATACTTTACATACACAGCATTTGTAAATGAAATTTATCTTTTTTTTAATGAAATTGATTTTAATTATTTCAAAGTCAGAGTTACACAAAGAGAGGAGAGGAAGAGAGAGAGAGAGACAGAGAGACAGAGAGAGAGAAAGAAAGAGAGAGAGATCTTGCACATGCTGGTTCCTTCCCCAGATAGCTACAATAGCCAGGGCTGGGCCAGGCTGAAGCCAGGAACCAATGAGTCTGTCTGGGTTGCTTTCCCATGTGGGCAGCAGGGCCTCAGGACTTGAGCCATCATTTGCTGCCTCCCCAGGGCATATATTAGCAGGGAACTGGAGCTGGGAGTGCAGCTGGGACTCAAACCCAGGCACTGATGTGTGGTGTGGGTGTCCCAAGTGGCATTTCCATGGCGATGTCAAATGCCTGCTCTTAGATTCCTCTCTTTGCTATTCCCTTCAAGTAGGGTGGAAGATTGGGTCACTGAAGACACAGATACTTGCACTTCATATGTCATCTTCAAATCAGAATCCTGCCATGTTATTTGGTCTTGTATCACTCATTGAAGGAAAATAGGACCACTTGATGCACTGCATTTTCTCACAGCTTTATTGAGATATGAATGACATGATAACTGCATGTCTAAAAAGATGATAATTTGGGGCTGGGATTGTGGTGAGATAGGAAAAGCTGCTGCCGCCACAGCAGCATCCCATATGAGCTGCTCCGCTGCTGAACCAGCTCCCTTCTAAAGCACCTGGGAAAGCAGTGAAAGATGGCTCGAGTGATTGGGCCCCTGCACCCGTGTCTTCATGTGGAAAACCCAGATGGAGTTCCAGGCTCCTGGCTTTGGCCTGGCCCAGCCCTGGCCATTGTGGCCATTTGGGACATCTTTTTTTTTAATTAGATTGATTTGAAAGGCAGAGTTACAGAGAGAGAAAATGAGAGAGAGGGAGAGAGAGAGAGGGAGTTTCCATACGAGAGTTTACTCCCCAAATGACCTCAACAGCTGGAGCTGGGACAATCCGAAGCCAGGAGCCAGGAGTTTCTTCCAGGTCTCCCATGTGGGTGTAGGGGCCTAAGCACTTGAGCCATCCTCTGCTACTTCTTTCAGGCCTTAAGCAGGGAGATGGATCAGAAGTGGAGCAGCTGAGACTTGAACCGGAACCCAAATGTGATACCAGTGTTCAGGTGGCGGTTTTACCTGCTACACTACAGCACAGGCTCCAATAATTCTGTTTGGAAAAGTACAATTTTCTGAGTTTTGATATATGAATACACTCATGAAACCATTTTCCCAATTGAAATAATGAAGCTGACTATTGACCCAGAAGTTTTTTTGTTTCTGTTTTTTAAAGATCTATTTTATTTGTTTGAAAGACAGAGTTACAGAGAGGGGTAGAGCTAGAGAGGCCTTCCTTCCACGGGTTCACTCCGCAAATGTCCGCAAGTGCCAGAGCTGAGCTCATCTGAAGCCAGGAGCTTCTTTTGGGTCTCCCATGTGGGTACAGGGGCCCAAGGAGTTGGTCCATCTTCCACTGCTTTTCCAGGCCATAGCAGAGAGCTGGATCCGAAGTGGAGCAGCCAGGACTTGAATTGGTGCCCATATGGGTTGCTGGTGCTGCAGGCTAGGGCTTTAACCCGCTGTGCCACAGTGCTGGGCCCAACCCAGAAGTTTTATTGCGTGCCTTCAAAATCCCTTCCTCTCCACCTAGTTCCACCTTCATCCTGTTGGAACTCAACTGGACACGAGTCTTGCCATCTTGGATGTCACCACCATCTTGCCCTCTAAGTTTCCCTGGAGGTCATTCTAATCCATATGGGGTAAAGAAAGTCATCAAGGTAAACCACTGGGCTTATCTTGCTGGCTGGACCCTGAAATTGAAGGACCCTTACGGGGAGAGGTGCCAGGCCCTGCGGTGGCCCCGGTCCCCTTCCCCCTCTTCTAGCGTCACACGGTCAGTGACAGCGTCATCCCGCCCCACATGACCCTGTGTGGCAGGGGCGCTCTGAAATGGTAGGGCCGCCTCAGCCCCGGGTCGTCGCCAGGGCTCCGCGTTCATGGGTTATCATGTTCCAGCCCTATGTGATAGTAGAGTAAGTGAGGGCCCGGCTGCCCCATGACCAGACTCCTCACCCTCGGCCAGCGGCCGAGGGATTTTCCCACCCAAGAATCGTCCTTGCGACGCCCCGGCCATGGGTGATTGTTGGGTCTCCTCATGCCTGGGGCACTCGTTTGGGTCGGGACTCTCCTCATGGCACCCCGCAAGTCCATAGGCACCGATGCAGATGGACCACGCCCAGAGCGGAGCTGTCCCTCCCCTTCGGGAATCATCTGAGCGCACCCAGAGCGGAGCTGCCCCTGCTTTTTTGAAAGCCTCTGAGTGCGCCCAGAGTGGAGCTGCCCCTCCCTTCTCTGGGTGACCTCCAGGTGAACCCAGAGCAGAGATGCTCCTCCCTTCAGAGAGTTTCTGGGCGTGCTCTTATGATGTCACTGCGACCGGCCAATCCCGTGCCACCTCAGCACTCTCCCTCAGGACTCTCCCTCAGCATTCTTCGTCAGCACTCTCCCATATGCTAATGGTCCCTCTGAACTGACCAATCCTGTAACACCACAGCATTCTCCACCTAGGAATATGCTAATTCATTGCATATATAAGCAGTGTGAAACTGCCACTCAGGGCTCCTCACTGCCTGAGGTGAGGGCACGTTTGCGCAAACGTTCAATAAAAACCTCGTGCTGTTTGCATCAACTCATCTGGAGTCTGGATCTTTGGGCGTCCTCCTGAGCAAGTGGACATCTCTGCTACTGAGAGGTCCAACATTTTGTGGGCTCGTCCGGGATTTTAGGTCACCCTCAGACCCATTCCCCACGGACAAGTTGGAGGTACGATTAAGTGTTTTCTGTTTGTTTTTCTTTGTCTTAAGTGTTAATCTGACTGGCCAGTACCTGACTCTGTGAGACCAGGGGTGAGGCAGGCGTGCCCAGCAATCCCTGGTCCATTCCCCTGAGGATTCTCCAGTTTGTGGGACCAGTAGGGGAAACCCTCGGTCCGTTCCCCCGGAAGACGCTCACCGGGGTGGTCTGGAGGTGGGTCGGAGACTAAGTCTCCCTCCTTCCCGGGGAGGGCTGGTCAAGGAGCCACTCCCACAAATAGCGCAATAGCATTTGACTTGTCATAAGTCTGTTACCACACGGTTTGTTGGCTGTTCTTTCTTGCTTGGTTTGACGCGCCAGTAATGGTCTAGAGGAAGGCCAATGACCAAGTCTCCCTCGTTCCCGGGAAAAGCCTGGCCAAGGGGCCACTTCCATTGGAGGTAGCAATGTCGATTTTTCCTAGATCTGGTGCCACGCGGTTTGTCTTGTTTACTGTATGCATTTGTGTATTAGCTGTTCTTTTTGTTTGGGCTGAAATCTTTGCACCCATGGGCCAATGAAAAACCACCCCTTTAAGTCTCACTCTACATCACTGGAAGGACGTTCTAGAATGCACGCTCCACCTCTCAGTGGAGGTTAAAAGGAAATGATGGTCAAAATTCTGTTCCTCAGAATGGCCGGCCTTCGAGGTCGGCTGGCCAATGAACTGCACTTTTAACCTCGATATAATTTCACAGATCAAGGTGCGAGTCTTTCAGCCAGGATCTGATGGGCACCCTGATCAGGTGCCCTACATTACCACGTGGGAGGATCTTTCACATAACCCTCCTCCCTGGGTAAAACCCTTCTCCTTTCTGATGGAGACCAAACGGACACCGATATCCCTTCCTCAGCCATCCCCAACTCCTCTAATACCTCCCCCCTTGGAATCTTCCTCCCCAATACCCCTCCCTCCCATCCCGGTTGCGCCGACCTCCACCCTATACCCTCTGAAGGAGATTCAAGATCTCAAACCTGACAAGCTGCCGGTTCTTCTGGCTGATCAGGACATTCTGCTCTTTGATTCTCCCCCACCCTAACTTCCCGGCCAGCCTGCTCCCCTGCAGGAACCACCTCAACATCCAGAGCAGGAGGTGCAACCTTCTGCACCATCCCTTGATTCCACGAGGGCAGGAGAAGATGTCTCGGTGCCTTCCCTGTCCTCCAGCCGCCTGCACCTCCTTCGGAGGCAACCAGGGGGCTTGGAAAGCGTCTGGACTTCACAGACCTTTCCTCTTCATTCGGTGGCTGGCCAAATTCAGTAGTGGCCGTTTTCTGCTTCCGATCTTTATAATTGGAGAACCCATAACCCCTCTTTCTCTCAGAACCCCCAGGCCCTGACTGGACTGATTGAGTCAATCTTGTTGACTCATCAGCCCACCTGGCATGATTGTCAGCAGCTCCTGCAGACACTCCTCAATATTGAAGAAAAGCAGTGTGTCTACCTCGAGGCATGGAAAAATGTCCCTGGAGCAGATGGACGACCGACCCTACTGCCAATCGAAATTGAGGAGGCATTCCCTTAACCCATCCTGATTGGGACTACACCACTGTTGTTGGTAGGGAGCAACTTCGTCTTTACAGCCAGATTCTCCATGTGAGTCTCAGAGGGGCTGGAAAGCACCCCAACAATTTGGCCAAGGTACATGCAGTAGTGCAGGGGGCTGAGGAAACACCAGCAGGCTTCCTAGAAAGCTTAATGGAGGCCTACCGTATGTACACCCCATTTGACCCTCTTGCAGAGGACCTGCAGGGAGATGTAATCATGTTCTTTATAGGACAGTCAGTGCCGGACATCTGCAATAAATTGCAGTGGGTAGAGGGACTTCAGGGGTATACTATACAAGATTTAATGAAGGAGGTGGAAAGGTTTACAACAAAAGGGAAACCCGAGAGGAGAAAGAGGAAAGGATCTGAAAGGAGCAGGAGGAAAGGGAAGACAAAAGAGACAAAAGACGTAACTGAGAGCTTAGTAGAATTTTGGCCACCGTAGTGCAGGATACGGAAAGGAGTAGACCAGGGCAGAATAGGGACTTGGGAGACAAGCGAAAGCCCTGGTGGAAAAAGATCAATGTGCCTATTGTAAAGAAAGAGGACACTAGGTCAAAGACTGCCTGAAGAAACCACAGGGACCAAAGAAGAGACCAATTCCAATCCTGTCCCTGGAAGAAGACGATTAGGTGAGTCACGGCCAGGAGCACCCCCACTGAGCCCAGGATAACCCTTGAAGTGGGGGGCAGACCGGTAACCTTCCTGATTGACACGGGAGCTCAGCATTCAGCACTGACTTCAGAAAAAGGGCCTTTAAGCTCCAAGACTTCCTGGGTGCAGGGGGCAACTGGAGGGAAGTTATATTGTTGGAGAACCAACCGAGAGGTCCAGTTGAGTACAGGACTTGTGATGCACTCTTTCTTACTAGTGCCAGACTGCCCCTACCCCCTCCTGAGCAGGGACCTACTCTTGAAGGTAGGACCCCAAATTCACTTCCATAAGAAAGGAGCTACCATCACAGACTCAGGGAGCGGCCCCTCCAGGTATTAACACTACGCTTGGAGGACAAACACGAATTATTCGAGAGACCCCCATCCACCATGGATCCCCTGGATCTCAAGTGGCTCGCAGATTTTCCTCAGGCCTGGGCAGAGACTGCGGGAATAGGGTTGGCTGTCAACCGGCCTCCTTGATCATAGATCTGAAGCCCACGGCCATACCCATGTCAGTTTGTCAATATCCGATGGGCAAAGAAGCCAAGGAAGGTATCCGGCCACATATCCAGAGACTGTTACACCTAGGCATTTTAAAACCTTGCCGTTCACCTTGGAACACGCCCCACTACCAGTAAAGAAGCCTGGTATGGGTGACTATCGCCCGGTACAGGACTTGTAGGAGGTTAACAGGAGAATGGAGGATATGCATCCCAGAGTGCCCAACCCCTACAATCTGCTAAGTACCTTGCCTCGGACCCACGTATGTTACACTGTGCTAGATCTAATGGATGCATTCTTTTGTTTAAGACTGAGTCCTCAGAGCCAATCCATCTTTGCCTTTGAGTGGAAAGATCCAGAGACCGGGTTTTCAGGAGAACTCACCTGGACAAGGTTGCCCCAAGGATTTAAAAACTCGCCTACCTTGTTTGACTAAGTTTGCACCCAGATTTGGCCGACTTCCGAGTCAAACATCCAGACATGGCCTCCTGCAGTATGTGGACGACCTTCTCCTTGCCACCGAAACTGAGCAGGACTGCCTAAAAGGTACTGGGGCTCTGCTACAGAGACTGGGGAATTGGGCTATCGAGCCTCCACGAAAAAGGCCCAAATATGTCAGAAACAGGTGGCCTACCTAGGCTACCTCCTAGAAGGAGGGCAACGGTGGCTGATGGAAAGCCGAAAAACTGAGGTTGCTCTAATTCCACCCCCCACGGATGCCAGGAAATGCGGGAATTCCTTGGGAGTGCGGGATTCTGTCGCCTTTGGATTCTTGGGTTTGCGGAGCTGGCAGCCCCATTGTACCCCCTTACGAAGTCCAACGCTCCCTTTCAATGGAGAGAAGAGCAACAGCAGGCGATTGAGAACATAAAAAAGGCCCTATTGTCAGCCCCAGCCCTGAGCCTCCCTGATATGACCAAGCCCTTCACATTATATGTGGATGAGAACAAGGGAGTAGCGAAGGGAGTGCTAACCCAAATGCTTGGGCCATGGAAAAAGCCGGCGGCATACTTCTCAAAAAAGCTGGACAACATAGCAGCCAGCTGGCCTCCATGCCTCTGCATGATAGTGGCCGTGGCAGTTCTGGTGAAAGGCTCGGACAAATTGACTCTAGGCCAACCTCTCACCATAGTGGCACCTCATGCTGTGGAGACAGTTATCCGCCAGCCACCAGATCGGTGGCTCTCAAATGCTCGGATAACTCATTACCAGACTATGTTATTAAACTCAGAGCGGGTCCGGTTTGGGACTGCCACCTTCTTAAACACGGCCACCCTGCTCCAGAACTGGGGCCCCAGGCCCAGGTAATCCATAACTGCCACCAAATCCTGGCTGAGGCCCATGGAACCCGAAAACACCTAACTGACCAGACTCTGCTGGATAACGAGCTGACCTGGTTCACCGATGGGAGCAGCTTTCTACAGAACGGTGAATAGAGGATTGGGGCAGTGGTGGTAGATGGAAAAACTGTTATCTGGTCAAGTGCCTTAAAGCCTGGAACTTCTGCTCAAAAAGCAGAGCTCATAGCCTTAACTCAAGTTTTAAAACAGGCACGAGACAAAAAGGTCAACATTTACACAGATAGTCGGTATGCTTTCACCACTACCCAATACATGGGGAGATATACCGGCTAAGGGGCCTCTTAACCTAAGTGGGCAAGGACATTAAAAATAAGCAGGAAATCCTAGACCTTCTACAGGCCCTGTTCCTGCCCAAAAGGTTGAGCATAATTCATTGCCCTGGGCACCACCGAGGAGATGACCCCGTAGCAAGGGGAAACAGGATGGCGGACGAGGCTGCTAGGGCAACAGCCCCGGGCCAACAGGTGCTCCCATTAAAGACAACTGAGCCCACCCAAGAATCGAGGGAACCACCTTGCCTCTATTCGGACCAAGACTTACATACGATCCAGCGGCTCGGTGCAGAGTACGACGAACAAATAAGGGTTTGGAGGCTCAGAGAGAAAATAGTCCTGCCAAACCAACTGGCTAAAGAAATAATTACCAACCTCCATCAATGGACTCATTTGGGACACAAAAAGCTAACAGCAGCCTTACAGGAAGATAGGCAGTCTTATTACATCCCTGGACTTGATTCTTTAGTCCAGCAAGTGACTGAATCCTGTGTTCCGTGTGCCAAGGTAAATGCCAGACACCTCAAGCTCCCGGAGGGAGCCAGGGTAAGAGGAGACCGACCAGGAATCAATTGGGAGGTCGATTTCACTGAGATAAGACCGGGCAGCTATGGGAATAAGTATCTCCTAGTTTTTATAGACACCTTATCCGGATGGACTGAGGCATTCCCCACAAAACGGGAAAGAAGCTCCAGGCTTCAGATTGGCACATCTCTGTCTGTTTCGGCCACTTGGGAAGTGAACCTGCGGATGGAAGCTCTCTCTTTCTCTAACTCTGCCTCTCAAATATATGAATAAAATCTTAAATAAATATCTTGCCACTGTGTCATCCCCCTCTGTCCCTGTCCATGGACATGCCCTCCCCCTCATCTGCAGATAGCCCCACCCCTGCCCCACCCTCTGGGTTTGACCTCACAGAACTCTTGGTCTAATGTATCCTGGAGCCAAGGCTATTGAGTGTGCGGGCTCTTCAGCATTTCATTTTCTCCTTTATAGTGGACAGACATTAGCGAAGGTGAGCAGAGCTCTGATCCTCTGTGTTTTCCTCTTGGTTTTCTGGCGAGATACCAAGCCTCACCCTATCAACCTGATCGAAGATACTGTCCCAGCGTGTCTGTGTGACAACGAGCGATTCTGGGAGCCTACATCAGGTGCTGGTGTGGTGGCCCATGTGTTCTCCCTGCCTGCCATCTTACCTCCCTACACTTGCCATTAGGGATTTAGTGCTTGCAAGAGGGGAGTAACCTCAAAAGTTTTCCAAATTTTGAAGCTTACTTAAAATTCATAGCTCCATGGGGTCGTAGCATACGTGTGCATTTTAAATTTGATTGTAGAAGTTGTCCCAATCTTTTTCTTTATTTATTTGGAAGGTAGAGTGATGGGGTGGGGGTGGGGAGAGACAGTGTGTTAGAAAATGGCAAAGAACAAAGAGGAGACAGAATACGAACTTGCAGCCAGACCAAATTTACTCAAAGAAAATACACTCGCAGAGGTCAACCAACTGCCATTGAGTACACAGACCCAGTAATTAGCTAAGGCCCAGACCCCAGCAGGCCTGGCCATTTTGTATCTTAGGTGGGCTAGGGCTGGGGATGGGGGGCAGTAGGCAGAGATGAGATCTGCATATTGATTCTCCAAGTTTGGCCCACTGGCCTTCAAACCTGGGGGAGAATGCAGGGGGTGAGACTGAACTGGTCTCTTGAAAGAAGGCAGGGGAACAAGAACCTAGAATGGCTGAGAGGTATATGTCCTTGTTTCATCACAGGGAGAGAGAGATCTTTCATGTGCTGGTTCGCTCCCCGAAGGCTTCAACAGCCAGGACAGGGCCAAGCGAAAGTCAGATGCCTGGACTCCCATCTGGATTTGCTACATGGGTGCAGGGACCCCAGCACTTGGGCCATCTGTTGCTGCTTTCCTAGGCACATTTCACATCATTTCAAATTTTCTTTAAAAAAGATATTCTTATTTGGAAGGCAGAGCTATAGAGAGAGAGAGAGGGAGAGACACAGAGAGATCTTTTTATCTGCTGTTTCACTTCGCAGATGGCAGAAATGACCAGGGCTGGGTCAGATGGAAACAAGGAGCCAGGAGCTTCTTCCAGGTCTTCCCGTTGGATGCAGGGGCCCAAACTCTTGGCCATTAGTATGGAGCTGGCTTTATTCGCTACTCCATGACGCCAGTCCTACACATCCCTTTCAAAATAGCAGCTTTATGGAGATAAATTCACATACTATAAAATTTACTCTTTTGAAAGTATGTAAGTCAGTGAGTTCTAGTATAATCATTTTCTACAGAACGGTGAATAGAGGATTGGGGCAGCGGTGGTAGATGGAAAAACTGTTATCTGGTCAAGTGCCTTAAAGCCTAGAACTTCTGCTCAAAAAGCCGAGCTCATAGCCTTAACTCAAGTTTTAAAACAGGCACGAGACAAAAAGGTCAACATTTACACAGACAGTCGGTATGCTTTCGCCACTACCCATGTATGTGGGGAGATATACCGGCTAAGGGGCCTCTTAGCCTCAATGGGCAAGGACATTAAAAATAAGCAGGAAATCCTAGACCTTCTACAGGCCCTGTTCCTGCCCAAAAGGTTGAGCATAATTCATTGCCCCGGGCACCAACGAGGAGATGACCCCGTAGCAAGGGGAAACAGGATGGCGGAGGAGGCTGCTAGAGCAGCAGCCCTGGGCCAAAAGGTGCTCCCATTAAAGACAACTGAGCCCACCAAAGAATCGAGGGAACCACCTTGCCTCTATTCGGACCAAGACTTAGATACGATCCTGCGGATCGGTGCGGAGTACGACGAACAAATAAGGGTTTGGAGGCTCAGAGAGAAAATATTCCTGCCACACCAACTGGCTAAAGAAATAATTACCAACCTCCATCAATGGACTCATTTGGGACACAAAAAGCTAACAGCAGCCTTACAGGAAGATAGGCAGTCTTATTACATCCCTGGACTTGATTCTTTAGTCCAGCAAGTGACTGAATCCTGTGTTCCGTGTGCCAAGGAAAATGCCAGACACCTCAAGCTCCCGGAGGGAGCCAGGGTAAGAGGAGACCGACCAGGAATCAATTGGGAGGTCGATTTCACTGAGATAAGACCGGGCAGCTATGGGAATAAGTATCTCCTAGTTTTTATAGACACCTTCTCCGGATGGACTGAGGCATTCCCCACAAAACGGGAAAGAAGCTCCAGGCTTCAGATTGGCACATCTCTGTCTGTTTCGGCCACTTGGGAAGTGAACCTGCGGATGGAAGCTCTCTCTTTCTCTAACTCTGCCTCTCAAATATATGAATAAAATCTTAAATAAATATCTTGCCACTGTGTCATCCCCCTCTGTCCCTGTCCATGGACATGCCCTCCCCCTCATCTGCAGATAGCCCCACCCCTGCCCCACCCTCTGGGTTTGACCTCACAGAACTCTTGGTCTAATGTATCCTGGAGCCAAGGCTATTGAGTGTGCGGGCTCTTCAGCATTTCATTTTCTCCTTTATAGTGGACAGACATTAGCGAAGGTGAGCAGAGCTCTGATCCTCTGTGTTTTCCTCTTGGTTTTCTGGCGAGATACCAAGCCTCACCCTATCAACATGATCGAAGATACTGTCCCAGCGTGTCTGTGTGACAACGAGCGATTCTGGGAGCCTACATCAGGTGCTGGTGTGGTGGCCCATGTGTTCTCCCTGCCTGCCATCTTACCTCCCTACACTTGCCATTAGGGATTTAGTGCTTGCAAGAGGGGAGTAACCTCAAAAGTTTTCCAAATTTTGAAGCTTACTTAAAATTCATAGCTCCATGGGGTCGTAGCATACGTGTGCATTTTAAATTTGATTGTAGAAGTTGTCCCAATCTTTTTCTTTATTTATTTGGAAGGTAGAGTGATGGGGTGGGGGTGGGGAGAGACAGTGTGTTAGAAAATGGCAAAGAACAAAGAGGAGACAGAATACGAACTTGCAGCCAGACCAAATTTACTCAAAGAAAATACACTCGCAGAGGTCAACCAACTGCCATTGAGTACACAGACCCAGTAATTAGCTAAGGCCCAGACCCCAGCAGGCCTGGCCATTTTGTATCTTAGGTGGGCTAGGGCTGGGGATGGGGGGCAGTAGGCAGAGATGAGATCTGCATATTGATTCTCCAAGTTTGGCCCACTGGCCTTCAAACCTGGGGGAGAATGCAGGGGGTGAGACTGAACTGGTCTCTTGAAAGAAGGCAGGGGAACAAGAACCTAGAATGGCTGAGAGGTATATGTCCTTGTTTCATCACAGGGAGAGAGAGATCTTTCATGTGCTGGTTCGCTCCCCGAAGGCTTCAACAGCCAGGACAGGGCCAAGCGAAAGTCAGATGCCTGGACTCCCATCTGGATTTGCTACATGGGTGCAGGGACCCCAGCACTTGGGCCATCTGTTGCTGCTTTCCTAGGCACATTTCACATCATTTCAAATTTTCTTTAAAAAAGATATTCTTATTTGAAAGGCAGAGCTATAGAGAGAGACAGAGGGAGAGACACAGAGAGATCTTTTTATCTGCTGTTTCACTTCGCAGATGGCAGAAATGACCAGGGCTGGGTCAGATGGAAACAAGGAGCCAGGAGCTTCTTCCAGGTCTTCCTGTTGGATGCAGGGGCCCAAACTCTTGGCCATTAGTATGGAGCTGGCTTTATTCGCTACTCCATGACGCCAGTCCTACACATCCCTTTCAAAATAGCAGCTTTATGGAGATAAATTCACATACTATAAAATTTACTCTTTTGAAAGTATGTAAGTCAGTGAGTTCTAGTATAATCATTTTCTACAGAACAGTGAATAGAGGATTGGGGCAGCGGTGGTAGATGGAAAAACTGTTATCTGGTCAAGTGCCTTAAAGCCTAGAACTTCTGCTCAAAAAGCCGAGCTCATAGCCTTAACTCAAGTTTTAAAACAGGCACGAGACAAAAAGGTCAACATTTACACAGACAGTCGGTATGCTTTCGCCACTACCCATGTATGTGGGGAGATATACCGGCTAAGGGGCCTCTTAGCCTCAATGGGCAAGGACATTAAAAATAAGCAGGAAATCCTAGACCTTCTACAGGCCCTGTTCCTGCCCAAAAGGTTGAGCATAATTCATTGCCCCGGGCACCAACGAGGAGATGACCCCGTAGCAAGGGGAAACAGGATGGCGGAGGAGGCTGCTAGAGCAGCAGCCCTGGGCCAAAAGGTGCTCCCATTAAAGACAACTGAGCCCACCAAAGAATCGAGGGAACCACCTTGCCTCTATTCGGACCAAGACTTAGATACGATCCTGCGGATCGGTGCGGAGTACGACGAACAAATAAGGGTTTGGAGGCTCAGAGAGAAAATATTCCTGCCACACCAACTGGCTAAAGAAATAATTACCAACCTCCATCAATGGACTCATTTGGGACACAAAAAGCTAACAGCAGCCTTACAGGAAGATAGGCAGTCTTATTACATCCCTGGACTTGATTCTTTAGTCCAGCAAGTGACTGAATCCTGTGTTCCGTGTGCCAAGGTAAATGCCAGACACCTCAAGCTCCCGGAGGGAGCCAGGGTAAGAGGAGACCGACCAGGAATCAATTGGGAGGTCGATTTCACTGAGATAAGACCGGGCAGCTATGGGAATAAGTATCTCCTAGTTTTTATAGACACCTTCTCCGGATGGACTGAGGCATTCCCCACAAAACGGGAAAGAAGCTCCAGGCTTCAGATTGGCACATCTCTGTCTGTTTCGGCCACTTGGGAAGTGAACCTGCGGATGGAAGCTCTCTCTTTCTCTAACTCTGCCTCTCAAATATATGAATAAAATCTTAAATAAATATCTTGCCACTGTGTCATCCCCCTCTGTCCCTGTCCATGGACATGCCCTCCCCCTCATCTGCAGATAGCCCCACCCCTGCCCCACCCTCTGGGTTTGACCTCACAGAACTCTTGGTCTAATGTATCCTGGAGCCAAGGCTATTGAGTGTGCGGGCTCTTCAGCATTTCATTTTCTCCTTTATAGTGGACAGACATTAGCGAAGGTGAGCAGAGCTCTGATCCTCTGTGTTTTCCTCTTGGTTTTCTGGCGAGATACCAAGCCTCACCCTATCAACATGATCGAAGATACTGTCCCAGCGTGTCTGTGTGACAACGAGCGATTCTGGGAGCCTACATCAGGTGCTGGTGTGGTGGCCCATGTGTTCTCCCTGCCTGCCATCTTACCTCCCTACACTTGCCATTAGGGATTTAGTGCTTGCAAGAGGGGAGTAACCTCAAAAGTTTTCCAAATTTTGAAGCTTACTTAAAATTCATAGCTCCATGGGGTCGTAGCATACGTGTGCATTTTAAATTTGATTGTAGAAGTTGTCCCAATCTTTTTCTTTATTTATTTGGAAGGTAGAGTGATGGGGTGGGGGTGGGGAGAGACAGTGTGTTAGAAAATGGCAAAGAACAAAGAGGAGACAGAATACGAACTTGCAGCCAGACCAAATTTACTCAAAGAAAATACACTCGCAGAGGTCAACCAACTGCCATTGAGTACACAGACCCAGTAATTAGCTAAGGCCCAGACCCCAGCAGGCCTGGCCATTTTGTATCTTAGGTGGGCTAGGGCTGGGGATGGGGGGCAGTAGGCAGAGATGAGATCTGCATATTGATTCTCCAAGTTTGGCCCACTGGCCTTCAAACCTGGGGGAGAATGCAGGGGGTGAGACTGAACTGGTCTCTTGAAAGAAGGCAGGGGAACAAGAACCTAGAATGGCTGAGAGGTATATGTCCTTGTTTCATCACAGGGAGAGAGAGATCTTTCATGTGCTGGTTCGCTCCCCGAAGGCTTCAACAGCCAGGACAGGGCCAAGCGAAAGTCAGATGCCTGGACTCCCATCTGGATTTGCTACATGGGTGCAGGGACCCCAGCACTTGGGCCATCTGTTGCTGCTTTCCTAGGCACATTTCACATCATTTCAAATTTTCTTTAAAAAAGATATTCTTATTTGAAAGGCAGAGCTATAGAGAGAGACAGAGGGAGAGACACAGAGAGATCTTTTTATCTGCTGTTTCACTTCGCAGATGGCAGAAATGACCAGGGCTGGGTCAGATGGAAACAAGGAGCCAGGAGCTTCTTCCAGGTCTTCCTGTTGGATGCAGGGGCCCAAACTCTTGGCCATTAGTATGGAGCTGGCTTTATTCGCTACTCCATGACGCCAGTCCTACACATCCCTTTCAAAATAGCAGCTTTATGGAGATAAATTCACATACTATAAAATTTACTCTTTTGAAAGTATGTAAGTCAGTGAGTTCTAGTATAATCATTTTCTACAGAACAGTGAATAGAGGATTGGGGCAGCGGTGGTAGATGGAAAAACTGTTATCTGGTCAAGTGCCTTAAAGCCTAGAACTTCTGCTCAAAAAGCCGAGCTCATAGCCTTAACTCAAGTTTTAAAACAGGCACGAGACAAAAAGGTCAACATTTACACAGACAGTCGGTATGCTTTCGCCACTACCCATGTATGTGGGGAGATATACCGGCTAAGGGGCCTCTTAGCCTCAATGGGCAAGGACATTAAAAATAAGCAGGAAATCCTAGACCTTCTACAGGCCCTGTTCCTGCCCAAAAGGTTGAGCATAATTCATTGCCCCGGGCACCAACGAGGAGATGACCCCGTAGCAAGGGGAAACAGGATGGCGGAGGAGGCTGCTAGAGCAGCAGCCCTGGGCCAAAAGGTGCTCCCATTAAAGACAACTGAGCCCACCAAAGAATCGAGGGAACCACCTTGCCTCTATTCGGACCAAGACTTAGATACGATCCTGCGGATCGGTGCGGAGTACGACGAACAAATAAGGGTTTGGAGGCTCAGAGAGAAAATATTCCTGCCACACCAACTGGCTAAAGAAATAATTACCAACCTCCATCAATGGACTCATTTGGGACACAAAAAGCTAACAGCAGCCTTACAGGAAGATAGGCAGTCTTATTACATCCCTGGACTTGATTCTTTAGTCCAGCAAGTGACTGAATCCTGTGTTCCGTGTGCCAAGGTAAATGCCAGACACCTCAAGCTCCCGGAGGGAGCCAGGGTAAGAGGAGACCGACCAGGAATCAATTGGGAGGTCGATTTCACTGAGATAAGACCGGGCAGCTATGGGAATAAGTATCTCCTAGTTTTTATAGACACCTTCTCCGGATGGACTGAGGCATTCCCCACAAAACGGGAAAGAAGCTCCAGGCTTCAGATTGGCACATCTCTGTCTGTTTCGGCCACTTGGGAAGTGAACCTGCGGATGGAAGCTCTCTCTTTCTCTAACTCTGCCTCTCAAATATATGAATAAAATCTTAAATAAATATCTTGCCACTGTGTCATCCCCCTCTGTCCCTGTCCATGGACATGCCCTCCCCCTCATCTGCAGATAGCCCCACCCCTGCCCCACCCTCTGGGTTTGACCTCACAGAACTCTTGGTCTAATGTATCCTGGAGCCAAGGCTATTGAGTGTGCGGGCTCTTCAGCATTTCATTTTCTCCTTTATAGTGGACAGACATTAGCGAAGGTGAGCAGAGCTCTGATCCTCTGTGTTTTCCTCTTGGTTTTCTGGCGAGATACCAAGCCTCACCCTATCAACCTGATCGAAGATACTGTCCCAGCGTGTCTGTGTGACAACGAGCGATTCTGGGAGCCTACATCAGGTGCTGGTGTGGTGGCCCATGTGTTCTCCCTGCCTGCCATCTTACCTCCCTACACTTGCCATTAGGGATTTAGTGCTTGCAAGAGGGGAGTAACCTCAAAAGTTTTCCAAATTTTGAAGCTTACTTAAAATTCATAGCTCCATGGGGTCGTAGCATACGTGTGCATTTTAAATTTGATTGTAGAAGTTGTCCCAATCTTTTTCTTTATTTATTTGGAAGGTAGAGTGATGGGGTGGGGGTGGGGAGAGACAGTGTGTTAGAAAATGGCAAAGAACAAAGAGGAGACAGAATACGAACTTGCAGCCAGACCAAATTTACTCAAAGAAAATACACTCGCAGAGGTCAACCAACTGCCATTGAGTACACAGACCCAGTAATTAGCTAAGGCCCAGACCCCAGCAGGCCTGGCCATTTTGTATCTTAGGTGGGCTAGGGCTGGGGATGGGGGGCAGTAGGCAGAGATGAGATCTGCATATTGATTCTCCAAGTTTGGCCCACTGGCCTTCAAACCTGGGGGAGAATGCAGGGGGTGAGACTGAACTGGTCTCTTGAAAGAAGGCAGGGGAACAAGAACCTAGAATGGCTGAGAGGTATATGTCCTTGTTTCATCACAGGGAGAGAGAGATCTTTCATGTGCTGGTTCGCTCCCCGAAGGCTTCAACAGCCAGGACAGGGCCAAGCGAAAGTCAGATGCCTGGACTCCCATCTGGATTTGCTACATGGGTGCAGGGACCCCAGCACTTGGGCCATCTGTTGCTGCTTTCCTAGGCACATTTCACATCATTTCAAATTTTCTTTAAAAAAGATATTCTTATTTGGAAGGCAGAGCTATAGAGAGAGAGAGAGGGAGAGACACAGAGAGATCTTTTTATCTGCTGTTTCACTTCGCAGATGGCAGAAATGACCAGGGCTGGGTCAGATGGAAACAAGGAGCCAGGAGCTTCTTCCAGGTCTTCCCGTTGGATGCAGGGGCCCAAACTCTTGGCCATTAGTATGGAGCTGGCTTTATTCGCTACTCCATGACGCCAGTCCTACACATCCCTTTCAAAATAGCAGCTTTATGGAGATAAATTCACATACTATAAAATTTACTCTTTTGAAAGTATGTAAGTCAGTGAGTTCTAGTATAATCATTTTCTACAGAACGGTGAATAGAGGATTGGGGCAGCGGTGGTAGATGGAAAAACTGTTATCTGGTCAAGTGCCTTAAAGCCTAGAACTTCTGCTCAAAAAGCCGAGCTCATAGCCTTAACTCAAGTTTTAAAACAGGCACGAGACAAAAAGGTCAACATTTACACAGACAGTCGGTATGCTTTCGCCACTACCCATGTATGTGGGGAGATATACCGGCTAAGGGGCCTCTTAGCCTCAATGGGCAAGGACATTAAAAATAAGCAGGAAATCCTAGACCTTCTACAGGCCCTGTTCCTGCCCAAAAGGTTGAGCATAATTCATTGCCCCGGGCACCAACGAGGAGATGACCCCGTAGCAAGGGGAAACAGGATGGCGGAGGAGGCTGCTAGAGCAGCAGCCCTGGGCCAAAAGGTGCTCCCATTAAAGACAACTGAGCCCACCAAAGAATCGAGGGAACCACCTTGCCTCTATTCGGACCAAGACTTAGATACGATCCTGTGGATCGGTGCGGAGTACGACGAACAAATAAGGGTTTGGAGGCTCAGAGAGAAAATATTCTTGCCACACCAACTGGCTAAAGAAATAATTACCAACCTCCATCAATGGACTCATTTGGGACACAAAAAGCTAACAGCAGCCTTACAGGAAGATAGGCAGTCTTATTACATCCCCGGACTTGATTCTTTAGTCCAGCAAGTGACTGAATCCTGTGTTCCGTGTGCCAAGGGTAATGCCAGACACCTAAAGCTCCCGGAAGTACCTAGGGTAAGAGGAGACCGACCAGGAATCAACCGGGAGGTCGATATCACTGAGATAAGACCAGGCAGCTATGCGAATAAGTATCTCCTAGTTTTTATAGACACCTTCTCCAGATGGACTGAGGCATTCCCCACAAAATGGGAAACTGCCCAGGTGGTCGTCAAGAAGATCATAGAGGAGATCTTCCCCCGGTTCGGCTTGCCTAAGGTAATCGGGTCCAACAACGGCCCAGCATTTGTCTCCCAGGTAAGTCAGTTGGTGGCCAAAACATTAGGCATAAATTGGAAATTGCACTGTGCCTATAGACCCCAAAGTTCAGGGCAGGTGGAAAGAATGAATAGGACAATTAAAGAGACCTTGACCAAATTAGCGTTGGAGACTGGCGTTAAAGACTGGGTCCAACTCCTCCCTATGGTGGTGTTCCGGGTCCGAAACACACCCTCTCATTGTGGGCTAACGCCATACGAAATCCTTTATGGAGGGCCCCCACCAGTAACAGGCTTGCTTGACCTTGCCAGTGACTCCGTTGCTGATGCCCCTAATTTACAGACCCGGTTAAGAGTGCCCAGATCATCCAGAACCAGGTCTGGAAACCTCTTGCAGCAGCCTACCAACCCGAGATGACAACCACACCACATCCTTTCTAAATCGGTGACAACATGTATGTCTGGAGGCACCAATCCAAGACTCTAGAGCCCCGGTGGAAGGCCCCTTCACTGTGCTGTTGACAACTCCCACCGCTCTCAAGGTCGACAGGATCGCTGCCTGGGTCGACACCTCACATGTGAAGTGAGCACCACCCCAGGGCCCCGAGGATGCAGATAGACCAGCCAAATGGAAGCTCCAGCACACTCAGAACCCTCTCAAGGTTGCTCCAGTTTATCCACGAGAGGCTTTCCCAGGTTCAAACCCTGGTGCTTACTCAACAGTACCAGTGTCAAGCTTTAAAGACCTCCGAGGTCCAGTAGATTTTAGGATTAAAATCTGTGCAAAAAGAAAAGGAGGGAATGAAGGACCCATACAGGGAGAGGCGCCAGGCCCTGCGGCAGCCTCGGGCCCCGCCCCCCTTGACTAGGGGACCCCGGCCACTGGCAGCATCGCCCTAGCCCACACTGACCCTGTGTGGCGGGGCCTCTCTGGAATGGTAGGGCCGCCTCAGCCCCGGGTCGTCACCGGGGCACCACGGACGCAGGTTATCACGCACTGGCCCCAAGTGATCGTAGAGTCTGTGAGCGCCCGGCCGCCGCAGGAGCAGACTCCTCACTCTCGGTTGGTGGCTGAGGGGTCTCCCCGCCCCCAAGTCGTCCTCGGGACAACCAGGCCGCGGGTGATTATTGGGTCTCCTCGGGCCCGGAGCGCCGGAGTAGGTCGGGCCTCTCCTCAGGGCACCCCGCAAGGCCACAGGAGCCGGTGCAGAGGGACCGCGCCCAGAGCGGAGCCGCCCCTCCTTTTTGGAGAGCCTCTGTGTGCACCCAGAGTGGAGCTGCCCGGCCCTTCTCTGGGTGAACTCCAGGGGAATGCAAGTCCAGAGCGGAGCTGTCCCTGCTTCTCTGGGTGACCTCCAGGTGAACCCAGAGCAGAGCTGCCCCTCCCTTCAGAGAGTTTCTGGGCGTGCTCTTATGATGCCACTGTGACCGGCCAATCCCGTGCCACCTCAGCACTCTCCCTCAGGACTCTCCCTCAATATTCTTCATCAGCACTCTCCCATATGCTAATGGTCCCTCTGAAATGACCAATCCTGTAACACCTCAGCATTCTCCACCTAGGAATATGCTAATTCATTGCCTATATAAGCTGTGTGAAACTGCCACACAGGGCTCCTCACTGCCTGAGGTGAGGGCACGTTTGCACAAATGTGCAATAAAAACCTCATGATTTTTGCATCAACTCGTCCGGAGTCTGGATCTTTGGGGGTACTCCCGAACAAGTGGGCATCTCTGCTACTGAGAGCTCCAACAGAATGTCTCTTGTCTGATGCCTGGAATGTTAATATTTCTTGAGAAATCCAGATGCATTTAGGTTAGTCACAGGCCAGCTTTGTCTATAAGAGACCTTCTTCTTGCAGTCGCTGGAGACCACTCTTTTGTCTGTAAATTCAATAGTCCCAGTAAATTAAGCTGGTGTGATTTTGGATGTGTCCTAGGCAGCTGATTCTTGTATGCTGGGTTTTCCCTAACACAAGCCAGCACAGCCAGCTTTCTTTGCATGGATTATCTGTCATTTCTAGCGCTGGATGTAGATGGACCCCTGCCCTGTGCACTTTGTTATATTTCTTTCACTCATCACAGTTATTTTGATTGCGGCATATCATTGTGCAATATTTTTACTACTTTTGATTGCTTAGTAATGTTTCATAATATGGATATGCCAGAACTTGTCTACTTCTGTTGCAGTTGATTTTCTCAACAATGTTTCAGTGGATTCGTTTCTGAGAGGAGCAGTGTGGTGGGGGCAAGAGGCGCGGAGTCACCACACAGACCCCGGGAGTCGGGTGAAAGCAGGCTTGAGGCGAGCAGCCCGCAGACTCGTTTATTACAGTTGGAACCACTCCTTATATAGCCAAGACCAGCCAATCTGGTCAAGGGGCGGTCTATGCCCCAACCAATCACAGCCTGTTGCCAGGCAGTTTCCAAAGCCATCCAATCACAGCCTGTTACCAGGCAGTTTCCATTGCCAGGTGGGTTTCAAAGCCATTCCTGAGTAAGTGATGCTCGCTTGCCAGTGGCCACCTTGGCATGGCCTTCTCATTCCACCACATTTCCCCCTTTTCATTTATTTTTGAGCAACGGGAGGCATGATTCTTGGCCATACCATTGTTGACCCCGTTTCCATGTGGTGTCCGTACGCAGCTGTGCCTGTCTTAGGTTGTCCCCCAGGGGATCTTACCCGTCGTTGACTAACCAGCGCTCAAATCAAGAGACCACAGGAGTGCTTGCTCAGATAGGGGTAGGAATGAGGAATAATTGTTATCAGGAACGGCATGACCGCACACAGGCTGTGGGCCATTTGAGTGTCTGACCAGAGCTAGTGGGGTACAAAACAGTAACAGATGTGGCTATGGGCAGTTTCTCAGGGTAGGATGATAGGGCAGGTGCATCTGCTAACAAGGCGGAGTCTCGGTCTTGTTCAGCTGGTCCTGGTTGGCTGTCCATTGCAGGCTTGATGTTTCGGGCTGGAACCCAAATGGGCTGTTCTGCATTCTCTGGAAAGACACAAGCATATCCTCGACCTTTGGTTAATAGAAGCCTTTTTACAGGCGTTAGAATACAGGGCCTGAATTTTGTGTACACTTCGACATTAACAGCAAACATGCTGATGGCATAGGGTCTAGTGGCTGCCCTGAGAGCTTGTGGTGTCCAAGTACTGCTACACATGTGGGGATCATCACTGGGTGCAGATGGGATGACCTCGAATGAGTTATTATCTGGAGGTCCTCTAAGTTCATCCCACAGGTATGTGGAGGGTGGCTGACTAGGCATTGCTACCTTGTTTACTACATCGTTTGCTACCTTGTATGCTACATTGTTATTTTCACTGTCCGAGCTCTCTCTCCCTAAATCACCAACTATTGTCTGTGAGACAGGGACCTGGAGTGTCAGGCTCTTATCACTCACAGATTCACTATCTTTGATAACCTGCACAGGATTCTGAGAGGGGGGTATCTTTCCCATGTCTGAGTGCTTAAGAGTGACACGGCATGCCAACTCTAGCCAAAGGAAAGACACACACAGTGCTGCTGCCATAACAAAGCAAATTCCCAGCACCTCAGCTGTTGATGGCATTTTGCAGGAGGTTTCCCTACGTTAGACAAACAGACAGTGGTGTATCAGATCGTAGGTATGCCCTGTGCTTAGTGGGGGACTTCCTTGATTCGTTAGGTCAAGGCCGTATGCCCACACGGTGTCTCCGGAGCGTCACCTCTCTCGAGTGAGGGAAGATGACTTGGTTCCGAATTCTGGGATGATCAGTCCCTTATGTGAATTCGCCGGGCGAACCGAAAGTAAAAGCAGGAGCCGAGAAGCGACGTACGCTTCTGGGCGGTGTGTGCTAACCTGGGGTCACTTAGACCGAGGACAAGGACAAGGAAAGGGGCGTAGGAGGGGGTTCTGTGCTCACCCTCACAGAACCGAACAGCACACAAAACACCGAGGGGCCTACTTGCCGAAATCCTGAGGGGACCTCGCCGAGTCCGACACACTGTCTCTTTCTCAGTCACGTTGGCGCGCCAGATGTTGCAGTTGAGTTTCTCAACAATGTTTCAGTGGATTCGTTTCTGAGAGGAGCAGTGTGGTGGGGGCAAGAGGCGCGGAGTCACCACACAGACCCCGGGAGTCGGGTGAAAGCAGGCTCGAGGCGAGCAGCCCGCAGACTCGTTTATTACAGTTGGAACCACTCCTTATATAGCCAAGACCAGCCAATCTGGTCAAGGGGCGGTCTATGCCCCAACCAATCACAGCCTGTTGCCAGGCAGTTTCCAAAGCCATCCAATCACAGCCTGTTACCAGGCAGTTTCCATTGCCAGGTGGGTTTCAAAGCCATTCCTGAGTAAGTGATGCTCGCTTGCCAGTGGCCACCTTGGCATGGCCTTCTCATTCCACCACATACTTCACCTTTTGTGGATATTTGGGTTGTCCCCAATGTTTGCTTATTGCGATGGCTCCAAATTATTTTTTTTGACAGGCAGAGTTAGTGTGAGTGAGAGTGAGAGAGACAGAGAGAAAGGTCTTCCTTCAGTTGGTTCACCCTCCAATTGGCCGCTACAGCCGGCGCTGCACCGATCTGAAGCTTCCTACTGGTCTCCCATTTGGGTGCAGGGCCCAAGGTGGCTCCAAATTATTTCAATATTTTTGGTTTAAAAGAATGTCCTTTCTTCATTGAATTACCTTGACACCTTTGCTAGTGAATTGATCATACATGTATGAATTTATCTCAGGACTTTCTATTTTTTAAAGATTTATTCATTTATCTGAAAGAGTAACAGAGAGTGGAAAGGAGACACACAGAGAGAAAGAGAGAGAGAGAGATAGAGTTTTCCATTGGCTGGTTTACTCCCCACATGGCCACAATGGACAGAGCTTAACTGATCCGAAGCCAAGAGCCAGGAGCTTCTTCCGGGCCTCCTATGTGGGTGCAGGGGCCCAAGGTCTTGGGCCATCTTCTACTGCATTCCCAGGCCATAGCAGAGAGCTGCATCAGAAGTGGAGCAGCCGGGTCTCAAAGCGGTGCCCGTATGGGATGCCTGTGCTGCAGGTGAGGGCTTAGCTCACTACCCCACAACACCAGCACCCCAGTAACAACACTTAATGTGGCATCTTGGTTAATCATACAGTTTTTCTGGTTACTCTAGCCACATCCAGTTGTCTTAAGCTGCTTGGGTTGAGTTTTTGTCCCTCACATCTGAAGACTCCTGGTTAATATTTTGTCACTGTGGGGCCAGTGCTATGGTGTAATAGGTTAAGCTTCCACCTGCGGTGCTGGCATCCCGTATACAGGCATCAGTTCGAGTCCTGGGTGCTCTACTTCTGATCTGGCTTCCTGTTAATGTGCCTGGGTAGAGCAATGGACCCTACACCCATGTGGAGAACCAGAAGCTCCAGGCTTCAGATTGGCCCATCTCTGTCTGTTTCGGCCACTTGGGGAGTGAACCAGCAGATGGAAGCTCTCTCTCTCTCTCTCTCTCTAACTCTGCCTCTCAAATATATGAATAAAATCTTAAATATATATCTTGCCACTGTGTCATCCAACTCTGTCCCTGTCCATGGACACACCCTCTCCCTCCTCTGCAGATAGTCCCGCCCCTGGCCAACCCTCTGGATGTGACCTCACAGACCTCTGGGTTCTACTGTATCCTGGAGGCAAGGCTATTGAGTGGGCAGGCTCTTCAGCAGTTCATTTTCTCCTGGATAGTGGACAGACCTCAGCGAAGATGAGAAGAGCTCTGATCCTCTGTGTTTTCCTCTTGGTTTTCTGGTGAGATACCAAGCCTCACCCTATCAACCTGATCGAAGGTACTGTCCCAGTGTGTCTGTGTGACTACGAGCGATTCTGGGAGCCTACATCAGGGGCTGGTGTGGTGGCCCAGGTGTTATCCCTGCCTGCCATCTTACCTCCCTACACTTGCCAATAGGGATTTAGTGCTTGCAAGAGGGGAGTAACCTCAAAAGTTTTCCAAATTTTGAAGCTTACTTAAAGTTCAGAGCTCCATGGGGTCGTAGCAAACGTGTGCATTTTAACTTTTGATTATAGAAGTTGTCTCAATTTTTTGTTTATTTATTTGGAAGGTAGAGTGATGGGGTGTGGGTGGGGAGAGACAGAGTGTTAGAAAAAGGCAAAGAACAAAGAGGAGACAGAATACGAACTTGCAGCCAGACCAAATTTACTCAAAGAAAATAAACTCGCAGAGGTCAACCAACTGCCATTGAGTACACAGACCCAACACGTAGCAAAGGCGCAGACACCAGCAGACCTGGCCATTTTGTATCTTAGGTGGGCTAGGGGTGGGGATGGGCGGCAGTAGGCAGAAATGAGCTTCTACATGCTGATTCTCCAAGTTTGGCCCACTGGCCTTCAAACCTGGGGGAGAATGCAGGGGGTGAGACTGAACTAGTCTCTCGAAAGAAGGCAAGGGAAACAAGAACCTAGAATGGCTGAGAGGTATATGTCCTTGTTCCATCATAGGGAGAGAAAGATCTTTCATGTGCTGGTTCTCTCCTTAAAGGCTTCAATAGCCAGGACTGGGCCAAGCCAAAGTCAGCTGCCTGGACTCCCATCTGGATTTCCTATATGGGTGCAGGGAACCAAGCACTTGGGGCATGTTTTTCTGCTTTCCTAGGCACATCTCACATCATTTTAAATTTTCTTTAAAAAGATATTCTTGGCCGGCGCCGTGGTTCAACAGGCTAATCCTCCACCTTGTGGTGCCAGCACACCGGGTTCTTGTACAAGTCGGGGCTCCGGATTCTGTCCCGGTTGCCCCTCTTCCAGGCCAGCCCTCTGCTGTGGACCAGGAGTGTAGTGGAGGATGGCCCAAGTGCTTGGGCCCTGCACCCCATGGGAGACCAGGAAAAAGCACATAGCACCTGGCTCCTGCCATTGGATGAGGGCGGTGCGCTCGTCGCAGCGCGCCATCCGCGGCAGCCATTGCAGGGTGAACCAATGGCAAAGGAAGACCTTTCTCTCTGTCTCTCTCAATCTCTGCCCACTCTGCTTGTCAAAAAAAAGGAAAAAATGATATTCTTATTTGAAAGGCAGAGCTATAGAAAGAGAGAGAGGGAGAGACACAGAGAGAACTTTTGATCTGCTGTTTCACTTCGCAGATGGCAGAAATGACCAGGGCTGGGTCAGATGGAAACAAGGAGCCAGGAGCTTCTTCCAGGTCTTCCCGTTGGATGCAGGGGACCAAAAGCTTGGCCATTAGTATGGAGCTGGCTTTACTCGCTACTCCATGACACTGGTCCTACACATCTCTTTTCAAATAGCAGTTTTATGGATATGAAATTCACATACTATAAAATTTACCCTTTTGAAAGTATGTAAATCAGTGAGTTCTAGTATACTAGAACTAGTTGTGAATCATCATTATCTAGGTATTTTATTTTAAAGATTATTTATTTGCAAATCAGTTACAGAGAGAGAGAACATCCATTTGCTGGTGCATTCCCCAGATGGCTGCAAAGGTTAGAGTTGGGCCAGGCTGATCCCAGAGATTCTTCCAGGTCTCCCACATGGCTGCAGGGACCCAAGCCCTTGGGCCATCCTCCATTGCTTTCTCAATCCGTTAACAGGGAGCTGGATTGGAAGTAGAGCAGCTGGGACTTAAGCAGTCATACGGGATGCTGGTGGTGCAGGCAGTGACTATATCTGCTACACCACAATGCCGGTCCCTTTGTTTTATTTTGGAAGTTAAACTCTGTTTCCTGGAGAATGCTTTAGATGGGAAGAGAACTTAATATGAGGAGTCTTCCAAAAGTTCATGGAAAAACACAGCGTAGGAAAAAAGCATGCATGGATTTCAAATGTTTTGCTACAAAAGCACACGTTTCCTTTAGTTCTATTTTCCACAAGCATTTTGAAGTACCCTCATATTAAAAAAGTAACTCTGAAGTATTAGCCACTGTTTCACAAGCAAAGAGCTCCACCAGCTTATAGAATTTGATAAGCTTCCCTTCTACCCCACAGCCTCCATCCAGATTTCATGGGTATACTTTTCATACACAGCAATTGTAAATGAGATTTATCTTTTTTTTTTAAATTGATTTTATTTATTTGAAAGTCAGAGTTACACAGAGAGAGGAGAGGCAGAGAGAGAGCGCGAGAGAGAGATCTATCGATCTTCCACCTGCTGGTTCCTTCCCCAGATGGCTACAACAGCCAGGGCTGTGCCAGGCTGAAGCCAGGAACCAATGAGTCTGTCTGGGTTGGTTTCCCATGTGGGCAGCAGGGCCTCAGGACTTGAGCCATCATTTGCTGCCTCCCCAGGGCATACATTAGCAAGAAACTGTAGCTCGGAGTGGAGCTGGGACTCAAACCCAGGCACTGATGTGTGGTGTGGGTGTCCCAAGTGGCATTTCAATGGCGATGTCAAATGCCTGCCCTTAGATTCCTTTCTTTGCTATTCCCTTCAAGTAGGGTGGAAGATTGGGTCACTGAAGACACAGATACTTGCACTTCATATGTCATCTTCAAATCAGAATCCTACCATGTTATTTGGTCTTGGTATCACTCATAGGAAGGAAAATAGGACCACTTCATGCACTGCATTTCCTCACAGCTTTATTGAGATATGAATGACATGATAACTGCATGTCTAAAAAGATTACAATTTGGGGCTGGCATTGTGGTGAGATAGGAAAAGCTGCTGCCGCCACACCAGCATCCTGTATGAGCTGCTCCGCTGCCAATCCAGCTCCCTGCTAAAGCACCTGGGAAAGCAGTGAATGATGGCCCGAGTGCTTGGGCCCCTGCACACATGTCTGCATGTGGGAGACCCAGATGGAGTTCCAGGCTCCTGGCTTTGGCCTGGCCCAGCCCTGGCCATTGTGGCCATTTGGGATTTCTTTTTTTTTTTTAATTAGATTGATTTGAAATGCAAAGTTACAGAGAGAGAAAATGAGAGAGGGATAGAGAGAGAGCTTCCATACGATACTTTATTCCCCAAATGACCTCAACAGCTGGAACTGGGACAATCCGAAGCCAGGAGCCAGGAGTTTCTTCTAGGTCTCCCATGTGGGTGTAGGGGCCTAAGCACTTGAGCGATCTTCTGCTACTTCTTTCAGGCCTTTAGCAGGGAGCTAGATCAGAAGTGGAGCAGCTGAGACTTGAACCGGCACCCATATGGGATTCCAGTGTTCAGGTGGCAGTTTTACCTGCTACACCACAGCACACGCTCCAATAAGTCTGTTTTGAAAAGTACAATTTTATGAGTTTTGATATATGAATACACTCATGAAACCATTTTCCCAATTGAAATAATGAAGGTGACTATTGACCCAGAAGTTTTTTGTTTTTGTTTTTTAAAGATCTATTTTATTTGTTTGAAAGACAGATTTACAGAGAGGGGTAGAGCTAGAGAGGCCTTCCTCTGGTTCACTCCCCAAATGTCCGCAATGGCCAGAGCTGAGCTCATCTGAAGCCAGAAGCTTCTTTTGGGTCTCCCACGTGGGTACATGGTCCCAAGGAGTTGGTCCATCTTCCACTGCTTTTCCAGGCCATAGCAGAGAGCTGGATCAGAAGTGGAGCAGCCGAGACTTGAACTGGTGCCCATATGGGTTGCTGGTGCTGCAGGCTATGGCTTTAACCCGCTGTGCCACAGCGCTCTCCCCAACCCAGAAGTTTTATTGCGTGCCTTCGAAATCCCTTCCTCTCCTCCTAGTTCCACCTTCATCCTGTTGGAACTCAACTGGACATGAGTCTAGCCATCTTGGATGTCACCACCATCTTGCCCTCTAAGTTTCCCTGGGGGTCATTCTAATCCATATGTGGTAAAGAAAGTCATCATGGTAAACCACTGGGCTTATCTTGCTGGCTGGACCCTGGAATGTCTCTTGTCTGATGCCTGGAATGTTAATATTTCTTGAGAAAGTCCAGATGCATTTAGGTTAGTCACAGGCCAGCTTTGTCTATAAGAGCCCTTCATCTTGCAGCCACTGGAGACCACTCTTCTGTGTGTAAATCCCCCTAGTCCCAGTAGATTACAGCTGGTGTGATTTTGGATGTGTCCTAGGCAGCTGATTCTTGTATGCTGGGTTTTCCCAAACACAAGCCAGCACAGCCAGCTTTCTTTGCATGGATTAGCAGTCATTTCAAGGGCTGGATGTAGATGGACCCCTGCCTTGTGCACTTGTTTTATTTCTTTCACTCGTCAGTTATTTAGATTGCTGCATATCATTGTGCAATATTTTATTACTTTTGATTGCTTAGTAATATTTCATCATATGGATATGCCAGAACTTGTCTATCTCACCTTTTGTGGATATTTGGGTTGTTCCTAAATTTTGCTTATCGCACTGGCTCCAAAGTATTTTTTTTCCACAGGTAGAGTTAGCGTGAGAGAGAGAGAGAGATAGAGAGAAAGGTCTTCCTTCAGTTGGTTCACCCTCCAAATGGCCGCCACAGCCGGAGCTGCACCGATCTGAAGCTTCCTCCTGGTCTCCCATTCGGGTGCAGGGCCCAAGGTGGCTCCAAATTAGTTCAATATTTTTTGTTTAAAAGAATGTCCTTTCTTCATTGAATTACCTTGACACCTTTGCTAGTTAAATGATCTTACATGTGTGAATTTATCTCAGGACTTTCTATTTTTCAAAGATTTATTTATTTATCTGAAAGAGTGACAGAGAGAGGAAAGGAGACACACAGAGAGGAAGAGAGAGAGAGAGAGAGAGAGAGAGAGAGAGAGAGAGTTTTCCATTGGGTGATTTACTCTCCACACGTCCACAATGTCCAGAGCTGCACTGATCTCAAGACAACAGGGTCTCCCATTGAAGCCATCTGGGGAGTGAACCAGCAGATGGAAGACCCCTTTCTTTCTCACTCCCTCTCTGCCCCTGCCTCTCTGTGACTCTGTATTTCAAATAAATATATAAATCTTATTAAAAAAAAAGAATCGTCACAATGCCAGCGTGACGCATCCACTAAGCTCATGAGTAAAAGATCATAAATACCCTTTGGTTTCTGTTTTCTTTTGATGGCCCAAGAGCTTGGGTGCCTTCAACAATGTGGGATACCTGGAAGAAGCTCTGGGTTCAGCCTGACCCAACTCTCAAAATTGCAGCCATCCAGGGAATGCACCAGCAAATGGAAGATCTCTCTCTTGAAACTGATTTGCAAATAAAAAAATTTAAAAATAAAATACCTAGATAATGATGATTCACAACGTAGTATACTAGAACTCATTGATTTACATACTTTCAAAAGAGTAAATTTTATAGTATGTGAATTTTATCTCCATAAAGCTGCTATTTGAAAAGGGATGTGTAGGACCAGCATCAAGGAGTAGCGAATAAAGCCAGATCTTTACTAATGGCCAGCAGTTTGGGCACCTGCATCCAACGGGAAGACCTGGAAGAAGCTCCTGGCTCCTTGTTTCCATCTGACCAAGCCGTGGTCATTTCTGCCATCTGCGAAGTGAAACAGCAGATAAAAAGTTCTCTCTGTGTCTCTCCCTCTCTCTCTCTCTCTATAGCTCTGCCTTTCAAATAAGAATATCTTTTTTAAAGAAAATTTAAAATGATGTGAGATGTGCCTAGGAAAGCAGCAAAAGATGGCCCAAGTGCTTGGGTCCCTACACCCATGTTGCAAATCCAGACGGGAGTCCAGGCAGCTGACTTTGGCTTGGCCAGTCCTGGCTATTGAAGCCTTCAGGGAGTGATCCAGAACATGAAAGAACTTTCTCTCCCTGTGATGAAACAAGGACATATACCTCTCAGCCATTCTAGGTTCTTGTTACCCCTGCCTTCTTTCAAGAGACCAGTTCAGTCTCACCCCCTGCATTCTCCCCCAGGTTTGAAGGGCAGTTGGCCAAACTTGGAGAATCAGCATGGAGAAGCTTATCTCTGCCTACTGCCCCCCACCCCACCCCTAGCCCACCAAAGATGCAAAATGGCCAGGCTTCCTGGGGTCTGGGCCTTTGCTACGTGTTGGGTCTGTGTACTAAATGGCATTTGGTTGACCTCTGTGAGTTTATTTTCTTTGAGTAAATTTGGTCTGGCTGCAAGTTCGTATTCTGTCCGCTCTTTGTTCTTTGCCTTTTTCTAACACTCTGTCTCTCCGCACCCCCACCCCATCACTCTACCTTCCAAATAAATAAACAAAAAGATTGAAACAACTTCTATTATCAAAAGTTAAAATGCACACGTATGCTATGACCCCATGGAGCTCTGAACTTTAAATAAGCTTCAAAATTTGGAAAACTTTTGAGGTTACTCCCCTCTTGCAAGCACTAAATCCCTAATGGCAAGTGTAGGGAGGTAAGATGGCAGGCAGGGAGAACGCCTGGGTCACCACACCAGCCCCCGATGTAGGCTCCCAGAATCGCTCGCTGTCACACCTACACACTGGGACAGTACCTTCGATCAGGTTGATAGGATGAGGCTTTGTATCTCGCCAGAAAACCAAGAGGAAACACATGGATCAGAGCTCTGCTCATCTTTTCTGAGGTATTTCCACTATCCAGGAGAAAATGAACTGCTGAAGAGCCCACCCACTCAATAGCCTTGGCTCCAGGATACAGTAGAACCCAGAGGTCTGTGAGGTCACACCCAGAGGGCCGGGCAGGGGCGGGGATATCTGCAGAGGAGGGGGAGGGCTTGTCCATGACAGGGACAGAGGGGGATGACACAGTGGCAAGATATATATTTAAGATTTTATTCATATATTTGAGAGGCAGAGTTAGAGCGAGTGAGAGAGAGAGCTTCCAGCTGCTGGTTCACTCCCCAAGTGGCCGAAACAGACAGCGATGTTACAATCTGAAGCCTGGAGCTTCTTCTGGGTCTCCCACATGGGTGCAGGGGTCCATTGCTCTACCCAGGCACATTAGGACGAAGCCAGATTGGAAGTAGAACAGCCAGGAGTTGGACTGATGCCTGTAAATGGGATGCCAGCACCACAGGTGGAAGCTTAACCTATTACACCATAGCGCTGGCCCCACAGTGGCAAAATATTAACCAGGACTCTTCAGAAATGAGGGACTAAAACTCAACCCAATCAGCTTAAGACAATTGGATGTAGCTAGAGTAACCAGAAAAACTGTATGATTATCCAAGATGCCACATTAAGTGTTGTTACAGGGGGGCTGGAGCTCTGGGGTAGTGAGCTAAGCCCTCACCTGAAGCACAGGCATCCCATGCGGGCACTGGTTTGAGACCCGGCTGCTCCACTTCTGATCCAGCTCTCTGCTATGGCCTGGTAATGCAGAAGAAGATGGCCCAAGTCGATGGGTCCCTGCACCCACATGGGAGACCTAGAAGAAGCTCTTGCTCTTGGCTTCGGATCAGTGCAGCTCTGGCCATTGTGGCCAAGTGGATAGTAAACCACTCAAAGGAAAACTGTTTCTCTCTCTCTCTATGAGTGATACCAAGACCAAATAACATGGTTGGATTCTGATTTGAAGATGACTTATGAAGTGCAAGTATCTGTGTCTTCAGTGACCCAATCTTCCACCCTACTAGATGGGAATAGCAAAGAAAGGAATCTAAGGGCAGGCATTTGACATCACCATTGAAATGCCACTTGGGACACCCACACCACACATCAGTGCCTGGGTTTGAGTCCCAGCTCCACTCCCAGCTCCAGTTTCTTGCTAATGTATGCCCTGGGGAGGCAGCAAATAATGGCTCAAGTCCTGAGGCCCTGCTGCCCACATGGGAAACCAACCCAGACAGACTCATTGGTTCCTGGCTTCAACCTGGCCCAGCCCTGGCTGTTGAAGCAATCTGGGGAAGGAACCAGCAGGTGGAAGATCTCTCTCTCTCTCTCTCTCTCTCTCTCTGCCTCTTCCTACGCTGTGTTTTTCCATGAACTTTTTGAAGACTCCTCATATTAATTTCTCTTCCCATCTAAAGCTTTCTCCAAGAAACAGAGTTTTACTTCCCTCTGGCTTTATTTTGCTAAGCCACAGGATTAGCATTCACATGATCCCTATTCCAAGTTCATTTTCAAGGCTGTTGGCCTCCGGTGATTGTTTGTCCACTACATGCAACAGGTGCTTTCAATAGACACGGTAAAAAGCACCTTCAGCTTCTCCAGGAGTAAACAGCAAGTTCTCACCTCCCCCGCCCCGTGATGAATGTATTTCGACCTACAACTTCCTGAAACGCCATCCACATGGAAGCTGCTGAGTGGATCGGTGCCTTCCTGCGCTAGGACACCGGTACCGGAACGTTCGTAGGTCCTTGGCGGGTAATGACAGGATCCTGCCAAAACCTGGCGCAGACTCCCAACTCCAGAGGATCTCAATCCCCTCTGACACAGGAGGAGCTATGATGTTGGGGCCACCACAGAACAGCCCTCTCGCTCCTAGACAGCACTAGCTGAACACACAGCTGGTGCAACTGTGAGAGCAACCTCATCCACTCAGCACTCAGGGCTGGCCACCTGCCAGTCAATCAGCAGGCAGTGCCATATGGCTGAGCCCTCTTTGGGAGTGCTGGCAGAAGCAGGAGAAACCCAGAGATCCTGACCTGGGGCAGCTTCTGTGACAAAGAGTCTGCCATTTGTGGAGAGGTTCCCCTCCTGCAGGCAGTGGTGGCCAGTCACCACTGATCCAAAAGCACCAGCCCAGAGGAACCAGCAGTGCTCACTAGGTCACTCTCCCAGGAGCTCTCTCTCTCACCAGAGGCAGCCCTGAGCCTGATCCTCTTCTCAGCACCAGAGAGAACTCACCAAAATGGGGCCGGGCTTCCTTCAGCACACAGCTGGCGCCCAGACCTGTCTCAGCCTCAGGCCTCTGCTGAAGGCAACGGCCTGGGCCTGGCCTTAGCAGTTCTAGGGTTAAAGGAGAGACTTCCAGTACCTCAGTCAGCCCCAGACCAGAGGCACGCGAAGGGCTCTAACATCCGATGCACAAACATCCCAACGCCCGATGGCCATGACAGTGGGGATGCCTCCTTCTGACAATCTCCCAAAAACAGACTCACCCTCAGCCTCAGGCAGGGATGAGAGGCCCTGAGAAAAGGTCCAGGGTGACTGCAGGGCCCCTCCAGCTAGAAGGGGCAGGTGGATGAAGCTGGTCTGTGGTGCACTCTCTCTCTGCACCTGCGAGGGGCTCCCGGATGGAGGAACCTCGGCTGCTGTGAGGAACAGGGCCTTTCCCGTGGTTTCTCCCCTGGGCTTGGCTTCATTTCTAGGGACTTTGGCATTCAGAGGAGCAGCATCTAGCTGGAAAACAAAGCACTCGCTTTGCCCCCTAAGTAGCAGGAAGAAGGCCCCTTGGAAACAGCCAGGGATGAGCAGGGCTACTTACCAAATACTTTAGCCAAACCTTCATCCTCAGTTTTAATGCTTGAGGGAAATTTATTGGTTGGGCCTGTGGAGGAAGTAAATTCAGTGTGAGGAAAGTGCTCCCTGGGTCTGCCTGGACAGGCGTCCCCCTTATTCAGCCGGCATCGACCCCCGTATGTGCCTGAGGATATGGACGGACACACACACACACACACACACACATGCCTTTAACGCCTTTTCTATTTTAACACAGTCCTTGGGCCCCTGCACTGGCATGGGAGACCTGGAAAAAGCTCGTGGCTCCTGGCTTTGGATCAGCACAATCCCAGCTGTTGCAGCCATCTGGGGAGTGAACCAGCAGATGGAAGACCCCTTTCTGTCTCTCTCCCTCTCTGCCCCTGCCTCTTTGTAACTCTGTCATTCAAATAAATAAATAAATCTTAAAAAAAAAAGAATTGATACAATGCCAGCGTGATGTATCAAGTATGCTAATGAGCAAAAGATCATAAACACTGTTTGGTTTCTTTTTTCTTTTTTTCAGGCAGAGTTAACAAGAGAGAGAGAGACAGAGAGAAAGGTCTTCCTTTCTCCATTGGTTCACCCCACAAATGGCTGCTACAATCGGCGCACTGCCCCGATCCGAAGCCAGGAGCCTGGTGCTTCCACCTAGCCCATCCTCCACTGCCGTCCCAGGCCACAGTAGAGAGCTGGACTGGAATAGAAGCAACCACGTTGCTGACCAACCCTTTAGGTTTTAAAGTTCTCAAAAGAGTGCTCAGTTCCTTCCCTTTCTATGCTATCCTCTGATGGATAGTGTCACCATTTACAGTGATGTAGCTCCTGCATTAGTCATGTGAGACCCCGCTCATGGCACGCTGCCGCCCTGGCCTCCACGCAGGTGCCTCTGATTTCCTTGGTCATGTTGGCGCGCTTATGCTGGGAGAACAGCCCTGGAGTTTTCTCCAACAAGAGGGCTGTGTTTGCTGCTTCAGCTTTTACATACCCAGTGACTTAACACAGAGAACTGCAAGGAATGTGTTCAGCAAGTTAAGTTTAGTAAAATAGCAAAAGTGGTTCTAAAAGCAGGAGGTGACTAAACATCGAGGAAGGAGATCCAGGTCACTTGTCAGAACAGGAGTTGTCATAATATCCAAATGGTGAAAACAACCCAAATGCCCATGCACATGTAAGAAACAAACTGGACCAGCTCCATGGCTCACTAGGCTAATCCTCTGCCTGTGGAGCCGATATTCTGGGTTCTAGTTGTTTGGGGTGCTGGTTCTGTCCCGGTTGTACCTCTTCTAGTACAGCTCTCTGCTATGGCCTGGGAGGGCAGTGGAAGATGGCCCAATTGCTTGGGCCCTACACCTGCATGGGAGACCAGGAGGAAGCACCTGGCTCCTGGCTTTGGAACAGTGCAGCACTGGCCATAGCGGCCATTTGGGGGGTGAACCAATGGAAGGAAGGCCTTTCTCACTGTCTCTATTTCTCTCTCACTGTCTAATCTGCCTGTCAAAAGAGAGAGAGAGAGAGAGAGAGAGAGAATGAATGTAGTCTGTCCTCACAATGGGACAGTACTCAGCGTTACAGGGCATGAAGTTCTCACACAGGCTACCACATACATGAGTCCTGGAAACACAGCAAGCCAAAGAAGCCAGGAGAAAGCAGAATGGGGAGCAACTACTGCAGGCACACAGCTCCATTCTGGGGTGATGAAAGAGTTCTAGAGCTAGATAGTGGGGGCCGGCTCAGTGGCACAATGGGTTAAGTCCCCGCCTGTAACACTGGCGTCCCATATGGGTGCTGGTTAGAGTCTCAGCTGCTCCACTTCCAATCCAGCTCCCTGTTAACGGCTTGAGAAAGCAATGGAGGATGGCCCAAGTGCTTGGGTCCCTGCACCCATGTGGGAGATCTGGAAGAAGCTCTGGGTTCAGCCTGGCCCAACTCTCACCATTAGATCCATCTGGGGGAAAGCACCAGCTAATGCAAGATCTCTCTATCTGTAAATGATTTGCAAATATAATACCTTTAAAATAAAATACCTAGATAATGATGATTCACAACTTAGTGAGTATACTAGAACTCACAGAATTGCATACTTTCAAAAGTGTAAATTTTATAGTATGTGAATTTTATCTCCATAAAGCTGCTATTTGAAAAGGGATGTGTAGGACCGGCGTCATGGAGTAGCAAATAAAGCCAGCTCCATACGAATGGCCAAGAGTTTGGCCACTGCATCCAATGGGAAGACCTGGAAGAAGCTCCTGGCTCCTTGTTTCCATCTGACCCAGCCCTGGTCATTTCTGCCAGCTTCGAAGTGAAACAGGAGATAGAAAGATCTCTTTGTGTCTCTCCCTCTCTCTCTCTCCATAGCTCTGCCTTTCAAATAAGAATATCTTTTTGAAAGAAAATTAAAAATGATGTGAGATGTGCCTAGGAAAGCAGCAAAAGATGGCCCAAGTGCTGGGGTCCCTGCACGCATGTAGCAAATCCAGATGGGAGTCCAGGCAGCTGGCTTTGGCTTGGGCCAGTCCTGGCTTTTGAAGCCTTTGGGCAGCGAACCAGCACATGAAAGATCTTTTTCTCCCTTTGATGGAACAAGGACATATACCTCCCAGCCATTCTAGGTTCTTGTTACCCCTGCCTTCTTTCAAGAGACCAGTTCAGTCTCACCCCCTGCATTCTCCCCCAGATTTGAAGGCCAGTGGGCCAAACTTGGAGAATCAGCATGGAGAAGCTCATCTCTGCCTACTGCCCCCCATCCCCACCCCTAGCCCACCTAAGATACAAAATGGCCAGGCCTGCTAGGGTCTGGGCCTTTGCTACGTGTTGGGTCTGTGTACTCAATGGCAGTTGGTTGACCTCTGCGAGTGTATTTTCTTTGAGTAAATTTGGTCTGGCTGCCAGTTCGTATTCTGTCTCCTCTTTGTTCTTTGCCTTTTTCTAACACTCTGTCTCTCCCCACCCCCACCCCATCACTCTACCTTCCAAATAAATAAACAAATAGATTGAAACAACTTCTATAATCAAAAGTTGAAATGCACACGTATGCTATGACCCTATGGAGCTCTGAACTTTAAGTAAGCTTCAAAATTTGGATAACTTTTGAGGTTACTCCCCTGTTGCCGGCACTAAATCCCTACTGGCAAGTGTAGCGAGGTAAGATTGCAGGCAGGGAGAATGCCTGGGTCACCACACCTGCCCCCGATGTAGGCTCACAGAATCGCTTGCTGTCACACAGACACACTTGGACAGTACCTTCGATCAGGTTGATAGGGTGATGCTTGGTATCTCGCCAGAAAACCAAGCAGAAAACAGAGAAGATCAGAGCTCTGCTCATCTTCGCAGAGGTCTGTCCACTATCCAGGAGAAAATGAACTGCTGAGGAGCCCGCCCAATCAATAGCCTTGGCTCCAGGATACAGTAGAACCCAGAGGTCTGTGAGGTCACACCCAGAGGGCGGGGCAGGGGCGGGGCTATCTGCAGAGGAGGTTGAGGGCGTGTCCATGGACAGGGAGAGAGGGGGATGACACAGTGGCAAGATATATATTTAAGATTTTATTCATATATTTGAGAGGCAGAGTTAGAGAGAGAGAGAGAGAGAGCTTCTATCTGCTGGTTCACTCCCCAAGTGGCAAAAACAGACAGAGATGAGCCCATCTGAAGCCTGGAGCTTCTTTTGGGTCTCCCAAATAGGTGCAGGGGTCCATTGCTCTACCCAGGCAAATTACCAGGAAGCCAGAGCAGAAGTAGAGCAGCCAGATTTCAAACTGATGCCTGTACATGGGATGCCAGCACCACAGGTGGAAGCTTAACCTATTACACCATAGTGCTGGTCCCACAGTGGCAAAATATTAACCAGGACTCTTCAGAAGTGAGGGACAAAATCTCAACCCAATCAGCTTAAGACAAATGGATGTAGCTAGAGTAACCAGAAAAACTTTATGATTAACCACATTAATGAATAATGATTAATGCCACATTAAGTGTTGTTACTGGGGGGCTGGAGCTGTGGGGTAGTGAGCTAAGCCCTCACCTGCCTCACAGGCATAACACATGGGTGCCGGTTTGAGACCCGGCTGCTCCACTTCTGATCCAGCTCTCTGCTATGGCCTAGGAAAGCAGTAGAATTTGGACCAAGTCCCACCAACATGGGAGACCCAGAAGAAGCTCCTGGCTCTTGGCTTCAGATCAGTGCAGCTCTGGCCATTGTGGCCATGTGGAGAGTAAAACACCCAATGGAAAACTCTCTCTCTCTCTCTGTCTCTCTCTCTCTCTCTTCCTCTCTGTGTGTCTCCTTTCCTCTCTCTGTCCCTCTTTCACATAAATAAATAAATCTTTAAAAAATAGAAAGTCCTGAGATAAATTCATACATGTATGATCAATTCACTAGCAAAGTCAAGGTAATTCAATGAAGAAAGGACATTTTTTAAACAAAAAATATTGAACTAATTTGGAGCCACCTTGGGCCTTGCACCCGAATGTGAGACCAGAAAGAAGCTTCAGATTGGTGCATCACCAGCTGTAGCGGCAATTTGTAGGGTGAAACAAATGAAGGAAGGCCTTTCACTCTGTCTCTCTCTCTCTCACACACTAACTCTGCCTCTCAAAAAAAAAATGATTTGGAGCCAGTGCAATAAGCAAGCATTGGGAACAACCCAAATATCCACAAAAGATGAAATAGACACGTTCTGGCATATCCATATAATGAAACATTACTAAGCAATCAAAAGTAATAAAAATATTGCACAATGACATGCAGCAATCAAAATAACTGTGAAGAGTGAAAGAAATAAAACAAAGTGCACAGGGCAGTGGTCCATCTACATCCAGTACTAGAAATGACAGCTAATCCGTGCACAGAGAGCTGGCTGTGCTGGTTTGTGTTTAGGAAAACCCAGCATACAAGAATCAGCTGCCTAGCACACATCCAAAATCACACCAGCTGAAATCTACTGGGACTAGGGGGATTTGCAGACAGAAGAGAGGTCTCCAGTGGCTGCAACATGAAGGGCTCTTATAAACAAAGCTGGCCTGTGACTAAGCTAAATGCATCTGGACTTTCTCAAGAAATATTAACATTCCAGGCATCGGACAAGAGACATTCCAGGGTCCAGCCAGCAAGATAAGCCCAGAGGTTTACCTTGAAGACTTTGTTTACCCCATATGGGTTAGAATGACCTCCAGGGAAACTTAGAGGGCAATATGGTTGTTACATCCAAGATGGTTAGACCCGTGAGCAGTTGAGTTCCAACAGGATGAAGGTGGAACTAGGAGGAGAGGAAGGGATTTCGAAGGCATGCAATAAAACTTCTGGGTTGGGGCCAGCGCAGTGACACAGCAGGTTAAAGCCCTAGCCTGCAGCACCAGCAACCCATATGGGCACCAGTTCAAGTCCCGGCTGCTCCACTTCTGATCCAGCTCTCTGCTATGGCCTGCAAAAGCAGTGGAAGATGGACCAACTCTTTGGGCCACTGTACCCACGTGGGACACCCAAAAGAAGCTCCTGGATTCAGATAAGCTCAGCTCTGGCCATTTCAGATATTTGGGGAGTGAACCCGCGGATGGAAGTCCTCTCTAGCCTACCCCTCTCTGTAACTTGTCTTTCAAACAAATAAAATAGATTCTTAAAATCAAAAACAAGAAAACTTCTGGGTCAATAGTCAGCTTCTTTATTTCAATTTGGAGAATGGTTTCATGAGTGTATTCATAAATCAAAACTCATAAAATTGTACTTTTCCAAACAGAATTATTGGAGCCTGTGCTGTGATGTAGCAGGTAAAACCACCACCTGAACACTGGCATCCCAAATGGGTGCCGGTTTAAGTCTCAGTTGCTCCACTTCTGATCCAGCCCCCTAATAAAGGCCTGAAAGAAGTAGCAGAGGATGGCGCAAGTGCTTAGGCACCTGCACCCACATGGGATACCTGAAAGAAACTCCTGGTTCCTGGCTTCGGATTGTCCCATCTCCAGCAGGTGAGGTCATTTGGGGAGTAAACTATCGTATGGAATCTCTCTCTCTCTCTCCCTCTATCTCATTTTCTCTCACTGTATCTTAGCCTTTCAAATAAATCTAATTTAAAAAAAAAAAGACATCCCAAATGGCCACAATGGCCAGGGTTGGGCCAGGCCAAAGCCAGGAGCCTGGAACTCCATCTGCGTCTCCCACATGCACATGGGTGCAGGGGCACACACACTCGGGACATCTTTCACTTCTTTCCCTGGTGCTTTAGCAGGGAGTCGGATCCGCAGTAGAGAAGCTCATAGGGGATGCTGCTGTGGCGACAGCAACTTATCTTATCTCACCACAATGCCAACCCCAGATTATAATCTTTTTAGATATTCAGTTATCATGTCATTCATATCTCAATAAAGCTGTGAGAAAATGCAGTACATCAAGTGGTCCTATTTTCCTTCCTATGAGTGATACCAAGACAAAATAACATGGAAGGATTCTGATTTGAAGATGACATATGAAGTGCAAGTATCTGTGTCTTCAGTGACCCAATCTTCCACCCTACCTGAAGGGAATAGCAAAGAAAGGAATCTAAGGGCAGGCATTTGACATCACCATTGAAATGCCACTTGGGACACCCACACCACACATCAGTGTCTGGGTTTGAGTCCCAGCTGCACTCCCAGCTCCAGTTTCCTGCTAATGTATGCCCTGGGGAGGCAGCAAATGATGGCTCAAGTCCTGAGGCCCTGCGGCCCACATGGGAAACCAACCCAGACAGACTCATTGGTTCCTGGCTTCAGCCTGTCCCAGCCCTGGCTGTTGTAGCCATCTGGGGAAGGAACCAGCAGGTGGAAGATCTCTCTTTCTTTCTCTTCTCTCTCTCTCTCTCTCTGTCACTCTCTCTGCCTCTCCACTCTCTGTTTAACTCTGACTTTCAAATAAATAAAATCAATTTAAAAAAAAGATAAATCTCATTTACAAATGCTGTGTATGAAAAGTAGAAAAGTATACCCACGAAATCTGGATGGAGGCTGTGGGGTAGAAGGGAAGCTTAACAAATTCTATAAGCTGGTGGAGCTCTTTGCTTGTGAAACAGTGGCTAATACTTCAGAGTTACTTTTTTAATATGCGGGTACTTCAAAATGCTTGTGGAAAATAGAACTAAAGGAAAAGTTTGCTTTTGTAGCAAAACATTTGAAATCCATGCATGCTTTTTTCCTACGCTGTGTTTTTCCATGAACTTTTTGAAGACTCCTCATATTAAGTTCTCTTCCCATCTAAAGCTTTCTCCAGGAAACAGAGTTTTACTTAACTCTGGCTTTATTTAGCTAAGCCACAGGATTAGCATTCACATGATCCCTATTCCAAGTCTATTTTCAAGGCTGTTGGCCCCGGGTGATGGTTTGCCCACTACACACAACAGGTGCTTTCAATACACATGGGAAAAACCACCATCAGCTTCACCAGGTGTAAAGAGCAAGTTCTTACCTCCCCCACCCCGTGATGAATGTATTTCGACCTACAAGTTCCTGAAACGCCACCCAGATAGAAGCTGCTGAGTTAGCGGTGGCTTCCCGCACTAGGACACCGGCACCGGAACGTTGGTAGGTCCTTGGCAGGTAATGACAGGATCCCCCCAAACCCTGGCCCAGGCTCCCATCTCCAGATGTGCTCAATCCCCTCTGACACACGAGGGGCTGTGACTCTGGGGACACCACAGAACAACCCTTCGTTCCTACACAGTACTTGCTGAACACACAGCTGGTGCACCTGCGGGAGTAACCTCATCCACTCATCCCTCAGTGCTCGCCACTTGCCAGTCAGTTAGCGGGCAGTGCCATATGGCTGAGACCTCTTTGGGAGCACTGGCAGAACAGGACAAACCCAGAGTTCCCGACCTGGGGCAGCTCCTGTGACAAAGAGTGTGCCATGTGTAGAGAGGTGCCCCTCTGGCAGGCAGGGGTGGACAGGCACCTCTGATCCAAAAGCACCAGCCCGGGGGAATCCGGCAGTGCTGGCTCGCTCACTCTCCTAGGAGCTCTCTCTCCCGCCAAATGCATCCCTCAGTCTGACTCTTCATAGGACCAAGGAGAACTCACGAAAATGGGGCCGGGCTTCCTTTGGCACACAGCTGGGACCCAGACGTGTCTCAGCCTCAGGCCTCTGCTGAAGGCGACAGCCTGGGCCTGGCCTTAGCTGTTCTCAGGTTAAATGAGAGACTTCCAGTACATCAGTCAGCTCCAGCCTAGAGCACCCGAAGGGCTCTAGCATCCACTGCGCAAACATCCCCATGATCGATGGCCGGGGCAGGGGGATGCCTCTTTCTAACAATCTCCCCAGGACAGACTCACCCTCAGCCTCAGGCAGGGATGAGAGGCCCCGAGAGATGGTCCAGGGTGACTGCAGGGCACCACCCTCTAGAACGGGCAGGTGGATGCAGCAGTTCTGTGGTGCACTCTCTCTCTGCACCTGCAAGGGGCTCTCGGATGGAGGAGCCTCGGCCGTTGTGAGGAACAGGGCCTTTCCTGTGGTTTCTCCCCTGGGCTTGGCTTAATTTCTAGGGACTTTGGCATTCAGAGGAGCAGTGTCTAGCCTGAAAACAAAGCACTCACTTTGCCCCCTAAGCCGCAGGAACAGGTCCCCTTGGAAACAACCAGGGATGAGCAGGGCTACTTACCAAATACTTTAGCCAAACCTTCATCCTCATTCTTAATGCTTGAGGGAAATTTATTGGTTGGGCCTGTGGAGGAAGTAAATTCAGCTGTGAGGAAAGTGCTCCCTGGGTCTGCCTGGATGGGGGTTCCCCTTAGTCACCCGGCATCGATCCCCGTGGGTGCCTGAGGATACGGACACACACACACAAAAACACACTCATGCGCGTTCAACTCCTTTTCTATTTTAACACATTCCTTAGGCCCTTGCGCTTACATGGGAGGCCCAGAATAAGCTCGTGGCTCCTGGCTTTGATCGGCACAGCCCCAGCCATTGCAGCCATCTGGGGAGTGAACCAGCAGATGGAAGACCCCTTTCTTTCTCTCTCACTCTCTGCCCCTGCCTCTCTATAACTCTCTCTTTCAAATAATTATATAAATTGTAAAAAAAAAAAGAAATCGATACAATGCCAACATGACCTATCCAGTATGCTCATGAGCAAAAGATCATAAACTACCTTTGGTTTCTTGTTTCTTTTTTTCAAGCAGAGTTAGCAAGAGAGAGAAAAACAGAGAGAAAGGTCTTACTTTCTCCATTGGTTCACCCCCCAAATGGCTGCTACAGCCGGCGCTCTGCACCCATCCAAACCAGGAGTGAGCTGCTTCCACCTAGGCCATCCTCCACTGCCTTCCTGGGCCACAGCAGAGAGCTGGACTGAAAGAGGAGCAACCACGGCACCGGCCAACCCTTTGGGTTTTAAAGTTCTTACAAGTGCTCAGTTCCTTCCCTTTCTATGCTATCCTGTGATGGATACTGTCACCATTTAAAGTGACGTTGCTCCTGCATGAGACGTCTTAGCCCCCGCTCACAGCACACTGGCGCCCTGGCCTCCACGCAGGTGTCTCTGATTCCCTAGGTGATGTTGGCGCACTTCATGCTGGGAGAACAGCCCTGGAGTTTTCTCCAGCATGAGGGCTGTGTTTGCTGCTTCAGCTTTTACATACCCAGTGATTAACACAGAGAACCGCAAGGAATGTGGTCAGCCAGTTAAGTTTAGTAAAATAGCAAAAGTGGTTCTAAAAGCAGGAGGTGACTAAACATCGAGGAAGGAGATCCAGGTCACTTTTCAGAAGAGGAGTTGTCATAATATCCAAATGGTGAAAACAACCCAAATGCCCATGCACATGTAAGAAACAAAATGGGCCAGCACCGTGGCTCACTAGGATAATCCTCTGCCTGTGGTGCCGGTATTCTGGGTGCCAGTTCTGTCCCAGTTGTTCCTCTTCAAGTCCAGCTCTCTGCTATGCCCTGGGAGGGCAGTGGAAGAATGACCAAGTTCTTGGGCCCTGCACCTGCATGGGAGACCAGGAGGAAGCACCTGGCTCCTGGCTTTGGATCAGCACAGAGCTGGCCATAGCAGCCCTTATGGGGTGAAGAAATGGAAGGAAGGACTTTCTCCCTGTCTCTCTCTCTCTCTCTCTCTCTCTCTCACTGTCTAACTCTGCCTGTCAAAAGAGAGAGAGAGATAGAGAGAGAGAGAATGAATGTAGTCTGTCCTCACAATGGGACAGTACTCAGCGTTACAGGGCATGAAGTTCTCACACAGGCTACCACATACATGAGTCCTGGAAACACTGCAAGCCAAAGAAGCCAGGAGAAAGCAGAATGGGGAGCAACTACTGCAGGCACACGGCTCTTTTCTGGGGTGATGAAAGAGTTCTAGAGCTAGATAATGGTGGCCGGCTCTGTGGCACAGTGGGTCAAGTCCCCGCCTGTAACACTGGCATCCCATATGGGTGCTGGTTAGAGTCTCAGCGGCTCCAATTCCAATCCAGCTTCCTGCTATTGCACCTGGGAAAGCAGCAGAAGATGGCCCTGCCGCCCATGTAGGAGACCCAGACCACACCATTGCAGGCATTTGAGGAATAAACCAGTAGATGGAAGATCTTTTTCTCTCTCTGGTTCTTCCTTCCCCCCTCCCTCTCTCTCTTTCTCTCTAAATCTGCCTTTCAAACAAATAATAAATCTGAAAAAAATTAAGATTAGGGAGCAAAGTTGTGGTGCACCACTAGCATCCCATATGAGTGCCTGTTCAAGTCCCAGTTGCTCCACTTCCATTCCAACAGAAGGTCCTGAGATAAATTCATACATGTAAGATCAATTAACTAGCAAAGGTGTCAAGGTAATTCAATGAAGAAAGGACATTCTTTTAAACAAAATATATTGAAATAATTTGGAACCACCTTGGGCTTGCACTTGAATGGGAGACCAGGAGGAAGCTTCAGATCGGTGCAGCGCCGGCTGTAGTGGCCATTTGGAGGGTGAACCAACTGAAGCAAGAACTTTCTCTCTGTCTCTCTCTCTCTCACACTAACTCTGACTCTCAAAAAAAAAATAATTTGGAGCCAGTGCAATAAGCAAACATTGGGAACAACCCAAATATCCACAAAAGATGAAATAGACAAGTTCTGGCATATCCATGTAATGAAACATGACTAAGCATTCAAAAGTAATAAAAATATTGCACAATGATATGCAGCAATCAAAATAACTGTGACGAGTGAAAGAAATAAAACAAAGTGCACAGGGCAGTGGTCCATCTACATCAGCGCTAAAAATGACAGCTAATCCATGCACAGAAAGCTGGCTCTGCTGGCTTGTGTTTGGGGAAACCAAGCATACAAGAATCAGCTGCCTAGGACACATCCAAAATCACACCAGCTGTAATCTACTGGGACTAGGGGGATTTACAGACAGAAGAGTGGTCTCCAGTGGCTGCAAGATGAAGGGCTCTTATAGATAAAGCTACCCTTTGGCTAACCTAAATGCATCTGGACTTTCTCAAGAAATATTAACATTCCAGGCATCGGACAAGAGACATTCCAGGGTCCAGCCAGCAAGATAAGCCCAGTGGTTTACCTTGATGACTTTCTTTACCCCATATGGATTAGAGTGACCTCCAGGGAAGCTTAGAGGGCAAGATGGTGGTGACATCCAAGATGGCTAGACTCGTGTCCAGTTGAGTTCCAACAGGATGAAGGTGGAACTAGGAGGACAGGAAGGAATTTTGAAGGCATGCAATAAAACTTCTGGGTTGGGGCCAGCGCTTTGGCACAGCGGGTTAAAGCCCTAGCCTGCAGCACCAGCAACCCATATGGGCACCAGTTCAAGTCCCGGCTGCTCCACTTCTGATCCAGCTCTCTGCTATGGCCTGGAAAAGCAGTGGAAGATGGACCAACTCCTTGGGCCACTGTACCCGCGTGAGAGACCCAAAAGAAGCTCCTGGCTTCAGATGTGCTCAGCTCTGGCCATTGCGGACATTTGGGGAGTGAACCAGGGGATGGAAGGGCTCTCTAGCTTTACCCCTCTCTGTAACTCTGTCTTTCAAACAAATAAAATAGATCTTTATTAAACAGAAACAAAAAAATTCTGGGTCATTAGTCAGCTTCATTATTTCAATTGGCAAAATGGTTTCATGAGTGTATTCATATAACAAAACTCATAAAATTGTACTTTTCACAACAGACTTATTGGAGCCTGTGCTGTAGTGTAGCAGGTAAAACCGTACCTGAACAATAGCATCCCATATGGGTGCAGCTTCAAGTCTCAGCTGCTCCACTTCTGATCCAGCCCCCTAATAAAGGCCTGAAAGAAGTAGCAGAGGATGGCTCAAGTGCTTAGGCCCTACACTCACATGGTAGACCTGGAAGAAACTCCTGGCTCCTGGCTTCGGATTGTCCCAGCTCCAGCTGTTGAGGTCATTTGGGTAGAAAACTATCATATGGAAGCTCTCTCTCTCTTTCTCTCCCTCTCTCTCATTTTCTCTCTCTGTAACTTTGCCTTTCAAATCAATCTAATTAAAAAAAAAAGGAATCCCAAATGGCCACAATGGCCAGGGTTGGGCCAGGCCAAAGCCAGGAGCCTGGAACTCCATCTGGGTCTCCCACATGCAGACACGGGTGCAGGGGCCCAAGCACTCCAGCCATCTTTCACTGCTTTCCCAGGTGCTTTGGCAGGGAGCTGGATCGGCAGCAGAGCAGCTCATACGGGATGCTGCTGTGGCAGCAACAGCTTATCCTATCTCACCACAATGCCAGCCCCAAATTATAATCTTTTTAGACATGCAGTTATCATGTCATTCATATCTCAATAAAGCTGTGAGAAAATGCAGTGCATCAAGTGGTCCTATTTTCCTTCCTATGAGTGATACCAAGACCAAATAACATGGTAGGATTCTGATTGGAAGATGACATATGAAGTGCAAGTATCTGTGTCTTCTGTGACCCAATCTTCCACCCTACCTGAAGGGAATAGCAAAGAAAGGAATCTAAGGGCAGGCATTTGACATCGTCATTGAAATGCCACTTGGGACACCCACACCACACATCAGTGCCTGGGTTTGAGTCCCAGCTCCACTGCCAGCTCCAGGTTCCTGCTAATGTATGCCCTGGGGAGGCAGCAAATGATGGCTCAAGTCCTGAGGCCCTGCTGCCCACATGGGAAACCAACCCAGACAGAGTCATTGGTTCCTGGCTTCAGCCTGTCCCAGCCCTGGCTGTTGCAGCCATCTGGGGAAGGAACCAGCAGGTGGAAGATCTCGATATCTCTTTCTCTCTCTGTCTCTATCTCTCTCTCTCTCTCTCTGCCTCTCCTCTCTCTGTGTAACTCTGAATTTCAAATAAATAAAATCAATTTCATTGAAAAGAAAAAGATAAATCTCATTTACAAATGCTGTGTATGAAAAGTATTCCCACGAAATCTGGATGGAGGCTGTGGGGTAGAAGGGAAGCTTAACAAATTCTATAAGCTGGTGGAGCTCTTTGCTTGTGAAACAGTGGCTAATACTTCAGAGTTACTTTTTTAATATGTGGGTACTTCAAAATGCTTGTGGAAAATAGAACTAAAGGAAAAGTTTGCTTTTGTAGCAAAACATTTGAAATCCATGCATGCTTTGTTCCTACGCTGTGTTTTTCCATGAACTTTTTGAAGACTCCTCATAGTAAATTCTCTTCCCATCTGAAGCTTTCTCCAGGAAACAGAGTTTTACTTCCCTCTGGCTTTATTGTGCTAAGCCTCAGGATTAGCATTCACATGATGCCTATTCCAAGTCCATTTTCAAGGCTGTTGTCCCTGAGTGAGGGTTTGCCCCCTACACGCAACAGGTGCTTTCAATAGACACTGGAAAAATCACCTTCAGCTTCACCAGGAGTAAACAGCAAGTTCTCAACTCTCCCGCCCCATGATGAATATTTGGACCTCCAAGTTCCTGAAACGCAACCCAGATGGAAGCTGCCGAATGGAGCGGTGCCTGTGCGGGCTACGGCACTAGAACCGGCACGTTGGTAGGTACTTGGCGGGTAATGACAGGATCTTCCCAAAACCTGTCCCAGACTCCCATCTCCAGAGGTGCTCACTCCCCTCCAACACATGAGGGGCAGTGATGTTGGTGCCACCACAGTACAACACTCTGGCTCCTAGACATCACTTCTGAACACACAGCTGGTACACCTGCGAGAGTAACCTCATCCACTCATCCGTCAGCCTGGCCACCTACCAGTCAGAGAGTTGGCAGTGCCATCTGGCTGAGCCCTCTTTGGGAGCACTTGTGGAAGCAGGACAAACCCAGAGTCCCAAACTGGAGCAGCTCCTGTGACAAAGAGTGCACCATGAATGCAGAGGTGCCCCTCCTGAGGGCATGGTTGTCCAGGCACCTCTGATCCAACAGCGCCAGACCGTGGGAACCAGCAGTGCTCGCTGGCTCACTCTGCCAGGAGCTCTGTCTCCCGCCTGAGGAGGCCCTCAGCCTGACCCTCTTCTCAGCACCAGAGAGAACTCCTTCAAATGGGGCTGGGCTTCCTTCAGCACACAGCTGGGGCCCAGACCTGTCTCAGCCTCAGGCCTAGCTGAAGGCAACGGCCTGGGCCTGGCCTTAGCTGTTCTCGGGTTAAAGGAGAGACTTCCAGTACAACAGTCAGCCCTAGCATGGAGGCACCCAAACGGCTATAACATCCACTGTGCAAACATCCCCACGCCCAATGGCCAAGGCAGGAGGGATGCCTATTTGTAACAATCTCCCCAGGACATACTCACCCTCAGCCTCAGGCAGGGATGAGAGGCCCCGAGAGAAGTTCCAGGGTGACTGCAGGGCCCCATCCTCTAGAACGGGCAGGTGGATTCAGGTGGTCTGTGGTGCACTCTCTCTCTGCACCTGCGAGGGGCTCCAGGATGGAGGAGCCTCGGCCAATGTGAGGAACAGGGCCTTTCCCGTGGTTTCTTCCCAGGGCGTGGCTTAATTTCTAGGGATTTTTGCATTCAGAGGAGCAGTGTCTAGCCTGAAAACAAAGCACTCGCTTTGCCCCCTAAGCAGCAGGAACAGGTCACCTTGGAAACAACCAAGGATTAGGAGGGCTACTTACCAACTACTTTAGCCAAAACTTCATCCTCATTTTTAATGCTTGAGGAAAATTTATTGATTGGGCCTGTGGAGAAAGTAAATTCAGCTGTGAGGAAAGTGCTCCCTGGGTCTGCCTGGATGGGGGTCCCACTTACTCACCCAGCATCGACCCCGGTGTGTGCCCGAGGATATGGACACACACACACACACACACACACACACACACACATACACACACACGTTCAACGCGTTTTCAATTTTAACACAGTCCTTGGGCCCCTGCACTGGAATGGGAGACCCGGAAGAATCTCCTGGCTCCTGGCTTTGGATTGGCACAGCCTCAGCCGTTGCAGCCATCTGGGGAGTGAACCAGCAGATGGAAGACCCCTTTCTTTCTCTCTCCCTCTCTGCCCCTGCCTCTCTGTGACTCTTTTTAATAAATAAATCTTAAAAAAAATAGAATGGATACAATTCCAGCATGACGCATTTAGTATGCCCATTAGTAAAAGATCATAAACACCCTTTCGTTTCTTTTTTCTTTTTTAAGGCAAATTTAGCAAGAGAGAGAGAAACAGAGAGAAAGGTCTTCCTTTCTCCATTGGTTCACCCCCCCTTCCCAAGTGCTGCTACAGCCGGCACACAGCGCCAATCCGAAGCCTGGAGCCAAGTGCTTCCACCTAGGCCATCCTCCACTGCCTTCCTGGGCCACAGCAGAGAGCTGGACTGGAAGAGGAGCAACCACGGCACTGGCCAACCCTTTGGGTTTTAAAGTTCTCACAAGAGTGCTCAGTTCCTTACCTTTCTATGCTATCCTGCGATGGATAGTGTTACCATTTAAAGTGATGTAGCTCCTGCATGAGACGTGTGAGTCCCTGCTCAGGGCACGCTGGTGCACTGGCCTCAACGCAGGTGCCTCTGATTCCCTTGATGATGTTGGCCTGCTTAATGCTGGGAGAACAGCCCTGCAGTTTCCTCCAGCATGAGGGCTGTGTTTGCTGCTTCAGCTTTTACATACCCAGTGACTTAACACAGAGAACTGCAAGGAATGTGGTCAGCCAGTTAAGTTTAGTAAAATAGCAAAAGTGGTTCTAAAAGCAGGAGGTGACTAAACATCGAGGAAGGAGACCCAGGCCACTTCTCAGAACAGGAGTTTTCATAATATCCAAATGGTGAAAACAACCCAAATGCCAGCACCGTGGCTCACTAGGATAATCCTCAGTCTGTGGATCCGATATACTAGGTTCTAGTCCCAGTTGGGGCGCCGTTTCTGTCCCAGTTGTGCCTCTTCTAGTCCAGCTCTCTGGTATGGCCTGGGAGGGCAGTGCAGGATGGCCCAAGTGCTTGGGCCCACACATGCATGGGAGACCAGGAGGAAGCACCTCGCTCCTGGCTTTGGATCAGCGCAGGACCAGTCATAGTGGCAATTTGGGTGATTAAACAATGGAAGGAAGGCCTTTCCCGCTGTCTCTCTCTCTCTCTCACTGTCTAACTCTGCCTGTCAAAAGAGAGAGAGAGAGAGAGAGAGAGAGAGAGAATGAATGTATTCTGTCCTCACAATGGGACAGTACTCAGCCTTACAGGGCATGAAGTTCTCACACAGGCTACCACATAGATGAGTCCTGGAAACACAGCAAGCTAAAGAAGCCAGGGGAAAGCAGAATGGGGAGCAACTACTACAGGCACCTGGCTACTTCCTGGGGGGATGAAAGAGTTCTAGCGCTAGATAAATGAGCCGGCTCTGTGGCACAGTGGGTTAAGTCCCCGCCTGTAACACTGGCATCCCATATGGGTGCTGGTTAGAGTCTCAGCTGCTCCACTTCCATTCCAGCTTCCTGCAGATTCACCTGGGAAAGCAGCATAAGATGGCCCTGCCACCCATGTGGGAGACCCAGACCACACCATTGCAGCCATTTGGGGAATAAACCATCAGATGGAAGATATTTTTCTCTCTCTGTCTCTACTTCCCTCTCTCTCTCTCTCTCTCTCTCTATCTCTATCTCTATCTCTACCTTTCAAGTAAATAATAAATCTGAAAATAATTAAAATTAGGGAGCCAAGTTGTGGTGCACCACTAGCATCCTATATGAGTGCCTGTTCAAGTCCCAGCTGCTCCACTTCCTCCAGTTCCCTGCTAATATGCCTGGAAAAGCAGTGGGAGATGGTCCAAGTACTTGTGGACCTGTACCCATGTGGGAGACCCAAGTGGAGTTTCAGGTTCCTGGCTTCAGCCTGGCCCAGCCCTGGCTGTTGCAGCCAACTGGGGCATGAACCAATCAATGAAAGATTGTTCTCTCTGTCTGTCTCTCTTTTTCCTCTGTAACTCTGCCTTTCAGATACATAACCATTTTTTAAATAAAATAAAGGGACCGGCATTGTGGTGTAGCAGATAATGTCACTGCCTGCACCACCAGCATCCCGTATGACTGCTTACTTAAGTCCCAGCTGCTCGACTTCCAATCCAGCTCCCTGTTAACGGCTTGAGAAAGCAATTGAGGATGGCCCAAGTGCTTGGTCTCTGCACCCATGTGGGAGACCTGGAAAAAGCTCTGGGTTCATCCTGGCCCAATTCTCACCATTGCAGCCATCTGGGGAATGCACCAGCAAATGGAAGATCTCTCTCTTTGTAACTGATTTGCAAATAAATAATCTTTAAAATAAAATACCTATACAATGAGGATTCACAAATTAGTGAGTATACTAGAGCTCACGGAATTACATAATTCCAAAAGGGTAAATTTTATAGTATGTGAATTTTTATCTCCATAAAGCTGCTATTTGAAAAGGGATGTGTAGGACCGGCGTCATGGAGTAGCGAATAACGTCAGCTGCATACTAATGGCCAAGTGTTTGGGCCCTGCATCCAACGGGAAGACCTGGAAGAAGCTTCTGGCTCCTTGTTTCCATCTGACCCAGCCCTGGTCACTACTGCCATCTGCGAAGTGAAACAAAAGATAAAAAGATCCCTCTGTGTCTCTCCCTCTCTCTCCCTCTATAGCTCTGCCTTTCAAATAAGAATATCTTTTTTAAACAAAATTTAAACTGATGTGAGATGTGCCTAGGAAACAGCAAAAAATGGCCCAAGTGCTTGGGTCCCTGAACCCATGTAGGAAATCCAGATGGGAGTCTAGGCAGCTGACTTTGGCTTGGCACAGCCCTCGCTGTTGGGGAGCGAACCACCACATGAAAGATCTTTCTCTCCCTGTGATGAAACAAGGACATATACCTCTCAGCCATTCTAGGTTCTTGTTACCCCTGCCTTCTTTCAAGAGACCACTTCAGTCTCACCCCCTGCATTCTCCCCCAGGTTTGAAGGCCAGTGGGCCAAACTTGGAGAATCAGCATGGAGAAGCTCATCTCTGCCTACTGCCCCCCATCCCCACCCCTAGCCCACCTAAGATACAAAATGGCCAGGCCTGCTGGGGTCTGGGCCTTTGCTACGTGTTGGGTCTGTGTACTCAATGGCAGTTGGTTGACCTCTGCGAGTTTATTTTCTTTGAGTAAATTTGGTCTGGCTGCAAGTTCGTATTCTGTCTCCTCTTTGTTCTTTGCCTTTTTCTAACACTCTGTCTCTCCCCACCCCCACCCCATCACTCTACCTTCTCAATAAATAAACAAATGTTTGAGACAACATCTATAATCAATAGTTAAAATGAACACGTATGCTACGACTCCATGGAGCTCTGAACTTTAAGTAAGCTTCAAAATTTGGAAAACTTTTGAGGTTATGCCCCTCTTGAAAGCATTAAATCCCTAATGGCAAGTGTAGGGAGGTAAGATGGCAGGCAGCGAGAACGCCTGGGCCACCACAGCAGCCCCTGATGCAGGCTCCCAGAATCACTCGCTGTCACACAGACACACTGGGACAGTACCTTTGATCAGGTTGATAGGGTGAGGCTTGGTATCTCACCAGAAAACCAAGAGGAAAACACAGAGGATCTGAGCTCTGCTCATCTTCGCTGAGGTCTGTCCACTATCCAGGAGAAAATGAACTGCTGAAGAGCGCACACACTCAATAGCCTTGGCTCCAGCATACAGAAGAACCCAGAGGTCTGTGAGGTGACACCCAGAGGGTGGAACAGGGTCGGGGCTATCTGCAGAGGAGGAAGAGGGCGTGTCCATGGACAGGGACAGAGGGGGACAACACAGTGGCAAGATATATATTTAAGATTTTATTCATATATTTGAGAGGCAGAGTTAGAGAGAGAGAGAGAGAGAGCTTCCATCTGCTGGTTCACTCCCCAAGTGGCCGAAACAGACAGAGATGGGCCAATCTGAAGCCTGGAGCTTCTTCTGGGTCTCCACATGGGTGCAGGGTTCCATTGCTCTACCCAGGCACATTAGCAGAAAGCCAGATCAGAAGTAGAGCAGCCAGGACACGAACTGATTCCTCTACATGGGATGACAGCACCACAGGTGGAAGCTTTACCTATTACACCATAGTGCTGGCCCCACAGTGGCAAAATATTAACCACGACTCTTCAGAAGTGAGGGACAGAAACTCAACCCAATCAGCTTAAGACAACTGGATGTAGCAAGAGTAACCCGAAAAAACTGTACAATTAAACAAGTTGCCACATTAAATGTTGTTACTGGGGGGCTGCTGCTGTGGGGTAGTGAGCTAAGCCCTCACCTGCAGCACAGGCATCCCATATGGGCGCCGGTTTGAGACCCGGCTGCTCCACTTCTGATCCAGCTCTCTGCTATGGCCTGGGAAAGCAGTAGAAGATGGCCCAAGTCCTTGGGCCCCTCCACCCACATGGGAGACCCAGAAGAACCTCCAGGCTCTTGGCTTCGGATCAGTGCAGCTCTGGCCATTGTGGAAATATGGAGAGTAAACCAGCCAATGGAAAACTCTCTCTCTCTCTCTCTCTCTCTCTCTCTCTCTCTTTCTCTCTTCCTCTCTGTGTGTCTCCTTTCTTCTCTCTGTCACACTTTCACATAAATAAATAAATCTTTAAAAAATAGAAAGTCCTGAGATAAATTCATACATGTAAGATCAATTCACTAGCAAAGGTGTCAAGGTAATTCAATGAAGAAAGGACATTCTTTTAAACCAAAAATTAAATAATTTGGGCTACCCTGGGCCCTGCACCCGAATGGAAGACCAGGAGGAATCTTCAGATCGGTGAAGCGCTGGCTGTAGCGGCCATTTGGAGGTTGAACCAACTGAAGGAAGACTTTTCTCTCTGTCTCTCTTTCTCTCACACTAACTCTCTCTGTCAAAAAAAAAATTTAGAACCAGTGCAATAATCAAAAATTGCGAACAACCCAAATATCCACAAAAGGTGAAATACACAAGTTCTGGCATATCCATATAATGAAACATTACTAAGCAATCAAAAGTAATAAAAATATTGCACAATGATATGCAGCAATCAAAATAACTGTGACGAGTGAAAGAAATAAAACAAAGTGCACAGGGCAGGATTCCGTCTACATCCAGCGCTAGAAATGACAGCTAATCGATGTACAGAAAGCTGGCTGTGCTGGCTTGTGTTTGGGAAAACCCAGCATACAAGAATCAGCTGCCTAGGACACAGCCAAAATCACACCCACTGTAATATACTGGGACTAGGGCGATTTATAGACAGAAGAGTGGTCTCCAGTAGCTGCAAGACGAAGGGCTCTTATAGACAAAGCTGGCCTGTGACTAACCTAAATGCATCTGGACTTTCTCAAGAAATATTAACATTCCAGGCATCAGACAAGAGACATTCTGTTGGACATCTCAGTAGCAGAGATTCCCACTTGCTCGGGAGCACGCCCAAAGATCCAGACTCCAGATGAGTTGACTCAAAAAGCACGAGGTTTTTATTGAGCGTTTGCTCAAACGGGCCCTCACCTAGTCGTTGATTAGCCCTGAATGGCAGTTTCACACAGCTTATATAGGCAACGAATTAGCATATTCCTAGGCGGAGAATGCTGAGGTGTTACAGGATTGGTCAGTTCAGAGGGACCATTACCATATTTAAGAGTGCTGACAAAGAATGCTGAGGGATAGTTCTGAGGGAGAGTGCTGAGTTGGCACGGGATTGGCCAGTCGCAGTGACATCATAAGAGCGCGCCCAGAAACTCTCTGAAGGGAGGGGAAGCTCTGCTCTGGTTTCACCTGGAGGTCACCCAGAGAAGGGAGGGGCAGCTCCGCTCTGGGCGCACTCAGAGGCTTTCCAAAAAGGAGGTTCAGCTCCACTCTGGGAGCACTCAGAGGCTTCCCGAAGTGGAGGGGCAGCTCCGCTCTGGGTGCAGTCCCTCCACACCGGCTCCTGTGGCCTTGCGTGGTGCCATGAGGAGAGTCCCGACCCGCTCCAGAATCACCGGACCCGAGGAGACACAACAATCACCCAGGGCCGGGGCATCCTGAGGACGACATGGGGGCGGGGAGACCCCTCGGCTGCCAGCCGAGGGCGAGGAGTCTGGTCCTGGGGTGGCCGGGCCCTCACAGACCCTATGATCATGCGGGGCTGGAGCGTGATAACCTGCGGCCGCAGAGCCCTGGCGACGACCCGGGGCTGAGGCGGCCCTACCATTTCAGAGCAGCCCCGCCACACAGGGTCAGTGTGGACCAGGGCGATTCTGCCAGTGCCCGCGGGCCACTAGTCAAGGGGGGAGGGGCCTGGGGCTGCCGCAGGGCCTGGCGCCTCTCCCCGTTAGGGTCCTTCATTCCCTCCTTTTCTTTCTGCACAGATTTTAATCCAAAAATCTAATGGACCTCGGAGGTCTTTAAAGCTAGACACTGGTACTCTTGAGTCAGCACCAGGGTTTGAACCTGGCAAAGCCTCTCGCGGATAAACTGGAGCAACCTTGAGCGGGTTCTGAGTGTGCTGGAGCTTCCACTTGGCTGCTCTATCCCGATACTCGGGGCCCTGGGGTTGTACTCCCTTCATGTGTGAGGTGTGGACCCAGGCAGCAATCCCGTCGACCTTGAGAGTTGTGGGAGTTGTCAACAGCACAGTGAATGGGCCTTACCACCGGGGCTCTAGAGTCCTGGATTGTTACCTCCGGACATACATGGCGTCACCGATTTGGAAATGATGTCATGTGGTTGTCATCTTGGGTTGGTAGGCTGCTGCAAGAGGTTTCCAGACCTGGTTCTGGATGATCTGGAGCACTCTTAACCGGGCCTGTAAATTAGGGGCATCGGCAATGGAGTCACTGGCAAGGTCAAGCAAGCCTGTTACTGGTGGGGGCCCTCCATAAAGGATTTCGTATGGCGTTAGCCCACAATGAGAGGGTGTGTTTCGGACCCGGAACACCACCATAGGGAGGAGTTGGACCCAGTCTTTAACGCCAGTCTCCAACGCTAATTTGGTCAAGGTCTCTTTAATTGTCCTATTCATTGTTTCCACCTGCCCTGAACTTTGGGGTCTATAGGCACAGTGCAATTTCCAATTTATGCCTAATGTTTTGGCCACCAACTGACTTACCTGGGAGACAAACGCTGGGCCATTGTCGGACCCAATTACCTTAGGCAAGCCGAACTGGGGGAAGATCTCCTCTATGATCTTCTTGACAACCACCTGGGCGGTTTCCCGTTTTGTGGGGAATGCCTCAGTCCATCTGGAGAAGGTGTCTATAAAAACAGGGAGATACTTATTCCCATAGCTGCCCGGTCTTATCTCAGTGAAATCGACCTCCCAGTTGATTCCTGGTCGGTCTCCTCTTACCCTGGCTCCATCCAGGAGTTTGAGGTGTCTGGCATTTACCTTGGCACACGGAACACAGGATTCAGTCACTTGCTGGACTAAAGAATCAAGTCCGGGGATGTAATAAGACTGCCTATCTTCCTGTAAGGCTGCTTTTAGCTTTTTCTGTCCCAAAAGAGTTCATTGATGGAGGTTGGTAATTATTTCTTTAGCCAGTTGGTGCGCAGGACTATTCTCTCGCTGAGCCTCCAAACCCTTATTTGTTTGTAGTACTCTGCACCGAGCCACTGGATCGTATCTAAGTCTTGGTCCGAATAGAGGAAAGGTGGTTCCCTCAATTCTTGGGTGGGCTCAGTTGTCTTTAATGGGAGCACCTGTTGGCCCAGGGCTGCTGCCCTAGCAGCCTCATCCACCATCCTGATTCCCCTTGCTACAGGGTCATCTCCTCGTTTTTGCCTGGGGCAATGAATTATACTCAACCTTTTGGGCAGGAACAGGGCCTGTAGAAGGTCTAGGATTTCCTGCTTATTTTTAATGTCCTTGCCCACTGAGGTTAAGAGGCCCCTTAGCCGGTATATCTCCCCATGTACAAGGCTAGTGGTGAAAGCATACCGACTGTCTGTAGAAATGTTGACCTTTTAGTCTTGTGCCTGTTTTAAAGCTTGAGTGAAGGCTATGAGCTCGGCTTTTTGAACAGAAGTTCCAGGCTTATGGCACTTGACCAGATAACAGTTTTTCCATCTACCACTGCTGCCCCAGCCCTCCGCTCACCATTCTGTAGAAAGCTGCTCCCATCGGTGAACCAGGTCAGCTTGGCATCCGGCAGAGGCTGGTCAGTTAGGTCTTTTCGGGTGCCATGGGCCTCAGCTAGGATTTGGTGGCAGTTATGGATTACCTGGGCCTGGGGCCCCAGTTCCGGAGCAGGGTGGCCGGGTTTAAGGAGGTGGCAGTCCCAAACCGGACCCGCTCTGAGTTTAATAACATAGTCTGGTAATGAGTTATCTGAGCATTTGAGAGCCACCGATCTGGTGGCTGGCGGATAATTCTCTCCACAGCGTGAGCTGCCACTATGGTGAGAGGTTGGCCTAGAGTCAATTTGTCCGAGTCTTCCACCAGAACTGCCACAGCTGCTATCATGCGGAGGCACGGAGGCCAACCAGCTGCTACATTGTCTAGATTTTTGAAAAGTATGCCACTGGCTTTTTGCAGGGCCCAAGCATTTGGGTTAGCACTCCCTTCGCTACTCCCTTGTTCTCATCCACATATAATGTGAAGGGCTTGGTCATATCAGGGAGGCTCAGGGCTGGGGCTGACAATAGGGCCTTTTTTATGTTGTCAAACACCTGCTGTTGCTCTTCTCTATATTGAAAGGGAGCGTTGGACTTCGTGAGGGGGTACAATGGGGCTGCCAGCTCTGCAAACCCAGGAATCCAGAGGCGAAAGAATCCCGCACTCCCAAGGAATTCCCGCATCTTCCTGGCATCCGTGGGGGGTGGAATTAGAGCAACCGCCCTTTTTCAGCTTTCCTTCAGCCACCATTGCCCTCCTTCTAGGAGGTAGCCTAGGTAGGCCACCTGTTTCTGACATATTTGGGCCTTTTTCGTGGAGGCTCGATAGCCCAATTCCCCCAGTCTCTGTAGCAGAGCCCCAGTACCTTTTAGGCAGTCCTGCTCAGTTTTTGCGGCAAGGAGAAGGTCGTCCACATACTGCAGGAGGACCAGGTCTGGATGGTTGACTCGGAAGTCGGCCAAATCTGGGTGCAAAGCTTCATCAAACAAGGTAGGCGAGTTTTTAAATCCTTGGGGCAACCTTGTCCAGGTGAGTTGTCCTGAAAACCCGGTCTCTGGATCTTTCCACTCAAAGGCAAAGATGGATTGGCTCTGAGAACTCAGTCTTAAACAAAAGAATGCATCCTTTAGATCTAGCACAGTGTACCATACGTGGGTCAGAGGCAAGGTACTTAGCAAATTGTAGAGGTTGGGCACTGTGGGATGCATATCCTCCATTCTCCTGTTAACCTCCCGCAAGTCCTGTACCGGGCGATAGTCACCCATACCGGGCGTCTTTACTGGTAGTAGGGGGGTGTTCCGAGGTGAACGTCAAGGTTTTAAAATGCCTAGGTGTAACAGTCTCTGGATATGTGGCTGGATACCTTCCTTGGCTTCTTTGCCCATCGGATATTGACAAACTGACATGGGTATGGCCTTGGGCTTCAGATCTATGATCAAGGGAGGCCGGTTGACAGCCAACCCTATTCCCGCAGTCTCTGCCCAGGCCTGAGGAATATCTGCGAGCCACTTGAGATCCAGGGGAGACATGGTGGTTGGGTGTCTCTCGAATAATTGGTGTTCGTCCTCCAAGCGAAGTGTTAATACCTTGAGGGGCCGCCCCCTGAGTCTGTGATGGTAGGTACTTTCTTATGCAAGTGAATTTGGGCTCCTAAATTTGAGAGTAGGTCCCTGCCCTGGAGGGGTAGGGGCAGTCTGGCACTACTAAGAAAGAGTGCGTTACAAGTCCTGTACTCAACTGGACCTCTCGGTTGGTTGTCCAGCGATATAAATTCCCTCCAGTTGCCCCCTGCCCCCAGGAAGTCTTGAAGCTTAAAGGCCCTTTTTCTGAAGTCGGTACTGAATGCTGAGCTCCCATGTCAATCAGGAAGGTTACCGGTCTGCCCCCCACTTCAAGGGTTATCCTGGGCTCAGGGTGGGGGCCTCCTGGCCCTGACTCACCTAATCGTCTTCTTCCAGGGACAGGAGTGGAATTGGTCTCTTCTTTGGTCCCTGTGGTTTCTTCAGGCAGTCTTTGACCCAGTGTCCTCTTTCTTTACAATAGGCACATTGATCTTTTTCCACCCGGGGCTTTTGCTTGTCTCCCAAGTCCCTATTCTGCCCTGGTCTACTTCTTTCCGTATCCTGCACTATGGTGGCCAAAATTCTACTAAGCTCTCAGTTACATCTTTTGTCTCTTTTGTCTTCCCTTTCCTCCTGCTCCTTGTGGATCCTTTCCTCTTTCTCCTCTCGGGTTTCCCTTTTGTTGTAAACCTTTCCGCCTCCTTCATTAAATCTTGTATAGTATACCCCTGAAGCCCCTCTAGCTGCTGCAATTTATTGCGGATGTCTGGCACAGACTGTCCTATAAAGGACATGATTACATCTCCCTGCGGGTCCTCTGCCAGAGGGTCAAACAGGGTGTACATATGGTAGGCCTCCATTAACCTTTCTAGGAAGCCTGCTGGCATTTCCTCAGCCCCCTGCACTACTGCACGTACCTTGTCCAAATTGTTGGGGCGCTTTCCAGCCCCTCTGAGACCCACAAGGTGAATCTGGCGGTAAAGATGAAGTCGTTCCTTACCAACAACAGTGGTGTAGTCCCAGTCAGGACGGGTTAAGGGAAATGCCTCCTCGATTTCGTTTGGCAGTAGGGTCAGTTGGCCATCTGCTCCAGGGACGTTTTTCCATGCCTCAAGGTAGACACGCTGCTTTATTCAGTAGTGAGGAGTGTCTGCAGGAGCTGCTGACAATCATCCCAGGTGGGCTGATGAGTCAACAAGATTGACTCAATCAGTCCAGTCAGGGCCTGGGGGTCCTGAGAGAAAGAGAGGTTATGGGTTTTCCAATTACAAAGATCAGAAGCGCAAAACGGCCAGTACTGCATTTGGCCGGCCTCCAAATGAAGAGGAAAGGTCTGTGAAGTCCAGACGCTTTCCGAGCCCCCTGCTTGCCTCCGATGGAGGTGCATTGTGGCTGGAGGGCGGGCAACTCACCGAGATTCTTATCCTGCCCTCATGGAATCAGGGGATAGTGCAGAACATTGCACCTCCTGCTCTGGATGTTGTGGGGTTTCCTGCGGGAGAGCAGGCTGGCCGGGAATGTAGGGTGGGGGAGAATCAAAGAGCAGAAGTCCTGATCAGCTGGAAGAACCGGCAGCTTGTCAGGTTTGGGATCTTGAATCTCTTTCAGAGGGTAAAGGTTGGAACTCAGTGCAATCGGGATGTGAGGGAGGTATATCGGGGAGGAAGATTCCGAGGGGGGATGTATTAGAGGAGTTGGGGATGGCTGAGAAAGGGATATCGGTGTCCGTTTGGGCTCCGTCAGAAAGGAGAAGGGTTTTACCCAGGGAGGAGGGTTACATGAAAGATCCTCCCACGTGGTAATGTAGGGCACCTGATCAGGGTGCCCATCGGATCCTGGCTGAAAGACTCGCACCTTAATCTGTGAAATAATATCGAGGTTAAAAGTGCCATTCCTTGGCCAGCTGACCTCGAAGGCCGGCCATTCTGAGGAACAGAATTTTGCCCATCATTTCCTTTTAACCTCCACTGAGAGGTGGTGCACACATTCTCGAACGTCCACCCAGTGATCTAGAGTGAGACTTTAAGGGGTGGTTATTCGTTGACCCATGGTTGCAAAGATTTCAGCCCAAACAAAAAGAACAGCTAATACACAGATGCATACAGTAAACAAGACAAACCACCTGGCACCAGATCTAGGACAAATCGACAATGCTACCTCAAATGGAAGTGGCCGCTTGGCCAGGCTTTTTCTGGGAAGGAGGGAGACTTGGTCCCCGGCCTTCCTCCAGACCATTCCAGGCGCGTCAAACCAAGCAAGAAGGAACAGCCAACACACCGCGCGGTAACAGACTTACTACAAGTTGAATGCTATTGAGCTATTTGTGGGAGTGGCTCCTTGATCAGCCCTCCCCAGGAAGGAGGGAGACTTAGTCTCCGACCCACCTCCAGACCACCCCGGTGAGCATCTTCAGGGGGAACGGAGTGAGGGTTTCCTCATCTGGTCCCACAAACCGGAGAATCCTCAGGGGAACGGACCAGGGGTTGCTGGGCATGCCTGCCTCACCCCTGGTCTCACAGAGTCAGGTACTGTCCAGTCAGATTAACATTGAAGACAAAGAAGATCAAACAGAAAACACTTTAACGTACCTCCAACTGGTCCGTGGGGAATGGGTCTCAGGGTGACCTAAAATCCCGGACGAGCCCCAAAAATGTTGGACCTCTCAGTAGCAGAGATGCCCACTTACTCGGGCGGACGCCCAAAGATCCAGACTCCAGACGAGTTGATGCAAAAAGCATGAGGTATTTATTGAACGTTTGCGCAAACGGGCCCTCACCTCAGTCGTTGATTAGCCCTGAATGGCAGTTTCACACAGCTTATGTAGGCAATGAATTAGCATATTCCTAGGCGGAGAATGCTGAGGTGTTACAGGATTGGTCAGTTCAGAGGGACTATTAGCATATGGGAGAGTGCAGACGAAGAATGCTGAGGGAGAGTGATGAGGGAGAGTGCTGAGTTGGCACAGAATTGGCCGGTGGCAGTGACATCATAAGAGTGCGCACAGAAACTGTTGAAGGAAGGGCAGCTCTGCTCTGGGTTCTCCTGGAGGTCACCCAGAGAAGGGAGGGGCAGCTCCACTCTGGGCACACTCAGAGGCTTTCCAAAAATGTGGGGCAGCTCCGCTCTGGGCTCACTCAGAGGCTTCCCGAAGGGGAGGGTCGGCTCCGCTCTGGGCGTGGTCCCTCTGCACCAGCGTCTGTGGCCTTGCGGGGTGCCCTGAGGCGAGGCCCCACCCGAACCAGCGCTCCGGGCCTGAGGAGACCCAACAATCACCCACGGCTGGGGCATCCCAAGGACGAATCGTGGATGGGGAGATCCCTCTGCCGAGGGCGAGGGTGAGGAGTCTGGTCCTGGAGTGGCCGGGTCCTCACAGACTCTACGATCACGTACGTGGGGCTAGAGCGTGATAACCCATGGCCACAAAGCCCTGGTGATGACCCGGGGCTGAGGCGGACCTACAATTCCAGAACGGCCCCGCCACACAGGGTCAGTGTTGGCCAGGGTTACGATGCCACTGCCCACGGCCCACTAGACGAGGGGGGAGTGGCCCAGGGCCACCACAGGGCCTGGCGCCTCTCCCCATAAGGGTCCTTCAATTCCAGGGTCCAGCCAGCAAGATAAGCCCAGTGGTTTACCTTGATGACTTTCCTTACCCCATATGGATTAGAATGACCTCCAGGGAAACTTAGAGGGCAAGATGGTGGTGACATCCAAGATGGCTAGACTCGTGTCCAGTTGAGTTCCAACAGGATGAAGGTGGAACTAGGAGGAGAGGAAGGGATTTTGAAGGCACGCAATCAAACTTCTGAGTTGCAGCCAGCGCTGTGGCACAGCGGGTTAAAGCCCTAGCCTGCAGCACCAGCAACCCATATGGGCACAAGAGAGAGAGATCGAGATCTTCCACCTGCTGGTTCCTTCCCCAGATGGCTACAACAGCCAGCGCTTTGCCAGGCTGAAGCCAGGAACCAATGAGTCTGTCTGGGTTGGTTTCCCATGTGGGCAGCAGGGCCTCAGGACTTGAGCCATCATTTGCTGCCTCCCCAGGGCATACATTAGCAGGAAACTGGAGCTGGGAGTGGAGCTGGGACTCAAACCCAGGCCCTGATGTGTGGTGTGGGTGTCCCGAGTGGCATTTCAATGGCGATGTCAAATGCCTGCCCTTAGATTCCTTTCTTTGCTATTCCCTTCAAGTAGGGTGGAAGATTGGGTCACTGAAGACACAGATACTTGCACTTCATATGTCATCTTCAAATCAGAATCCTACCATGTAATTTGGTCTTGGTATCACTCATAGGAAGGAAAATAGGACCACTTGATGCACTGCATTTTCTCACAGCTTTATTGAGTTATGAATGACATGATAACTGCATGTCTAAAAAGATTATAATTTGGGGCTGGCATTGTGGTGAGATAGGATAAGCTCCTGCCGCCACAGCAGCATCCCGTATGAGCTGCTCTGCTGCCTATCCAGCTCCCTGCTAAAGCACCTGGGAAATCAGTGAAAGATGGCCTGAGTGCTAGACCCCTGCACCCATGTCTGCATGTGGGAGACCCACATGGAGTTCCAGGCTCCTGGCTTTGACCTGTCCCTGCCCTGGCCATTGTGGCCATTTGGGATGTCTTTTTTTTAATTAGATTGATTTGAAAGGCAAAGTTACAGAGAGAGAAAATGAGAGAGAGGGAGAGAGAGAGAGAGAGAGCTTCCATATGATAGTTTACTCCCCAAATGACCTCAACAGCTGGAGCTGGGACAATCCGAAGCCTGGAGCCAGGAGTTTCTTCCAGGTCTCCCATGTGGGTGTAGGGGCCTAAGCAATTGAGCCATCCTCTGCTACTTCTTTCAGGCTTTTAGCAGGGAGCTGGATCAGAAGTGGAGCAGCTGAGCCTTGAAGCGGCACCCATATGGGATGCCAGTGTTCAGGTGGCAGTTTTACCTGCTACACCACAGCACACGCTCCAATAAGTCTGTTTTGAAAAGTAAAATTTTATGAGTTTTGATATATGAATACACTCATGAAACCATTTTCCCAATTGAAATAATGAAGATGACAATTTACCCAGAAGTTTGTTTGTTTTTTAAAGATCTATTTTATTTTTTTGAAAGACAGAGCTACAGAGAGGGTTAGAGCTAGAGAGGCCTTCCATCTGCTGCTTCTTTCCCCAAATGTCTGCAATGGCCCGAGCTTGTTGCTGGCTGGACCCTGGAATGTCTCTTATCTTATACCTGGAATGTTAATATTTCTTGAGAAAGTCCAGATGCATTTAGGTTAGTCACAGGCCACCTTTGTCCATAAGAGCCCTTCGTCTTGCAGCCACTGGAGACCACTCTTCTGTCTGTAAATCCCCCTACTCCAAGCAGATTACAGCTGGTGTGATTTTGGATGTGTCCTAAGCAGCTGATTCTTGTATGCTGTGTTTCCCAAACACAAGCCAGCACAGCCAGCTTTCTGTACATCGTTTAGCTGTCATTTCTCGAGCTGGATGTAGATGGACCCCTGCCCTGTGCACTATGTTTTATTTCTTTCACTCATCACAGTTATTTTGATTGCTGCATATCATTGTGCAACATTTTTGTTCCTTTAGAATGCTTAGTAATATTTCATTATATGGATATGCTAGAACTTGTCTATTTCACTTTTTGTGGATATTTGGGTTGTTCTCAATTTTTGCTTCTTGCACTGGCTCCAACTTTTTTTTTGATAGATAGATTTAGTGTGAGAGAGAGAGAGAGAAAGGTCTTCCTTCAGTTTGTTCACCCTCCAAATGCCCGCTACAGCTGGCGCTGCACCGATCTGAAGCTTCCTCCTGGTCTCCCATTCGGGTGCAGGGCCCAAGGTGGCTCCAAATTAGTTCAATATATTTTGTTTAAAAGAATGTCCTTTCTTCATTGAATTACCTTGACACCTTTCCTAGTTAATTGATCTTACAAGTATGAATTTATCAGGACTTTCAATTTTAGAAAGATTTATTCATTTATCTGAAACAGTGACAGAGAGGAAAGGAGACACACAGAGAGGAAGAAAGAGAGAGACAGAGAGAGAGAGAGAGAGGGAGAGAGTTTTCCATTGGCTGGTTTACTCTCCACATTTCCACAATGGTTAGAGCTGCACTGATCCAAATCAAGAGCCAGGAGCTTCTTCTGAGTCTCCCAGGTGGGTTCAGGTGCCCAAGGACTAGGGCCAACTTCCACTGCTTTCCCAGGCCATAGCAGAGAGCTGGATCAGACGTGCAGCTGCCAGGTTACAAACCGGCACCCGTATGGGATGCCCGTGCTGCAGGTGAGGGCTTAGCTCACTACCCCACAGCACCAGCCCCCCAGTAACAACATTTAATGTGGTATCCTTGTTAATCGTACAGTTTTTCTGCTTACTCTAGCTACATCCAGTTGTCTTAAGCTGATTGGGTTTAGTTTTTGTCCCTCACTTCTGAAGAGTCCTGGTTAATATTTTGCCACTGTGGGGCCAGAGCTATGGTGTAATAAGTTAAGCTTCCACCTGTGGTGCTGGCATCCCATGTACAGGCATCAGTTCGAGTCCTGGCTGCTCTACTTCCCATCTGGCTTCCTGCTAATGTGCGTGGGTAGAACAATGGACCCTGCACACATGTGGAGACCCGGAAGAAGCTCCAGGCTTCAGATTGGCCCATCTCTTTCTGTTTTGGCCACTTGGGGAGTGAACCAGCAGATGGAAGCTCTCTCTCTCTCTCTCTCTCTCTCTAACTCTGCCTATCAAACATATGAATAAAATATTAAAGATAATCTTACCACTATTTCATCCCCATCTGTCCCAGTCCATGGACACGCCCTCCTCCTCATCTGCAGATAGCCCCGCCCCTGCCCCACCGTCTGGGTGTGACCTCACAGACCTCTGGGTTCTACTGTATCCTGGAGCCAAGGCTATTGAGTGGGCAGGCTCTTCAGCAGTTCATTTTCTCCTAGATAGTGGACAGACCACAGCGAAGATGAGCAGAACTCTGATCCTATGTGTTTTCCTCTTGGTTTTCTGGCGAGATACCAAGCCTCACCCTATCAACCTGATCGAAGATACTGTCCCAGTGCGTCTGTGTGACAGCGAGTGATTCTGGGAGCCTAAATGGGGGGCTGCTGAGTTGGCCCAGGCGTTCTCCCTGCCTGCCATCTTACCTCCCTACACTTGCCATTAGGGATTTAGTGCTCGCAAGAGGGGAGTAACCTCAAAAGTTTTCCAAATTTTGAAGCTTACTTAAAGTTCAGAGCTCCATGGGGTCGTAGCATACATGTGCATTTTAACTTTTGATTATAGAAGTTGTCTCAATCTTTTAGTTTATTTATTTGGAAGGTAGAGTGATGGGGTGGGGGTGTGGAGAGACAGAGTGTTAGAAAAAGGCAAAGAACAAAGAGGAGACAGAATACGAACTTGCAGCCAGACCAAATTTACTCAAAGAAAATACACTCGCAGAGGTCAACCAACTGCCATTGAGTACTCAGACCCAACACTTAGCAAAGGCCCAGACCCCAGCAGGCCTGGCCATTTTGTATCTTAGGTGGGCTAGGGGTGGGGATGGGGTGCAGTAGGCAGAGATGAGCTTCTCCATGCTGATTCTCCAAGTTTGGCCCACTGGCCTTCAAACCTGGGGGAGAATGCAGGGGGTGAGACTGAATTGGTCTCAGGAAAGAAAGCAGGGGTAACAAGAACCTAGAATGGCTGAGAGGTATATTTCTTTGTTCCATCACAGCAAGGGAAAGATCTTTCATGTGCTAGTTTGCTCCTGAAGGCTTCAACAGCCTAGGCCAACTAGGCCAAGCCAAAGTCAGCTGCCTGGACTCCCATCTGGATTTCCTGCATGGGTGCAAGTACCCAAGCACTTGGGCCATCTTTTGCTGCTTTCCTAGGCACATCTCACATCATTTTAAATTTTCTTTAAAAAAGATATTCTTATTTGAAAAGCAGAGCTATAGAGAGAGAGAGAGAGGGAGAGACACAGAGAGATCTTTTTATCTGCTGTTTCAATTCGCAGCTGGCAGAAATGACCAGGGCTGTGTTAGATAGAAACCAGGAGCCTGGAGCTTCTTCCAGGTCTTCCCGTTGGATGCAGGGGCCCAAACTCTTGGCCATTATATGGAGCTGGCTTTATTCGCTACTCCATGACGCCGGTCCTACACATCCCTTTTCAAATAGCAGCTTTATGGAGATAAAATTCACATACTATAAAATTTACCCTTTTGAAAGTATGTAATTCAGTGATTTCTAGTATACTCACCAAGTTGTGAATCATCGTTATCTAGGTATTTTATTTTAAAGGTATTATATTTGCAAATCAGTTACAGAGAGAGAGATCTTCCATTTGCTGGTGCATTCCCCAGATGGCTGCAATGGTGAGTTGGGCCAGGATGAACCCAGAGCTTCTTCCAGGTCTCCCACATGGGTGCAGGGACCCAAGCACTTGGGCCATCCTCCATTTCTTTCTCAAGCCGTTAACAGGGAGCCGGATTGGAAGTAGAGCAGCTGGGACTTAAGTAAGCAGTCATACGGGATGCTGGTGGTGCAGGCAGTGACTTTATTGGCTACACCAGAACGCCAGTCACTTTATTTTATTTTAAAAAAATATTTATGTATCTGAAAGGAAGAGTTACAGAGGAAAAAGAGAGACAGACAGATAGAGCAATCTTCCATTGATTGGTTCATGCCCCAGTTCGCTGCAACAGCCAGGGCTGGGCCAGGCTGAAGCCAGGAACCTGAAACTCCACTTGGGTCTCCAACATGGGTAGAGGGCCCCAAGTACTTGGACCATCTCCCACTGCTTTACCATGCACATTAGCAGGGAACTGGATTGAAAGTGGAGCACCTAGACTCTAATAGCACCCATATGTAATGCCAGTGTTACTTGTGGGGACTTAACCCACTGTGCCACAGAGCCGGCCCCCATTATCTAGAACTAGAACTGTTTCATCCCCCCAGGAAGTAGCCAGGTGCCTGTAGTAGTTGCTCCCCATTCTGCTTTCCCCTGCCTTCTTTGGCTTGCTGTGTTTCCAGGACTCATCTATGTGGTAGCCTGTGTGAGAACTTCATGCCCTGTAAGGCCTAGTACTGTCCCATTGTGAGGACAGGCGGCCTTAATTCTCTCTCTCTCTTTCTCTCTCTCTCTTGACAGGCAGAGTTATACAGTGAGAGAGAGAGAGACAGGGAGAAAGGCCTTCCTCCCATTGGTTTAGCCCGAAAATGGCCGCTATGGCCGACACTGCACTGATCCAAAGCCAGGAGTCAGGTGCTTCCTCCTGGTCTCCCATGTAGTTGTAGGGCCCAAGCACTTGGGCCATCCTGCACTGCCCTCTCAGGCCATAGCAGAGAGCTGGACTAGGAGCAACTGGAACAGAACCGGCACCCAAATTGGGACTAAAACCCAGAATACCAGCTCCTCAAGCAGAGGATTAGCGTAGTGAGCCATGGTGCTGGCCCATTTTGTTTCTTACATGTGCATGGGCATTTGGGTTGTTTTCACCATTTGGATATTATGACAAATCCTGTTCTGAAAAGTGACCTGCATCTCCTTCCTTGATGTTTAGTCACCTCCTGCTTTTAGAACCACTTTTGCTATTTTACTAAACTTAACTGGCTGACCACATTCTTTGCAGTTCTCTGAGTTAAGTCACTGGGTATGTAAAAGCTGAAGCAGCAAACACAGCCCTCATGCTGGAGGAAACTGCAGGGCTGTTCTCCCAGCATTAAGCGCTCCAACATCGCCAAGGGAATCAGAGGCACCTGCGTGGAGGCCAGGGCGCCAGCGTGCCGTGAGCTGGGGCTCAGATGTCTCATGCAGGAGCTACGTCACTGTAAATGGTGACACTATCCATTGCAGCATAGCATAGAAAGGTAAGGAACTGAGCACTCTTGTGAGAACTTTAAATCCCAAAGTGTTGGCCGGCGCCGTGGTTGCTCCTCTTCCATTCCAGCTCTCTGCTGTGGCCCCAGAAAGCAGTGGAGGATGGCTTAGCTGCAAGCACCTGGCTGCTGGCTTCGGATCTGCACGGCGCGGCAACTGTAGCAGCCATTTGTGGGTTTGAACCAATGGAGAAAGGAAACCTTTCTCTCTGTCTCTCTATCTCTTGCTAACTCTGCCTGAAAAAAGAAAAAAGAAACCAAAGGGTGTTTGTGATCATTTAATCATGAGAATACTGATGTGTCATGCTGGCAAAGTATCAATTCTATTCTTTTTAAGGTTTATTTATTTGAAAGACAGAGTTACAGAGGGGCAGGGGCAGAGAGGGAGAGAGAAAGAAAGGGGTCTTCCATTGGCTGGTTCACTCCCCAGATTGCTGCAATGCCTAGGCTGTGCCGAACCAAAGCCAGGAGCTAGGAGCTTCTTCCAGGTCTCCCATTCCAGTGCAGGGGCCCAACGACTGTGTTAAGATAGAAAAGGCATTGAAAGTGTGTGTATGTGTGTGTGTGTGTGTGTGTGTGTGTCTGTATCCTCAGGCACCCACGGGGTTCGATGCTGGGTGACTAAGGGGGACCCCCGTTCAGGCAGACCAAGGGAGCACTTTCCTCACAGCAGAATTTTCTTTCTCCACAGGCCCGACAAATAAATTTTCTTCAAGCATTAAAAATGAGAGTGAAGGTTTGGCTAAAGTATTTGGTAAGTAGCCCTGCTCATCCCTGGTTGTTTCCAAGGGGCCCTGTTCCTGCTGCTTAGGGGGCAAACCAAGTGCTTTGTTTGCAGGCTAGACACTGCTCTTCTGAATGCCAAAGTCCCTAGAAATTAAGCCATGCTCAGGGGAGAAACCACGGGAAAGGCCCTGTTCCACACAGCGGCCGAGGATCCTCCATCTGGGAGCCCCTCGCAGGTGTAGAGAGAGAGTGCACCACAGACCAGCTGCATCCAACTGCCCCTTCTAGAGAGCAGGGACCTGCAGTCATCCTGGATCTTCTCTCAGGGCCTCTCATCCCTACCTGAGGCTGAGGGTGAGTATGTCCTGGGGAGATTGTTACAAATAGGCGTCCCCCCTTCCCCGGCCATTGGGTGTAGGGATGTTTGCGCAGTGGATGCTAGAGCCGTTTGGGTGCCTCCAGGCTGAGGATGACTGATGTACTGGAAGTCTCTCCTTTAACCCGAGAACAGCTAAGGCCAGGCCCAGGCTGTCGCCTTCAGCAAAGGCCTGAGGCTGAGACCGGTCTGGACCCCAGCTGTGTGCTGAGGGAAGCCCGGCCCCATTTGGGGGAGTTCTCCCTGTTGCTGAAGAGGGTCAGGCTGAGGGCCACCTCTGGCAGGAGAGAGAGTTTCTAGGAGAGTGAATGAGCTAGCACTGCTTGTTCCTTCCGGGCTGGCGCTGTTGGATCAGAGGTGCCTGGCCACACCTGCCTGCAGGAGGGGCATCTATCCACACATGGTGGCAGCAGGAGCTGCCCCAGGTCGGGAACTCTGGGTTGTCCTGCTTCCCCAAGTGCTCCCAAAGAGGGCTCAGCCAGATGGCACTGCCTGCTGACTGACTGGAAGGTGGCCAGCCCTGACGGATTAGTGGATGAGGTTACTCTCGCAGGTGCACCAGCTGTGTGTTCAGCAAGTGCTGTCTAGGAGCTAGAGGGCTGTTCTGTTGTGGCCCCAGTGTCACAGCCCCTCGTGTGTTGGAGGGGAGTGAGCGCTTCTGGAGATGGGAGTCAGGGCCAGGGTTTGGGTGGATCCTGTCATTACATGCCAAAGACCTACCAACGTGCCGGTGCCAGTGCCATAGGCCGGGCAGGCGCCACTCCACTCGGCAGATTCCATCTGGGTGGCGTTTCAGGAACTTGTAGGTCCAAATACATTCATCACAGGGCGGGGGAGGTGAGAACTTGCTGTTTACTCCTGGTGAAGCTGACGGTGATTTTTCCCGTGTCTATTGAAAGCACCTGTTGCGTGTAGTGGGCAAACCCTCACCCGGGGCCAACAGCCTTGTAAATGCACTTGGAATAGGGATGATGTGAATGCTAATCCTGTGGCTTAGCAAAATAAAGCCAGAGGGAAGTGAAACTCTGTTTCCTGGAGAAAGCTTTAGATGGGAAGAAAACTTACTATGAGGAGTCTTCAAAAAGTTCATGGAAAAACACAGCGTAGGAACAAAGCATGCATGGATTTCAAATGTTTTGCTACAAAAGCAAACTTTCCCTTTGGTTCTATTTTCCACAAGCATTTTGAAGTACCCGCATATTAAAAAAGTAACTCTGAAGTATTAGCCACTGTTTCACAAGCAAAGAGCTCCACCAGCTTATAGAATTTGTTAAGCTTCCCATTACCCTACAGCCTCCATCCAGATTTCGTGGGTAAACTTTTCATACACAGCATTTGTAAATGAGATTCATCATTTTCTTTTTAAAAAAATTGATTTTATTTATTTGAAAGTCAGAGTTACACAGAGAGAGGAGAGGTAGAGAGAGAGAGAGAGATCTTCCACCTGCTGGTTCCTTCCCCAGATGGCTACAACAGCCAGGGCTGGGCCAGGCTGAAGCCAGGAACCAATGAGTCTGTCTGGGTTGGTTTCCCATGTGGGCAGCAGGGCCTCGGAAATTGAGCCATCATTTGCTGCCTCCCCAGGGCATACATTAGCAGGAAACTGGAGCTGGCAGTGGAGCTGGGACACAAACCCAGGCACTGATGTGTGGTGTGGGTGTCCCAAGTGGCATTTCAATTGTGATGTCAAATGCCTGCCCTTAGATTCCTTTCTTTGCTATTCCCTTCAGGTAGGGTGGAAGATTGGGTCACTGAAGACACAGATACTTGCACTTCATATGTCATCTTCAAATCAGAATCCTACCATGTAATTTGGTCTTGGTATCACTCATAGGAAGGAAAATAGGACCACTGGATGCACTGCATTTTCTCACAGCTTTATTGAGATATGAATGACATGATAACTGCATGTCTAAAAAGATGATAATTTGGGGCTGGCATTGTGGTGAGATAGGATAAGCTCCTGCCGCCTCCGCAGCATCCTGTATGAGTTCCTCTGCTGCCGATCCAGCTCCCTCCTAAAGCACCTGGGAAAGCAGTGAAAGATGGCCAGAGTGCTTGGTCCCCTGCAACCATATCTCCATGTGGGAGACCCACATGGAGTTCCAGGCTCCTGGCTTTGGCCTGGCCCAGCCCTGGCCATTGTGGCCATTTGGGATGTCTTTTTTTTTTAATTAGATTGATTTGAAAGGCAAAGTTACAGAGAGAGAAAATGAGAGAGAGGGAGAGAGAGAGATAGAGAGCTTCCATATGATAGTTTACTCCCCAAATGACCTCAACAGCTGGAGCTGGGACAATCCGAAGCCAGGAGCCAGGAGTTTCTTCCAGGTCTCCCATGTGGGTGTAGGGGCCTAAGCACTTGAGCCATCCTCTGCTACTTCTTTCAGGCCTTTAGCAGGGAGCTGGATCAGAAGTGGAGCAGCTGAGTCATGAACCGGCACCCATATGGGATGCCAGTGTTCAGGTGGCGGTTTTACCTGCTACTCAACAGCAATAGCTCCAATAAGTCTGTTTTGAAAAGTACAATTTTATGAGTTTTGAAATATGATTACACTCATGAAACCATTTTCCCAATTGAAATAATAAGCTGACTATTGACCCAGAAGTTTGTTTGTTTTTGTTTCTTAAAGATCTATTTTATTTGTTTGAAAGACAGATTTACAGAGAGGGTTAGAGCTAGAGAGGCCTTCCAGCCGCTGGTTCACTCCCCAAATGTCCACAATGGCCAGAGCTGAGCTCATCTGAAGCCAGGAGTTTCTTTTGGTTCTCCCACGTGGGTACAGGGGCCCAAGGAGTTGGTCCATCTTCCACTGCTTTTCCAGGCCATAGCAGAGAGCTGGATCAGAAGTGGAGCAGCCGGGACTTGAACTGGTGCCCATATGGGTTGCTGGTGCTGCAGGCTAGGGCTTTAACTCGCTGTGCCACAGCGCTGGCCCCAACCCAGAAGTTTTATTGCGTGCCTTCAAAATCCCTTCCTCTCCTCCTAGTTCCACCTTCATCCTGTTGGAACTCAACTGGACACGAGTCTAGCCATCTTGGATGTCACCACCATCTTGCCCTCTAAGTTTCCCTGGAGGTCATTCTAATCCATATGGGGTAAAGAAAGTCATCAAGGTAAACCACTGGGCTTATCTTTCTGGCTGGACCCTGGAATGTCTCTTGTCTGATGCCTGGAATGTTAATATTTCTTGAGACAGTCCAGATGCATTTAGGTTAGTCACAGGCCAGCTTTGTCCATAAGAGCCCTTCGTCTTGCAGCCACTGGAGACCACTCTTCTGTCTGTAAATCCCCCTAGTCCCAGCAGATTGCAGCTGGTGTGATTTTGGGTGTGTCCTAAGCAGCTGATTCTTGTATGCTGGGTTTTCCCAAACACAAGCCAGCACAGCCAGCTTTCTGTGCATGGATTACCTGTCATTTCTAGCACTGGATGTAGATGGACCCATGCACTATGCACTATGTTTTATTTCTTTCACTCATCACAGTTATTTTGATTGCTGCATATCATTGTGCAATATTTTTATTACTTTTGATTGCTTAGTAATATTTCATTATATGGATATGCCATAACTTTTCCTGTTATGGCATTTAGCGTAAAGAATACACCAAGAGACACTCTTACGCAAAACGCAAATTAGCTCAAATTAGTGGGCTTCCTGGCTGCTGCTCGGAGGCCCGTAACAAGAACCTGGTGATAAGTGGACAGATGCCTCCTACCTTCGCGACTGTTAGGATCCCATTTAGGGCGCTGCAGGGGGAACACTTCATCAATTATGTTCTGTAATGGAGTTGGCCTGCCATCCTGTCTGGACACATTTTTTCAAGCTTCAATCAGTATCTGCTCCCGCTCCTCGGTTGTAAAAAGAGTTTTTAACAACTGCTGACAATCATCCCATGTAGGTTGATGAGAAAATATTAGGGATTCTACCAAGCCCATCAAATGCCCAGGGTCAACAGGAAAAGGAGGGTTATTATTTTTCCAATTGTATAAATCAGATGATGAGAATGGCCAGTACTGTAACACCTGCATATCTCCCCCGTGCCCATCATCTATCACCCTGTCTGTGGGTCGCAAGGGCAGGGCGATAGCTGTGTCAGGGGTTGGCTGCCCCTTTCTACTCTGGGTTCCCTGGGCCGGCCCTCCCGCCCAGTCCATCCCCTCTTTCTCCTGCTGCACCACAGGGGGTGCTGAAGGCCAAGGTACTGCCGGGGTCGAGAGAGCAAGCCGCTGGTGTTGATTCTCCGGTGATTGTCCCTCCTCTTTTGTCGTTGAAGAGACAACCTGGGGGGAAGAAGAGGTTAGTAATGGAAAGGGGAAAAGGAAGGTGTTGGCAGTGGTTGAGGAGATGGCGCAATCGGTGACAAAGCGGGATCACACGGGAAAGCCTGTGGGTACGGAGGCAAGGAATCCATAGTCAATAGATCGGCCTGGGATTCGGGGAGCACAGGTGGCAATCTCTTTTCCTTTTCTTCACTTCTGCTGCACCTGTGGGAAACTGGAAAGACTTAACCCAGACCAAAGGATTTTCACAAAGATCTTGTCATACAAGTATGTAAGATTCTTGGTCAGGATGTCCACGTTTCCCAGGTTGAAAGACAAACTCTTGAACTTGGCACACTAAGGGAGGATAGAAAGATCCTCCCTCCAGCCAGCCTACGCCAAGCCCTGACCAGCCAGAGGAACAGTAAGTCTGCCACTTACCCTTTTTCTCTACCAGAGATAAATTGTTTCCCCCAGCTCAGACCTCTGGCCAGTCCGCCAGAGTTAAGGCCAAAGGAGTTGTGGCAGTCTGTCCCATAATTTCCCTAACAATTTCCCTAGTGGCGTTCAAGAAACTAAAACCAGAGGGGGTTTCATTGAGCGTCCTCAGTCCCCTTAAATACTGGAGGCATCCCTCGAGAAGATGCAGCGTGATCACCTGGCACATCTGCCGATCACTGCCTGCAGCACGCCACTGAAATCCCCTGAGTGCACATCCTTTACAGTTTCATCCGGTCCTCCTTACCTATAATACTCTTCAAAGAGTTGTCCATTGGTGCTACTCACTCCTGGATTGGCACTGAAGATCTCGCTGGGGCCTCCAAATGTTACGGCTGTGCCAGAGTAAAGAATACACCAAGAGACAGTCTCTGATGCAAAACACAAGTAGAGTATTTTATTGACCAGCATGCTGGGGTCGCAGCATCACAAATGTGAGCAAGCGACCCTGAGTACAAATCACATCAGCTTTTCATAGTAACACAAAAGCTTGAAGAATCTGTAGAACATATTTCACATAGGAACCCAGGGAACAGGGGAATCCCGTAAGCACAGGTGCAAGGTACAGGTAACATAACCTATTAGCAAGATTTACAACAGGTAAGGGGCACTTTCACCATACATTTCATAAAGTTAAATAAAACCCTAAGTTCATCAACTGGGTGCCTGTCGAGGTGAACATGTTTGTATAGGTTTTGGACAAGGCCACATTCTGGTGTTATCTCTTCCTGCCCCGGCATCACCATGTCTATTCAGCAAAGACAGGCCTCAACCCCTCCCTGAGTCAGGAATACAGGAAGTAGGTCAAAAGTCAATCAGGTAAGGGACAGAAGAGAAAGGGGGGGAGGTCCTGCTTAGTTTTAATATTCCTTCAGCCTGTTTAACCTTTTGTGGATATTTGGGTTGTTCCCAAGTTTTGCTTATTGCACTGGCTCCAAATTATTTTTTTGACAGGCAGAGTTAGTGTGAGAGAGAGACAGACAGAGAGAAAGGTCTTCCTTCAGTTGGTTCACCCTACAATTGGCTGCTACAGCCGGCACTGCACCGATCTGAAGCTTCCTCCTGGTCTCCCATTCGGTGCAGGGCCCAAGGTGGCTCCAAATTATTTCAATATTTTTTGTATAAAAGAATGTCCTTTCTTCATTGAATTAACTTGACAGCTTTGCTAGTGAATTGAAATGACATGTATGAATTTATCTCAGGACTTTCTATTTTTAAAGATTGATTCATTTATCTGAAAGAGTGACAGAGAAAGGAAAGGAGACACACAGAGAGGAAGAGAGATAGAGAGAGTTTTCCATTGGGTGGTTTACTCTCCACATGGCCAAAATGGGCAGAGCTTCACTGATCCGAAGCCAAGAGCCAGGAGCTTCTTCTGGGTCTCCCATGTGGGTGCATTGGCCCAAGGTCTTGGGCCATCTTCTACTGCTTTCCCAGGCCATAGCAGAGAGCTGGATCAGAAGTGGAGCAGCCAGGTCTCAAACCGGCGCCCATATGGGATGCCTGTGCTGCAGGTGAGGGCTTAGCTCACTACCCCACAGCACCAGCCCCCCAATAACAACACTTAATGTGGCATCATGGTTAATCATACAGTTTTTCTGGTTACTCTAGCTACATCCAGTTGTCTTATGCTGATTTTGTTGAGTTTTTGTCCCTCACTTCTGAAGAGTCCTGGTTAATATTTTGCCACTGTGGGGCCAGCACTGTGGTGTAATAGGTTCAGCTTCCACCTGTGGTGCTGGCATCCCATGTACAGGCATCAGTTCGAGTCCTGGCTGCTCTGCTTCGGAACTGGCTTCCTGCTAATGTGCCTGGGTAGAGCAATGGACCCTGCACCCATGTGGAGACCCAGAAGAAGCTCCAGGCTTCAGATTGGCCCATCTCTGTCTGTTTTGGCCACTTGGGGAGTGAACCAGCAGATGGAAGCTCTCTCTCTCTCTCTCTCTCTCTCTCTCTCTCTCTAACTCTGCCTCTCAAATATATGAATAAAATCTTAAATATATATCTTGCCACTGTTTCATGCCCATCTGTCCCTGTCCATGGAAACGCCCTCCCCCTCCTCTGCAGATAGCCCCGCCCCTGCCCCTCCCCATGGTTGTGACCTCACAGACTTCTGGGTTCTACTCTATCCTGGAGCCAAGGCTATTGAGTGGGCAGGCTCTTCAGCAGTTCATTTTCTCCTTGATAGTGGAGAGACCTCACCGAAGATGAGCAGAGCTCTGATCCTTTGTATTTTCCTCTTGGTTTTCTGGTGAGATACGAAGCCTCACCCTATCAACCTGATCGAAGATACTGTCCCAGTGCGTCTGTGTGACAGCTAGCGATTCTGGGAGCCTACATGGGGGGCTGGTGTTGTGGCCCAGGCGTTCTCCCTGCCTGCCACCTTACCTACCTACACTTGAAATTAGGGATTTAGTGCTTTCAAGAGGGGCATATCCTCAAAAGTTTTCCAAATTTTGAAGCTTACTTAAAGTTCAGAGCTCCATGGGGTCGTAGCATACGTGTGCATTTTAACTTTTGATTATAGAAGTTGTCTCAAACATTTGTTTATTTATTGGGAAGGTAGAGTGATGGGGTGGGGGTGGGGAGAGACAGAGTGTTAGAAAAAGGCAAAGAACAAAGAGGAGACAGAATACGAACTTGCAGCCAGACCAAATTTACTCAAAGAAAATACACTCGCAGAGGTCAACCAACTGCCATTGAGTACACAGACCCAACACGTAGCAAAGGCCCAGACCCCAGCAGGCCTGGCCATTTTGTATCTTAGGTGGGCTAGGGGTGGGGATGGGGGGCAGTAGGCAGAGATGAGCTTCTCCATACTGATTCTCCAAGTTTGGCCCACTGGCCTACCAACATGGGGGAGAATGCAGGGGGTGAGACTGAACTGGTCTCTTGAAAGAAGGCAGGGGTAACAAAAACCTAGATTGGCTGAGAGGTATATGTACTTGTTTCATCACAGGGAGAGAAAGATCTTTCATGTGCTGGTTCACTCCCGAAGGCTTCAACAACCATGACTGGGACAAGTCAAAGACAGATGCCTGGACTCCCATCTGGATTTCCTACATGGGTGCAGGGACCCCAGCACTTGGGCCATCTTTTGCTGCTTTCCTAGGCATATCTCACAGCATTTTAAATTTTCTTTAAAAACGATATTCTTATTTGAATGGCAGAGCTATAGAGAGAGAGAGGGAGAGAGACACAGAGAGATGTTTTTATCTGCTGTTTCACTTCGCAGATGGCAGAAATGACCAGGGCTGGTTCATATGGGAACAAGGAGCCATGAGCTTCTTCCATGTCTTCCCGTTGGATGCAGGGGCCCAAACTCTTGGCCATTAGCATGGAGCTGGCTTTATTCACTACTCCATGACACCCATTCTACACATCCCTTTTCAAATAGCAGCTTTATGGAGATAAAATTCACATACTATAAAATTTACCCTTTTGAAAGTATGTAATTCAGTGAGTTCTAGTATACTCACCAAGTTGTGAATCATTATCTAGGTATTTTATTTTAAAGATTATTTATTTGCAAATCAGTTACAGAGAGAGAGTGAGATCTTCCATTTGCTGGTGCATTCCCCAGATGGCTGCAATGGTGAGAGTTGGGCCAGGATGAACCCAGAGCTTCTTCCAGGTCTCCCACATGGGTGCAGGGACCCAAGCACTTGGGCCATCCTCCATTGCTTTCTCAAGCCGTTCACACTTGATCAGCTCTTGTCTGGACTGTTGATGTACAATGTAAATCTTTACCCATCTTAGTATCTCTCTTTGATGCTCGTTTTAGTGATAGTACTAATGGTTGAACTCTGCAACTAACACACAGTTAGCCTTGGGTGTTTAAAGTTTAACTGAAAAGTCAACTTTGAGAGAGGGAAAAAGAAAGGGAAGATAGGTACAATTTGAAACAAACTCAATTGGACTTGCACCAAATGATGGAGTTAGAAACACGCCAGGGGATCTCAATAAAACCCCATCAAGATGGCATATACCAATGCCATCTCAACGGCCCAAGTAAACAATTTCAGTTCACAACCGATCACACTGAAAGGGCTAAGAGTCAAAGCGAATATACAAACAAGACTAGTTTCTACCAATATAAACAGATAGGACCAGAAAGGGAGAGGACGATCCAGCATGGGAAGCAGAGTCACAGAAGACTCATAAAATGACAGAAGTCCTAAATAACACTCTGGCCTCAGAATCAGCCCTTAGGGCACTCAGATCTGGCTCAAGAGCCCATGAGATTATTATAGGCATGGAAAGCCAAGACACTCTGAAAAAGGAAAAAAAGAAGACCTAAAGGGAAGACCTCAGCGAGTGAGATCCCAGTGGAAGGAACGGGGCTACCAAGGAAGAAGGCACCTTTCTCCAAAGGGAGGAAGGGACCTCCACTTTGACTGTGACCCTGTCGGAATAGAAGCAAAATCGGCGAACCCTAAAGGCTTCCATAGCCTCAGCAACTCATGACTAGAGCCTAGGGAGATTCCTGACGCCATAAATAAGAGTGTCAAATTGTTAAATCAACACCAGGAGTCACTGTGTACCTATATCCCATGTGGGATCTGTCCTTAATATGTTATCTAATGTGAGGTAACGCTGTAACTAGTGCCGAAACAGTATTTTTACACTTTGTGTTTCTGTGTAGATGCAAACTGATGAAAATTCTTACTTAATACATACTGAACCGACCTTCTCTATATAAAGATAATCGAAAAGGGGGAAAAAAAAAAGAAAAACTCAGTGTTACATTGGAAACTGCATCAAAAAAATTTTATCAGTCTCAAATATATATATATATATATGTATATATATATATATATATATCTCATGTAGGATCTCTGTCTTTAATGTGCTATACAATGTGACTCAATGCTAAAATGAGAACTCAAAGACTATATTTCACTTTGTGTTACTGTATGAGGGCAAAGGGACGAATTCATAACTTAACACATACTAAATTGATCACATGTATACAAAAAGAATTGAAAACGAATCTGGATGTCAACAAAAGGGTGGAGGGGGCGGGCAAGGGGGGAGGGTTGTGGGGGGAGAGGGAAAATATGGGGGGAAACCCATTGTAATCCATAAATCGTACCTTGGAAATTTATATCCTAAATAAAAGTTAAAAAAAAAAAGTGAAATCACACACACACACACAAAAAAGAATTGTAAAAAGAAAAAAGAAATGTCTGATGTCCTTGGCCCATCTCTTAAGTGGGTTGTTTTGATATTGAAAATGAATCTTGAGGTGAATGGAATGGGAGAGGGAGTAGGAGATGGGAGGGGTGTAAGTGCGAGGGAAGTTGTGGGGGAGAAAAAGCTACTGTAATCCATAAACTGTACTTTGGAAATTCATATTTACTAAATAAAAGTTTCAATAAAAGGAAAAAAAAAACAGGGAGCTGGATTGGAAGTCGAGCAGCTGGGACTTAAGTAAGCAGTCATATGGGATGCTGGTGGTGCAGGCAGTGACTTTATCTGCTACACCACAATGCCGGTCCCTTTATTTTATTTTAAAAAAATATTTGTGTATCTGAAAGGCAGAGTTACAGAGGAAAAAGAGAGACAGACAGATAGAGCAATCTTTCATTGATTGGTTCATGCCCCAGTTGGCTTCAACAGCCAAGGTTGGGCCAGGCTGAAGCCAGGAACCTGAAACTCCACTTGGGTCTCCCACATGGGTACAGGGACCCAAGTACTTTGACCATCTCCCTCTGCTTTCCCAGGCACATTAGCAGGGAACTGGATTGGAATTGGAGCAGCTGGGACTTGAACAGGCACTCATATGGGATGCTATTCGTGCACCACAAATTGGCTCCCTAATTTTCATTTTTTTCATATTTATTTTTTATTTGAAAGGCAGAGCTAGTGAGAGATAGAGAGAGATAGAGGGACTGAGGAAAAGACAGAGAGAGAAAAAGATCTTTCATCTGTTGGTTTATTCCCCAAATGGCTGCAATGGTGTGGTCTGGGTCTCCTACATGGGCAGCAGGGCCATCTTCTGCTGCTTTCCCAGGTGCATCAGCAGGAAGCTGGATTGGAAGTGGAGCAGCTGAGACTCTAATAGCACCCATATGGGGTGCCAATGTTACAGGCGGGGATTTAACCCACTGTGCCACAGAGCCGGCCCCCATTATCTAGCTCTAGAACTCTTTCATCAGACCAGAAAGTAGCCGTGTGCCTGCAGTAGTTGCTCCCCATTCAGCTTTCCCCTGGCTTCTTTTGCTTGCTGTGTTTCCAGGACACATCTATGTGGTAGCCTGTGTGAGAACTTCATGCCCTGTAAGACTGAGTACTGTCCCATTGTGAGGACAGACTACATTCATTCTCTCTCTCTCACTCTCTCTCTTTTGACAGGCAGAGTTAGACAGTGAGAAAGAGAGATACAGGGAGAAAGGCCTTCCTTCCGTTGGTTCACCCCCCAAATGGCCGTTATGGCCTGCGCTTCGCTGATCAAATGCCAGGAGCCAGGTGCTTCCTCCTGGTCTCCCATGCAGGTGTAGGGCCCAAGCACTTGGGCCATCCTGCACTGCCCTCCCAGGCCATAGCAGAGAGCTGGACTACAAGAGGAGCAACCGGGACAGAAACGGTGCCCCAACCGAGACTAGAACCCAGAATAACGGCTCCACAGGTAGAGGATTAGCCTAGTGAGCGACGGTGCTGGCCTATTTTGTTTCTTACATGTGCATGGGCATTTGGGTTGTTTTCACCATTTGGATATTATGACAACTCCTCTTCTGAAAAGTGACCTGGATCTCCTCCCTCGATGTTTAGTCACCTCCTGCTTTTAGAACCACTTTTGCTATTTTACTAAACTTAACTGGCTGACCACATTCCTTGCAGTTCTCTGTGTTAAGTCACTGGGTATGTAAAAGCTGAAGCAGCAAACACAGCCCTCATGCTGGAGGAAACTGCAGGGCTGTTCTCCCAGCATTAAGTGCGCCAACATCACCAAGGGAATCAGAGGCACCTGCGTGGAGGCCAGGGCGCCAGCGTGCCATGAGCGGGGGCTCAGACGTCTCATGCAGGAGCTACGTCACTGTAAATGGTGACACTATCCATCGCAGAATTGCATAGAAAGGGACGGAACTGAGCACTATTGTGAGAACTTTAAAACCCAAAGGGTTGGCCAGTGCCGTGGTTGCTCCTCTTCCAGTCCAGCTCTCTGCTGTAGCCCAGGAAGGCAGTGGAGGATGGCCTAGGTGGAAGCACCAGGCTCCTGGCTTCAGATCGGCGCAATGCACCATCTGTAGCAGCCATTTGTGGGGTGAACCAATGGAGAAAGGAAGATCTTTCTCTCTGTCTCTCTCTCTCTTGCTAACACTGCCAGAGAAAAGACAAAAGAAACCCAAGGGTGTTTATGATCTTTTACTCATGAGCATGCTGGATGCATCATGCTGGCATTGTATTGATTCTTTTTTTTTTTAAGATTTATATATTTATTTGAAAGTGTTACAGAGAGGCAGGGGCAGAGAGGGAGAGAAACAGAAAGGGGTCTTCCATCTGCTGGCTCACTCCCCATATGGCTGCAATGGCTGAGGCTGTGCCGATCCAAAGCCAGGAGCCAGGAGCTTCTTCTGGGTCTCCCATGCCAGTGCAGGGACCCAAGGACTGTGTTAAGATAGAAAAAGCATTGAACATGGGGGTGTGTGTGTTTGTGTGTGTGTGTGTGTGTACGTATCCTCAGGAACACACGTGTGTTGATGCCGGGTGATTAACGGGGACCCCCGTCCAGGCAGACCCAGGGAGCACTTTCCTCACAGCTGAATTTACTTTCTCCACAGGCCCAACCATAAATTTTCCTCAAGCATTAAAAATGAGGATGAAGGTTTGGCTAGAGTATTTGGTAAGTAGCCCTGCTCATCCCTGGTTGTTTCCAAGAGGCCCTGTTCCTGCTGCTTAGGGGGCAAAGCGAGTGCTTTGTTTTCAGGCTAGATGCTGCTCTTCTGAATGCCAAAGTCCCTAGAAATGAAGCCAAGCCCAGGGGAGAAACCACGGGAAAGGCCCTGTTCCTCACAGTGGCCGAGGCTCCTCCATCTGGGAGCCCCTCGCAGGTGCAGAGAGAGAGTGCACCACAGACCAGCTGCATCCACCTGCCCCTTCTAGAGGGCGGGGCCCTGCAGTCACCCTGGACCTTCTCTCGGACCCTCTCATCCCTGCCTGAGGCTGAGGGTGAGTATGTCCTGGGGAGATTGTTACAAAGAGGCATTCTCCCTGACCCAGGCCATCGGGCGTGGGAATTTTTTCGCAGTGGATATTAGAGCCCTACGGGTGCCTCCAATATGGGGATGACTGATGTACTGGAAGTCTGTCATTTAACAGCTGAGGCCAGGCCCAGGCCGTTGCCTTCAGCAGAGGCCTGAGGCTGAGACAGGTCTGGGCCCCAGCTGTGTGCTGAAGGAAGCCCCTCCCCATTTTGGTGAGTTCTCTTTTGTGCTGAGAAGAGAGTCAGGCTGAGGGCCACCTCTTGCAGGAGAGAGAGTTCCTGGGAGAGTGAGCGAACGTACACTGCTGGTTCCCCCCAGGCTGGTGCTATTAGATCAGAGATGCCTGGCCACCTTTGCCTCCAGAGTGGCATCTCTCCAAACATGGCAGAATCTTTGTCACAGGAGCTACTCCAGGTCGGGAACTATGAGTATGTCCTGCTTCCGCCAGCGCTCCCAAAGAGGGCTCAGCCAGATGGCACTGCCTGCAGACTGACTGGTAGGTGGCCAGCACTGAGGGATGAGTGGATGTGGTTTCTCTCGCAGGTGCACCAGCTGTGTGTTCAGCAAGTGTTGTCTAGGAGCTAGAGGGCTGTTCTGTGGTGGCCCCAGTGTCACAGCCCCTCGTGTGTTGGAGGGCAGTGAGCGCCTCTGGAGATGGGAGTCAGGGCCAGGGATTTGGGAGGATCCTGTCATTACCCGCCAAGGACCTACCAACCTGCTGGTGCCGGTGCCGTAGCCCGGGCAGGCACCGCTGCACTCGGCAGATTCCATCTGGGTGGCGTTTCAGGAACTTGTAGGTCCAAATACATTCATCACGCAGCACAGGAGGTGAGAACTTTCTGTTTACACCTGGTGAAGCTGAAGGTGATTTTTCCCATGTCTATTTAAAGCACCTGTTGCGTGTAGTGGGCAAACCCTCACCCGGGGCCAACAGCCTTGTAAATGCACTTGGAATAGGGATGATGTGAATGCTAATCCTGTGGCTTAGCAAAATAAAGCCAGAGGGAAGTAAAACTCTGTTTCCTGGAGAAAGCTTTAGATGGGAAGAGAACTTAATATGAGGAGTCTTCAAAAAGTTCATGGAAAAACACAGCGTAGGAACAAAGCATGCATGGATTTCAAATGTTTTGCTACAAAAGCAAACTTTTCCTTTAGTTCTATTTTCCACAAGCATTTTGAAGTACCCGCATATTAAAAAAGTAACTCTGTAATATTAGCTACTGTTTCACAAGCAAAGAGCTCCACCAGCTTATAGAATTTGTTAAGCTTCCCTTCTACCCCACAGCCTCCATCCAGTTTTCCTGGGTATACTTTTCATACACAGCATTTTCAAATGAGATTTTTCTTTTTCTTATCAACAAAATTGATTTTATTTATTTGAAATTCAGAGTTACACAGAGAGAGGAGAGGCAGAGAGAGAAAGAAATCTTCCACCTGCTGGTTCCTTCCCCAGATGGCTACAACAGCCAGGGCTGGGCCAGGCTGAAGCCAGGAACCAATGAGTCTGTCTGGGTTGGATTACCATGTGGGCAGCAGGGCCTCAGGACTTAAGCCATCATTTGCTGCCTCCCCAGGGCATACATTAGCAGGAAACTGGAGCTGGCAGTGGAGCTGGGACACAAACCCAGGCACTGATGTGTGGTGTGGGTGTCCCAAGTGGCATTTCAATGGCAATGTCAAATGCCTGCCCTTAGATTCCTTCCTTTGCTATTCCCTTCAAGTAGGGTGGAAGATTGGGTCACTGAAGACAAAGATACTTGCACTTCATATGTCATCTTCAAATCAGAATCCTACCACGTAATTTGGTCTTGGTATCACTTATAGGAAGGAAAATAGGACCACTTGATGCACTGCATTTTCTCACAGCTTTATTGAGTTATGAATGACATGATAACTGCATGTCTAAAAAGATGATAATTCGGGGCTGGCATTGTGGTGAGATAGGAAAAGCTGCTGCCGCCACAGCAGCATCCTGTATGAGCTGCTCTGCTGCCAATCCAGCTCCCTGCTAAAACACATGGGAAAGCAGTGAAAATGGCCAGAGTGCTTGGGCCCCTGAACCCTTGTCTCCATGTGGGAGACCCACATGGAGTTCCAGGCTCCTGGCTTTGGCCTGGCCCAGCCCTGGCCATTGTGGCCATTTGGGATGTCTTTTTTTTTAATTAGATTGATTTGAAAGGCAAAGTTACAGAGAGAGAAAATGAGAGAGAGTGTAAGAGAGAGCTTCCATACTATAGTTTATTCCCCAAAAGACCTCAACAGCTGGAGCTGGGACAATCCGAAGCCAGGAGCCAGGAGTTTCTTCCAGGTCTCCCATGTGGGTGTAGGGGCCTAAGCACTTGAGCCATCCTCTGCTACTTCTTTCAGGCCTTTAGCAGGGAGCTGGATCAGAAGTGGAGCAGCTGAGCCTTGAACCGGCACCCATATGGGATGCCAGTGTTCAGGTCGCGGTTTTAACTGCTACACCACAGAACAGGCTCCAATAAGTCTGTTTTGAAAAGTACAATTTTATGAGTTTTGATATATGAATACACTCATTAAACCATTATCCCAATTGAAATAATGAAGCTGACTATTGACCCAGAAGTTTTATTGTTTTTGTTTTTTAAAGATCTATTTTATTTGTTTGAAAGACAGAGTTACAGAGATGGGTAGAGCTAGAGAGGCCTTTCAGCCGCTGGTTCACTCTGCAAATATCTTCAATGGCCAGAGCTGAGCGCATCTGAAGCCAGGAGCTTCATTTGTTTCTCCCAGGCGGGTACAGGGCCCCAAGGAGTTGGTCCATCTTCCACTGGTTTTCCAGGCCATAGCAGAGAGCTGGATCAGAAGTGGAGCAGCCGGGACTTGAACTGGTGCCCATGTGGGTTGCTGGTGCTACAGGCTAGGGCTGTAACCCGCTGTGCCACAGCGCTGGCCACAAACCAGAAGTTTTATTGCATGCCTTCTAAATCCATTCTTCTCCTCCTAATTCCACCTTCATCCTGTTGGAACTCAACTGGACACGAGTCTAGCCATCTTGGATGTCACCACCATCTTGCCCTCTAAGTTTCCCTGGAGGTCATTCTAATCCATATGGGGTAAAGAAAGTCATCAAGGTAAACCACTGGGCTTATCTTGCTGGCTGGACCCTGGAATGTCTCTTGTCTGATGCCTGGAATGTTAATATTTCTTGAGAAAGTCCAGATGCATTTAGGTTAGTCACCGGCCAGCTTTCTCTATCAGAGCCCTTCATCTTACAGCCACAGGAGACCACTCTTCTGTCTAAATCCCCCTAGTCCCAGTAGAATACAGCTGGTGAGATTTTGGATGTGTCCTAGGCAGCTGATTCTTGTATGCTGGGTTTTCCCAAACACAAGCCAGCACAGCCAGCTTTCTGTGCATGGATTAGCTGTCATTTCTAGTGCTGTATGTAGATGGACCCCTGCCCTGTGCACATTGTTTTATTTCTTTCACTCGTCACAGTTATTTTGACTGCTGCATATCATTGTGCAATATTTTTATTACTTTAGATTGCTTAGTAATATTTCATTATATGGAATTGCCAGAACTTTTCTTGTTACGGCCGTGCCAGCGTAAAGAATACACCAAGAGATAGTCTCTTATGCAAAACGCAAGTAGAGTATTTTATTGACCAGCATCCTGGGGTCGCAGCGTCACAAATGTGAGTGAGCGACCCTGAGTACAAATCATATCAGCTCTTCATACTTACACAAAAGTTGAAGAATTTGTAGATCATATTTCACTTGGGAACCCAGGGAACAAGGGAATCCCGTAAGCACAGGTGCAAGGTACAGATAACATAAGCTAGTAGCAAGATTTACAACAGGTAAGGGTCACTTTCACCATACATTTCCTAAGGTTAAATAAAACCCTAAGTTCATCAACTGGGTGCCTGTCAAGGTGAACATGTTTGTATAGCTTTTGGACAAGGCCACATTCTGGTGTTATCTCTTCCTGCCCCGGCATCACCATGTCTATTCAGCAAAGACAGGCCTCAACCCCTCCCCGGGTTAGGAATCCAGAAAGTAGGTCAAAAGTCAATCTGGCAAGGGTCAGAAGAGAAAGGGGGGGGGTCCTGCTTAGTTTTAATATTCTTTCATTCCCTCCTTTTTCTATTGCAAAGTCTCTAATCTTAGAGACCAGCTTTGCTGTTAGACTCTAGTACATCCGAGCTTTTTATCATTTTCAGCTGGGACCCTTTTTACTGGCACATATTGCTGCCGGATGACTATCAGTTTGACATTTTTTACCTGATTTTGAACAAATTTTACCGATTTATTTAGCACACACAGACCTATGGTGACCTTTAAGAGCAGTACTATCAGAGGACCAGTTATTGCTGACAACAGGGTAGTTAACCAAGGGGATCACATAAACCATGATTTAAACCACCCTTGGTTTTGTTTACCTAAAAGTAGAAACCACCTCCCAAGTTAGTAGCTGCGACTCATACGGATTCCCACCAGCAAGGCTACCGCTCAGGGTTAGAAAGAGAAATGCGATGGATCCGTAGCTTAAGCAGATTGTCGGTCTTTTCCAGTTGCCATTCTTCCTCTGGTGCCACTGTAGTAGGTGCCAGCTTGAGGTGGGGAGCATGTATCCAGTTGCTGATGCCATTGACCTTCACTGCCATCAGCGTTGTCAGCAAGATGATGTAAGGTCCTTTCCACTGCGGTTCCAGAGTGTCTGCTCGATGCCTCCACACGTAAACTGAAGCTCCTACTCAGGAGGAATGGGGTAAAGATTCAGTTCCCAGTTTATATAAGTCCTTTAGCTGTTCCCAAACATATTCCTGCACACTTTTCAGTGCCTGCAGCCTTGCCATCAAAGGGACTGAAGAAACCGTCCAGCTATCATTATTTTGCAACATATCATGCACAGGAGGGGGGGGGATACTGAACAGAATTTTAAATGGAGTTAACCTGAACATTACAGAAGAGGGGGTGTTGCGCGCGTGATACAGGGCATAAGGTAGGAGCATCATCCAGTCTTTTAAGGCAGTTTAAGGACAGTTTATATATTGTTTCTTTTAGAGTCTGATTTATTTTTTTTTACTTGCCCTGAGTTCTGGGGCCGGTAGGTGCAATGTAATTTCCAATTAATTTTTAAAGCTTTTGAGAGGCCTTGAGTAATCTGTGCCACAAAGGCAGGCCCACTGTCTGATCCTATAGTCTGAGGGAGGCCAAATCTCGGGAAGATTTATTTTATTATTATTATTTTGTTGACGACTACCAAAGCAGTCTTATTTTTGGTGGGGAATGCCTCTATCCATCCTGAAAAAGTATCTATGAATACTAACAAATATTTATAACCTCCTTGAGTTGGTTTCACTTCAGTGAAGTCTACTTCCCAATGTTGCCCTGGTCTTTTTCCCCTTAATCTAGTCCCTATCGGTGCTTTGGCTGGGTATGCATTTATAGCCTGACAAGCTGCACAATGGTTGACTATCTCCTCTGCTAATTGTTTGTTCTGCATTGCTGATAAGGAAAACGGCTGTTTCCTGAGAAGGTTTTGAAGCTTCTGTACCCCCAAATGAGTAAACTGATGAACCTGCTGTAAATACTTCCTTGCTAGTTCCTGCTTATCCTCTCCCCTGTCTGCCACTTGCCTGGATTCAATCTCCTTATTTACTAAAGTCTCTATTGGGCCCTCCCCCAAAGCTGCGTCCAGAGCCGCAGCATCCGCCTGTCTGTTTCCCACTGCCGAAGCTCCCATCTGGTGGCCTGGACAATGCATTATTGCCAGTTGGGCTGGCAGCATTATGGCCCCCGGATGTTACTAGTCCCCGTTGTTGATAGATGGCCCCATGAATGTGAGCAGTCACGAAAGGGTATTGACTGTCTGTAGCGCAATCAACTCAGCACGTTGTGCCGAAGTCCCATCTGGTATGTGTGCCACCCATATGACATCACCATTCATGCTTACCACCGCTGCTCTGTCGATTTCCACTCTCTTCTGCTAGCACCTCCTGACAATGGTGTAGGATGGGGCCGGTGGTTGACTCTGGTAATAGCGTTGCTGGATTCAAGGTGGTAGGAGGCCCAAAGGTGATCCGGTCCTTGTCCAACAGGATGCTCTGATAATGTGTAATTCTGGCATTTGTTAACCAACGGTCCGGAGGTTGCCGACCAATGCTCTTTAGATCGTGCGGGGGCTACGGCGGTCAGCCTCTGCCCTAAGTCAACTTATCTGTGTCCTTGACCAGCAAGGCTGCAGCTGCAATTGCCCTCAGGCACTTCGGCCATCCTCTGGCCACAGGTAGAGAGGTAGGCTACCGTCTCTTCCGTGGCTCCAGAGTCTGAGTCAATACACCTTTAGCAACCTCCCTTTCTCTTCCACACACAGGATGAAGGGTTTATCTCTATCCGAGAGGGCAAGTGCTGGGGCAGATAGCAGTGCCTTCTTTATAGAGTCAAAGGCCTGTTGTTGGTCCTTCCCCCAGGCAAACTCCTGGGAGACTTTCAGCAAGAGATATAGCGGTGCCACCATGTGGGCAAATCCCGGTATCCACAATCGGCTAAAACCAGCCATCCCCCAAAATTCTCTCAGCTGCTTATGAGTAGTTGGGGCCAGAATCTGGGCTACCACCTCCTTTCTTGCTTCAGTCAACCACCGCTTTCCATCACGGAGGACATACCCCAGAAAAGTCACTTCCCTCTGACAGACCTGAGCCTTCTTTCCTGAGTCTCGGTAACCTAGCTGCCCCAGTTCTCGCAGGAGGCAGCTTGTGCCATACTCACAATCCTTCAGGGTATGGGCTGCCAGCAACAGGTCATCTACATATTGGAGCAGAGAGACTTCAGGGTGTTCACCGCGAAAGGTCCAGTGTCCGGATGTCCTGGTGCTGTGCCTCATCAAAGATAGTGGGGGAATTCTTGAAGCCCTGAGGCAGGCGCATCCAAGTCAGCTGGCCTGAAAACCCTTCTTCCAGGTCTTGCCATTCAAAGGCAAACATTGGCTGGCTATCTGGATGGAGCTGCAAGCAAAAGAAGGCATAGTCCACGCCCTGTACTGGCTTCCATTTGCTCCCTGTACCAAAGTCCGCTTATCTGATAGAGGTCCCATAGGGACTTTTAGGACTGAATATACACCTCCCGTGTGGACTTCAAAATTGATAGGAGTTGCCTTCGGGACTCCCTGTGCCTTTCTTGGACAATCTCTAGCCCAGTGCCTCCTCTCTCTGCAGTAAGCACATTGGTCAGAGTCCAGCTGCAATCGCCTCCTCCCCCTTTGTGAGTTTATCCTCCCTTCGGATCTTCCCTATTCTGGCTTCAGGTGACAGTGGCAAGAATCTGAGCTCGTTCCTTGCTGCATTTCTTATCCCTCACCTCTTCCAGCTTTTCCCTTTCTTTTTTTTTTTTTTTCCGGACTCCCATTTTCCCCTCCCTTTTTTCCTTCTCTGCTCCCTTTCCTCTTCAGTTTCTCTCTTGTAGTATACTTTTTCTGCTTCCTTCACCAGGTCCCCTGGGACTTCTGCTGCAGTCCTTCTAAGGGCTGCAGCTTGTGTCTGATATCCGAAGCAGACTGCCCTATGAATGCCATTGCAACTGACCCTTTCTGCCCTTCAGACTCTGGATTGAATGGGTATATCTCCTGTCAGCCTCCATTAACCGTTCCAGGAACATGGAGAGTGTCTCCTCCGGTCCCTGGATAACTTCCCTTACCTTAGCCAAATTAATGGGCTTCCTGGCCACTGCTCAGATGCCCGTAACAAGAACCTGGTGATAAGTGGACAGATGCCTACCTTCCTGACTGTTAGGATCCCATTTAAGGTGCTGCAGTGGAAACACTTCATCAATTATGTTCTGTAATGGAGTTGGCCTGCCATCCTGTCTGGGCACATTTTTTCAAGCTTCAATCAGTCTCTGGTCCTGCTCCTCGATTGTAAAAAGAGTGTTTAACAACTTCTGACAATCGTCCCACATAGGTTGATGAGAAAACATTAGGGATTCTACCAAGCCCGTTAAACGCCCAGGGTCAACAGGAAAAGGAGGGTTATTATTTTTCCAATTGTATAAATCACATGATGAGAATGGCCAGTACTGTAACACCTGTATATCTCCCCCGTGCTCATCATCTATCACCCTGTCTGTGTGTCACAAGGGCAGGGCGATAGCTGTGTCAGGGGTTGGCTGCCCCTTTCTACTCTGGGTTCCCTGGGCTGGCCCTCCCACCCAGTCCATCCCCTCTTTCTCCTGCTCCAACACTAGGGGTGCTGAAGGCCAAGGTACTGCCAGGTCGAAATAGCAAGCCGCTGTCATTGATTCTCCGGTGATTGTCCCTCCTCTTTGGTCATTGAAGAGACAACCTGGGGGGAAGAAGAGGTTAGTAATGGAAAGGGGAAAAGGAAGGTGTTGGCAGTGGTTGAGGAGATGGCGCAATCAGTGACAAAGCGGGATCAGGTGGGAAAGTCTGTGGGTACGGAGGCAAGGAATCCATAGATCGGCCTGGGATTCGGGGAGCACAGGTGGCAATCTCTTTTCCTTTTCTTCACTTCTGTTGCACCTGTGGGAAACTGGAAAGACTTAACCCAGACCAGAGGATTTTCACAAAGATCTTGTCATACAAGTATGTAAGATTCTTGGTCAGGATGTCCACGTTTCCCAGGTTGAAAGACATACTCCTGAACTTGGCGCACTAAGGGAGGATAGAAAGATCCTCCCTCCAGCCAGCCTACGCCAAGCCCTGACCAGCCAGAGGAACAGTAAGTCTGCCACTTACCCTTTTCCCTAACAGAGATAAATTGTTTCCCCCAGCTCAGATCTCTGGCCAGTGTGCCAGAGTTAAGGCCAAAGGAGTTGTGGCGGTCTGTCCCATAATTTCCCTAACAATTTCCCTAGTGGCTTACAAGAAAATAAAACCAGAGGGGGTTTCGTTGAGCGTTCTCATTCCCCTGAAATTCTCGAGGTGTCCCTCGAGAAGATGCAGCGTGATCGCCTGGCACGTCTGATGATCACTACCTGCAACACGCCACTGAAAATCCCTGAGCGCACGTCCTTTTCAGTTTTGACCGGTCCTCCTTACCTATAATACTCTTCAAAGAGTTGTCCGTTGGTGCTACTCACTCCTGGATTGGCACTGAAGATCTCGCTGGGGCCTCCAAATGTTACGGCCGTGCCAGAGTAAAGAATACACCAAGAGACAGTCTCTTATGCAAAATGCAAGTAGAGTATTTCATTGACCAGCATGCTGGGGGTGCAGCATCACAAATGTGAGCGAGTGACCCTGAGTACAAATCATATCAGCTTTTCATAGTTACACAAAATCTTTGAAGAATCTGTAGAACATATTTCACTTGGGAACCCAGGGAACAGGGGAATCCTGTAAGCACAGGTGCAAGGTACAGATAATATAAGCTATTAGCAAGATTTACAACAGGTAAGGGTCACTTTCACCATACATTTCCTAAAGTTAAATAAAACCCTAAGTACATCAACTGGGTGCCTGTCGAGGTGAACAGGTTTGTATAGGTTTTGGACAAGGCCACATTCTGGTGTTATCTCTTCCTGCCCCGGCATCACCATGTCTATTCAGCAAAGACAGGCCTCAACCCCTCCCCGGGTTAGGAATCCAGAAAGTAGGTCAAAAGTCAATCTGGCAAGGGTCAGAAGAGAAAGGGGGGGTCCTGCTTAGTTTTAATATTCCTTCAGTCTGTTTCACCTTTTGTGGATATTTGGGTTGTTCCCAATTTTTGCTTATTGCACTGGCTCCAAATTATTATTTTTTTTGACAGGCAGAGTTAGTGTGAGAGAGAGAGAGACAGGGAAAGGTCTTCCTTCAGTTGGTTCACCCTCCAAATGGCCAGTACAGCTGGCGCTACACCGATCTGAAGCTTCCTCCTGGTCTCCCATTCGGGTCCAGGGCCCAAGGTGGCTCAAATTAGTTCAATATATTTTGTTTAAAAGAATGTCCTTTCTTCATTGAATTACCTTGACACCTTTCCTAGTGAATTGATCTTACATGTATGAATTTACCTCATGACTTTCTATTTTTTAAAGCGTGACAGAGAGAGGAAAGGAGACACACAGAGGGGAAGAGAGAGAGAGAGAGAGAGAGAGAGAGAGAGAGAGAGTTTTCCATTGGTTGGTTTACTCTCCACATTTCCACAATGGCCAGAGCTTCACTGATCTGAAGCCAAGAGCCAGGAGCTTCTTCTGGGTTACCCATGTGGGTGCAGGGGCCCAAGGACTTGACCATCTTCTACTGCTTTCCTAGGCCATAGCAGAGAGCTGGATCAAAAGTGGAACAGCCGGATCTCAAACCGGCGCCCGTATGGGATGCCTGTGCTGCAGGTGAGGGCTTAGCTCACTACCCCACTGCACAAGCACCCAAGTAACAACAATTAATGTGGCATCTTGGTTAATCATACAGTTTTTCTGGTTACTCTAGCTACATCCAGTTGTCTTAAGCTGATTGGGTTGAGTTTTTGTCCCTCACTTCTGAAGAGTCCAGGGTAATATTTTGCCACTGTGGGGCCAGCGCTATGGAGTAATAGGTTCAGCTTCCACCTGTGGTGCTGGCATCCCATGTACAGGCATCAGTTCGAGTCCTGGCTGCTCTACTTCGATCTGGCTTCCTGCTAATGTGCCTGGGTAGAGCAATGGACCTTGCACCCAAGTGAGAGACCCAGAAGAAGCTCCAGGCTTCAGATTGGCCCATCTTTGTCTGTTTTTTCCACTTGGGGAGTGAAGCAGCAGATGGAAGCTCTCTCTCTCTCTCTCTCTAACTCTGCCTCTCAAATATATGAATAAAATCTTAAATATATATCTGTCACTGTGTTGTCCTCCTCTATCCCTGTCCATGGACACGCCCTCCTCCTCATCTGCAGATAGCCCCGCCCCTGCCCCACCGTCTGGGTGTGACCTCACAGACCTCTGGGTTCTACTGTATCCTGGAGCCAAGGCTATTGAGTGGGCGGGCTCTTCAGCAGTTCATTTTCTCCTGGATAGTGGACAGAAATCAGCGAAGATGAGCAGAGCTCTGATCCTCTGTGTTTTCATCTTTGTTTTCTGGTGTGATACCAAGCCTCACCCTATCAACCTGATCGAAGGTACTGTCCCAGTGCGTCTGTGTGACAGTGAGCAATTCTGGGAGCCTACATGGGGGGCTGGTGTTGTGGCCCAGGCGTTCTCCCTGCCTGCCACCTTACCTACCTACACTTGCCATTAGGGATTTAGTGCTTGCAAGAGGGTAGTAACCTCAAAAGTTTTCCAAATTTTGAAGCTTACTTAAACTTCAGAGCTCCATGGGGTCGTAGCATATGTGTGCATTTTTACTTTTGATTATAGAAGTTGTCTAAATCTTTTTGTTTATTTATTTGGAAGGTAGAGTGATGGGGTGTGGGTGGGGAGAGACAGAGTGTTAGAAAAAGGCGAAGAACAAAGAGGAGACAGAATACAAACTTGCAGATAGACCAAATTTACTCAAAGAAAATACACTCGCAGAGGTCAACCAACTGCCATTGAGTACACAGACCCAACACGTAGCAAAGTCCCAGACCCCAGCAGGCCTGGCCATTTTGTATCTTAGGTGGGCTAGGCGTGGGGATGGGGGGCAGTAGGCAGAGATGAGCTTCTCCATACTGATTGTCCAAGTTTGGCCCACTGGCCTTCAAATCTGTGGGAGAAAGCAGGGGGTGAGACTGAACTGGTCTCTTGAAAGAAGGCAGGGGTAACAAGAACCTAGAGTGGCTGAGAGGTATATGTCCTTGTTTCATCACATGGAGAGAAAGATCTTTCAAGTGGTGGTTCACTCCCAAAGGCTTCAATAGCCAGGGCTGGGCCAAGCCAAAGTCAGCTGCCTGGACTCCCATCTGGATTTCCTACATGGGTGCAGGGACCCAAGCACTTGGGCCATCTTTTGCTGCTTTCCTAGGCACATCTCACATCATTTTAAATTTTCTTTAACAATGATATTCTTATTTGAAAGGCAAGGATATAGAGAGAGAGACAGGGAGAGACACAGAGAGATCTTATTATCTGCTGTTTCCCTTCGCAGCTGGCAGAAATGACCAGGGCTGGGTCAAATGGAAACAAGGAGCGAGGAGCTTCTTCCAGGTCTTCCTGTTGGATGCAGGGCCCAAATCTTGGCCATTAGTATGGAGCTGGCTTTATTCGCTACTCCATGACGCCAGTCCTACACATCCCTTTACAAACAGCAGCTTTATGGAGATAAAAATCACATACTATAAAATTTACCCTTTTGAAAGTATGTAATTCAGGGATTTCTAGCATACTCACTAAGTTGTGAATCATCATTATCTAGGTATTTCATTTTAAAGGTTATTTATTTGCAAATCAGTTACAGAGAGAGAGATCTTCCATTTGCTGGTGCATTCCCCAGATGGCTGCAATGGTGAGAGTTGGGCCAGGATGAACCCACAGATTCTTCCAGGTCTCCCACATGGGTGCAGGGACCCAAGCCCTTGGGCCATCCTCCATTGCTTTCTCAAGCCGTTAACAGGGAGCTGGATTGGAAGTCGAGCAGCTGGGACTTAAGTAAGCAGTCATATGGGATGCTGGTGGTGCAGGCAGTGACTTTATCTGCTACACCACAATGCCGGTCCCTTTATTTTATTTTTAAAAAAATATTTATGTATCTGAAAGTCAGAGTTACAGAGGAAAAAGAGAGACAGACAGATAGAGCAATCTTTCATTGATTGGTTCATGCCCCAGTTGGCTGCAACAGCCAGGGCTGGGCCAGGCTGAAGCCAGGGACCTGAAACTCCACTTGGGTCTCCCACATGGGTACAGGGGCCCAAGTACTTTGACCATATTCCACTGCTTTCCCAGGCACATTAGCTGGGAACTGGATTGGAATTGGAGCAGCTGGGACTTGAACAGGCACTCATATGGGATGCTATTGGTGCACCACAGCTTGGCTTCCTAATTTTCATTTTTTTCATATTTATTTTTTATTTGAAAGGCAGAGCTAGGGAGAGATAGAGAGAGAGGGACTGAGGAAGAGACAGATAGAGAAAAAGATCTTCCATCTGCTGGTTTATTCCCCAAATCGCCACAATGGTGTGGTCTGGGTCTCCTACATGGGCAGCAGGGCCATCTTCTGCTGCTTTCCCAGGTGCATCAGCAGGAAGCTGGATTGGAAGTGGAGCAGCTGAGACTCTAACCAGCACCCATATGGGATGCCAGTGTTACAGGCAGGGATTTAACCCACTGTGCCACAGAGCTGGCCACCATTATCTAGCTCTAAAACTCTTTCATCACCCCAGAAAGTAGCCATGTGCCTGCAGTAGTTGCTCCCCATTCAGCTTTCCCCTGGCTTCTTTGGCTTGCTGTGTTTCCAGGACTCATCTATGTGGTAGCCTGTGTGAGAACTTCATGCCCTGTAAGGCTAAGTACTGTCCCATTGAGAGGACAGACTACATTCTTTCTCTCTCTCTCCCTCTCTGTCTCTGTCTCTCTCTCTTTTGAGAGGCAGAGTTAGACAGTGAGAGAGAGAGAGAGACAGGGAGAAAGGCTTTCCTTCCATTGGTTCACCCCCCAAATGGCCGCTATGGCCGGCGCTGCGCTGATCCAAAGCCAGGAGCCAGGTTCTTCCTCCTGGTCTCGCATGCAGGTGTAGGGCCCAAGAACTTGGGCCATCCTCCACTGCCCTCCCAGGCCGTAGCAGAGAACTGGACTAGAAGAGGAGCAACCGGGACTAGAACCCAGAATACCGGCTCCACAGGCAGAGGATTAGCCTAGTGAGCCACGGTACTGTCCCTTTTTGTTTCTTACACTTGCATGGGCATTTGGGTTGTTTTCACCTTTGGATATTATGAAAACTCCTGTTCTTAAAAGTGACCTGGATCTCCTTCCTCGATGTTTAGTCACCTCCTGCTTTTAGAACCACTTTTGCTATTTTACTAAACCTAACTGGCTGACCACATCCCTTGCAGTTCTCTGTGTTAAGTCACTGGGTATGTAAAAGCTGAAGCAGCAAACACAGCCCTCGTGCTGGAGGAACCTGCAGGGCTGTTCTCCCAGCATTAAGTGCGCCAACATCATCAAGGGAATCAGAGGCACCTGCGTGGAATTGCCTATTTCCTTTTTTTATTTAGAACATTGATTGAACTCTTTAATTAACATACAATTATTCTCAGGTTTTTAAATTCAACTGAAAATTGATCCTTGTCAAAAATAATAGTGGGAATAAGTGAGGGAGGAGAGGTGCAATTTGGCACATGCTCCCTCAGACTTACCCCTAATGGTAGAGCTAGAAACATGACATGGGGCTCCAAATCCCATTAAGTTGGTAGGTACCAATGCCATCTTACTAGTCAAAATGATCAGTTTAAGTTCATAATTGTTCATAAAGATAGGATGAATTGTCAAAGGGATCACATAAATAAAATCAGTGCCTGCTAATAATAATTAAAAAAATCTAAACAGAGAGGATGATCCAACATGGGAAGCAGGATACACAGCAGACTCATTGAATCACAAATGCCCTAAACAGCACTTGGCCTAAGTATCAGCCCTTAAGGCATTCAGATCTGGCTAAGAAGCCCATGAGAGTTTCTCAGGTATGGAAAGCCAAGACATTGTAGCAAAAAATGACCTAAATGAACCTCTCTGTGAGTGAGATTTCTGTGGAAAGAAGGGACCATCCAAAAAGTAGGTACCTTTATTTGAAGGGAGGAGGAAACTTCAGGTTTGATTATGGCCTTGTCTAAATAAGATCAGAATTTGTGAACTCAAGAGATTTCCATAGCCATGGCAGCTCATGACAAGAGCCTCCAGTGATAACTGACATCATAAGTAAGAGTGCCAATTGTTAATTCAACAACAGGAGTCACCCTGCACTTATTTCCCATGTAAGATCTGTGTTCTTAATGTTTTGTACTATGTGAATTAATGGTAAAACTAGTATTCAAACAATACTTTACACTTTGTGTGTCTGTGCAGGTACAATCTTTGAAATCTTGCCTTAGTATATACTAAGTTGACCTTCTGTATATAAATAGAATTAAAATGGATCTTTTTTTAAAGCTTTTATTTAACGAAAATAAATTTCCAAAATACAGCTTATGGATTACAATGGCTCCCCCCTCCATAACTTCCCTCCAACCCACAACAAACCCTACCCTTTCCCACTCCCTCTCCCCTTCCATTCACATCAAGATTTATTTTCAATTCTCTTTATATACAAAAGTTCAGTTTAGTATATAGTAACTAAAGATTTCAACAGTTTGCCCTCACATTGCAACACAAAGTGATAAATACTGTTGGAGTACTAGTTATAGTATTAATTCACAATGTACAACACATTATGAACAGAGATCATACATGATGTTTTTTTTAAAAATTGATTAATTTTCTATGCAATTTCCAATTTAACACCAAGTTTTTATTTTCATTTTCAATTATCTTTATAAACAGATTGATTCGGTATAAACTAAGTAAAGATTTCATCAGTTTGCACCCACACAGAAACACAAAGTGTAAAATACTGTTTCAGTGCTAGTTATAGCATTACTTCACATTGGACAACACATTAAGGAAAGATACCACATGAGACGCAAGTACACAGTGACTCCTGTTGTTTATTTAACAATTTGACACTCTTGTTTATGGTGTCAGTAATCTCCCTAGGCTCTAGTCATGAATTGCCAAGGCTATGGAAGCCTTTTGAGTTCACTGACTTGGATCTTATTCTGACAGGATCATAGTCAAAGTGGAAGTTCTCTCCTCCCTTCAGAGAAAGGTACCTCCTTCTTTGATGGCCCCATTCTTTCCACTGGGATCTCAATCACAGAGATCTTTCATTTAGGTCTTCTTTTTTTTTTTTCCAGAGTGTCTTGGCTTTCCATGCCTAAAATACTCTCATGGGCTCTTGAGCCAGATCTGAATGCCTTAAGGGCTGATTCTGAGGCCAGAGTGCTATTTAGGACATCTGCCATTCTATGAGTCTGCTGTGTATCCTGCTTCCTATGTTGGATCATTCTCTCCCTTTTTGATTCTATCAGTTAGTATTAGCAGACACTAATCTTGTTTGTGTGATCCCTTTGACTCTTAGCCCTTTCAGTGTGATCAACTGTGAACTGAAATTGATCACTTGGACTAGTGTGATGGCATTGGTACATGCCACCTTGATGGGCTTGTATTGGAATCTCGGGAATGATTTTAACTCCATCATTTGGGGCAGGTCTGATTGAGCATGTCCCAAATTGTACATCTCCTCCCTCTCTTATTCCCACTCTTATATTTAACAAGGATCACTTTTCAGTTAAGATTTAAACACCTAAGAATAATTGTGTGTTAATTACAGAGTTCAAACTATAGTACTAGAATATAAACAAATACTAAATGGATAAAGTATTACATTGTACTACAACAGTCAGCAGAAGAGCTGATCAAGTCACTGATTCTCATAGTTTCCATTTCACTTCAACAGGCTTCCCATTTGGTGCTCAGTTAGTTGTTGCCGATCAGGGAAAACAAATGAAATTTGTCTCTTTGGGACTGGCTTAATTCACTCAGCATGATGTTTTCTAGATTTCTCCATTTTGTTGCAAAGGACCGAATTTCATTGTTTTTGAATGCTATATAATATTCTATAGAGTACATATCCCATAATTTCTTTATCCAGTCTACTCTTGGTGGGCATTTGGGTTGGTTCCAGGTCTTAGCTATTGTGAACTGAGTTGCAATAAACATTAATGTGCAGACTGCTTTTTTGTTTGCCAAATTAATTTCCTTTGGGTAAATTCCAAGGAGTGGGATGGCTGGGTTGAATGGCAGGGTTATATCCAGGTTTCTGAGGAATCTCCAGACTGATTTCCGTAGTGGCTTAACCAGTTTTCATTCCAACCAACAGTGGGTTAGTGTCCCTTTTTCTTCACATCCTCTCCAGCATCTATTGTTGGTAGATTTCTGCATGTGAGCCATTCTAATTGTGGTGAGGTGAAACCTCATTGTGGTTTTGATTTGCATTTCCCTGATTGCCAGTGATCTTGACCATTTTTTCATGTGTCTGTTGGCTACTTGGATTTCCTCTTTGGAAAAATGTCTATTGAGGTCCTTGGCCGATCTCTTGAGTGGGTTGTTTGTTTTGATGTTGTGGAGTTTCTTGATCTCTTTGTAGAATCTGGTTATCAACCCTTTATCTGTTGCATAGTTTGTAAATGTTTTTTCCCATTCTGTCAGTTTCCTATTCACTTTCCTGACTGTTTCTTTTGCAGTACAGACACTTCTCAATTTGATACAATCCCATTAGTTAATTTTGGCTTTGACTGCCTGTGCTTCCAGGGTATTTTTCAAGAAGTCTTTGCCAGTACCTATATCTTGCAGGGTTTCACCATTGTTCTCTCTCTCTCTCTCTTTTTTTTTTTGACAGGCAGAGTGGACAGTGAGAGAGAGAGAGACAGAGAGAAAGGTCTTCCTTTGGGTTGCTTCACCCTCTAATGGTCGCTGTAGCCGGCGCACTGCAGATGACGCACCACGCTGATCCGATGGCAGGAGCCAGGTGCTTCTCCTGGTCTCCCATGGGGTGCAGGGCCCAAGCACTTGGGCCATCCTGCACTGCACTCCCAGGCCACAACAGAGATTTGGCCTGGTAGAGGGGCAACTGGGACAGAATCAGTGCTCCGACCGGGCCTAGAACCCGGTATGCTGGTGCCACAAGGTGGAGGATTAGACTATTGAGCCATGGTGCCAACAACCATTGCTCTCTAATAATTTGATGGTGTCATGTCTTAGATTTAAGTCTTAAATCCATGTTGAGTGAATTTTTGTGTAAGGTGAAAGGTAGGGATCTTACTTCATGATTCTGCACGTGGAAATCCAGTTTTCCCAGTACCTTTTATTGAATAGACTGTCCTTACTCCAGGGATTGGTTTTGGATCCTTGATCAAATATAAGTTGACTATAGATGTTTGGATTGATTTCTGGTGTTTCTATTCTGTTCCATTGGTCCGTCCATCTGTTTCTGTACCAGTACCATGCTGTTTTGATAACTACTGCAATGTAGTGTGTCCTGAAATCTGGCATTGTGATGCCTCCGGCTCTGTTTTTGTTGTACAAGATTGCTTTAGCTATTCCAGATCTCCTGTGTCTTCATATGAATTTCAGCATCATTTTTTCCAGATCTGAGAAGAATGCCTTTGGTATTTTGATTGGTATTTTATTGAATCTATAAATTTCTTTTGGGAGAATGGACATTTTGATGATGCTGATTCTTCCAATCCATGAGCATGGATGATTTTTTTCATTTTTTGGTATCCTCTTCTATTTCTTTCTTTAAGGTTTTGTCATTTTCATCGTAGAGATCTTTACTGTCCTTGGTTAAGTTTATTCCTAGGTATTTGTTTTTGTAGCTATTGTGAATGGGATTGATCTTAGAAGTTCTTCCTCAGCCATGGCATTGCCTGTGTATACAAAGGCTGTTGGTTTTTGTGCATTGATTTTATATCCTACTACTTTGCAAAACTCTTCTATGAGTTCCAATAGTCTCTTAGTAGAGTTCTTTGGGTCCCCTAAATAAAGAATCATATCATCTGCTAAAAGGGATAGTTTGAGGTCTTCCTTCCCAATTTGTATCCCTTTAATTTCTTTTTCTTGCCTAATAGCTCTGGCTAAGGCTTCCAGAACTATATTGAGTAGCAGTGGTGAGAGTGGGCATCCCTGTCTAGTACCAGATCTCAATGGAAATGCTTCCAACTTTTCCCCATTCATAGTATACTGGCCGTGGGTTTTTCATAAATTGCTTTGATTGTGTTGAAGAATGTTCCTTCTATACCCAGTGTGCTTAGGGTTTTCATCATGAAAGGGTGTTGTATTTTATCAAATGCTTTCTCTGCGTCTACTGAGATAATCACATGATTTTTCTTCTGCAGTCTGTTAATGTGGTGTATTACATTGATTGTTTTGCAAACATTGAACCAATCCCACTTAGTCTGGGTAGATGATCTTTCTGATGTGTTGTTGCATTCTATTGGCCTGAATTTTATTGAGGATTTTTGCATCTATGTTCATCAGGGATATTGGTCTGTAATTCTCTTTGGATGCTGCATCTTTTTCCAGCTTAGGAATTAAGGTGATGCTGTCTTCATAGAAAGAATTTGGGAGGATTCCCTCTTTTTCGATTGTTCTGAATAGTTTGAGAAGAATTGGAGTTAGTTCTTCTTCTTTAAATGTCTGGTGGAATTCAGCATTGAATCCATCTGGTCCTGGGGTTTGCTTTGTTTTGAGGGCCTTTATTACTGCTTCAATTTCTGTCTCAGTTATGGGTCTGTCTAGGTTTTCTGTGTCTTCCTGGTTCAATTTAGGTGGGTTTCATGTGTCCAGGAATCTATCCATTTCTGAGAGGTTTCCCTGTTTGCTGGCATACAAGCCCTTGTAGTAATTTCTGATGATTCTTCTTATTTCTGTGGTGTCTGTTGTTATGTTTCCTTTTTAACCTCTGATATTATTGATTTGGGTCTTTTCTCTTCTTTTTTTAGTTAGTTGGGCCAATGGAGTGTCAATTTTTTTTTATTTTTTTCAAAAAACCACCTCCGCTTTTGACTGATTTTTTGTGATTTTTTTTTTTTTGGATTCAATCCTGTTGATTTCTTCTCTGATTTTAATTATTTTTCTTCTCCTACTAGCTTTGGGTCTGGTTTGCTGCAGATTTTCTAGATCCTTGTGATTTATTGAAAGCTCATCAATTGTGCCTTTCCAATTACTTGATGTAGGGACCTATTGATATAAACTTTCCTCTTAACACTGATTTTGCTGTATCCCGTAAGTTTTGGTATGTTGTGCTATTATCCTCATTTACTTCCAGAAAATTTTTTATTTCTCTTTTAATTTCTTCTACGACCCATTGTTCATTCAGGAGCATGTTGTTCAGTGTCCAACTGTTTGCATATGCTTAGGGATTCCTGAGTTGCTAATTTCCAACTTCATTCCTTTATGGTCTGAGAAGCTGTATGATATGATTCTAATTCTTTTGAATTTGCTGAGACTTACTTTATGGTCTAGTATGTGGTCAGTCCTAGAGAAGGTTCCATAGACTGCTGAGAAGAATGTAAACGCTTTATGTGTAGGATGAAAAGTTCTGTAGATATCTGTTATATCCATTTGGGCTGTAGTGTCATTTAAATCTATTGTCTCCTTGTTGATCTTCTGTCCTGGCGATCTGTCTATTTCTGTGTGTGGAGTATTGAAGTCCCACAGTACTAATGTATTGGGTTCTAAGTCTGCCTTTAAGTCCCTTAACAAATCTTTTAAATAAACCGTTGCCCTGTAATTAGGTGCATGTACATTGATAATCGTTATATCTTCCTGCTGAATTGATCCCTTAATCATTATATAGTGTCCCTCTTTGTCTCTCTTAACAGTTTTTGTGTTAAAATTTATTTTGCCCAATATTAAGATGGCTACCCCCGCTCTTTTTTAATTTCTGTTGACAGTGTATATCTTTTTCCAGCCTTTTACTTTCAGTCTATATGGATCTTTGTTGGAAAGATGTGTTTCTTTTCAGCAGTAAATAGTTGGGTTTTGTTCCTTAACTGAATCAGCCAATCTGTGTCTTTTAACTGGACAGTTCAGACAATTAACTTTCAATGTGACTATTGATAAGTGGTAACTTTGCCCTGCCATTTGCCAAAGATATTTTCTAATATATGCTTTGAAATTCCTGTGATCTTTTGCTGTGAGGTTCCCTTCATTTACCTTCTTTCTTATTGATGGCCATGTTTTTGTGTTTCTGTGTGTAACACATCTTTAAGCATCTTTTGCAGGGCTGGATGAGTGGTGAAAATTCTTTCAATTTCTGTTTGCTATGAAAGGTCTTTATTTCACCTTCATTCACAAATGAGAGCTTTGCAGGATATAACATTCTGAGCTGGCAGTTTTTCTCTCTTAGTAACCTGGCTATGCCTTGCCATTCCCTTCTAGCTTGTAGGGTTTCTGATAAGAAGTCTGCTGTGAGTCTAATTGGAGATCCTCTGAGAGTAATCTGACCTTTCTCTCTTGCACATTTTAGAATCTTTTCTTTATGTTTCACTGTGGTGAGTTTGATTACAATGTGTCCTGATGAGGAACTCTTTTGGTCATGTTTATTAGTGGTTCTATGTGCCTCCTGCACTAGGGTGTCTCTGTCCTTCTCTAAACCCAGGATGTTTTCTGCTAGTGTCTCACTAAAAAGGCCTTCTAATCCTTTGTCTCTCTCCATGCCTTCAGGAACTCCTAGAACCCGAATGTTGGGTTGTTTAATAGTATCCTGTAGATTCCCAACGATATTTTTTAGATTTCCAATTTCCTCTTCTTTTCTTTGGTTTGACTGTATACTTCCCTGTGCTCTGTCTTCTAAGTCCGATATTCTCTCTTCTGCTTCACCCATTCTGTTTTTAAGGCTCTCTAATGTGTTTGTTATTTGATCTATTGAATTCTTCATTTCATTATGATTTCTCATCACTATCACAGTTCTTGTTCTACTAGTTCTTTCATTTGATTTTGATTCCTCCTTAATATTTAATTTTCATGAGTGAGATTTTCTATCTTGCCCATTAAGTATTTCTGTAATTTAAGAATTTGTTTTTGGGAGCATCTTAGTGTTCTTATCAATTTTTTGAGATCCACTTCTTGCAGTTCTTCTATGTCATCCTCCTTATAATCTTGAATTGAGGTGTCTTTTTCATTTGGGGGTGTCATAGTGTCTCCCTTGTTCTTATTACCTTGGTTTTCGCTTTTGTTGTTTGGCACATTGGAGATATTCTTTGGTTTCCTCACTGTGGTGTTTTTTCTTGTTATACTATGACTCTAGATTAAGTGGACTGTCTGCTTTCAATGGAGCCTTAGAGGCTTGAGATGGGTGTGGCCTGAAAGTTTTGGTTCCTTAGAGTTGAGGGTGTGCCAAAGGTGACACTCCCAGGTTAGGCATGGTAAAACACTCTCTCTTTCTTTTTTTTATTCAAAAGAGAAGTAATGCCACACAACTGAATGGAATTGGGGGTGGTTAGCAGACAAATGATATACCCACAGGAACCAGAGATCAGAAGCTCTTTCCAAGGACCACAGAGGGAACCTCTGTGGCCCTCAGTGTGGGCTCAAATTCTCCTGAAGTCTCCACTGGGTTGTCAATGTTACCAAATTGTAGCATCTCTGAAGAGTACTCACCTGAATTCATGAATTCCATGAGTTCTCTCTCCCACTGTCTCTTTTTTCACAGTCTCAGTTCATTAGCACCACACATTCATTAGGTTCTAATCTCCTGTTATCCCCCCCCCCAAAGTCAGGTTTTTCTGCTAGGCTCAAGGCCAGTGCAGACCTGAGGTTGCCCTGCTTATGACATATGTCCAAAATGGTGCCTGCTCTTTTTCTTGCTCACATTTGAGAGAGAGAAACTCGTGTCTGTATCGGTCACATTTTCTCTCTCTCTCTCTCTCTCTCTCTCTCTCTCTTCTAGTTAGCCTGGTGAACTTTTCCCCTCAGGGTTTCAAGCCTTGTTCACTCTAGTCTCCTCTTTCCACTTCCCTTCCAGTGTCTCGAGCTATTGAGGTTCGGCTCACCTCGCGTTCCAGTGCTGGTGTGTTGAGTCTGCTGCTGGTGTCCCGAACTGTGGGTTCCCACACTCTCCATGCAGCTCCACTCTGTATCACTTGTTCCAGAAGAATTTCCTCTGCTGTTTCTTCCCCTACTCTTCCTTGAACCTGCAGTATCTCCACTTTTATTAAACTGTCTCTCCCCAGACTATCAGTGTGCTCCCTTCCTATTCTGCTATCTTGCTGCTCTCCCTAAAATGAATCTTAATGAAGAATGGGATGGGAGAAGGAGTAGGTGATGGGATGTTTTGCAGGTGGGAGGGTGGTTATGGCGAGAAAAACTTCTATAATCCAAAAGTTGTATTTTCAAAATTTGTATTTATTAAATAAAAGTTTTGTGAAATCAAAATAAAATTTTGTTGTTTAAAATTTGACCCATTTATCTAATTCTTCCATTTTGTTTCCTTTTCCTGACTACACTTCTAGTACAATGTTGCAGAAATAGAATGGTAGGAGGTAGCTTTGTCAGGGTAAACTCCCAGGAAAAGAGCTTTCATGGTCTTATCTTAATTATACTGGTTGTTATAGGCTCCTCAGAGACAATTTTAATTATAATAAATAAAATTCTGAGATTTTACTTCTCTGCCAACAGTTTCTTTAAACATTAGATGCTGAATTTAATCAAATGCTTTCTAGCAGTAAGCTTAAATATTTATGCATTTTATTCTTTTATTTTTAATGATTTATTTGAAAGGCATACTGATAGAGAACTTCCATCCATTGGTTCACATCTCATATGATGACAACAACCAAGCTGGACTTAGCTGAAGCCATCAGACAGGAATACTAACTGGATCTCACACATGAGTGTCAGAGACTCGAGTATTTGGGCCATTTTCTGCTGCTTTCCCAGGTGGGAAAGCATGGAACTGGACAAAATGGAAATCATTCAGAATTTAATCTAGCACTCTGATATGGGACTCCAGCAACACAGCTGGTGGGTTAACCCACTGTGCCACAAGGGTAGCCATTGAATTTGAGTGTTTTTCTTTTTTTTAGGCAGTAGCTTGATGTACTCTCTCTCTCTCTCTCTCTCTCTCTATATATATATATATATACACATACATACACATATATATATATATATTTGAAAGCAGAGTTACAAACTTACACACACACACACACACACACACACACAGAGAGAGAGAGAATCTATCAGTGATGGCTAGGTCTGGGACAGATTGAAGCAGGAGGCTTGAACTCCATCTGGATTTTCCACAAGGGTGCAGAGGCCCAAAGCCTTGGGTCATTTTTCACTGCATTCTTAGGCCTATTAGCAGGAAACTAGATCAGAAGTGCAGAAGGGGGTGGCGCTGTGGTGTAGCAGATAAAGCCATCACCTACAGTGCCAGCATCCCTTATGGATGCCAGTTTGAGTCCTGGCTGCTCCACTTTTGATCCTGCTCTCTGACCGGGAAAGCAGTAGAAGATGGCCAAAGTCATCAGGCAGCTACCCTTGAGTGGGAGATCCAGAGAAAGTTCCTAGCTCCTGGCTTCGGATCAGCTCAGCTCCATCCATTACAGCCATCTGGAGAGTGAATCAATGGATGGAAGGCCTCTTTTTCTCTCTGCTTCTGCCTTTCTGTATCTCTGCCTTTCAAATATATAAATGAATCTTTAAAAAAAGAAAGAAGTGTAGCAGTTAGTACATGAAGCAGTGCCTATATAGGGTGTCATCATTTCAGACCATGGACCCAAGATATATTTTTAATAACTGTAATGCTTGATATTTTGGGGATATTTGAATAGGTAAACACACACATAAATGGCATACATCCCAGGGCTCATCCTCACATTTTGGGTAGGGCTAAACATCAATGGCTCCTCAGCACTCCAACTCAAAACCACTCTCAGAGGGCTTATACACTGCACTGATGAGTAAACTTGCTTCAAGTGTTCCACAAAGAGAAATTACTGAAATGTGTCAACTGGACTCTCAAGGGAGCAATAGTGACATGCAGTAAAACTCCAAATCCAGTGAATTGTTGGCACCTGTCTGTTGGCTCTTGTGGGTTAAGGGAGCACAGGAAGGCTGAGGAGACTGCAGCTGACAAACCTGTCATTTGGAGGTTCAGAAAAGGGAGAAGCAGCATCTTTCTGTAACTTGGGGTTCCAGAGGGAAATCTTGTGATGTTTCCTCCAAGTAGCATAGAGGCTGCTTCTCTCCTCCAGAGTCAGGCCCCAGATTTCAGGTCTCCACAAAATTTAAATGTTCTTTTGCATCCCCAGCCAGTGCTGAAGTCTTCTATAACCCCTTGCTAGCTGACAGCTGCTGTCATCTCAGCATCCATTGTGACCTGGAGGATGGATGGGCTCTTGTGGCAATGGTGACCTGTTCAGAAACTGAATCTCAGAGGAAACAGGTTTGGAGGAGTGGTAACTTGGTTTCAGAATATGAGGGACACTCATAACATGTTGAGGTACTGTAGTGTCTGACACTTACAAACTCCTTGAAAAATTCTTGCCATCCCAGGAGAACTCTCAAAACATTGGGAGCGGGACACTGTTGTGCCATAGTGGCTTAAGCCACTTCCAGTGATTCTAGCATCCCATGTGGGTGCCAATTTGAGACTTGGCTGCTCCATTTCTGATCCAGTTCAATACTAGTGTGCCTTGGAAAGCATCAGAAGATGGCCCAGGGGCCAGTGCTGTGGCATAGCAGGTCAAGCCACAGCCTGCCATGCTGGCATCCCATATAGGAACCTGTTAGAGTCCTAGAAGCTCCACTTCTGATCCAGCTCTTTGCTATGGCCCAGAAAAGCAGTGGAAAGTGGCCTAAGTCCTTGGTCTCTTGCACCCACATGAGAAGATCTGCAGGAAGCTCCTGGCTCCTGGCTTCAGATGGGTGCAGCTCCGACCATTGTGGCCAACTGGGGAGTGAACCAGTGGATGGAAGGCCTTTCTCTCTCTCTCTCTCTCTCTCTCTCTCCCTGCCTCTCCTTTTCTCTCTGTGTAACCCTGACTTCCAAATAAAATAAATATTAAGAAAAGAAGGTGGCAAAAGGACTTGGGCCCATGCCTGCCATGTGGGAGACCTGGATGAAGCTCCTGGCTTCTGGCTTCAGCTTGGCCCATCCCTGGATATTGCAGGCATTTGTGGAGTGAACCAGTGGAAGGAAGGTCTCTCTCTCTCTCTCTCTCTCTCTCTCTCTCTCTCTCTCTGTAGCTCTATTTCAAATAAATAAATTTTTAAAAAGAACTTAGAAAAAAAACCTACCAAACATTCTACATGCTGGGCACCGGATCAGTTACTAGTATCTGGGTCCCTGTTCATTGTAGTGTTCATATCACACAATTGAATTCATTGCCTAGATGATTTCAGACGCAATCAGGAAGATACTCAGAGATTTATTCTTTATAAATAGATTTATTTATATATTTGAAAGGCAGAAGGGCTGGCTTTGAGGGGTAATGGGTAAAGTTACCACCTGTGATGCAGACATCCTATATGTTTATGTTCTGGCTGCTCCATTTGCAGTCCAGCTCCCTGCTAATGGCCTGGGAAACAGAGAAACATAGGATGGCAAAATTGTTTGAGCCACTCGCATGGAGACTGGAAGAATCTCCTGACTCATGGCTTTAGCCTGAACCAGCGCCAGCCATTGTAGCCATCTGGAGGGAGTGAACAAGCAGATGGAAGATTTCTCCCTCTGTCTCTGTCTCTTCCTCTCTCTGTGTAACTCTGACTTTCAAAAGAAACAAATCTTTAAAATATAGAAGGCTGAGTGACAGAGAAGGAGAAAGATAGATAGTTGAAGGAGAGAGAGAGATCTTCCATCTATTAGTCTACCCTCCAAATGACCACAGTATCCGAGGCTGAGCCAGAACAAATACAGGAGCCTGGAACTCCATTCAGGTCTCCCATGTGCGTGTTGGGGCCCAAGTACTTGAGTGATGACTCCACTGCTTTCCAACATGTATTTATATAGTGCTGGATTGAAAGAGGAGCAGTAAGGGCTCAAATGAATGCTCATACAAGATGCTGGCATTGCAGGTTGAGGCCTAATGTTTGCACCATAGTGCTGGCCCTGACTTTCACAGATTTCTATTCATCACTATGGATGTCACGTAGAATGCTTGTTTTCTTGGAAATAAGCAGTTAGACAGTCACTCCAAAGACACCATGCTAATCTATCATACAGATCTAGATGTACTAGAAATCTCACATCAAGTATGCCCACTGTCTTTCAGGCAATAGTAACATTTACTCACATAACTGAGCATTTAGAGGAAACCATGTTGGAACTCAGTTCTGTCTCTGCAAAGCTGGGTCCTGATTGTACCCAGCACTCCGTGGGTTTTTGGATTCAGCTATGTGATTATGGACATGGCATGAGGCAGAAGGAGGATGAGACTTTGGAGATGTCTTTTCTGCTGAGGAGTCCTATGAAAGTGGATCCCCAGAACTAAAATCAATTTCTTAATGAAAGTCAACAATAGAACCTGGAACTCATTGTGTCAAGCTTTCTTTGCTGAAGACCCACTGGAGAAAGCCATCTGTTCTGCTGCTCTGTCTGGACTTTACAGGTGCCCAGACTCAAGAGATCCTGCAGATCTTGGCTCAGCTCTCACTATTGATACCTTGGACATTTGGGCAGGAAGGACCCCATGGTGACAGGAGTTGTCCCTAAGAAGGAGACTCTAGGCAAGGTCACCACTCTAATCCCACTTGGGCATTGCAACACTACTTCCCCTTTTGTGGGTATTTTTTGGGATCCTCATTCAGGCTGTCATGTCCCATATAGGAACAATTTATTGGAAGAGTTAAAATATGGGTCAGCCTGTTAGGTCTATACTCTAGGTCATGACAGACAGAATGGGAAGAATGATGTGATGGTGCTCATCTTTTATGTGAATCGTAAGCTAGAGAAAAGTTCAGATAGAAATATGTGCTTGACCTTGCTAACAGAAAATTACATGGAACAGAAGCAGGATCGATAGCCAGAAAGGGTTATGATACCACCAGACCTACCTTTAGGACCATTGCACAGGGGCCGGCACTGTGGCACAGTGGGTTAATGCCCTGGCCTGAAGTGCTGGCATCCCACATGGATGCCGATTTGAATCTTGGCTGCTCAGTTTCTCATCCAGCTCTCTGCTATGGCCTGGGAAAGCACCAGAATATGTCCAAAGTCCTTAGGCCCCTGAACCATGCGGGAGACCTGGTGGAAGCTCCTGGCTCATGGCTTTGGATCGGTGTAGCTCCAGCCATTGGGGCCAATTGGGGAGTGAACAATCAGATGGAAGACCTCTCTCTCCCTCTCTGCTTCTCCTTTCTCTGTGTAACTCTGACTTTCAAATCAATAAATCTTTTTTTTTTTTAAAAAAAGAACCATTGCACGAAGTTGAAAATGTACTTAACAGGGTCGAATACCTCTCCCTGAGTGAAGAGCAATTGCACCACACTGACCATGAAGCCCAATGCTGAATCACTTTGAGTGCAGATGCAAAGAGATCTTCATAACCATGGCCTGGAAATTGCCAAAAGGCCTCCTGCTCCTGTTCTTTAAAACAAATGGAATGCCCAATTTTGTTGATGAAGATACAAAGATTTTCAGCCACATGTGCATTGTTTGTGGTAATGTAAAATGGCACAACCACCACAGAAAACAGTGTCTCTAAGTTAAAATAGAATATTTAGATGATCTGATACTCTTGGTAGCTTTGGGATCCACAAGGAGGGAAGGTCTATACTTCTGGGAATGGAAAGTCCTTGTCAAGGTACCTGTGGGTGCCAAAAGGTCAACCAATGAGGATCAGACCTGCCTCAACCTTTAACCCCCATGCCCTGAATCTATAAAAGGAGCTCTCACAATCTCTGATGCATGATTTCCCTGGCCCCTGCTCTGTTGCTCTGTTGGGACTGGAGAACCTCGCCCAGGAGTGGAACCCCAATAAAAGCCTGTGAATTAATTGATTTGTCTGCCTGGGAAGATTTGTTATGTGCCAGACACCTTGCAGATGGCACTGAAACCCAGGAGCTGAGTTTGGCACCTCCCCTTTCTGGGTTTGAGGCCCCCTCACTCCTTGAACGTGTCTGGTGCCCCAGGCTGACTAGGGACCAAGCCTGACCAACTGTAAGTAACTCCTCCCTTGCTCTTCCTCCCTCCTCTGGGTTGGCTCAGTCTCTGTGATCTCCGGCTACCACTCCGTCCTGACAGAGACCTCCAAATTGTATGCACGTGGGCTCTGTTCTCTGCTGTTTAGCCTCCCAGTTGCTGTGGAGATGTCCTGCCACTGGCTTGGCCCCATAGAGGACTTACCCCTAATATGTCTGCTGAAGTCTGGGACAGGGGATGCCTTGACCAAATTTCAGTAGATCTGGGCTGTGGGGGAGACCATGGGATCTGGCCAATCCCAAGGGTGGGACTCAAAATGCCCCCTGGCTTGTCTCCTAAAGAAGTTGAAGAAACTGGGACTGGCCCAAGACCTATGGCGTAAACGCCTAATCTTCTACTCCACCCAGGCATGGCCTAATTATCTTGAGAATTTCTGCCACAGGGAGAGAAAATGGTCAGAGGTCCCATATATCCAGCCTTTCTGTGACCTCTGCTCCTGTCCTACCCCCTTTTCCTCTACTTTCCCCTGCCTGCTCCACAGCCCAGGTCTTGCTGGCCAAGATCAGGCCCCCACCTCTTAAGGATGCCTCTTCTGTGTTACTGCAAAACTCTCCACCTTCCGCCTTTTTGGACCCTCCTGAGTTCCTGGGTACCTCACAGCTAGCCAGGAACCTCTCACCCCCATATGCGCATTCTTCCGCCCTGCCCCACCCCATGTCCTGCCTCTAGCCCCCACCACCATTGCTGGAAGCCAGGTAGCCTTGTGGCCCAACCACCAGTGTCAAGCTCCCTAACACCATCCTAATAGGATTCGCTGCTCCTGCTTCCCTGCCCACCCTCCAGCAGTTTTAAAAGGACCTGTTCCTGAACACGTGGCTCTCTAGCCCCCTCCTCTGGTTTCCTTTCTTTGAATCTAAGAAGATCACTACCTTTGAAAATATTGCTTTGTAACTTGCTGAGCTTATTTTTGCAATTTATTTTAACAAGTTTCCAGGTAATCAGTACTCAATGAAACAGCAATGGGTAATTAGCACTTGTTTTAGATGAATGCAATTTTAATTTTAATTGAATTCAAGTAGAGATATATCATATCAGCATCTTAATTCATTTAGGTATAACTGCTAATTTATTGTAAATGCTTGTATACTCAGCATGTTAAATTTGTGTTAAAATGTTATAGAAATGTGCATTTGGTAAGGAAGGTTAAAAGGAAAGAGTTATTTTGAATAAAGAAAGGACAAAGTTTGTAAGATTGACTAGTTTACTGTAGACTGGAATGGAAATGATGGAATGTTTCAAGTAAGTTGAAGAGGGTGTGTGGAAGTCACAGAAGGTTACAAAAGAAATCTTAGATCTTAATGAGGAAGCCACAGAGGCCTAAAGTGTTAAATGGTCTGTAAAATCCTACAGATGCTTTCAAAAATGCTGTGTGAAGTAAAAAGCTGCTTCTTGTTGAGTTTATAGTAAGTTTATAATTTTAAACTTGGCAACTTAAAGTCTTTTGTCATCCACAGTTTTATATATCAGATTTGCTGCTCGTAAAACTAAAGTGTTGTTGGTTCTGTGCTTAGCTGTCCTCCTATAGGTTCTGATGGACTTTTTCCAGCCATATCTACTTTATTCAGTACTTTGGGATGGTGCTGTAAACAGATAAAGCCAATAATGTATTATAGGTACCAACTGAGAGAAAGTATGGTTAGCTGAGGTTAGTAAGAGCAGGAAGTAATTCAAATCAATTGGTAAATTAAAGAACAGTTAAAGAGTTTAACAAGCTGGTATTGACACTGCTATATTTGTTATCTAATGATTGAAACTGCTTTCTAAATTTTCATTTGATATTGCTATTGTCAGTAAGTGATCTGGGACTTGAGCACCCTCTTGACTTGCATCCTCTGGTCCGCTTTAACAAAAATCAGGAGGAAAAGAAAGCTGGGCATCAGAAATGAAAATATAGGTGGCAGCCTATTAATGGCTGTTTTGTACAGTGATCTGCCCTCAAGGAGACCCAACAGGCCAGTCCACTACAGTGGCTTTCAGTGTGGTAATCCTGGGCTTCAGCAGGAATCAGCTTGTGAAGAGCCCTGGCATCACTGGATCATTGGATCACTGGAAATGGACCTGCCCTGGAGTTGAAGGATGCCCAGGTCAGAGCCACAGATCTTATTGGCTCTAAGCTGAAAAGCCCTTCACTTAGCCCAGCTTCCAAAGTAACCACCGCAGCTGAGGAAATGGTCAAGTAGGGTGAGTAACATTTCAGGCAGAACTGTAAATTTCCTGTTAGAGATGCCACCTGCCTTTACCTAGCCAGCTCTCCTCCCAGGCCAGGTAGGTAATGGAAGTCAAGAGGGTGCCTTCCCCAAGGAGGTTCACACCTCTGTTAGGATGTACCCTATGTGAAGAGATAGGTCTGGGCCTCTTAACTTACAAGGCCTAAAGCCCACAAGATTATTATCAAGCCCCTTCTGTCAGTTTCTATTTGCCTCTCAATCAGAAACCTTAGTTGACTCTACTCCCAACCTGTGTGTATTGGTGGTCCTCTCCTCCACTTAATTTGTATGATTATTCAGAATTTCTCTGCAGACAAACCCCTCTACCTACAAAATTTGGGTGGCCTTTCATTACCTGGTTAATGACACTCTTAGGATTATTAGTTGCTATTCTCACCCTGATTTGTATATGGCAGTGTCTGTTTAAGTGTTTACAGCAGGTGATAATGGAATGAAACAAGGCCTGCAGCAACCAGGCAGTCAACCAGAGGCTTTTCCATCCATACATGCCTGTCCCTGCAGAGCCCCAAGATACCCCCAGCGGGCCCCTGTAGACAAGGTCCCCAGTAAGCAGGAAGTAGCCAGAGAGACTCATTGCCTCCCCCTTTTCTTCATCAAAAGGCCAGGATGGTAGCTTTGGGAGCCACAAGGAGGGAAGGCCTATACTTCCAGGAATGGAAAGTCCTTGTCAAGGTCCCTGCAGGTGCCTAAAGGTCAACCAATGAGGATCAGACCTGCCTCAACCTTTAACCCCCATGCCCTGAATCTATAAAAAGAGCCCTCCCAATCTCTGATGCTTGACTTCCCTGGCCCCTGCTCTGTTGCTCTGTTGGGACTGGGGAACCTCACCAGGGAGCGGATTCCCAATAAAATCTTGTGAATTAATTGATTTGTCTGCCTGGGAAGATTTGTTATATGCCAGACACCTTGCAACTCTCACTTCTGAGTATACATCTAAAAGTATTGAAAGTTCGATATAAGCAAAGTATAAATATTATTCACCACAGCATAATTCACTGTAGCCAAGATTTCTAGTGTGGTCTGTACTCAGTGAAAAGTTATGCAGGCACAGAAGAAAAGGAAATCCTGTGACATGGATGAACCTTGAATATATTTTACTAAATGAAATTAGCCACAAATATCATCCCCAAAGGAAAAATACTGTAAGATTCCAGTCATATGAAATAAATAAAGTATTCCAAGGGACTGGCACTGTGGGGCAGTGGATTTAAACTCCTGCCTGCAGGGCCAGCATCCCATATGGGTGCTGGTTCTAGTCTTGGCTGCTCCACTTCTGATTCAGATCTCTGCTATGGCCTAGTAAAGCAGGAGAAGATGCTCTAAGCCCTTGGGCCCCTGCAACTGAGTGGGAAGCCTGGAAGAAACTCCTTCCTCCTGGCTTCAGGTTGGCTCAGCTCTGGTTTTCTCAGTGTTTTGGGGAGTGAACCAGTGGATGAAAGACCTCTCTCTCTGGCTCTACCACTCTCTGTAACTCTGTCTTTCAAATAAATAAAATTAATCTTTAAAATAAATAAAATAGTCAGAATACTAGAAACAGAAAGTAGAAGAGTGGTTATGGATGATAGGAAGGGTATGCAACTCAGTAGAAATGGAATTTTTAAATGAAAATTTTCTAGAGATCTGGTGTGTGTGTGCAGACACATGTGTATGTCACTTACCTTAGAATGACACCTGCCCTTTTGAGATACGGTATTCAAGCCCTCTTCTACCTGACCCTGGATAAGAAAAGGGCTCCCTCTGTTGGTCTTTGGTCACTCTTCAGGTGCTTGAGGTAGGGCTGGTGGCACGCTATTCCCAAGTCATGACTGGTGCTATCTAGGAATGTTGGAAAGGCTGCAATGATGTCTCTTTTCTCTCTCCAGTTTGGTCTCTTTAGTTATCACACTCTCTTTGGGTGAGAATACAGGAAGATACACCAGTCTCTGCTGAGTTTCTGATGGTGCAACTGCAGTTGGGGCCTATAAATTCATTCTCCTTTGTAAGAAAATGGGCAGCCTCTCATCTTGGCCTGAGACTTTGAAATGCATCCAATAAATATATTTCTAAATGAGGTTTCACCTCACTCTGGTTAGATTGGCTTACATACAGAAATCAACCAACAACAGATGCTGGCGAGGATGTGGGGAAAAAGGGACACTAATCCACTGTTGGTGGGAATGCAAACTGATAAAGCCACTATGGAAGACAGTTTGGAGAGTCCTCAGAAACCTGAATGTAGCACTACCACAGGACCCAGCCATCCCACTCCTTGGAATTTACCCAAATGGAATTAAAGGGGAGAAAAAAAGAGCCATTTGCACCTCAATATTTGTTGCAGCTCAATTCACAATAGCTAAGACATGAAATCAACCTAAATGTCCATCAATGGATGACTGGATAAAGAAACTATGGGATATGTACTCTATGGAACACTATACAGCAGTAAAAAACAATGAAATCCAGGCATTTACAACACAATGGAGGAATCTGGAAAACATCATGCTGAGTGAAATAAGCCAGTCCAAAAGGGACAAATATCATATGTTCTCCCCGATCGATGGCAACTAAATGAGCATCTAAAATGATACCCATTGAAGTGAAATGGACAATATGAGAGACAATGACATGATCAGCTCTTGTCTAGACTGTTGAGGAACAACTTACTATTTTATTCCTTTTAGTATTTTTGTTGTTGTTATTGTTGCTCTGTTTGTTCTACATAAGACCACTGGTTGAACTCTTTAATCAATGCACAATCATTCTTAAGCATTTAAAATGAACAGAAAAGTGATCTCTGTTAAACATAGGAGTGGGAATAAGAGAGGGAGGAGATACATAGATTGGCACGTGCTCACTCAGACTTACCTCCAATGGTGGAACTAGAAATTTGTCAGGGGATTTCAACTCAATCTTATCAAGGAGGCATGTCCAATGCCAGCTCACTTGGTAAAGTGATAAGTATAAATACACAACTGATCAAAAAGATAGGGTATGTATTGAAAAGATTTCACAAATAAGACCAGTGTAAGCAAATATTGAAGGATAGAATTAAAAAGGAGAGAATGATCCTGTTGGGGAAGCAGGACACACAGCAGACTCATAGAATGGCAAAGGCCCAAAACAGCACTTCTGCCTCAGAATCAACCTTTGGGACATTCGGATCTGGCTAAAAGGTCCATGAGAATCTCACAGGCATGGAAAGCCATGACACGGTGGCAAAAAACAATCCAAATGAAAGATCCTGGTGAACAAGACCCCAGCAGAAGAAACAGGCCATCAATGAGAGAGGAGCCTTTCTCTGAAGGGAGGAAGGAACCTCCACTATGATAGAGCCTTGACTAAACAAGCTCAGAGTTGGTGAACTCAAGGGGCTTCCATAGCTTAGACGGCTCATAGCAAGAGTCTTGAGTGATTGCTGATGTCATAAATAAGAGTGCCAATTGTTAAATCAACAACAGGAGTCACTGGGTACATGTTCCCCATGTAGGATTTCTGTCCTTAATGTGTTTTACTATGAAACTTAAAAACAACACTACTAGTAGAACAATACCCTATACCTTGTGTGGTTGTGTGAGTGCAGCCTGTTGAAATCCTTGCTTAGTATATATTAAGTTGATTTTCAGTATATGAAGGTAATTGAAAATGAAACTCAAGGAAGGGCGGGAAGAGAGAGGGAGTGGGAGAGGGTAGGGCTGTGGGGGGGAGGGAGGTTGGGGGGGGAAGCCACAACAATACAAAAGATGCACTTTGTAAATTCACATTTATTAAATAAAATAAAAAAATAACTATATAACGAACAAACAAAAAAAAAGAACTTAATACTTTACCCTTTTAGTATTTTTTATGTTCTTCTTAAAACTATTGGTTGAACTCTGTAATTAATACACAATTATTCTTAGGTGTTTAATTAATGCTATAACTAGTACTCAAATAGTATTTTACACTTTGTGTTTCTGTGTGGGTGCAAACTGTTGAAATCTTTACTCAATATATGCTAAATTGATCTTCTGTATATAAAGATAATTGAAAATGCATGTTGATGTGAGTGGAAGGGGAGAGGGAGTGGGAGAGGGGTTTGTTGTGGATGGGAGGGAAGTTATGGGGTGGGGGAAGCTATTGTAATCCATAAGCTCTACTTTGGAAATTTATGTTCATTAAATACAATTTAAAAAAAGATATAGTTCTAGCTTTATTTTTGTAGGACCCTGGTTCAAGTTATAGCAGACCAGAAGATGATCTATCTTACATCACAGATGGATAGTGATCAGTATGCTCTAATTACAATAGTAGCTAACTCAATACTAGTGTGGATTTGATTGTTGGAGTGCTAAGATCCTTACCTTTAGTCCAGGTGGATGAGAAGGGAGAAAAAGTGAGGCCAAATCAAAATCATTGCATAGTAATATTGTGAGAAATATCTGATTCTACCCCTGTGGAAGAAATAGAAGCACTATTCAAAGGAAATAACTTACTGAAATTTATAAACTGTGAATTTGCCCATAATGATAATTGATTTATTACATTTGAAGCAAAAGCTGATGCACAACAGGCTTACAAATCCCTGCAAAAAGTCAAAACTTTTCAAGAAAAACCAATTAAAGTGCAGCTAAAAGCAAAGGCAATAGCTATAATCACATTTTTGCCAAAGAATGGGTTTAGGTCTCTCTACAGGAACCTTTATGCACAGCAGTGTTACACATCATTTATTTACCTCCAGTATACAGTCCCCAACAACAGTTTCCTCTGTACAGCCTGACTGCCCCCAGACATTGTCAACAATGTGTAGCTATTTCGATCCATCCTTGGTAACTCTATTTCCAAATACTGGATTTATACATGAGTTTACATCTCCAACCTTCAAGCCTGCAGCCTCTCCTCTGACTTCACTCAGACAGTATCCTCCCAGAAGCAGGAAAAATTCCTTTGGCTATAGAAAGAAAAGGCAGGAGAAGTTTACAAGCAGCCAAACTCAGTCTCCAACACGACGAAATCCTCCATCACAAACGTTTAACTGGGGTTGTCCAACTTCCCCTCATTGCCTGGATCAGCAGGCAATTTGATGACAGGACTTGTTTGAAAACAGGCCATCTAGCTCGGTAATAGGATTATCAAATGAAAGGAGCCTCCATGCAGATGCAAGTAGGAATGCTATTCCTGTAGTGGTCCCCAGAGAGCCCTCACTGCTGACTTCTTGTGCTGTATCAGAGATGTATGAATGATCCCCCCCAAGCCCATTTACCTGAGGATCCCAAGGTGGAAGAAAAGCAGAGGGAAACCCACAGTGTGGACAGACTCTCCCTGTCCTTACTACAACTGGATGTAAATTGGTGCAGGTGCGTGGAGCTGACACTGAACTGTGAAAGCCCAGTTACGTGGAGATTTGTCAGAGAATGAGTAAAGAGCCACCTTCTTCCCCACTGCAACCCCCAAAAGAGCAAAAGTCAAACCCCTGCAGTTGTAGGAAGGAGGAGAAGAAGCTCACTGCACCCATGGAGAAATAAAGGGAGCCCCTGCCCTCAAGTCCACTCCTGAAGTCCCCAAAGACCAGGGGAAGCAGCCTGGGCACCAGCTCTCACCCCCAGCTGTTGGAAAGTGTCTTCACAGAAGACAGAACACTCCTCTGAAGTCTCCTCAGTGAAAATCCTATGTGTGGGAGCAGTTGCAAAGAGCTGTATTAGCCACAAGTGAAACACTCTTCCCACTCAGTATGAGAATGAGTCGCTGGTTAGGCACTTGCAGTGTCTGTGAACCCCATGGAATGCCTGCAAGTTATTTTTTCTTCTGTGAGTCAGATTCTCCCTCTCTTGGAAAAAATATGGTTTTCAGGATTTAATTAACCCTATTTTTGGTTGGTGCTTAACTGGAGGTGATGCATAAGTCTGATTTTTTTTTCAGGATAGAAAATGCGTTTATCCCAACAGACTGGTGTTTTCTATTAAGCCTCTGTGTGGTTCTGAATGCAAGCTATATATAGTGACTTTTTCTAAATTAAGGGAACTATGCTACTTTTTTTTTAATACTATTGATCTACAAGTGCCTATATCAGATGCCCCAGCAGATGGTGGCCTTGGCCTTGAGGTAGAAAGGGGTTGGCAGTGTCAGGTTGCTGACACATTGGCATGGGAGCTGTACTTTCATCTAAACTGTTAACAAGTGAGTCTAGCATTTAAAAATACATATAAATGTACATATAGGCCTTTGTGGATCCAGTGGGCAGAAAGAACCTGCAGAGCGCACCCTAGAGAAACCTGAAAGCTTTGAGTTTTGACATCCTACAAGCAAGTACCCAGCTTCTCCCCTCAATTGCAAGTGGCTATTAACTAAAATCAATTCAAAACATGTGAATAGAACCTAAATGAAAATATACTTTATTTGCCACTGGCACGTTGCCAGGATGTTGTAACATGAAGTGGTTTTGATCCCTGTGAGCTGGCTGCTCTGGCTCTTGGCCTAGTGCACCTGCTCTATGCACATTTCTGTCCATGTTCTGCCACCCCCAGGCAGTCTTTCAGAAGAGTCCTCATTTAGGCATGGAAAGCTAAGACACTCTGGAAAAAACAGAAGACCTAAATGAAAGATCTCTGCGAGTGAGATCCCAGTGGAAAGAACGGGGCCATCAAAGAAGGAGGTACCTTTCTCTGAAGGGAGGAGAGAACTCCCACTTTGACTATGGCCCTGTGGGAATAAGATCGAAGTCGGCTAACCCTAAAGGCTTCCATAGCCTCGGCAACTCATGACCAGAGCCTAGGGAGATTACTGACGCCATAAACAAGAGTGTCAAATTGTTAAATCAACATCAGGAGTCACTGTGTACTTACGTCTCATGTGGGATCTGTCCTTAATGTGTTATCCAATGTGAAGTGATGCTATTACTAGTACTGAAACAGTATTTTTACACTTTGTGTTTCTGAGTGGGTGCAAACTGATGAAATCCTTACATAGTATATTTTGAATCGATCTTCTTTATATAAAGATAATTGCAAATGATTAAAAAATCTTGGTGTTAAACTGGAAATTGCATAGACAATTAATCAATTTTTTTTAAAAAAAATCATGTAGGATCTCTGTCCTTAATGTGCTGTACATTGTGAATTAATACTATAACTAGTACTCCAACAGTATTATCATTTTGTGTCTCTATGCGAGGGCAAACCGTTGAAATCTTTACGTAATATGTACTAAATTGATCTTCTGTGTATAAAGAGAATTGAAAATGAATCTTGATGTGAACAGAAGGGGAGAGGGAGCGGGAAAGGGGAGGGTGGGGGGAGGGAGGGAAGTTGTGGGGGGGGAGCCATTGTGAAAAAAAAAATAAAAAATAAAAAAAAGAAAAAAAAAAAAAAGAGGAGTCCTCATCTTAACTCCATGAGGATGTCTTCCTGAACCTCTGCATCAGCACATGGATTTAAAGTATGTAATGGTGAGAGAATGCTGTTTGTGGTTTTATTCCCCTCTTTGGCTGCTGGAGAATAAAAATTGTTGCTCTTTTTACCTCCAAGATGAGGGTCTCATTGATTCACTTCTAGAAGTGTTGTACTTCTGAAGAATAAGGATGCACTAAAGTTATCAAGTTTATAATACATTTAAATATAAATTATTTTTTTTAAAATGCCTAACATTATTCTCTTTTATTTATTTGACAGATAGAGTTATACAGTGAGAAAGAGAGAGAGAGAGAGAGAGAGAGAGAGAGAGAGAAATATCTTCTTTCCATTGGTTCACCCCCCAAATGGCCACCACAGCCAGAGCTATGCCGATCTGAAGCCAGGAGCCAGGTGCTTTCTCCTGGTCTTCCCTGTGGGTGCAGGGGCCCAAGCACCTGGGCCATACTCCACTGCCTTCCTGGGCCATAGCAGAGAGCTGGACTGGAATAGGAGCAACTGGGACTAGAACCTGGTGCTCATATGGGGTGCCAGTGCTGCAGGTGGAGGATTAACCAAGTGAGCCACAGTACTGGCCCCCAGCATTTTTATTTAATTATTCTAAGCAACAGACATTAAAATAGTTTCTGCTACATGTCACCATACAGTTTATTCCATGAAATGTTATTTAAAAACCTGAGGTTTTTTTTAAAAAATATTTTCATCCAATATTTAAAGGCTTGAATTGCATTTAAACTTGAAAATGACTTTGGCTTAATTTTGGTATAAGGTAGCTTAGAGTTCATGGAGACATGCCGGGTTGGCATGAGTGGATCAGAATTACTCAGTTACTGTGTGTGTATTTTGTTGCTAGTTATACTGAGTAAGCATACCATAGTACAAGAACTAGCAGTAGTTTTTGTAATATACCTTAAGGATCTTAAACAGGTGTTCTTTTTTCTGATTGTTTAAAAATCCTGTAAATCCAAATAGTTGATACTGTATTAAATATGTGCACTTCGGGAGTGTGCGTTGCTTGTGCAGTTGTAAATAATCAGAACATATTAATAAAGGTTCCCTATAGAGAAAATCTGATAAAATACTGATATATTATAAATGTTGATGTTGAGCTGGATGTAGATATGCTTAATGCTGTGGTTTGAATATGATTTTAATTTGTTGAGTTTTTTTTCCCCCTCTCATACTGGTGTGTTGAACTGATTTTGTCTCTTTGCTGCAAAAGGGAAATGGAAAGTTTTATTAAAAGCTGTGAGATGTTTTTATACTCTCTTTCAAAATATGGAAATGCATATTAGTCATATTTAATATGAAAGAGTTCTGAATTACAATGTAGTAGGCAGAAACTTGTAGGATCTTTTAGTCAAAATGGAAAATGATCTACTAATTTGAATCATATATTACTAAGTGTGATTTACCCTACCAGAGAAAACCTGCCTGGTGCCTCTCACTGTTTCCTTCAGAGAAGTAGTCATTATTCAAAGATGAAGAAATACACATATTTCTAATAAGTTTCAAAAGCCTGATTAAGGAATGGGAGAATTAATTTCTTGGTAGCTGTCAGATTGCTGGACTGAAAACTCGGAAATAATTGACCTCTTCAAACCAAACCAAGAGATGCTGTAAACACTCAAAGGGCAAGCTCTGAGATCTGGGGCCCTCTGTGTCACTTCTTAGGAGCAGGTGCCAGGGTGTGCTCAGCCATCCCCATCCCCATACACCAGTGGGTGTGTAACAGTAAGTCCTTTCTCAAACGTGTGATATTTGCAGCATGATGTGTGTGATTAGAGCCAACTGTGGTTGGTTGGTTGCAAACTAAAAGGCTAGAGCTCAAGAGCAGCATGCAGGAGAGCAGTGGGCATGTGCAGCGGTGTCATCACAGAGAAGGATCTGTGCTGGTGGGTTCTGCTGCCATCTGGACGAGGTCAGTACACTGTAATTACCGCTGAGCCAGTGACTGTTGCATCCAGAGTCGAAACCTTGCTCAGATGTGATTTTTATAGTAAAGGTTATATGCCAACTAACTTTTTAAAAAAATAGTTATTTATTCAAAAGTCAAAGAAACACATAGAGAGGAGAGGCAGAGAGAGAGGTCTTCCATCTGATGGTTCACACCCCAACTGGCTGTAACGCCAGAGCTGTGCCAATCGGAAGCCAAGAGCCAGGAGCTTCTTCTGTGTCTGACTTGTGAGTGCAGGGGCCCAAGAATTTGGGCCATCTTCTACTGCTTTCCCAAGCCATAGGAGAGAGCTGAATCAAAAATGGAGCAGCTGGGTCTTGAAGCGGTGCACATAAGTGATGCTGGCACTTCAGGCCAGGGCGTTAACCCATTGCCTGATATTAAAATAGTGCACTCAGAATTTCATAATGACAGCCTCCATTTTGGACTACCCCTTCAGCACTGTAAGTTTCCACAGCACCAGCAGCAGTGTGGGCCATTAAGGATTCTTGCTGGGAGAGATAAGAGGAAACTTTCAGCATCAGTGATTCATGCATTAGCAAGAAAGAATTTCTGCAAATAATTTAAATCCATAACCATCAGCTTTGTTCAAAACTTTGTTTTCCATAAATATGAAAGTGAAATTAAGGGAGAGATTTGAGACAGAATTCTTAAAGATACATGAAAGAAGGTTACTGAATGGTACATAAAAATAGGCAAACCCACAGCAGCAGGTTCTATATAAGGAAGACATCACCCATAAACAGCTCACTCACACCATCAGAGTGCCCATTCTTGGCTTCCTTCTCATCAGCTTCACCTCCACTATGAGCAATTTTATTCCTGTTTTAGATTTTTGGCTATCTTTAGTTCAATTTGAAGGTATAATCAGAGGATATCACTACTCCCAATCTAGGTAATACTAGCAAGCAAAAACACAGTGTCTTCAGTGTCAAACACCTTTCAGTATTATGCCAAGCTCATTAAAGAACATGATACAGGAATTTTTACAATGATGAAATAATAAAAATCATTAGGGCAATTTATCAGGTTTATAGTGCACACAAAAGAAAGTGCTGTCAGTGTGTCAAATGTAGAGTACAGTGTGCAAATTGTTGAATATTGTCAGGGAGAAGTGAAAAAATTAAGACAAATCATGCTGGGTAAAAGTATATGGGAACAAGATTTCGGCAGGCAATGTTAAGCAGAGAAGCACCACATGGAAGTATGGAATCATTGTTTATTCAATGGAGGCCCTATTCTGTGTTCACAGCTGGGAGGTAGAAATACACTTGGAGATGCAGAGGTGTCTGATCCTCTTCATGATGAGTTTTACCCCATCAAGACAGTATTCTCAGTCATTCTCACATGGAATCAAGTGTCTTTATACCATGATCTCAGCTGTGGGCTCTTTCAATTATGCTTCCTTCCAGTGCTGGACTTAAGTATCCTGCAAGTGAAGCAGATTTTCTTTCCCAGAAGAGCAACTGGAGACAAAAGTGGGGAATCAGATGTCAATGATTATGAAAATGTATTTGACACTACAGAGACCTCTAAGTGTTGAATAGCCACATTCAACTGATTCATGACCCAGTATTATAGCCTAATGAGGACCCAAGCAACACTCAGGCTTCCCAGAGTTAATTAAACCAAAGATGCTCTCCAGTTAGCACACCTTCTCTCGCTTGTTATTGAGAGAGGTGCTTGAGGACTTAATCTAGGAGAGCTTCCTTGTCAAATGCTTTGACCCTCAAGAGGAGAGTTCTTGCACACAGTAATCATAAGCATCTCTCCCTGGTCCATGTCCTTAGATGCAATGTGCAAGCTTCAAGACAGAGAAAAATTAACAATAAGAAAGAAATAAAAAGAAAGAGGAAAAAAAAGAAATAAAGAGAAAGAATAAAAAAGAAAGAACAAAAAGAGAGAAAAAGAGAAAGGAAGAAAGAAAAAGAGAGTGAGAAAAAGAAAGAAAAAGGAAGGAAGGAAGGAAGGAAGGAGGGAGGGAGGGAAAGGAAGAAAAATTGTGTTGTGGTGCAACTCATGGGTTTACTGTAAATTTAGATGAAGTGGGGGCCGGTGTGTGCCATAGTCATTAAGCCTCTGCCTGTGGCACTGGTATCCCATACAATTGCCAATTCATATCTCAGCTGCTCCGTTTCCAATCCAGCTCTGTGATAATGACCTGGGAAAGCAATGGATGGTGGCCCAAGTGAGTGCTCGGACCCCTGCACCCATGTGAGAGACCCAGAAAAATCTCCTGGCTCCTGGCTTTAGATTGGCCCAGCTCTGACCATTGTGGCCATTGGGGAGTGAACCAGCAAAGGGAAGACCTCTCTGTCTCTCTCCTGTCAAATAAGTAAGTAAAAATTTTAAAAATATAGATAAAGTGAAATTTATCTATGTAATTTCTGTTCTATAATGTAAATCAGAAATTAGAGAATAGGCATATTGGTTTTCCAATGTTCTATAAATCAAAAATTTACCACTTGTAGATTCATGCAGTAAAATATGCTTTTTCAAAGAGGAACACCTTTTTGTTGTTGTTGTTGTTTTTGTTTTTTTTTACAGGCAGAGTGGACAGTGAGATAGAGAGACAGAGAGAAAGGTCTTCCTTTGGGTTACTTCACCCTCCAATGGCCGCCGTGGCTGGCATGCTGTGGCCGGCGCATCATGCTGATCCAAAGCCAGGAGCCAGGTGCCTCTCCTTGTCTCCCATGGGGTGAAGAGCCCTCCACTGCACTCCCTGGCCACAGCAGAGAGCTGGCCTGGAAGAGGGGCAACAGGGACAGAATCCAGTGCCCTGACTGGGCTATAACCCGGTGTGCTGGTGCCACAAGGTGGAGGATTAGCCTACTGAGCTGTGGCGCCAGTCTAAGAGGAACAAGTTTAACAAGAGTCTTCAAAGAATTTTCTTTGATGAGCCAAATTCACTGTTGTCAGAAAAAAATTTGTAAATTTTAGGAAGACCTATTATAATAAACCAGATATGCCTTCTATTCACATGACTTTGTGAGATTAAGAGAGAGGGCTTTGTTTCAACCTTTTTTTTTTTGATAGGCAGAGTTAGAGAGACACAGAGAGAAAGGTCTTCCTTCTGTTGGTTTGCCCCCCAAATGGCCGCTATGGCCAGCATTACACCGATCCAAAGCCAGGAGCCAGGTGCTTCCTCATGGTCTCCCATGCAGATGCAGGGCCCAAGCACTTGGGCCATACTCCACTGCCTTCCTGGGCCACAGCAGAAAGCTGGACCAGATGAGGAGCAACCAGGACAGAACCAGTGCCCCAACCAGGCTAGAACCCAGAATGCCAGCACCACAGGTGGAGGATTAGCCTAGTGAGCTGTGGTGCCAGCATGTTTCAACCTTTTTCTACTACAATGATGAATATTGTCACATGAAAGGTTTTCATTTAAAATTAAATTCTAATTACCAATAATCAATCATTCAAATTAGTACATGATAATATACATTGGTTGGTGCTGCAGCTCAATAGGCTAATCTTCTGCCTGCGGCGCCAGCACACTGGGTTCTAGTCGCAGTTGGGGTGCCGGATTCTGTCCCGGTCTCTCCTCTTCCTGTCCAACTCTCTGCTGTGGCCAGGAAGTGCAGTGGAAGATGGCCCAAGTCCTTGGGCCCTGTACCCACATGGGAGACCAGGAGAGGCACCTGGCTCCTGGCTTTGGATCAGCGAGGTGTGCCGGCTGCAGTGAGCCAGCTGCAGCGGCCACTGGGGCGTGAACCAATGGAGAAGGAAGACCTTTCTCTCTGTCTCTCTCTCCCACTGTCCACTCTACCTGACAAAAAATATATATACATTAATTATTTTTCTTTTAGTATATCATAGTGACAAAAGTGCAGTAGTAGCACATTTATAGTCTATTCTGGAGTCCTTATAAATTTTTTTTTTCTTGACTCTGTTCTGCTTTCTTAGTTTCTTTTTTAAACAATTATTGATTTACTTATCTGAAAGTCAGACTTTTCAGAAGAGAGAGAGGGAGAAGAAGAGAGAAGGAGACAGGAGAGTATAAAGTACTGTTTGAAGATTACTTTTACAGTTAATTCTCATAGTACAACACATTAAGGACAGAGGTCCTACATTGGGAGCAAGTGCACAGTGACTCCTGTTGTTGATTGAACAATTGACACTCTCATTTATGATGTCAGTGATCATGCGAGGCTCTTGTCATAAGCTGCCAAGGCTATGGAAATCTCTTGAGTTCACAAACTCTGAACTTATTTAGACAGGGCCATAATCAAACTGGAAGTTTTCTCCTCCCTTCAGAGAAAGGTACTCCCTTATTTGATGGTCCCTTCTTTACACCAGGATCTCACTCACAGAGATCTTTCATTTAGGTCATTTTTTGACACTGTCTTTGCTTTCCATGCCTAAGAAACTCTCATGGACTTTTTAGTCAGATCTGAATGCCTTAAGGGCTGATTTTGAGGCCAAGTGTTGTTTAGGGCATTTGTAATTCTATGAGTCTGCTGTGTATCCTACTTCCCATGGTGGATAGTTTTCTGCTTTTTAATTCTATCAATTATTACTAGCAGGCACTGATCTTATCTATGTAATCTCTTTGACACTTAATCTTATCTTTATGATCAATTATGAACTTAAACTTATCACTTTGACTAGTAAGATGGCATTGGTACCTGCCAACTTAATGGGATTTGGAGTCCCATGAACCATGGCAAGAGAACAAGTTTTTCAAATGCTGTTTAATTAAAAGCATATCCATGGGGTTTTGTATATTTTTTCTTATTTAATCTGTGAAGTACACCTCTACTTATGGATTGAATTTTTAATTCCCTGTGAGGAGAAATGTAGGTCAAAGTTTTAGTAATATAACCAAAATTCCTTGCAAAATATAACATGACAAGAATTTGCATTCATGTGTACTTCTTTTCAAAGCTCAGAATCCTAAAAATGTACATCTTTAGGGATACATAGCAGATGCAAATTTTATCTGGAATATCACCTTCTAGCTTATTCACACTATTGTTCTATATGACTCATTTATAGTACTGCAAGGGGATTCCCCCTTTCTTGGAATCCAATAACACTTCCAATAACACCAACCTCTTATTCATATTTTCCAGTTCACTGTAGTTACATTTAACCATACACTAAAAAGACTCTAAATTCTCATTCACCACATCTTCTGGTTAAGGATGTAAGCTTGGTAACTCCAAACATTTGCAGATCCTGTGGCTGCATCTGACAGAGCTTATGACTAGTGTATTTATACTGATCTAACTAAACTCATCTTTACAAAATCACTTGATATGTGTATCTTTCTATATCTAAAAGTTACACAATTTTTGTCCATGAATACTTCATATAACATGCATGGATTGAGTATTTTCACATATTCACATCACCATTCCTTGTTCATATAGAATGGATAATATGACATAATGTCTCTACTGATGCCATAAGATTTATACATGGGGCTGGCACTGTGGCATAGTGGGCAAAGCCACTGCCTGCAGTGCCAGAATCCCATATGGGAACCAGTTCAAGTCCTGGCTACTCCACTTCCAATTTATTTCAATAATAATTTTATTTTGCACATTGGAATCGAAGGGTGAACCCAACCAAAACTCTCCCCACTCATCCTCTCTTCCAGTTATGATCATAAGCACATCTATATATTTCCAAGATCAAAGAAAATTAATTTTTCTCCAGTAAGGTGATTACTTAATTATTCTTCAGCTTATTTTCAGTCTTCTCTTATTTTTAATTCCACTTTCTGCAAACTCTTTGAAGTGTGCTTCTTATTTTGGTTGCTAAATAATCTTATGGGGCTGGCACTGTGGCATAGTGGGTAAAGCCACTGCCTGCAGTGCTGGAATACAATATAGATGCTGGTTCAAGTCCTGCCTGCTTCACTTCCCACTCAGCTTTCTGCTATGGCCTTGTAAAGCAGTTGAAGATGGCCTTAGTCCTTGAGACCTTGCAATCACAAGGGAGGCCCAGGAGAAGCTCTGGATCTTGGCTTCAGATTGTCTCAGCTCTGGTTGTTTGTAGCGATTTGGGGGAGTGAACCAGTGGAGGGAAGACCTCTCTCTCTCTCTCTCTCTCTCCTTCTGCCTCTCTGGAAATCTGCCTTTCAAATAAATATTAAAAAAAACCTTCCCTATTCTCATTAGAAAACAGACATGAACTAAATTAAAAAAAAAAATGGGGCCGGTGCTGTGGCATAACTGGTAATCCTATTACTGGCAGTGCTGGCATCCATGTGGGCACCAGTTGAAGTCCCAGCTGCTCCACTTCCAATTCAGCTCTCTCTATGGCCTAGGAAAGCAGCAGAAGGTGGCCCAAGTCATCGGGCTCCTGCACCTGCTTGGGAAACCTGGAAGAAGCTCCTGCTCTGGTTCAAATTAGTGCAGCTCCAGCTGTTGCAGCCAGATGGGGAGTGAACCACTGGATAGAAGACCCCCTCTCTCCTGCCACTCCTTCTTTCTCTGTGTAACTCTGACTTTCAAATAAATAAATAAATCTTTAAAAATTTTAAAAATAAAAAACTTAATAGTCTCATGGCTTTCTAAAGTTCTGTGCATTTTCCTTCTCTTTTTTTAAATTAACATGATATCCTCCAGAAGCTAGTGTTCTGTTTTGTTTTAAAATTTTATTTATTTAATAGGCAGTACTACAGAGAGAGGGGAGGAGACAAGGAAAGAGAGAGAGAGGAAGAAAGAGGTAGAAAGAGAGAGAGAGAGAGAGAATATGAGAATATTCCATCCATTGGTTCACTCACCAATGGCTGCTATGTCCAGGGCTGGGTCAAGCTGAAGCCAGGAGTCAGGATCTTCATCCAATTGTCCCACATGAGTGTACACTCTCAAGTACTTAGGACATCTTTTCTTGCTTTTCCAGGCATATTAATAAGGAGTTATCAGAAGTAAAGCAAGCCAGGACTAGAATCAGTGCCCAAATAGGATGCCAGCACTCCAGGCAGCAGTTTAACCTGCTAAGCCACATACTGGCTCTCCATTTTCCTTCTCTCTTTCCTAAAGATGAGAAAATATGTATTGATTTATTTTCAGTTTTAGTCTATTTTGTGTTGTTATAAAACCAGTGTACAATGTGTAATTTATAAAGAAAAAGTGTATCTTACAGTCATATTGAGAAGTCAATGATCAAGAGGCCCCATCAGGAGAGGGCCATATTCCTGTAACTTAACTTGGCAGAAGTCATTACATGGTGAGAGAGAGTGTAAGAAATAAAACTTATCACCTCAAGGTCCTTTCAAAATTGGCGTCTATCTATTCCTGAGGGTTGAAACTATTGTCTTGGGGATTTTTTTAAGATTTTGTTTATTTGAGAGGTAGAGCTACAGACAGAGAGGGAGAGACAGACAGAAAGGTCTTCCATCTGATGGTTCACTCCTCAAATGGTAACAATGGCTGGAGCTTGGCCAGTCTGAACCTAGGAGCTAGGAGCTTCCTCCAGGTCTCCTATATCAATGTAGGGGTCGAAGCACTTGGGTCATTCTCCACTGCTTTCTCAGGTGGCAGAGAGCTAGATTGGAAGAGGATCAGCCAGGACATGAACTGGTAACATATGGGATGCTGGCACCACAGGCAGAGGTTCAGCCCACAGTGCCACAGCACCAGTCCCAGGTATTAGGTTTTCAATACATCATCTGGGATGATACATGTTAAAGTCAGACCATTTTAAAAATTATATTGCATTTTTATTACTATTCCAATTTATTTGGCCTACAGTAGAATTTTTATTGTAGTTATTCTATTTCACAGCTATTGAAATTAAATGTCAGTTTTTAATTTTTTTTAATTTAAGGTAATCAGATTTCATGTATTTCATATATACAGATTTAGGAACATAGTGATACTTCCCACCTTATCCTCTCTCCCACCCACACATCCTCTCTTATCCTTTCTCTCTAATTCCCTGTCTTATCTTTCCTTAAAGATCTATTCATTTTTTATTTGAAAGGCAAAGTTACAAAAACAAAGGAAGAGATTTTCCACCCACTGGTTTACTCCCCATATGGCTGCGATGGCTGGAGATGGGCTGGTCCAAAGCAGGAGCTGGGAGCTTCTTCCAAGTTTCCCATGTGGTTGCAGGGGCCCAAGCCCCTGAATGATCTTCTGATCTATTCCAGACACATTAGCAGGGAGCTGGATTGGAAGTTGTGCCTCTGGACTGAAACTGGGCACAGTTCTCCCCACTACACCACAGCGTCAGCCCTATATCTCCTACTTTCTACACTCATCTACTTTTCAGTGGACTATTTACTCTTAAGAGTCACCCTATACTAAGTAAAGAGTACAGCATTGTTGTTCAGCAGTAGAGACAAGGGCTGTAAACAATCATAAAGTCTCAAAATGTCAATTTCACTCCTATGCGTTCCATTTTTTGCTTCTCTATTAGTTACCACAGATTAAGGAGAACATAAGGTATTTGTCTTTTTGGGATTGGCTTATTTCACTAAATTGAATGGTTTTTGATTGTATTCATTTTGTTGTAAAACAAAGGATTTCATTATATTTTATAGCTGAGTAGTTGTTTATTATATATACATATATATATGTATATATATATATATCACAATTTTTTTATCCAGTCATCAGTTGATGGACATCTAGGTTGAATCCATATCTTAGCTATTGTTAATTGAACTGCAATGAACATGAGGATACAGATAGCTCTTTCATAAACCTATTTATTTTTTTAAGATTTAATTTATTAGAAATACAGAGTTACAGAGAGAGGTAGAGACAGAGAGAGAGGTCTTCCACCCGCTGGTTCACTCCCCAGATGACTGCAATGGCCAGAGCTGTGCTGATCTGAAGCCAGGAGCCAAGAGCTTCCTCCAGGTCTCCCATGTGGTGCAGGGGCCCAAGGACTTGGGCCATCTTCCACTGCTATCCAAAGCTATAGAGAGCTGGACCGGAAGAGGAGCAGGCAAGACTAGAACTGGTGCCCATATGGGATGCCAGCGCTTCAGGCCAGGGAATTAACCTACTGTACCACAGTGCTGGCCCCTCATATACCTATTTCATTTCACTTAGATTAATTCCCAGGATTAAGATTGCTGAGTAATATGGCATATCTACATTCAATTTTCTGAGGTGTCTCTATACGTCTTCCACAATAGCTGTGCTAGTTTATTTTCCCACCAATAGTGGATTAAGATGCCTTTTCCCTACATTCTGGCCAGTATTTTTTGATTGATGATTTCTGTTTGAGAGCCACTCTGACAGGGGTAAGGTCAAACCTCATTGTGATTGTGATTTGTATTTCTCTGTTGACTAGTGATATTGAGCATTTTTCACTTGCCTGTGGTTTTTAAAATTTTCTCTTTTGATAAGTGCCTATAGAGCAGCTCACATTGGTTGTCCAGAGAACCAGCTATATCCTGTGCCTTCTTATGCTGTCACAGAGTTTCCACAGTCTCAGCACACAGGGCTCCCACTGTCAATGTGTGCAGAGGATTTGATTCACCTTGCTAGACTGTCTCACAGAGAGGCAGAGACATTCCCAAAGCCTTGACAATTTGACGACTGGAGCCTATGACATGTTGAGAGGTTGGGGGGACCTCAGAAATATGTGGGTGCACAGACTCTAGTCAATTTGCTCAGCCAGACTCAAAGTCAGTGTGAAACATGGAGTTTTCCTTCTGTTAGAATCTCTGGATCACACACATGCACAATAGCCACCAACCAAATGTTTCCTTCTCCCCACCAGTTGCAAGTTGCGTGCATTCAAGCTGCTGCCACTGGTACTGTTAGTAGATGGCATCTTGTCTCAGCCAGGTGCTGGACACGTGCACAAGAGCTTCTGCATCTTCTGTGTCTGTCCAAAATGATGCCCACCTTCTCTCAGCTGATTGTTGGGCATCATTGTTTAGTGAATGCAGTGAGAGAAACATGCCCCCCTTGTTTTTTACTTGGTCAGTGGGTACACTTTCCCTCTCAGAGCTCCAGGCCAGACTCATGTCAAAGTCTCCCTCTGTCTATATCACCAGTGATATGGGTTGCTGCAGTCTGATCTCACCTCACTTTCCAAAGCTGGTGCTTTCTCCTCCTCTTGGCTGCTGGCATCATGTTGTGTCTGTGTTCATGCTGAATGTCTGCATCTTCCACATTGATCCATGGCATTTCTCTCCTGTAGAATTTCCACTGCAGTTTTCTCTAACTGTTCCCCAATAATGTACTTCCAACATTTTTTGAAACTAGTTACCACTAGTGTATGTGCTTCCCTATTCCACTATCTTTGAATCCTCCAACATGCATGCTTTTTACGGATTTTTAGGTATATAAAATCTGGAGATACTCTATTGAAACATGCTAACATGGCACCCCAAGGGTATCCCTGTATTAAGAGGAACATAGTTAATATCATTGAATTATTTTTCCATTGTTCAGCTGTTAGTGACACATGATCTTTCTTTGGAATTCTGTAATGTATTTGGATAATAATTCTTAAAATTATGTTATCTTTACTAACTTTATTTTTTAACAAAATCATTAGCAAATGAATATCTTAATGAAACTAAGTTGTGTTTATTCTTTACCAATTGATAAATTGTGAGTGCCCTTTCAATAATGTCTTTCCAGCGTGTAATCATGGGTAAAACACTCTTCTTGCAGAGGGAGGTTTATTGTTTTTGTTCTTCCAGCTTATATATCTGTTATTCTGTATACATTTCTATCATAATCTTGTTTTGCAAAGTGGAATGTAGGTACAATCTTGACCAGTTCTCTCACTACTACCTTCTTTCATTTTTCTCTTCCAGGTATATTTCTATTGACTTCTACATGTCTACATGTTTCTAAGACCAGAGAAATTAATATATCTCAGTATCTTGCTTACTTCATCATTCCTCAGTTCATTTTACATTGTGCTTTAGGACCTTTATGAAAATTTATTAATTAAAATGGAAAGGCAAACACAACATTCATCATTAGAGAATGCACATGAATAAGATAAAGTTGGCATGGTTATAAGACAATAGAGTCATGTAAGCTGAGAGCAAATTAGCATCTTGTCTTCCTCCCATCCATGTACTAACCAGGCCTGACCCATCTTAGTTTTCAAGATCAGATGAGATTGGGTGTGGGAGGTTCAGGGTGGTATGACTTTAGACAATCTCTTGCCTTTCTGATGCTATAGCAAAAAGACATATTTCTTACATTTCAAATTAAAAATTAAGAGGAAATTTGCTAAATACCTATGAGATATATTCTGAAACATAACCTTTAAGAGTCATAAAGAAATATTGTGCATAGAGTTTTAATTCAACACTGGAAATAATCACTTAATATGCTGCAGAGCCAAGAATTACCTAGTGTTAAAACATAAACAGGGGTCAGTGCCATGGCTTAGTTGGTTAATCCTCTGCCTGTGGTGCCAGTATCTCATATGGGCACTAGAACCCATATGGGTTCTAGTCCTGGTTTCTCCTCTTCCAGTCCACCTTTGTGCTGTGGCCCAGGAAGGCAGTGGAGGATGGCCCAAGTGCTTGGGCCCTGCACTTGCATGGGAGACCAGGAGGAAGCACCTGGCTCCTGGCTTCAGATCAGAACAGCGCCATCCGTAGCTGCCATTTGGGGGCTTAACCAACAAACAGAAGGAAGACCTCTCTCTCTCGCACTGTCTAACTCTGTCAAATTAAAAAAAAAATAAACAGGCTATTTAGGTTATTTTGGAATTGCTAAAACAGATTGATCTTTGATAGCTTTTTGGAGCCTGTACTTCTATATAGATAAGACCAGGAGTGTGTGGAGGACAGAATCTATTGTGTGGCCTTAAATAATTCTCTCAATCTATTAATGTAGGTTGCACAGACACTTTTTAATGTTATATTTTCAGGCAAATCATTCTATTTTACATTTGAATTTTAACCTTCTCAAATTAGTCTTAATTGAAGCCCTGAAACACTTACCAGTAACATAAATTATAGTCAGAGCCAAAGGCTGTTCTCTAATCATTGCATTAATTGAATCTTTTGTCATGTCTAAAAATAGTTTTATCTTCAAGAGAAATGGAGCTAGGTAGAATGAGACATATAGGTAGAGAGAACACTTTTTAGCATTAATTCATTCCTCAACATCCACAGCAGCCAGACCTGGAACAAGACTGAATACAAGAGCCAGAGATGTAGTCTCAGTCTCTCAGAGGTGTGATAGAAGCCTAATTAATTGATTCTGGAAGTCACATCCAGGCACTCTAAAGTAGAACCAGGGTATCTTAATAGGCATCATATGCTAGCACCACAGCTCACTAGGCTAATCCTCCGCCTGTGGGTTCTAGTCCTGGTTGGGGTGCCTGTTCTGTCCCAGCTGCTCCTCTTCCAGTCCAGTTCTCTGCTGTGGCTTGGGAAGTCAGTAGAGGATGGCTCAAGGGCTTGGGCCCCTGAACCCACATGGAAGACCAGGAGGAAGCACCTAGCTCCTGGCTTCAGATTGGCACAGCAGGACAGCCCTTGTGGCCATTTGGGGGTGAACCAATGGAAGGAAGACCTTTCTCTCTGCCTCTCTCTCACTGTCTAACTCTGCCTGTCCAAAAAAAATAGGCATCATAACCACTACACTAAATGCATAATGCACATTTAAATGTCTTTCTTTGTCATATTTGAAAGTACTATATATGATTTTCCCCTGGTAATTCTTCTCTGTTTCTATCAGAACTCCATTGATGGTTTTTGTATTTTCCTCCTGAAACCATCTGCATTCTCCTTAACATTAACCATCTAGGTATTCCCTCTAATCTCCCATTCATCCCAATCCCTGATTCTGCCTGACTGATTTTGCCATCTGTAATCAGACACTTATGAACGTCTTCCATGACCTTTAGACTATAGTTCCTTCTCCATCTTGAATGCTTCTTTGTAGCTGTTCAAATAATACCTCACATTTGATGAATCTCAAATGAAACCTGCAGCATTTGTTCTTCTTTTTTATTTGTTTATGGTATCAGTACAATCCAGCCATGTCTTAAATCAGCATAATGGGATTTTTGTTGGACTCCTCATTTCCTATCAGGTCTAATTTCAGACCTTTCTGTTTCTTTGCCTTTAAATTTGTAATCTCATTATTTTCATTACTTGATTTTTACACTAGGTGGACAGAAAGCAATCCTTCTTAATAAAGTTGACAATTAGCTTCACTCAGAATATTTTTAGCAATACACATTAAAAATTCATCTTACAAACTGTTCTGCAATCCAAATATACAACGACTTGAAAAGAGATGTTTATACAACAAAAGCCAATGTAAAAAGACAGATTAAATGCTATGGAGAGGTACCTGGACTCAAATTGAGTTTTGCCCAATTGCTGTGTGTTGTCATGTTGCTTATGCCTAGTCTCCATGACAGTCTGGTTTATGTGATCTCTGAGCTGCAATTCTTCCTACTCTTTCATGGATCTGAAGACTCTCATTTCCTCTTTGAATGACTTTGCTTTGAATGACTTCTGCTGAGAGTTGGGGCAATATTGGATTGCTGGTGGAACCAAGCCCACAACAAACTATAAATACACTCTTCCTGACCAATGACTTGACTGAGCAGGTGTTGGAGGAGGCTCTGCAGAAGAAGAGAGATCTCATCTTTTCCTACCTTCCACCTATTTTCCTACACATAAAGCATATTCCCTGGATGTCTTGAAAGGAACGCCTGGTGTTCTGGGCTTTGGAGAACAGAGTTAGCATCTACTCTTCACACAGCCTATGATGCTGCAGCCCAGGGATTGAAAAAGTGGTTTTCCAAAGGGCTTGGAGCCTGCACATCCAGGCATATCCTTCCAAAACTCATGGCTATCCTATAGAGGGAACCACTGAGTACAATTCAACATTAGGCATACCCAAAATATGGACAAAGTTGTGTCTGCAGTGAGAGAAGTTGAAGGTGTTCCTGTCACTTCTTTTTTCTGCTAGGATTGATGAGGAGAAAAACAAGGATCATCCTGAATTGTACTGAGAAGACTTTGATGCAGGTGATGGCTCAGCTCTCTCAAAACAGACCACTTTACCAGAGAGCTGAAATTCTGTCACTGTAGAAGCCTTTGCTCTACATACTGGAATGGGATGATCATGCACCCTGGATGAATCTCTAGCCCTGGCAACCATGATTGAGCAAATCAAAAGACACCTCAAACTAACTCATATTCAATTAGCTCTTGGGGTAGGAAGGACCTTAGCATCATGAGTCAAGGCTGTGGCCCTGTGTGCTGGTTCTGGGAGCAGTATCCTGTAGGGTGTGGATGCAGACCTCTACCTCACAGGTGGAATGTTCCATTATAATGGTCTGGATGCTACTTCCTAAGGGATAAATGCCATCCTCTGTGAACACAGTAACCCTGAATGAGGCTTTCCTTCTGACCTTTGTGATATTCTGGGTACCCACTTGGAGAATAAGATTAATATTATCCTGTCAGAAACAGACAGGGATCTTCTTTGTGTGGTATAAGGCATGCAGAAACATCAAAATGATACAACCTAAAGATTGCACCTCCACTCATGTGGATGTGTAACATGAGTCAGTGGAGTTGATATATCATTCTGGAAGAGTATCTTAAGATGTATAAGGATGCTTCAAAAAGTTCATGGAAATGTTTATTTTGAGAAAACTACATAGCTTAAAAATTTTACAAAATAAACAACTTTTAACTCCATTTTCTGCAAACCTTTTGAACTGCCCTTATATTATATTTTCTAGTTTATCTGGTTCAACAAATGTTTTATAGTTCATAAGGAAATAACTGAACTACCATAATGAAGAGCAAATATTAAGAAAGATCAACTAAAATCAGTTTACTAAAGATTCTTGGGAAGTAACCAAGTAATTCTCTCCTTAGTTTAATTACAGTTGGGATATGTTAACCTGGATATCTCTGCCATTGGTTAGTTTTAAAATGTCCTTTAAAAACTTGGAATTGAACACCTATTTTAGGCAGTAGCCAGTTTGGGATGATATGGTCTGTCTCTGTGTCCATGTTCTGTAGTTCCACCTAAATTCCATTCTTTCACCTCAGTTTTAGAATCAACATGAGATTTATTAGAAGAAATTTTTAAAAATATGATTGCTATTCATATTACTATGTCTTTATTGCTTTTATTTTATAAAAATAAACCAAGTTATAACATTAGTCCAAGCTCTAATCCTTACCCGGCCCTAGCCCTAGCCTTAGCCCTAGCCCTGACCCTAAACCTAACCCTAGATCTAAACCAATTCTGAAGCCTAATACTAGCTCTATCACTAGACTAAGCATTAACCCTAAATTTGGCCCTCATCTTAACCATAACCTTACCTTACCTTAACTCTATACTTAGGCAAAATCCTAATCGTTTCCCAACAAGGTACTTTAACACAATCTAAACTCTAACACTAGCACTAATTCTATACCTAACTTCTGCCTTAATAACTCAAGCATTAACCTTAATCCTAATATGAGCCCCAACTCTAACCCTAACATTAATACCAAAACTTAAACCTAACCCTGCCTTAACCCTAACCCTAACCTAAAACCTATCCATAGTCCTAACTTTAACTATCACACTAGCTCTAACTATAGTCCTAACTCTGGCCCTAACTCTAAAATTTACCATAGAAATAAATATAACCCTAATCTTAAACTAATTTTAAATCTCACCCCAACACTAATCCTATCTTTCTGCTTAGGCCTAACCCTAAAGCAAACTAGCCTTCAGTGTGAACTTGACCATAGTCCTTATGCTAACTTTAATGCTATATCTAACACTAGCTTTAAACTAACCATCATGCTAACCAAAGACTAAGCCTCATCCTAGTGGTGATGACCCTAACTTCAACTATAACTGTATATTATATATAACCACAGCTCTCTCTATATATTATATATAGATATATAACCATATATATTTATATACATATATATGAAATATATTATATATATTATATATATAATGTATATAAAACCACAGCTCTAACTCTATCCCTAGCCCTACACCTAAACTTATCCCTAATCCTGTCTATCCCTAGGCCTAACAATAGTCTTAACCCTATCTATAATGCTAATCACAAATCTAATCCTAAATATAACCTTAGTCCTAGACTTAATCCTTATTCAAACCCTAAAGCTAAACATAACTCTATGTGTAGCCCTAACCCTAAGCCTAGCCCTAACCATATATATTATATAATATTTATTGTATTATATATATATATATAATAAAAGAACAAGCACTTGCCAAAAACAAATACAGTGCCAATCTTAAGTGCTTTGGAGTGCTAGTTTATTGTGTTTTATATCTCAGCATATCAATTATATTCTTTTGTATGCATCAAACATTACATAAGAATGTAAAAGTCTTTACAAAAGAGAAGTAAATATAAGAAAAGTAAATATTACTAATATGCAGCAGTACATATTTATTATTTGCAAATGGTTCAAAGCTTACAAGGCCCATTATTAATAGGATAACCACATTGTGAATTATGACTTAGCAACATAGAGTGTAAAGGAAGTTACATATTTATATTAAAAATACACATGCAAATGCATAACAGTTTCTCTCAAGTGCTCACCACACACTGCTTCAGAAGTAGGAGGCATGAAGCTGTAGCAGTTTGAATATACACAACATACTGAAATCTCTCAAGCATAAAAACTGTACCTATTTTGCCATAATAGTTTCTTTCTTCAAGTATTTGGATCTGAACTCAAGCAAAGAAAATAATGAACACTGATGATTTTCAAACTATGAAAATAGAAACAGGTTAACAGTTGTAAAAATCTTGAAAAATATGGAGATAATGAGAATGAAAAATGTGTTTCACAAAAAAGGCCATAATGGATCTATTTCATTGGGGCTGTATTTTTTTTTTTAATTTGAGATCTCTGTCTCTTTTTCTTCTCTCTCCCTCCTTCTAACTCTGCCTTTCAATTAAGTAAGTAAACCAATCTTTAAAAAAAGATGGATATGGCTGCACATACCCAAAGGAATAGATACACAAAGGAAGAACATTGGATACATGTAGTCTCCGAGTGCAGGATTTGAATGATACTGAACAGTCTGTGGTAGGATGACAGCTGCATGGCAGTTATTTTCAGATCAGTGGCAACCCTCATTTCCACAATCCAACTTGTAAAAGTTAGAATTTAGAATTCTCTTTTCCCACTCAAGGATTACCTGAGCCACACATACTAAAAAGGAACTAAGAGGGAGGATCTTCAAGCACATGTAGTCAACATTCAATTTCAAAGTCAGAGCTTTACATGTTAAGGATAGTCTGAAAGATATCAGGCCCTTTTAGCTTCTTAGGGAACACACACTATATATTTATTTTTAAGAAAGCTTTTATTTAATAAATATAAATTTCATAGGTACAACTTTTGTAATATAGCAATTTTTCCCCCCACCCTCCCAACCCCAGGTCATGCCACCTTCTACTGCCACTCCCATCCCATTCATCATTAAGATTAATTTTTTAAATTATTTTTATATACGGACTACCAACTCTATATAGGTAAAGATTTTAACAGTTTGCACTCACACAGACACACAACGTACAAAGTAATGTTTGAAGACAAGTTTTACTATTAATTCTCATTCTACAATTCATAAGGACAGAGGTTCTAAATCTGGAGCATGTGCACAGTGTCTCCTGTTGTTGCTTGAACAATTGGCCTCGTCCGCCATCCTATTTCCCCTTGCTACGGGGTCATCTCCTCGTTGGTGCCTGGGGCAATGAATTATACTCAACCTTTTGGGCAGGAACAGGGTCTGTAGATGGTCTAGGATTTCCTGCTTATTTTTAATGTCATTGCACACTGAGGTTAAGAGGCCCCTGAGCCGGTATATCTCCCCATGTACATGGGGAGTGGCGAAAGCATACCGACTATCTGTGTAAATGTTGACCTTTTTGTCTCGTGCCTGTTTTAAAACTTGAGTTAAGGCTATGAGCTCGGCTTTTTGAGCAGAAGTTCTAGGCTTTAATGCACTTGACCAGATGACAGTTTTTCCATCTGCCACCACTGCCCCAGCCCTCCGCTCAACATTCTCTAGAAAGCTGCTCCCATCGGTGAACCAAGTCAGCTCGGCATCCGACAGAGGCTGGTCAGTTAGGTCTTTTCGGGTACCATGGGCCTCAGCCAGGATTTGGTGGCAGTTATGGATTACCTGGGCCTGGGGCCCCAGTTGCAGAGCAGGGTGGCCAGGTTTAAGGAGGTGGCAGTCCGAAACCGGACCCGCTCTGAGTTTAATAACATAGTCTGGTAATGAGTTATCTGAGCATTTGAGAGCCACCGATCTGGTGGCTGGCGGATAACTGTCTCCACAGCATGAGGTGCCACTATGGTGAGAGGTTGGCCTAGAGTCAATTTGTCCAAGTCTTTCACCAGAACTGCCACGGCCGCTATCATGCGGAGGCACGGAGGCCAGCTGGCTGCTACGTTGTCTAGCTTTTTTGAAAAGTATGCCACTGGCTTTTTGCAGGGCCCAAGCATTTGGGTTAGCACTCCCTTCGCTACTCCCTTGTTCTCATCCACATATAATGTGAAGGGCTTGGTCATATCAGGGAGTCTCAGGACTGGGGCTGACAATAGGGCCTTTTTTATGTTCTCAATCGCCTGATGTTGTTCTTCTCTCCATTGAAAGGGAGCGTTGGACTTCGTGAGGGGGTACAATGGGGCTGCCAGCTCCGCAAACCCAGGAATCCAAAGGCGACAGAATCCCGCACTCCCAAGTAATTCCCGCATCTTTCTGGCATCCGTGGGGGGTGGAATTAGAGCAACCACAGTTTTTCGGCTTTCCATCAGCCACCGTTGCCCTCCTTCTAGGAGGTAGCCTAGGTAGGCCACCTGTTTCTGACATATTTGGGCCTTTTTCGTGGAGGCTCGATAGCCCAATTCCCCCAGTCTCTGTAGCAGAGCCCCAGTGCCTTTTAGGCAGTCCTGCTCAGTTTCGGTGGCAAGGAGAAGGTCGTCCACATACTGCAGGAGGACCAGGTCTGGATGGTTGACTCGGAAGTAGGCCAAATCTGGGTGCAAAGCTTCGTCAAACAAGGTAGGCGAGTTTTTAAATCCTTGGGGCAACCTTGTCCACGTGAGTTCTCCTGAAAACCCGGTCTCTGGATCTTTCCACTCAAAGGCAAAGATGGATTGGCTCTGAGGACTCAGTCTTAAACAAAAGAATGCATCCTTTAGATCTAGCACAGTGTACCATACGTGGGTCGGAGGCAAGGTACTTAGCAGATTGTAGGGGTTGGGCACTGTGGGATGCATATCCTCTGTTCTCATGTTAACCTCCCGCAAATCATGTACCGGGCAATAGTCACCCATACCAGGCTTCTTTACTGGTAGTGGGGCGTGTTCCAAGGTGAAGGGCAAGGTTTTAAAATGCCTAGGTGTAACAGTCTCTGGATATGTGGCCGGATACCTTCCTTGGCTTCTTTGCCCATCGGATATTGACAAACTAACATGGGTATGGCCATGGGCTTCAGATCTATGATCAAGGGAGGCCGGTTGACAGCCAACCCTATTCCCGCAGTCTCTGCCCAGGCCTGAGGAAAATCTGCGAGCCACTTGAGATGAAGGGGAGCCATGGTGGATGGGGGTCTCTCGAATAATTGGTGTTCATCCTCCAAGCGTAGTGTTAATACCTGGAGGGGCCGCCCCCTGAGTCTGTGATGGTAGCTCCTTTCTTATGGAAGTGAATTTGGGCTCCTACCTTCGAGAGTAGGTCCCTGCTCAGGAGGGGGTAGGGGCAGTCTGGCACTAGTAAGAAAGAGTGCATCACAAGTCCTGTACTCAACAGGACCTCTTGGTTGGATGTCCAACAATATAACTTCCCTCCAGTTGCCCCCTGCACCCAGGAAGTCTTGGAGCTTAAAGGCCCTTTTTCTGAAGTCAGTACTGAATGCTGAGCTCCCGTGTCAATCAGGAAGGTTACCTGTCTGCCCCCCACTTCAAGGGTTATCCTGGGTTCGGGGGGGGGGGGGCTCCTGGCCCTGACTCACCTAATCGTCTTCTTCCAGGGACAGGATTGGAATTGGTCTCTTCTTTGATCCCTGTGGTTTCTTCAGGCAGTCTTTGACCCAGTGTCCTCTTTCTTTACAATAGGCACATTGATCTTTTTCCACCCGGGGCTTTTGCTTGTCTCCCAAGTCCCTATTCTGCCCTGGTCTACTCCTTTCCGTATCCTGCACTACAGTGGCCAAAATTCTACTAAGCTCTCGGTTACGTCTTTTGTCTCTTTTGTCTTCCCTTTCCTCCTGCTCCTTGTGGATCCTTTCCTCTTTCTCCTCTCGGGTTTCCCTTTTGTTGTAAACCTTTCTGTCTCCTTCATTAAATCTTGTATAGTATACTCCTGAAGCCCCTCTAGCCACTGCAAATTATTGCGGATGTCCGGCACTGACTGTCCTATAAAGGACATGATTACATCTCCCTGCGGGTCCTCTGCCAGAGGGTCAAATGGGGTGTACATACAGTAGGCCTCCATTAACCTTTCTAGGAAGCCTGCTGGCATTTCCTCAGCCCCCTGCACTACTGCACGTACCTTGGCCAAATTGGTGGGGTGCTTTCCAGCCGCTCTGGGACCCGCAAGGAGAATCTGGCTGTAAAGACGAAGTCGCTCCTTACCAACAACAGTGGTGTAGTCCCAATCAGGACGGGTTAAGGGAAATGCCTCCTCAATTTCGATTGGCAGTAGGGTCGGTCGTCCATCTGCTCCAGGGACATTTTTCCATGCCTCGAGGTAGACACGCTGCTTTTCTTCAGTAGTGAGGAGGGTCTGCAGGAGCTGCTGACAATCATGCCAGGTGGGCTGATGAGTCAACAAGATTGACTCAATCAGTCCAGTCAGGGCCTGGGGGTCCTGAGAGAAAGAGGGGTTATAGGTTTTCCAATTATAAAGATCGGAAGCGGAAAACGGCCACTACTGCATTTGGCTGGCCACCGAATGAAGAGGAAAGGTCTGTGAAGTCCAGACGCTTTACAAGCCCCCTGCTTGCCTCCGAAGGAGGTGCAGGTGGCTGGAGGGGGGGGGAAGGCACCGAGACTTCTTCTCCTGCCCTTGTGGAATCAGGGGATGGTGCAGAAGGTTGCACCTCCTGCTCTGGATGTTGTGGGGGTTCCTGCAGGGGAGCAGGCCGGCCAGGAAGTTAGGGTGGGGGAGAATAAAAGAGCAGAATGTCCTGATCAGCCGGAAGAACCGGCAGCTTGTCAGGTTTGAGATCTTTAATCTCCTTCAGAGGGTATAGGGTGGAGGTCGGCGCAACCGGGATGGGAGGGAGGGGTATCGGGGAGGAAGATTCCGAGGGGCGAGGTATTAGAGGAGTTGGGGATGGCTGAGGAAGGGATATCAGGGTCCGTTTGGGCTCTGTCAGAAAGGAGAAGGGTTTTACCCAGGGAGGAGGGTTACATAAAAGATCCTCCCACGTGGTAATGTAAGGCACCTGATCAGGGTGCCCATCGGATCCTGGCTGAAAGACTCGCACCTTAATCTGTGAAATAATATCGAGGTTAAAAGTGCCGTTCCTTGGCCAGCCGACCTTGAAGGCCGGCCATTCTGAGGAACAGAATTTTGCGCATCGTTTCCTTTTAACCTCCACTGAGAGGTGGAGCGTGCATTCTCGAACGTCCTTCCAGTGATGTAGAGTGAGACTTTAAGGGGTGGTTATTCGTTGGCCCATGGGTGCAGAGATTTCAGCCCAAACAAAAAGAACAGCTAATACACAGATGCATACAGTAAACAAGACAAACCGCATGGCACCAGATCTAGGAAAAATCGACAATGCTACCTGCAATGGAAGTGGCCCCTTGGCCAGGCTTTTTCCGGGAACGAGGGAGACTTGGTCCCTGGCCTTCCTCCAGACCATTCCAGACGCGTCAAACCAAGCAAGAAGGAACAGCCAACAAACCGCATGGTAACAGACTTATGACAAGTCAAATGCTATTGCGCTATTTGTGGGAGTGGCTCCTTGACCAGCCCTCCCCGGGAAGGAGGGAGACTTAGTCTCAAACCCACCTCCAGACCACCCCGGTGAGCGTCTTCCAGGGGAACGGACCGAGGGTTTCCCCTCCTGGTCCCACAAACTGGAGATCCTCATTGGAATGGACCAGGGATTGCTGGGCACGCCTGCCTCACCCCTGGTCTCACAGAGTCAGGTACTGGCCAGTCAGATTAACACTTAAGACAAAGAACAACAAACAGAAAACACTTAATCGTACCTCCAACTTGTCCGTGGGGAATGGGTCTGAGGGTGACCTAAAATCCCGGACAAGACCCCAAAATGTTGGACCTCTCAGTAGCAGAGATGCCCACTTGCTCGGGAGGACGCCCAAAGATCCAGACTCCAGACGAGTTGATGCAAACTGCACGAGGTTTTTATTGAACATTTGCGTAAACGGGCCCTCACCTCAGGCGGTGAGGAGCCCTGAGTGGCAGTTTCACACTGCTTATATAGGCAATGAATTAGCATATTCCTAGGCGGAGAATACTGAGGTGTTACAGGATTGGTCAGTTCAGAGGGACCATTAGCATATGGGAGAGTGCTGATGAAGAATGCTGAGGGAGAGTCCTGAGGGAGAGTGCTGAGGTGGCACGGGATTTGCCGGTCGCAGTGACATCATAATAGCGCGCCCAGAAACTCTCTGAAGGGAGGGGCAGCTCTGCTCTGGGTTCACCTGGAGGTCACCCAGAGAAGGGAGGGGCAGCTCGGCTCTGGGCGCAATCAGAGGCTTTCCAAAAAGCAGGGGCATCTCCGCTCTGGGTGCGCTCAGAGGCTTCCCGAAGGGGAGGGACAGCTCCGCTCTGGGCGTGGTCCATCTGCATCGGCGCCTATGGCCTTGCGGGGTGCCATGAGGAGAGGCCATATCCAAACGAGCGCCCCGGGCGTGAGGAGACCCAACAATCACCCATGGCCGGGGCATCGCAAGGACGATTCTTGGGTGGGAAGATCCCTCGGCCACAGGCCGAGGGTGAGGAGTCTGGTCCTGGTGCAGCCGGGCCCTCACCTACTCTACTATCACATAGGGCTGGAACGTGATAACCCATGAACGCGGAGTCCTGGTGACGACCCGGGGAAGAGGCGGCCCTACCATTCCAGAGCGGCCCCGCCACACAGGGTCAGTGTGGGCCGGGGTGACGCTGTCACTACCCGTGGGACGCTAGACGAGGGGGAAGGGGCCCGGGGCCACCACAGGGCCTGGCACCTCTCCCCGTAAGGGTCCTTCAATTTCAGCGTCCAACCAGCAAGATAAGCCCTGTGGTTTACCTTGATGAATTTCTTTACCCCATATGGATTAGAATGACCTCCAGGGAAACTTAGAGGGCAAGATGGTGGTGACATTCAAGATGGCTAGACTCGTGTCCAGTTGAGTTCCAACAGGATGAAGGTGGAACTAGGAGGAGAGGAAGGGATTTTGAAGGCACGCAAAAAAACTTCTGGGTTGGGGCCAGCGCTGTGGCACAGCGGGTTAAAGCCCTAGCCTGCAGCACCAGCAACCCATATGTGCACCAGTACAAGTCCTGGCTGCTCCACTTCTGATCCAGCTCTCTGCTATGGCCTGGAAAAGCAGTGGAAGATGGACCAACTCCTTGGGCCCCTGTACCCTTGTGGGAGACCCAAAAGAAGCTCCTGGCTTCAGATGAGCTCAGCTCTGGCACTTGCGGACATTTGCGGAGTGAACCCGCGGAAGGAAGGCCTCTCTAGCTCTACCCCTCTCTGTAACTCTGTCTTTCAAAAAATAAAATAGATCTTTAAAAAACAAAAACAAAAAAACTTCTGGGTCAATAGTCAGCTTCATTATTTCAATTGGGAAAAAGGTTTAATGAGTGTATTCATATATCAAAACTCATAAAATTGTACTTTTCACAACAGACTTATTGGAGCCTGTGCTGTAATGTAGCAGGTAAAACCGCCACCTGAACACTGGCATCCCATATGGGTGCCGGCTAAAAGCTCAGGTTCTCCACTTCTGATCCAGCTCCCTGCTAAAGGCCTGAAAGAAGTAGCAGAGGATGGCTCAAGTGCTTAGGCCCCTACACCCACATGGGAGACCTGGAAGAAACTCCTGGCTCCTGGCTTCAGATTGCCCAGCTCCAGCCGCTGAGGTCATTTGGGGAGTAAACTATCGTATGGAAGCTCTCTCTCTCTCTCTCTCCCTCTCTCTCTTTTTCTCTCTCTGTAATGTTGCCTTTCAAATCAATATAATTAAAAAAAAGACATCCCAAATGGCCACAATGGCCAGGGCTGGGCCAGGCCAAAGCCAGGAGCCTGGAATTCCATCTGGGTCTCCCACATGCAGACATGGGTGCAGGGGCCCAAGCACTCAGGCCAACTTTTACTGCTTTCCCTAGTGCTTTCGCAGGGAGCTGGCTCGGCAGTGGAGCAGCTCATAGAGATGCTGCTGTGGCGGCAGCAGCTTATCCTATCTCACCACAAGGCCAGCCCCAAATTATCATCTTTTTAGACATGCAGTTATCATGTCATTCATATCTCAATAAAGCTGTGAGAAAATGCAGTGCATCAAGTGGTCCTATTTTCCCTGCTATGAGTGATACCAAGATCAAATAACATGGTAGGATTCTGATTTGAAGATGACATATGAAGTGCAAGTATCTGTGTCTTCAGTGACCCAATCTTCCACCCTACTTGAAGGGAATAGCAAAGAAAGGAATCTAAGGGCAGGCATTTGACATCACCATTGAAATGCCACTTGGGACAACCACACCACACATCAGTGTGTGGGTTTGAGTCCCAGCTGCACTCCCAGCTCCAGTTTCCTGCTAATGTATGCCCTGGGGAGGCAGCAAATGATGGCTCAAGTCCTGAGGCCCTGCTGCCCACCTGGGAAACCAAACCAGACAGACTCATTGGTTCCTGGCTTCAGCCTGGCCCAGCCCTGGCTGTTGTAGCCATCTGGGGAAGAAACTAGGAGGTGGAACATCGATAGATCTCTTTGCCTCTGCTCTCTCTGTGTAACTCTGACTTTCAAATAAATAAAATCAATTAAAAAAAGATAAATCTCATTTACAAATGTGGTTTATGAAAAGTACACCCACGAAATCTGGATGGAGGCTGTGGGGTAGAAGGGAAGATTAACAAATTCTATAAGCTGGTGGAGCTCTTTGCTTGTGAAACAGTGGCTAATACTTCAGAGTTACTTTTTTAATATGCGGGTACTTCAAAATGCTTGTGGAAAATAGAACTAAAGGAAAAGTTTGCTTTTGTAGCAAAACATTTGAAATCCATGCATGCTTTTTTCTACGCTGTGTTTTTCCATGACCTTTTTGAAGACTCCTCAGATTAAGTTCTCTTCCCATCTAAAGCTTTCTCCAGGAAACAGAGTTTTACTTCCCTCTAGCTTTATTTTGCTAAGCCACAGGATTAGCATTTACATGATCCCTATTCCAAGTCCATTTTCAAGGCTGTTGGCCTTGGGTGAGGGTTTGCCCACTACACGCACCAGGTGCTTTCAATGGACATGGGAAAAAGCACCTTCAGCTTCACCAGGAGTAAACAGCAAGTTCTCACATCCCATGCCCCGTGATGAACGTATTTGGAACTACAAGTTCCTGCAACGCCACCCAAATGGAAGCTGCCGAGTAGAGCGTTGCCTTCCCGGGCTACGGCACTGGCACCGGCACGTTGGTAGGTCCCTGGCGTGTAATGACAGGATCCTCCCAAATCCTGGCCCAGACTCCCATCTCCAGAAGTGCTCACTCCCCTCTAACACATGAGGGGCTGTGACGCTGGGACCACCACAGAACAGCCCTCTGGCTCCTAGACAGCACTTGCTGAACACACAGCTGGTGCACCTGTGAGAATAACCTCATCCACTCATCCGTCAGGGCTGGCCACCTGCCAGTCAGTCAGCGGGCAGTGCCGTCTGGCTGAGCCCTCTTTGGGAGCGCTGGTGGAAGCAGGAGAAACCCAGAGTCCCTGACCTGGGGTAGCTCCTGTCACAAACAGTGCGCCATGTGTGGAGAGGTGCCCTTCCTGCAGGCAGGGGTGGACAGGCACCTCTGATCCAACAGTGCCAGCCCAGGAGGAACCAGCAGTGCTGGCTCACTCACTCTCCCAGGAGCTCTCTGTCCCACCAGAGGCGGCCCTCAGCCTGACCACTTCTCAGCACCAGCGAGAACTCCCCCAAATGGGGCCTGGCTTCCTTCAGCTCACAGCTGGGGCCCAGACCTGTCTCAACCTCAGGCCTCTGCTGAAGGTGACGGCCTGGGCCTGGCCTTAGCTGTTCTTGGTTAAAGGAGAGACTTCCAGTACATCAGTCATCCCCAGCCTGGAGGCACCCAAAGGGCTCTAACATCCACAACACAATCGTCCCCACCCCTGATAGCCGGGGCAGGAGGGACGCCTTTTTGTAACAATATCCCCAGGACAAACTCACCCTCAGCCTCAGGCAGGGATGAGAGGCCCTGAGAGAAGACACAGGGTGACTACAGGGCAACACCTTCTAGAAGGGGCAGGTGGATGCAGCTGGTCTGTGGTGCACTCTCTCTCTGCACCTGAGAGGGGCTCCCGGATGGAGGAGCCTCAGCCGCTGTGAGGAACATGGTCTTTCCCGTGGTTTCTCCCCTGGGCTTGGCTTAATTTCTAGGGACTTTGGCATTCAGAGGAGCAGCGTCTAGCCTGAAAGCAAAGCACTCGCTTTGCCCCCTAAGCAGAAGGAACAGGTCCCCTTGGAAACAACCAGGGATGAGCAGGGATACTTACCAAATACTTTAGCCAAAGCTTCATCCTCATTTTTAATGCTTGAGGAAAATTTATTGGTTGGGCCTGTGGAGAAAGTAAATTCAGCTGTGAGGAAAGTGCTCTCTGGATCTGCCTGGACGGGGGTCCCCCTTAGTCACCTGGATTCACCCCCGTGTGTCCCTGATGATACAGACACACACACACACACACATATACACACACACATGTTCAATGCCTTTTATATCTTAACACAGTCCTTGGGCCCCAGCACTGGCATGGGAGACCTGAAAGAAGCTCCTGATTCCTGGCTTTGGATCAGCACAGCCCCAGCCATTGCAGCAATCTGGGGAGTGAACCAGCCGATGGAAGACCCCTTTCTCTCTCCCTCTCTGCCCCTGCATCACTGTAACTCTGTCTTTCAAATAAATAAATAAATCTTAAAAAAAAAACAAAAAAGAATCGATACAATGCCAGCATGACGCATCCAGTATGCTCATGAGTAAAAGATCATAAACACTCTTTGGTTTCTTTTTTCTTTTTTCAGGCAGAGTTAGCATGAGAGAGAGAGAGACAGAGAGAAAGGTCTTCCTTTCTCCATTGGTTCTCCCCCCAAATGGCTGCTAGAGCTGGCGCACTGCAGAGGTCCGAAGCCAGGTGCTTCCACCAAGGCCATCCTCCACTGCCTTCCCAGGCCACAGCAGAGAGCTGGACTAGAAGAGGAGCAACCACGGCAACTGCCAACCCTTTGGGTTTTAAAGTTCTCACAAGAGTGCTCAGTTCCTTCTCTTTCTATGCTATCCTACGATGGATAGTGTCACCATTTAAAGTGACGTAGCTCCTGCATGAGACGTCTGAGCCCCCGCTCACGGACCGATGGCGCCCTGGCCTCCATGCAGGTGCCTCTGATTCCCTTGGTGATGTTGGCACGCTTAATTTTGGGAGAACAGCCCTGGAGTTTCCTCCAGCATGAGGGATGTGTTTGCTGCTTCAGCTTTTACATACCCAGTGACTTAACACAGAGAACTGCAAGGAATGTGGTCAGCCAGTTAAGTTTAGTAAAATAACAAAAGCGGTTCTAAAAGCAGGTGGAGACTAAACATCAAGGAAGGAGATCCAGGTCACTTTTCAGAACAGGAGTTGTCATAATATCCAAATGGTGAAAACAACCCAAAAGCCCATGCACATGTAAGAAAAAAAATGGGTCAGCACCATGGCACACCAGGCTAATCCTCTGCCTGTGGAGCCGGTATTCTGGGTTCTAGTCCCAGTTGGGGCGCCAGTTCTTTCCCGGTGGCTCCTCTTCTAGTCCAGCTATCTGGTATGGCCTGGGACGGCAGTGCAGGATGGCCCAAGTGCTTGGGCCCTACACTTGCATGGGAGACCAGGAGGAAGAACTTGGCTCCAGGCTTTGGATCAGCACAGCACTGTCCATAGCAGCTATTTGGGGGTTGAACCAATGGAAGGAATGCCTTTCTCCCTGCCTCTCTCTTTCTCACTGTCTAACTTTGCCTGTCAAAAGAGAGAGAGTGAGAGTAAAGAATGAATATATTCTGTCCTCAAAATGGGAGAGTATTCAGCCTTACAGGGCATGAAGTTCTCACACAGGCTACCACATAGATGAATCCTGGAAACTCACCAAGCCAAAGAAGCCAGGGGAAAGCAGAATGGGGAGCAACTACTGCAGGCATATGGCTCCTTTCTGGGGTGATGAAAGAGTTCTAGAGCTAGATCATGGGGGCCGGCAATGTGGCACAGTGGGTTAAGTCCCCGCCTGTAACACTGGCATCCCATGTGGGTGCTGGTTAGAGTCTCCGCTGCTCCCCTTCCAATCCAGCTTCCTGCTGATGCACCTGGGAAAGCAGCATAAGATGTCCCTGCCACCCATGTAGGAGACCCAGACCACACCATTGTGGCCATTTGGGGAATAAACCAGCAAATAGAAGATCTTTTTCTCTCTCTGTCTCTTCCTCCCTCCCTCCCTCTCTCTCTCTGTCTCTGTCTCTCTCTCTCTCTCTCTCTCTCTCTCTCTAACTCTGCCTTCCAGTAAATAATAAATCTGAAAAAAATGAAAATTAGGGAGCCAAGTTGTGGTGCACAACTAGCATCATATATCAGTGCCTCTTCAAGTCCCAGCTGCTCCACTTCCTCCAGTTCCCTGCTAATGTGCCTGGCAAAGCAGTGGGAGATGGTCCAAGTACTTGGGCCCCTGTACCCATGTGGGAGACCCAAGTGGAGTTTCAGGTTCCTGGCTTCAGCCTGGCCCAGCCCTGGCTGTTGCAGCCAACTGCGGCATGAACCAATTAATGAAAGATTGCTCTATCTCTCTGTCTCTCTTTTTCTTCTGTAACTCTGCATTTCAGATACATAACTATTTTTTTAAATAAAATACAGGGACTGGCATTGTGGTGTAGCAGATAAAGTCACTGCCTGTACCACCAGCATCCCGTATGACTGCTTACTTAAGTCCCAGCTGCTCCACTTCCAATTCAGCTCCCTGTTAATGGCTTGAGAAAGCAATGGAGGATGGTCCACGGGCTTGGGTCTCTGCACCCATGTGGGAGACCTGGAAGAAGCTCTGGATTCAGCCTGGCCCAACTCTCACCATTGCAGTCCTCTGGGGAATGCACCAGCAAATGGCAGATCTCTCTCTCTGTAACTGATTTGCAAATAAATAATCTTTAACATAAAATACCTAGATAATGATGATTCCCAACTTAGTGAGTATACTAGAGCTCACGGAATTACATACTTTCAAAAGGATAAATTTTATAGTATGTGAATTTTATCTCCATGAAACTGCTATTTGAAAAGTGATGTGTAGGGCAGGCATCATGGAGTAGTGAATATAGCCAGCTCCATACTAATGGCCAAGAGTTAGGGTGCCTGCATCCAACGGGAAGACCTGGAAGAAGCTCCTGGCTCCTTGTTTCCATCTGACACAGCACTGGTCATTTCTGCCATCTGTGAAGTGAAATAGCAGATAAAAAGTTCTCTCCGTGTCTCTCCCTCTCTCTCTCTCTATAGCTCTGCCTTTCAAATAAGAATATCTTTTTTAAAGAAAGTTTAAAATGATGTGAGATGTGTCTAGGAAAGCAGCAAAAGATGGCCCAAGTGTTTGGGTCCCTGCACCCATGTAGGAAATCCAGATGGGAGTCCAGGCAGCTGACTTTGGCTTGGCCCAGTCCTGGCTGTTGAAGCCTTCGGGGAGCAAACCCGCACATGAAAGACCTTTGTCTCCCTGTGATGGAACACATTCATTCATGGTTGGGCCAGTGGAGAAATTAATTTAAGCTGTGAGGAAAGTGCTCCCTGGGTATGCCTGGACGGGGCTACCCCTTAGTCACCCAGCATTGACTCCCGTGGGTGCCTGAGGATAGGGACACACACTCACACACGTTCAATGCCTTTTCTATCTTAACACAGTCCTTGGGCCCCTGCACTGGCATGAGGGACCCAGAAGAAGCTCTGGCTCCTGGCTCCTGGCTTTGGATCGGCACAGCCCCAGCCATTGCAGCCATCTGGGGAGTGAACCAGCAGATGGAAGACCCCTTTCTTTCTCTCTCCCTCTCTGCACCTGCCTCTCTGTGACTCTGTCTTTCAAATAAATAAATCTTAAAAAAAAAAACAGAATCATACAATGCTCATGAGTAAAAGATCATAAACACCCTTTGGTTTCGTTTTTTTTTTTTTTTTCAGGCAGAGTTAGCAAAGGAGAGAGACAAAAGTCTTCCTTTCTCCATGGGTTCACCCCCAAAATGGCTGCTACAGCCAGCGCACTGTGCCAATCCGAAGCCAGGAGCCAGGTGCTTCCACCTAGCTCAACCTCCTTTGCCTTCCCGGGCTACAGCAGAGAGCTGGACTGGAAGAGGAGCAACCACGGTGCCTGCCAACTCTTTGGGTTTTAAAGTTCTCACAAGAGTGCTCAGTTCAATCCCTTTCTATGTCCTCCTGCGATGGATAATGTCACCATTTAAAGTGACGTAGCTCCTGCAATAGACGTCTGAGCCCCCGCTCATGGCACGCTGGCGCCCTGGCCTCCACACAGGTGCCTCTGATTCCCTTGGTGATGTTGGCATGCTTAATGCTGGGAGAACAGCCCTGCAGTTTCCTCCAGCATGAGGGATGTGTTTGCTGCTTCAGCTTTTACATACACAACGACTTAACTCAGAGAACTGCAAAGAATGTGGTCAGCCACTTAAGTTTAGTAAAATAGCAAAAGTGGTTCTAAAAGCAGGAGGTGACTAAACATCGAGGAAGGAGATCCAGGTCACTTTTCAGAACAGGAGTTGTCATAATATCCAAATGCTGAAAACAACCCAAATGCCCATGCACATGTAAGAAAAAAAATGGGCCAGCACCGTGGCTCACTAGGCTAATCCTCTGCCTGTGGAGCTGGTATTCTGGGTTCTAGTCCCAGTTGGGGTGCCAGTTCTGTCCCAGTTGCACCTCGTCTAGACCAGCTCTCTGCTATGGCCTGGGAGGGCAGTGGATGATGGCCCAAGTGCTTGGGCCCTACACCTGCATGGGAGCCCAGGAGGAAGCACCTGGCTCCTGGCTTTGGATCAGCACTGTGCTGGCCATAGTGGCCATTTGGGGGTTAAACCAACAGAAGGAAGGCCTTTCTCCCTGTCTCTCTCTCTCTCACTGTCTAACTTTGCCTGTCAAAAGAGAGAGAGAGAAAGAATGAATGTAGTCTGTCCTCACAATGGGACAGTACTCAGTCTTACAGGGCATGAAGTTCTCACACAGGCTACCACATAGATGAGTCCTGGAAACACAGCAAGCCAAAGAAGCAAGGGGAAAGCTGAATGGGGAGCAACTACTTCAGTCACATGGCTCCTTTCTGGGGTGATGAAAGAGTTCTAGAGCTAGATAATGGGGGCTGGCTCTGTGGCACAGTGGGTTAAGTCCCCGCCTGTAACACTGGCATCCCATGTGGGTGCTGGTTAGAGTCTCAGCTGCTCCCCTTCCAATCCAGCTTCCTGCTGATGCACCTGGGAAAGCAGCAGAAGATGTCCCTGCCGCCCATGTAGGAGACCCAGACCACACCATTTCAGCCATTTGGGGAATAAACCAGCAGATGGAAGATCTTTTTCTCTCTCTGTCTCTTCCTCCCTCCCTCCCTCTCTCTCTCTCTCTGTAACTCTGCCTTTCAAATAAATAATAAATCTGAAAAAAAAATGAAAATTAGGGAGCCAAGTTGTGGTGCACAACTAGCATCATATATCAGTGCCTCTTCAAGTCCCAGCTGCTCCACTTCCTCCAGTTCCCTGCTAATGTGCCTGTGAAAGCAGTGGGAGATGGTCCAAGTACTTGGGCCCCTGTACCCATGTGGGAGACCCAAGTGGAGTTTCAGGTTCCTGGCTTCAGCCTGGCCCAGCCCTGGCTGTTGCAGACAACTGGGACATGAACCAATCAATGAAACATTGCTCTATCTGACTGTCTCTCTTTTTCCTCTGTAACTCTGCCTTTCAGATACATAACTATTTTTTAAATAAAATAAAGGGACCGGCATTGTGTTGTAGCAGAGAAAGTCACTGCCTGCACCACCAGCATCCCGTATGACTGCTTACTTAAGTCCCAGCTGCTCTACTTCCAATCCAGCTCCCTGTTAACGGCTTGAGAAAGCAATGGAGAATGGCCCAAGTGCTTGGACTCTGCACCCATGTAGGAGACCTGGAAGAAGCTCTGGGTTCAGCCTGGCCCAACTCTCACCATTGCAGCCATCTGGGGAATGCACCAGCAAATGGAAGATCTCTCTCTCTCTGTAACTGATTTGCAAATAAATAATCTTTAAAATAAAATACCTAGATGATGATGATTCACAACTTAGTGAGTATACTGGAACACACTGTATTACATACTTTCAAAAGGGTAAATTTTACAGTATGTGAATTTTATCTCCATAAAGCTGCTATTTGAAAAGGGATGTGTAGGAACAGTGTCATGGAGTAGCGAATAAAGCCAGTTTCATAATAATGATCAAGAGTTTGGGCACCTGCAACTAATGGGAAGACCTGGAAGAAGCTCCTGGCTCCTTGTTTCCATCTGACACAGCACTGGTCATTTCTGCCATCTTTGAAGTGAAACAGCAGAAAAAAAAGATCTCTCTGTGTCTCTCCCTCTCTCTCTCTCTAAAGCTCTGCATTTTAAATAGAATATCTTTTTTAAAGAAAATTTAAAATGATGTGAGATATGCCTAGGAAAGCAGCAAAAGATGGCGCAAGTGCTGGAGTCCCTGCACCCTTGTAGGAAATCCAGATGGGAGTCCAGGTAGCTGACTTTGGCTTCGCACAGCCCTGGCTGTTGGGGAATGAAGCAGCATATGAAAGATCTTTCTCTTGCTGTAATGGAACAAGGACATATACCTCTCAGCCATTCTAGGTTCTTGTTACCCCTGCCTTCTTTCAAGAGACCAGTTCAGTCTCACACCCTGCATTCTCCCCCGGGTTTGAAGGCCAGTGGGCCAAATTTGGAGAATCAGCATGGAGAAGCTCATCTCTGCCTACCGCCCCCAATACCCACCCCTAGCCCACCTAAGATACAAAATGAGCAGGAGTGCTGGGGTCTGGGCCTTTGCTACATGTTGGGTCTGTGTATTCAATGGCAGTTGGTTGACCTCTGAGAGTTTATTTTCTTTGAGTAAATTTGGTCTGGCTGCAAGTTCGTATTCTGTCTCCTCTTTGTTCTTTGTCTTTTTCTAACACTCTGCCTCTCCCCACCCCCACCCCATCACTCTACCTTCCAAATAAATAAACAAAAAGATTGAGACAACTTCTATAATCAAAAGTTAAAATGCAAATGTATAATACGACGCCATGGAGCTCTGAACTTTAAGTAAGCTTCAAAATTTGGAAATCTTTTGAGGTTACTCCCCTCTTGCAAGCACTAAATCCCTAATGGCAAGTGTAGGGAGGTAAGATGGCAGGCAGGGGGAACACCTGGGCCACCACACCAGCCCCCGATGTAAGCTCCCAGAATCGCTCGCTGTCACACAGACGCACTGGGACAGTACCTTCGATCAGGGTGAGGCTTGGTATCTTGCCAGAAATCCAAGAGGAAAACACGGAGGTTCAGAGCTCTGCTCAAGTTTGCTGAGGTCTGTCCACTGTCATGGAGAAAATGAACTGCTGAAGAGCCCGCCCACTCAATAGCCTTGGCTCCAGGATACAGTAGAATCCAGGGTCGGTGAGGTCACACCCAGACGGTGGGGCAGGGGTGGTGCTATCTGCAGAGGAGGGGAAGGGTGTGTCCATGGACAGGGATAGAGGGGGACAACACAGTGACAGATATATATTTAAGATTTTATTCATATATTTGAGAGGCAGAGTTAGAGAGAGAGAGAGAGAGAGAGAGAGAGAGAGAGAGCTTCCATCTGCTGGTTCACTCCCCAAGTGGCCAAAACAGACAGAGATGGGCCCATCTGAAGCCTGGAGCTTCTTCTGGGTCTGCCACATGGGTGCAGGGGTCCATTGCTCTACCCAGGCACATTAGCAGGAAGCCAGATCGGAAGTAGAGCAGCCAGGACTCGAACTGATGCCTGTACATGGGATGCCAGCACCACAGGTGGAAGCTTAACCTATTCCAGCATAGCGCTGGCCCCACAGTAGCAAACTATTAACCAGGACTCTTCAGAAGTGAGGGACAAAAACTCAGCCCAATCAGCTTAAGGACAACTGGATTTAGCTAGAGTAACCAGAAAAACTGTATGATTAACCAAGATGCCACATTAAGTGTTGTTACTGGGGGGCTGGTGCTGTGGGGTAGTGAGCTAAGCCCTCACCTGCAGCACAGGCATCCCATACGGGCACCGGTTTGAGACCCGGCTGTTCCACAACTGATCCAGCTCTCTGCTATGGCCTGGGAAAGCAGTAGAAGATGGCCCAAGTCCTTGGGCCCCTGAAACCACATGGCAGACCCAGAAGAAGCTCCTGGCTCTTGGTTTCGGATCAGTGCAGCTCTGGCCATTGTGGCCATGTGGAGAGTAAACCACCCAATGGAAAACTCTCTCTCTCTCTCTCTCTCTTTCTCTCTCTTTCTCTCTGTGTGTCTCCTTTCCTCTCTCTGTCACTCTTTCAGATAAATAAATAAATTTTTAAAAAATAGAAAGTCCTGAGTTGAATTCATACATGTTAGATCAATTAAGTAGCAAAGGTGTCAAGGTAATTCAATGAAGAGAAGACATTCTTTTAAACTAAAAATATTGAACTAATTTGGAGCCACCTTGGGCCCTGCACCCGAATGGGAGACCTGGAGGAAGCTTCAGATCGGTGCAGCACCGGCTGTAGCGGCCATTTGGAGGGTGAACCAACTGAAGAAATACCTTTCTCTCTGTCTCTCTCTCTCAAACACTAACTCTGCCTGTCAAAAAAAAATTTGGAGCCAGTGCAATAAGCAAAAATTAGGAACAACCCAAATATCCACAAAAGGTGAAATACACAATTTCTGGCATATCCATATAATGAAACATTACTAAGCAATCCAAAGTAAGAAAAATATTGCACAATGATATGCAGCAATCAAAGTAACTGTGACGAGTGAAATAAATGAAAGAAAGTGCACAGGGCAGGGCTCCGTCTACAACCAGCACTAGAAATGACAGCTAATCCATGTACAGAAAGCTTGCTGTGCTGGCTTGTGTTTGGGAAAACCCAGCATACAATAATCAACTGCCTAGGACACATCCAAAATCACACCAGCTGTAATCTACTGGGACTACAGACAGAAGGGTGGTCTCCAGTGGCTGCAAGGTGAAGGGCTCTTATAGACAAAGCTGGCCTGTGACTAACTAAATGCATCTGGACTTTCTCAAGAAATATTAACATTCCAGGCATCAGACAACAGACATTCCAGGTCCAGCTAGCAAGATAAGCCCAGTAGTTTACCTTGATGACTTTCTTTACCCCATATGGATTAGAATGACCTCCAGGGAAACTTAGAGGGCAAGAAGGTTTTGACATCCAAGATGGCTAGCCTCATGTCCTGTTGAGTTCCAACAGGATGAAGGTGGAACTAGGAGGAGAGGAAGGGATTTCGAAGGCATGCAATAAAACTTCTGGGTTGGTGCCAGCACTGTGGCACAGCGGGTTAAAGCCCTAGCCTGCAGCACCAGCAAACTATATGGGCACCAGTTCAAGTCCCGGCATCTCCACTTCTGATCCAGCTCTCTGCTAAAGGCCTGAAAGAAGTAGCAGAGGATGGCTCAAGTGCTTAGGCCCCTACACCCAAATGGGAGACCTGGAAGAAACTCCTGGCTCCTGTATTTGCATTGTCCCAGCTCCAGCTGTTGAGTTCATTTGGGGAGTAAACCATTGTATGGAAGCTCTCTCTCTCTCTCTCCCTCTCTCTCATTTTCTCTGTCTGAAACTTTGACTTTCAAATCAATCTAATTTAAAAAAAAAGACATCCCAAATGGCCACAATGGCCAGGGCTGGGCCAGGCCAAAGCCAGGAGCCTGGAACTCCATCTGGGTATCCCGCATGCAGACATGGGTGCAGGGGCCCAAGCACTCGGGCCATGTTTCAATGCTTTCCCAGGTGCTTTAGAAGGGAGCCTGATTGGCAGCGGAGCATCTCATATGGGATGCTGCTGTGGTGGCAGCAGCTTTTCCTATCGCACCACAATTGCAGCCCCAAATTATAATCTTTTTAGACATGCAGTTATCATGTCATTCATACCTCAATAAAGCTGTGAGAAAATGCACTGCATCAAGTGGTTCTATTTTCCTTCCTATGAGTGATACCAAGACCAAATAACATGGTAGGATTCTGATGTGAAGATGACATATGAAGTGCAATTATCTGTGTCTTCAGTGACCCAATCTTCCACCCTACTTGAAGGGAATAGCAAAGAAAGGAATCTAAGGGCAGGCATTTGACATCGCCATTGAAATGCCACTTGGGACACCCACACCACACATCAGTGCCTGGGTTTGAGTCCCAGCGGCACTCCCAGCTCCAGGTTCCTGCTAATGTATGCCCAGGGGAGGCAACAAATGATGGCTCAAGTCCTGAGGCCCTGCTGCCCACATGGGAAACCAAACCAGACAGACTCCTTGGTTCCTGGCTTCAGCCTGGCCCAGCCCTGGCTTTTGTAGCCATCTGGGCAAGGAACCAGCAGGTGGAAGATCGATAGATCTCTCTCTCTCTCTCTCTTTCTCTCTCTCTCTGTCTGTCTCTGCCTCTCCTCTCTCTGTTACTCTGACTTTCAAATAAATAAAATCAATTTTGTTAAAAAAAGAAAGATAAATCTCATTTACAAATGCTGTGTATGAAAAGTATACCCATGAAATCTGGATGGAGGCTGTGGGGTAGTAGGGAATCTTAACAAATTCTATAAGCTGGTGGAGCTCTTTGCTTGTGAAACTGTGGCTAATACTTCAGAGTTACTTTTTTAATATGCTGGTACTTCTAAATGCTTGTGGAAAATAGAACTAAAAGAAAAGCTTGCTTTTGTAGAAAACATTTGAAATCCATGCATGCTTTTTTCCTACGCTGTGTTTTTCCATGAACTTTTTGAAGACTCCTCATATTAAGTTCTCTTCCCATCTAAAGCTTTCTCCAGGAAACAGAGTTTTACTTCCCTCTGGCTTTATTTTGCTAAGCCACAGGATTAGCATTCACATGATCCCTATTCCAAGTCCATTTTCAAGGCTGTTGGCCCCGGGTAAGGGTTTGCACACTACACGCACCAGGTGTTTTCAATAGACATGGGAAAAAGCACCGTCACCTTCACCAGGAGTAAACAGCAAGTTCTCAGCTCCAGCACCACGGGATGAATGTATTTGGACCTACAAGTTCCTGAAACACCACCCACATGGAAGTTGCTGAGTAGAGCGGTGACTACCCGGGCTACGGCACTGGCAGTGGTATGTTGGTAGGTCCCTGGCAGGTAATGACAGGATCCTCCCAAAACTTGGCCCAGACTCCCATCTTCAGAGGCGCTCACTCCCCTCCAACACACGAGGGGCTGTGACACTGGGGTCACCACAGAACAGCCCTGTGGCTCCTAGACAGCACTTGCTGAACACACAGCTGGTGCACCTGTGAGAGTAACCTCATCCAGTCATGTGTCAGGGCTGGCCAACTGCCAGTCAGTCAGCGGGCAGTGCCATCTGGCTGAGCCCTCTTTGGGAGCGCTGGCAGAAGCAGGACAAACCCAGAGTTCACGACCTGGGGCGGCTCCTGGGACAAAAAGTGCGCCATGTGTGGAGAGGTGCCCCTCCTGCAGGCAGGGGTGGCCAGGCATCTCTGATCTAACAGCGCCAGCCCGGGGTGAACCCGCAGAGCTCGCTCACTCACTCTCCTCGGAGCTCTCTCTTCTGCCAGAGGCGGCCCTCAGCCTGACCTCTTCTCAGCACCAGCGAGAACTCCCCCAAATGGGGCCGGGATTCCTTCAGCACACAGCTGGGGCCCAGACCTGTCTCAGCCTCAGGCCTCTGCTGAAGGTGACGGCCTGGGCCTGGCCTTAGCTGTTCTCAGGTTAAATGACAGACTTCAGTACATCAGTCAGCCCCAGCCTGGAGGCAACTGAAGGGCTCTAACATCTACTGTGCAAACATCCCCTCGCCCGATGGCCGGGGCAGGGGCGACGCCTCTTTGTAACAATCTCCCAAGGACAGACTCAAACTCAGCCTCAGGCAGGGATGAGAGGCACTGAGAGAAAGTCCAGGGTGACTGTAGGGCCACACCTTCTAGAAGGGACAGGTGGATGCAGCTGGTGTGTGGTGCAGTCTCTGTCTGCACCTGCGAGGGGCTCCCGGATGGAGGAGCCTCATCCGCTGTGAGGAACAGGGTCTTTCCCGTGGTTTCTCCCCTGGGCTTGGCTTAATTTCTAGGGACTTTGGCATTCAGAGGACCAGTATCTAGCCTGAAAACAAAGCACTCGCTTTGCCCCCTAAGCAGCAAGAACAGGTCCCCTTGGAAACAACCAGGGATGAGCAGGGCTACTTACCAAATACTTTAGCCAAAGCTTCATCCTCATTTTTAATGCTTGAGGAAAATTTATTTGTTAGGCCTGTGGAGAAAGTAAATTAAGCTGTGAGGAAAATGCTCCCTGGATCTGCCTGGAAGGGGGTCCCCCTTAGTCACTCGGCATCAACCTGCCTGATGATACATAAACAGACACACACACACACATACACACACACACACACACACACACACGTTCAATGCCTTTTCTATCTTAACACAGTCCTTGGGCCCTTGCACTGGCATGGGAGACCTGGAAGAAGCTCCTGGCTCCTGGCTTCGGATCGGCATAGCCCTAACTGTTGCAGCCATCTGGGGAGTGAACCAGGAGATGGAAGACCCCTTTCTCTCTCCCTCTCTGCCCCTGCCTCTCTGTAACTCTGTCTTTCAAATAAATAAATAAATCTTAAAAAAACAAAAAAAGAATCGATACAATGCCAGCATGACGCATCCAGTATGCTCATGAGTAAAAGATCATAAACACCCTTTGGTTTCTTTTTTCTTTTTTCAGGCAGAGTTAGCAAGAGAGAGAGAGAGAGACAGAGAGAAAGGTCTTCCTTTCTCCATTGGTTCTCCCCCCAAATGGCTGCTACAGCCGGCGCACTACACGGATCCGAAGCCAGGAGCCAGGTGCTTCCACCTAGGGCATCCTCCACTGCCTTCCCGAGCCACAGCAGAGAGCTAGACTGGAAGAGGAGCAACCACGGCAACTGCCAACACTTTGGGTTTTAAATTTCTCACAAGAGTGCTCAGTTCCTTTCCTTTCTATGTTATCCTGAGATGGATAGTGTCACTATTTAAAGTGAAGTAGCTCCTGCATGAGATGTCTGAGCCCCCGCTCATGGCACGCTGGCGCCCTGGCCTCCACACAGGTGCCTCTGATTCTCTTGGCAATGTTGGCATGCTTAATGTTGTGAGAACAGCCCTGTAGTTTCTTCCAGCACGATGGCTGTGTTTGCTACTTCAGCTTTTACATACCCAGTGAGTTAACACAGAGAACTGCAAGGAATGTGGTCAGCCAGTTAAGTTTAGTAAAAAAACAAATGTGGTTCTAAAAGCAGGAGGTAATAAACATTGAGGAAGGAGATCCAGGTCACTTTTCAGAACAGAAGTTGTCATAATATCCAAATGGTGAAAACAACCCAAATGCCCATGCACATGTAAGAAACAAAATGGGCCAGCTCCGTGGCTCACTAGGCTAATCCTCTGCCTTGGAGCCAGTATTATGGTTTCTAGTCCCGGTTGGGGTGCCAGTTCTGTCCCAGTTGCACCTCGTCTAGACCAGCTCTCTGCTATGGCCTGGGAGGGCAGTGCAGGATGGCCCTAGTTCTTGGGCCCTACAACTGCATGGGAGAACAGGAGGAAGCATCTGGCTCCTGGCTTTGGATCAGCACAGCGCCGGCCATAGCAGCCATTTGCGGGGAGAACCAATGGAAGGAAGGCCTTTCTCCCTGTCTCTCTCTCTCACTGTCTAACTCTGAATGTCAAGAGAGAGAAAGTGAGAGAGAGAGAATGAATGTAATCTGTCCTCACAATGGGACAGTACTCAGCCTTACAGGGCATGAAGTTCTCACACAGGCTACCACATAGATGAATCCTGGAAACTCACCAAGCCAAAGAAGCCAGGGGAAAGCAGAATGGGGAGCAACTACTGCAGGCACATGGCTCCTTTCTGGGGTGTTGAAAGAGTTCTAGAGCTAGATAATGGGGGCCGGCTCTGTGGCACAGTGGGTTAAGTCCCCGCCTGTAACACTGGCATCCCATATGGGTGCTGGTTAGAGTCTCAGCTGCTCCACTTCCAATCCAGCTTCCTGCTGATGCACCTGGGAAAGCAGCAGAAGATGGCCCTGCCATCCATGTAGTAGACCCAGTCCACACCATTGCGTGCATTTGAGGAATAAACCAGCAGATGGAAAGATCTTTTTCTCTCTCTGTCTCTTCCTCTCTCTCTCTCTCTCTCTCTCTCTCTCTCTCTCTCTAACTCTGCCTTTCAAATAAATAACAATTCTGAAAAAAATTAAAAATAGGGAGCCAAGTTGTGCTGCACCACTAGCATCCCATATGAGTGCCTGTTCAAGTCCCAGCTGCTCCACTTCCAATCCAGTTCCCTGCTAATGTGCCTGGGAAAGCAGTGGGAGATGGTCCAAGTACTTGGGCCCCTGTACCCATGTGGGAGACCCAAGTGGAGTTTCAGGTCCCTGGCTTTAGCCTGGCCAAGCCCTGGCTGTTGCAGCCAACTGGGGCATGAACCAATCAATGAAAGATTCCTCTATCTCTCTGTCTCACTTTTTCCTCTGTAACTCTGCCTTTCAAATACATAACTATTTTTTTAAATAAAATACAGGGACAGGCATTGTGGTGTAGCAGATAAAGTCATTTCCTGCACCACCAGCATCCCATATGACTGCTTACTTAAGTCCCAGCTGCTCTACTTCCAATCCAGCTCTCTGTTAACGGCTTCAGAAAGCAATGGAGGATGGCCCAAGTGCTTGGGTCCCTGCACCCATGTGGGAGACCTGGAAGAAGTTCTGGGTTCAGCCTGGCCCAACTCTCACCATTGCAGCCCTCTGGGGAATGCACCAGCAAATGGAAGATCTCTCTCACTATAACAGATTTGCAAATAAATAATCTTTAAAATAAAACCTAGATAATGATTCACAACTTGGTGAGTATACGAGAAATCACTGAATTACATACTTTCAAAAGGGTAAAATTTATAGTATGTGAATTTTATCTCCATAAAGCTGCTATTTTTAAATGATGTGTAGGACCGGCGTCATGGAGTAGCGAATAAAGCCAGCTCCATACTAATGGCCAAGAGTTTGGGCCCCTGCAACTAACGGGAAGACCTGGAAGAAGCTCCTGTCTCCTTGTCTCCATCTGAATCAGCCCTGGTCATTTCTGCCTTCTGCGAAGTGAAACAGCAGATAAAAAGTTCTCTCTGTATCTCTCCCTCTCTCTATATATATATAGCTCTGCCTTTCTAATAAGAATATCTTTTTTAAAGAAAATTTAAAACGATGTGAGAGATGCCTAGGAAAGCAGCAAAAGATGGCCCAAGTGCTTGGGTCCCTGCACCCATGTAGCAATTACAGATGGGAGTCCAGGCAGCTGACTTTGGCTTGGGCCAGCCCTGGCTGTTTAGGAGCAAAGGAGCACACGAAAGATCTTTCTCTCCCTGTGATGAAACAAGGACATATACCTATCAAACATTCTAGGTTCTTGCTACCCCTGCCTTCTTTCAAGAGACCAGTTCAGTCTCACACCCTGCATTCTCCCCCGGGTTAGAAGGCCAATGGGCCAAACTTGGACAATCATCATGTAGAAGCTCATCTCTGCCTACTGCCCTGCATCCCCACCTCTAGCCGACCTAAGAGACAAAATGGCCAGGCCTGCTGGGGTCTGGGCCTTTGCTATGTGTTGTGTCTGTATACTCAATGGCAGTTGGTTGACCTCTGCGAGTGTATTTTCTTTGAGTAAATTTGGTCTATCTGCAAGTTCGTATTCTGTCTCCTCTTTGTTCTTTGCCTTTTTCTAACACTCTTTCTCTCCCCACCCCCACCCCATCACTCTACCTTCCAAATAAATAAACACAAAGATTGAGAAAACTTCTATAATCAAAAGTTAAAATGCACACATATGCTACGACCCCATGGAGCTCTGAACTTTAAGTAAGCTTCAAAATTTGGAAAACTTTTGAGGTTACTCCCCTCTTGCAAGCACTAAATCCCTAATGGCAATTGTAGGGAGGTAAGATGGCAGGCAGGGAGAATGCCTGGGCCACCACAACAGCCCCCGATGTAGGCTCCCAGAATCACTCGCTGTCACACAGACGCACTGGGACAGTACCTTCGATCAGGTTGATAGGGTGAGGCTTGGTATCCCGCCAGAAAACCAAGAGTAATACACAGAAGATCAGAGCTCTGATCATCTTCGCTGAGGTCTGTCCAGATTCCCGGAGAAAATGAACTGCTGAAGAGCCCGCCCACTCAATAGCCTTGGCTCCAGGATACAGTAGAACCCAGGGGTCTGTGAGGTCACACAGAGAGGGCGGAGCCGGGGCGGGGCTATCTGCAGAGGAGAGGGAGGGCTTGTCCATGGACAGGGACAGAGGGGGATGACACAGTGGCAAGATATATATTTAAGATTTTATTCATATATTTGAGAGGCAGAGTTAGAGAGAGAGAGAGAGAGAGAGAGAGAGATAGAGCGAGATTCCATCTGTTGGTTCACTCCCCAAGTGGCCAAAACTCAGAGACATGGGCCAATCTGAAGCCTGGAACTTCTTCTGGGTCTCACACATGGGTGCAGGGTCCATTGCTCTACCCAGGCACATTAGCAGGAAGCCAGATCGGAAGTAGAGCAGCCAGGACTCGAACTAATGCCTGTACATGGGATGCCAGCACCATAGGTGGAAGCTTAACCTGTTACACCATAGTGCTGGCCCCACAGTAGCAAACTATTAACCAGGACTCTTCAGAAGTAAGGGATAAAACCTCAACCCAATCAGCTTAAGACAACTGGATGTAGCTAGAGTAACCAGAAAAACTGTGTGATTAACCAAGATGTCACATTAAGTGTTGTTACTGGGGTGCTGGTGCTGTGGGGTAGTGAGCTACGCCCTCACCTGCAGCACAGGCATCCCATATGGGCGCCGGTTTGAGACTCGGCTGCTCCACTTCTGATCCAGCTATCTGCTATGGCCTGGGATAGCAGTAGAAGTTAGCCCCAGTCCTGGGGCCGCTGCACCCACATGGGAGACTGAGAAGAAGCTCCTGGCTATTGGCTTCGGATCAGTGCAGCTCTGGCCATTGTGGCCATGTGGAGAGTAAACCACCCAATAGAAAACTCTCTCTTTCTCTCTCTCTCTCTTCCTCTCTGTGTGTCTCCTTTCCTCTCTCTGTCACTCTTTCAGATAAATAAATAAATCTTTAAAAAATAGAAAGTCCTGAGAGAAATTCATACATGTAAGATCAATTCACTAGCAAAGGTGTCCAGGTAATTCAATGAAGAAAGGACATTCTTTTAAACAAAAAATATTGAACTAATTTTTTGCCACATTGGGCCTTGCACCCGAAAGGGAGACCAGGAGGAAGCTTCAGATCGGTGCAGCGCCGGCTGTAGCAGCCATTTGGAGGGTGAACCAACTGAAGGAAGACCTTTCTCTCTGTCTCTCTCTCTCTCACACTAACTCTGCCTATCAAAAAAAAATAATTTGGAACCAGTGCGATAAGCAAACATTGGGAACAACCCAAATATCCACAAAAGCTGAAATAGACAAGTTCTGGCACATCCATATAATGAAACATTACTAAGCAATCCAAAGTAAGAAAAATATTGCACAATGATATGCAGCAATCAAATAACTGTGACGAGTGAAAGAAATAAAACAAAGTGCACAGGGCAGGGGTCCATCTACATCTAGCGCAAAAATGACAGCTAATCCATGTACAGAAAGCTGGCTGTGCTGGCTTGTGTTTGGGAAAACCCAGCATACAAGAATCAGCTGCCTAGGACACATCCAAAATCACACCAGCTGTAATCTACAGGGACTAGGGGGATTTGCAGACAGAGGAGTGGTCTCCAGCGGATGCAAAACCAAGGGCTCTTATAGACAAAGCTAGCCTGTGACTAACCTAAATGCATCTGGACTTTCTCAAGAAATATTAGCATTCCAGGCATCAGACAAGAGACATTCCACGATCTAACCAGCAAGATAAGCCCAGTGGTTTACCTTGATGACTTTCTTTACCCCAAATGGATTAGAATTACCTCCAGGGAAACTTAGAGGGCAAGATGGTCGTGACATCTAAGATGGCTAGACCTGTGACCAGCTGAGTTCCAACAGGATGAAGGTGGAACTAGGAGGAGAGGAAGGGATTTTGAAGGCACGCAATAAAACTTCTGGGTTGGGGCCAGCGCTGTGGCACAGCGAGTTAAAGCCCTAGCCTGCAGCACCAGCAACCCATATGGGCACCAGTTCAAGTCCCGGCTGCTCCACTTCTTATCCAGCTCTCTGTTATGGCCTGGAAAGCAGTGGAAGATGGACCAACTCCTTGGGCCCCTATACCCACGTGGCAGACTCAAGAGAAGCTCCTGGCTTCAGATGAGCTAAGCACGGGCCATTACGAACATTTGGGGAGTGAACCAGAGGATGGAAGGCAACTCTCTCTCTGTAACTCTGTCTTTCAAACAAATAAAATAGATCTTTAAAAAACAAGAACAAAAAAACTTCTGGGTCAATAGTCAGCTTAATTATTTCAATTGGGAAAATGGTTTCATGAGTGTATTCATATATCAAAACTCATAAAATTGTAATTTTCCAAACGGACTTATTGGAGCGTGTGATGTGGTGTAGAAGGTAAAACCGCCACCTGAACACTGGCATCCCATATGGGTGCCGGTTCAAGTCTCAGCTGCTCCACTTCTGATCCAGCTCCCTGCTAAAGGCCTGAAAGAAGTAGCAGAGGATGGCTCAAGTGCTTAGGCCCCTACACCCACGTGGGAGACCTGGAAGAAACTCCCAGCTCCTGGCTACGGACTGTCCCAGCTCCAGCTGTTGAGGTCATTTGCAGCATAAACTATCGTATGGAAGATCTCTCTCTCTCTCCCTCTCTCTCATTTTCTCTCTCTGTAACTTTGCCTTTCAAATCAATCTAATTTAAAAAAAGACATCCCAAATGGCCACAATGGCCAGGGCTGGGCCAGGCCAAAACCAGGTGCCTGGAACTCAATGAGGGTCTCCCACATGCAGACATGGGTGCAGGGGCCCAAGCACTCGGGCCATCTTTCACTGCTTTCCCAGGTGCTTTAGCAGGGAGCTGGATCAGCAGCGGAGCAGCTCATACGGGATGCTGCTGTGGCGGCAGCAGCTTATCCTATGTCACCACAATGCCAGTCCCAAATTATAATCTCTTTAAACATGCAGTTATCAAGTCATTCATATCTCAATAAAGCTGTGAGAAAATGCAGTGCATCAAGTGGTCCTATTTTCCTTCCTATGAGTGATACCAAGACCAAATAACATGGTAGGATTCTGATTTGAAGATGACATATGAAGTGCAAGTATCTGTGTCTTCAGTGACCCAATCTTCCACCCTACTTGAAGGGAATAGCAAAGAAAGGAATCTAAGGGCAGGCATTTAACATCACCATTGAAATGCCACTTGGGACACCCACACCACACATCAGTGCCTGGGTTTGAGTCCCAGCTCCATTCCCAGCTCCAGTTCTTGCGAACGTATGCCCTGGAGAGGCAGCAACTGATGGCTCAAGTCCTGAGGCCCTTCTGCCCACATGGGAAACCAACCCAGACAGACTCATTGGTTCCTGGCTTCAGCCTGGCCCAGCCCTGGCTGTTGTAGCCACGAAATCTGGATGGAGTCTGTGGGGTAGAAGGGAAGCTTAACAAATTCTATAAGCTGGTGGATCTCTTTGCTTGTGAAACAGTGGCTAATACTTCAGATTTACTTTTTTAATATGCGGGTACTTCAAAATGTTTGTGGAAAATAGAACTAAAGGGAAAGTTTGCTTTTGTAGCAAAACATTTGAAATCCATGCATGCTTTTTTCCTACGCTGTGTTTTTCCATGAACTTTTGGAAGACTCCTCATATTAAGTTCTCTTCCCATCTAAAGCTTTCTCCAGGAAACAGAGTTTTGCTTCCCTCTGGCTTTATTTTGCTAAGCCACAGGATTAGCATCGACATGATCACTATCCCAAGTCCATTTTCAAGGTTGTTGGCTCCGGGTGAGGGTTTGCCCACTACAGGCAATAGGTGCTTTCAATAGACATGGGAAAAAGCACCTTCAGCTTCACCAGGAGTAAACAGCAAGTTCTCACCTCCCCCGTCCCGTGATGAATGTTTTTGGACCTACAAATTCCTGAAACACCACCCAGAGAACCTGCCCAGTGGAGCGGTGGCTGCCTGGGCTATGGCACCGGCACCGGCATGTTGGCACAGTGGGTTAAGCCCCGCCTGTAACACTGGCATCCCATATGGGTGCCGGTTAGAGTCTCAGCTGCTCCACTTCCAATCTAGCTTACTGCTGATGCACCTGGGAAAGCAGCAGAAGATGGCCCTGCCGCCAATGTGGGAGACCCAGACCACACCATTGCAGCCATTTGGGGAACAAACCAGCAGATGGAAGATCTTTTTCTCTCTCTGTCTCTTCTTCGCTCCCTCCCTCCCTCCCTCCCTCCATCTCTCTCTCTCTCTCTCTCTCTCTCTCTCTCTCTCTCTCTCTCTATCTCTATCTCTATCTCTATCTCTGCCTTTCATGTAATTAATAAATCTGAAAAAAATGAAAATTAGGGAGCCAAGTTGTGGTGCACCACTAGCATCCTATATGAGTTCCTGTTCAAGTCCCAGCTGCTCCACTTCCAATCCAGTTCCCTGCTAATGTGCCTGGGAAAGCAGTGGGAGATGGTCCAAGTACTTGTGTCCCTGAACCCATCTCGGAGACCCAAGTGCAGTTTCAGGATCCTGGCTTCAGCCTGGCCCAGCCCTGGCGGTTTTAGCCAACTGGAGCATGAACCAATCAATGAAACATTGCTCTATCTGACTGTCTCTCTTTTTCTTCTGTAACTCTGCCTGTCAGATACATAAATATTTTTTTAAAATAAAATAAAGGGACCGGCATTGTGGTGTAGCAGATAAAGTCACTGCCTGCACCACCAGCATCCCGTATGACTGCTTACTTAAGTCCCAGCTGCTCCACTTCCAATCCAGCTCCCTGTTAACGGCTTGAGAAAGCAATGGAGGATGGCCCAAGTGCTTGGGTCCCTGCACCAATGTGGGAAACCTGCAAGAAGCTCTGGGTTTAATCTGGCCCAATTCTCAACATTGCAGCCATCTGGGGAATGAACCAGCAAATGGAAGATGTCTCTCTGTATAACTGATTTGCAAATAAATAATCTTTAAAATAAAATACCTAGATAATGATGATTCACAGCTTAGTGAGTATACTAGAGCTCACTGAATTACATACTTTCAAAAGGGTAAATTTTATAGTATGTGAATTTTATCTCCATAAAGCTGCTATTTGAAAAGGGATGTGTAGGACCTGCGTCATGGAGTAGCGAATAAAGCCAGCTCCATACTAATGGCCAAGAGTTGGGGCCCCTCCATCCAACAGGAAGACCTGGAAGAAGTCCTGGCTCCTTGTTTCCATCTGACCCAGCCCTGGTCATTTCTGCCATCTGGGAAGTGAAACAGCAGATAAAAAATATCTCTCTGTGTCTCTTCCTCTCTCTCTCTTTATATCTCTGCCTTTCAAATAAGAATATCTTTTTAAAGAAAATTTAAAATGATGTGAGAGGTGCCTAGGAAAGCAGCTAATGGTGGCTAAAGTGCTTGGGTCCGTGCACCCATGTAGGAAATCCAGATGGGAGTCCAGGCAGCTGACTTTGGCTTGGGCCAGCCCTGGCTGTTGGGGAGTGAACCAGGACATGAAAGATCTTTCTCTCCTTCTGATGATACAAGGACATATACCTCTCAGCCATTCTAGGTTCTTGTTACCTCTGCCTTCTTTCAAGAGACCAGTTCAGTCTCACCGCCTGCTTTCTCCCCCATGTTTGAAGGCCAGTTGGCCAAACTTGGAGAATCAGCATGGAGAGGCTCATCTCTGCCTACTGCCCCCCATCCCCACCCCTAGCCCACCTAAGATACAAAATGGCCAGGCCTGCTGGGGTCTGGGACTTTGCTATGTGTTGGGTCTGTGTACTCAATAGCAGTTGGTTGACCTCTGCGAGTTTATTTTCTTTGAGTAAATTTGGTCTGGCTGCAAGTTCGTATTCTGTCTCCTCTTTGTTCTTTGCCTTTTTCTTTATTTTTTTTTTGACAGGCAGAGTGGACAGTGAGAGAGAGAGACAGGAAGAAAGGTATTCCTTTGTCCTTGGTTCACCCTCCAATGGCTGCCGCATATGGCGCGCTGCGGACGGCGCACCGTGCTCATCCGATGGCTACAGCAGGGTGCTAGGTGCTTTTTCCTGGTCTCCCATGGGGTGCAGGGCCCAAGCACTTGGGCCATCCTCCACTGCACTCCTGGGCCACAGCAGAGGGCTGGCCTGGAAGAGGGGCAACCGGGACAGAATCCGGCGCCCCGACCGGGACTAGAACCCGGTGTGCCGGCACCCCAAGGCGGAGGATTAGCCTGTTGAGCCACGGCACCGGCCAATGTTCTTTGCCTTTTTCTAGCACTCTGTCTCTCCCCACCCACACCCCATCACTCTACCTTCCAAATAAATAAACAAAAAGATTGAGACAACTTGTATAATCAAAAGTGAAAATGAACACGTATGCTACGACACCATGGAGCTCTGAACTTTAAGTAAGCTTCAAAATTTGGAAAACTTTTGAGGTTACTCCCCTCTTGCAAGCACTAAATCCCTAATGGCAAGTTTAGGGAGGTAAGATGGCAGGCAGGGAGAACACACATGGGCCACCACACCAGCCTCTGATGTAGGCTCCCAGAATCACTGGCTGTCACACAGACACAATTTGACAGTAAATTCGATCAGGTTGATTGGGTGAGGCTTGGTATCTCGCCTGAAAACCAAGAGGAAAACACAGAGGATATGAGCTCTGCTCATCTTTGCTGAGGTCTTTCCACTATCCAGGAGAGAATGAACTGCTGAAGAGCCCACCCACTCAATAGCCTTGGCTCCAGCATACAGTAGAACCCAGAGGACTGTGAGGTCGAACCCAGAGGGTGGGGCAGGGGCGGGGCTATCTGCAGAGGAGGGGGAGGACTTGTCCATGGACAGCGACAGAGGGGGACGACACAGTGGCAAGATATATATTTAAGATTTTATTCATATATTTTAGAGGCAGAGTTAGAGAGAGAGAGAGAGAGAGTTTCATTCTACTTGTTCACTTCCCACGTGGCTGCAACAGACAGAGATGGGCCAATCTGAAGCCTGGAGCTTCTTCTGGGTCTCCCACATGGGTGCAGGGGTCCATTGCTCTACCCAGGCACATTAGCAGGAAGCCAGATCGCAAGTAGAGCAGCCAGGACTGTAGTGGCCATTTGGAGGGTGAACCAACTGAAGGAAGACCTTTCTCTCTGTCTCTCTCACTCTCTCTCACACTAACTCTGCCTGTCAAAAAAATAATTTGGAGCCAGTGCAATAAGCAAACATTGGGGACAACCCAAATATCCACAAAAGGTGAAATAGACAAGTTCTGGCATATCCATATAATGAAACATTACTAAGTAATCAAAAGTAATAAAAATATTGCACAATGATATGCAGCAATCAAAATAACTGTGACGAGTGAAAGAAATAAAAGAAAGTGCACAGGGCAGGGGTCCAATTACATCCAGCACTAGAAATGACAGCTAATCCATGTACAGGAAGCTGGCTGTGCTGGCTTGTGTTTGGGAAAACCCAGCACACAAGAATCAGCTACCTAGGACACATCCAAAATCACACCAGCTGTTATGTCCTGGGACTAGGTGATTTACAGACAGAAGAGTGGTCTCCAGTGGCAGCAAGACAAAGGGCTCTTATAGACAAAGCTGGTCTGTGACTACCCTAAATGCATCTGGACTTTCTCAAAAAATATTAACATTCCTGCCATCAGACAAGGGACATTCTGTTGGACCTCTCAGTAGCAGAGATTCCCACTTGCTTGGAAGGACGCCCAAAGATCCAGACTTCAAAGGAGTTGACTCAAAAAGTACGAGGTTTTATTGAACGTTTGCGCAAACGGGCCCTCGCTTCAAGTGGTGAGGAGCCCTGAGTGGCAGTTTCACACAGCTTATATAGGCAACGAATTAGCATATTCCTAGGTTGAGAATGCTGAGGTGTTACAGGATTGGTCAGTTCAGAGGGACCATTAGCATATGGGACAGTGCTGACGAAGAATGTTGAGGGAGAGTCCTGAGGGAGAGTGCTGAGGTGGCACGGGATTGGCTGGTCGCAGTGACATCATAAGAGTGCACCCAGAAACTCTCTGAAGGGAGGGGCAGCTCTGCTCTGGGTTCACCTGTAGGTCAACAAGAGAACGGAGGGGCAGCTCCGCTCTGGCCCTGGGTTCACCTGGAGGTCACCCAGTGAAGGGAGGGGCAGCTCCGCTCTGGCCCTGGGTTCACCTGGAGGTCACCCAGTGAAGGGAGGGGCAGCTCCGCTCTGGGCGCACTCAGAAGCTTTCCAAAAAGGAGGGGCGTCTCCACTCTGGGCGCACGCAGATGATACCGAAGGGGAGGGGCGGCTCCGCTCGAGGCGCTTCCCTCTGCACTGGCTCCTGTGGCCTTGCGGGGTGCCCTGAGGAGAGGCCCAACCCACTCCGGCGCCCCGGGCCCGAGGAGACCCAACAATCACCCGCAACCTGAGGATGACTCGGGGGCGGGGAGACCCCTCAGCCACTAGCTGAGAGTGAGGAGTCTGTTCCTGGGGTGGCCGGTCCCTCACAGACTATAAGATCACGCGGGGCCGGAGTGTGATATCCCACGGTCTCAGAGCCCCGGCGACGACCCGGGGCTGAGGCGGCCCTACCATTCCAGAGCAGCCCCACCACACAGGGTCAGTGTGGGCCGGGGTGATCCTGCCAGTGCCCGCCGGTAACTAGTAAAGGGGGGAAGGGCCCGGGGCGGCCACAGGGCCTGGCGCCTCTCCCTGTAAGGGTCCTTCATTTCTTCATTTTCTATTTGCACAGAATATTAATCCTAAAATCTACTGGACCTCAGAGGTCTTTAAAGATTGACACTGGTACTGTTGAGTCAGCACCAGGGTTTGAACCTGGGAAAGCCTCTCGCGGATAAACTGGAGCAACCTTGAGCGGGTTCTGAGTGTGCTGGAGCTTCCATTTGGCTGGTCTATCTGGATCCTCGGGGCCCTGGGGTGGAGCTCACTTCACATGTGAGGCGTCGACCCAGGCAGCGATCCCGTCGACCTTGAGAGGTGTGGGAGTTGTCAACAGCACAGTGAAGGGGCCTTCCACCGGGGCTATAGAGTCTTGGATTGGTGCCTCCGGACATACATGGCGTCACCGATTTGGAAAGGATGTGGTGTGGTTGTCATCTCGGGTTGGTAGGCTGCCGCAAGAGGTTTCCAGACCTGGTTCTGGATGATCTGGAGCACTCTTAACCGGGCCTGTAAATTAGGGGCATTGGCAACGGAGTCACTGGCAAAGTCAAGCAAGCCTGTTACTGGTGGGGGCCCTCCATAAAGGATTTCCTATGGCGTTAGCCCACAATGAGAGGGTGTGTTTTGGACCCAGAACACCACCATAGGGTGGAGTTGGACCCAGTCTTTAATGCCAGGCTCCAACGCTAATTTGGTCAAGGTCTCTTTAATTGTCCTATTCATTCTTTCCACCTGCCCTGAAATTTGGGGTCTATAGGTACAGTGCAATTTCCAATTTATGCCTAATATTTTGGCCACCAACTGACTTACCTGGGAGACAAATGCTGGGCCGTTGTCAGACCCGATTACCTTAGGCAAGCCGAACCAGGGGAAGATATCCTCTATGATCTTCTTGACGACCACCTGGGCGGTTTCCCGTTTTGTGGGGAATGCCTCAGTCCATCCGGAGAAGGTGTCTATAAAAACTAGGAGATACTTATTCCCATAGCTGCCCGGTCTTATCTCAGTGAAATCGACCTCCCAGTTGATTCCTGGTCGGTCTCCTCTTACCCTGGCTCCCTCCGGGAGCTTGAGGTGTCTGGCATTTACCTTGGCACACGGAACACAGGATTCAGTCACTTGCTGGACTAAAGAATCAAGTCCGGGGATGTAATAAGACTGCCTATCTTCCTGTAAGGCTGCTTTTAGCTTTTTGTGTCCCAAATGAGTTCATTGATGGAGGTTGGTAATTATTTCTTTAGCCAGTTGGTGCGGCAGGACTATTTTCTCACTGAGCCTCCAAACCCTTATTTGTTCGTCGTACTCTGCACCGAGCCACTGGATCATATCTAAGTCTTGGTCCGAATAGAGGCAAGGTGGTTCCCTCGATTCTTGGGTGGGCTCAGTTGTCTTTAATGGGAGCACCTGTTGGCTCAGGGCTGCTGCCCTAGCAGCCTCATCCACCATCCTGATTCCCCTTGCTACAGGGTCATCTCCTTGTTTTTGCCTGGGGCAATGAATTATACTCAACCTTTTGGGCAGGAACAGGGCCTGTAGAGGGTCTAGGATTTCCTGCTTATTTTTAATGTCCTTGCCCACTGAGGTTAAGAGGCCCCTTAGCCAGTATATCTCCCCATGTACATGGTTAGTGGTAAAAGCATACCGACTGTCTGTGTAAATGTTGACCTTTTAGTCTTGTGCCTGTTTTAAAGCTTGAGTTAAGGCTATGAGCTCGGCTTTTTGAACAGAAGTTCCAGGCTTATGGCACTTGACCAGATAACAGTTTTTCCATCTACCACCGCTGCCCCAGCCCTCCGCTCACCGTTCTGTAGAAAGCTGCTCCCATCGGTGAAGCAGGTCAGCTTGGCATCTGGCAGAGGCTGGTCAGTTAGGTCTTTTCGGGTGCCATGGGCCTCAGCCAGGATTTGGTGGCAGTTATGGATTACCTGGGCCTGGGGCCCCAGTTCCGGAGCAGGGCGGCCAGGTTTAAGGAGGTGTCAGTCCCAAACTGGACCCGCTCTGAGTTTAATTACATAGTCTGTTAATGAGTTATCCGAGCATTTGAGAGCCACCCATCTGGTGGCTGGCAGATAACTGTCTCCACAGCATGAGGTGCCACTATGGTGAGAGGTTGGCCTAGAGTCAACTTGTCCGAGTCTTCCACCAGAAATGCCACGGCCGCTATCATGTGGAGGCACGGAGGCCAGCCGGCTGCTACATTGTCTAGCTTTTTTGAAAAGTATGCCACCGGCTTTTTGCAGGGCCCAAGCATTTGGGTTAGCACTCCCTTAGCTACTCCCTTGTTCTCATCCACATATAATGTGAAGGACTTGGTCATATCAGGGAGGCTCACGGCTGGGGCTGACAATATGGCCTTTTTTATGTTGTCAAATGCCTGCTGTTGCTCTTCTCTCTATTGAAAGTGAGCGTTGGACTTCGTGAGGGGGTACAATGGGGCTGCCAGCTCCGCAAACCCAGGAATCCAGAGGCGACAGAATCCAGCACTCCCAAGGAATTCCCGCACCTTTCTTGTATCCGTGGTGGGTGGAATTAGAGTAACCGCCCTTTTTCGGCTTTCCATCAGCCACCGTTGCCCTCCTTCTAGGAGGTAGCCTAGGTAGGCCACCTGTTTCTGACATATTTGGGCCTTTTTCATGGAGGCTCGATAGCCCAATTCCCCCAGTCTCTGTAGCAGAGCCCCAGTACCTTTTAGGCAGTCCTGCTCAGTTTTGGTGGCAAGGAGAAGGTCATCCACATAGTGCAGGAGGACCAGGTCCAGATGGTTGACTCAGAAGTCAGCCAAATCTGGGTGCAAAGCTTCATCAAACAAGGTAGTCGAGTTTTTAAATCCTTGGGGCAACCTTGTCCAGGTGAGTTGTCCTGAAAACCCGGTCTCTGGATCTTTCCACTCAAAGGCAAAGATGGATTGGCTCTGAGGACTCAGTCTTAAACAAAAGAATGCATCCTTTAGATCTAGCACAGTGTACCATACGTGGGTCGGAGGCAAGGTACTTAGCAGATTGTAGGGGTTGTGCACTGTGGGATGCATATCCTCCGTTCTCCTGTTAACCTCCCGCAAGTCATGTACAGGGCGATAGTCACCCATACCGGGCTTCTTTACTGCTAGTAGGGGGGTTTTCCAAGGTGAACGGCAAGGTTTTAAAATGCCTAGGTGTAACAGTCTCTGGATATGTGGCCGGATACCTTTCTTGGCTTCTTTGCTCATCTGATATTGACAAACTGACATGGGTATGGCCGTGGGCTTCAGATCTATGATCAAGGGAGGCCGGTTGATGGCCAACCCTATTCCCGCAGTCTCTGCCCAGGCCTGAGGAAAATCTGCGAGCCACTTGAGATCCAGGGCAGCCATGGTGGATGGGGGTCTCTCGAATAATCGGTGTTCGTCCTCCAAGCGTAGTGTTAATACCAGGAGGGGCTGCCCCCCTGAGTCTGTGATGGTAGCTCCTTTCTTATGGAAGTGAATTTGGGCTCCTACATTCGAGAGTAGGTTCCTGCCCAGGAGGGGGTAGGGGCAGTCTGGCACTAGTAAGAAAGAGTGCGTCACAAGTCCTGTACTCAACTGGACCTCTCAATTGGTTGTCCAGCGAAATAACTTCCCTCCATTTGCCCCCTGCACCCAGGAGGTCTCGGAGCTTAAAGGCCCTTTTTCTGAAGTCAGTACTGAATGCTGAGCTCCCGTGTCAATCAGGAAGGTTACCTGTCTGCCCCCCAATTCAAGGGATATCCCGGGCTCGGGGGGGGGGGTGGCTCCTGGCCCTGACTCACCTAATCGTCTTCTTCCAGGGACAGGATTGGAATTGGTCTCTTCTTTGGTCCCTGTGGTTTCTTCAGGCAGTCTTTGACCCAGTGTCCTCTTTCTTTACAATAGGCACATTGATCTTTTTCCACCCGGGGCTTTTGCTTGTCTCCCAAGTCCCTATTCTGCCCTGGTCTACTCCTTTCCGTATCCTGTACTATGGTGGCCAAAATTCTACTAAGCTCTCAGTTACATCTTTTGTCTCTTTTGTCTTCCCTTTCCTCCTGCTGCTTGTGGATCCTTTCCTCTTTCTCCTCTCGGGTTTCCCTTTTGTTGTAAACCTTTCTGCCTCCTTCATTAAATCTTGTATAGTATATCCCTGAAGCCCCTCTAGCCACTGCAATTTATGGCGGATGTCTGGCACCGACTGTCCTATAAAGGACATGATTACATCTCCCTGCGGGTCCTCTGCCAGAGGGTCAAACAGGGTGTACATATGGTAGGCCTCCATTAACCTTTCTAGGAAGCCTGCTGGCATTTCCTCAGCCCCCTGCACTACTGCACGTACCTTGCCCAAATTGTTGGGGCGCTTTCCAGCCCCTCTGAGACCCACAAGGAGAATCTGGCGGTAAAGATGAAGTCGCTCCTTACCAACAACAGTGGTGTAGTCCCAATCAGGATGGGTTAAGGGAAATGCCTCCTCAATTTCGATTGGCAGTAGGGTCGGTCATCCATCTGCTCCAGGGACATTTTTCCATGCCTCGAGGTAGACACGTTGCTTTTCTTCAGTAGTGAGGAGTGTCTGCAGGAGCTGCTGACAATCATGCCAGGTGGGCTGATGAGTCAACAAGATTGACTCAATCAGTCCAGTCAGGGCCTGGGGGTCCTGAGAGAAAGAGGCGTTAAGGGTTTTCCAATTATAAAGATCGGAAGCGGAAAAGGGTCAGTGCTGCACTTCGCCAGCCACCGAATGAAGAGGAAAGGTCTATGAAGTCCAGATGCTTTCTGAGCCCCCTGCTTGCCTCCGAAGGAGGTGCAGGTGGCTGGAGGGGGGGGAAGGCACTGAGACTTCTCCTGCCCTCGTGCAATCAGGGGATGGTGCAGAAGGTTGCACCTCCTGCTCTGGATTTTGTGGGGGTTCCTGCAGGGAAGCAGGCCTGCTGGGAAGGTAGTGTGGGGGAGAAACAAAGAGCAGAAAGTCCTGATCAGCCAGAAGAATCGGCAGTTTGTCAGGTTTGGGATCTTGAATCTCCTTCAGAGGGTATAGGGTTGAGGTCTGCGCAACTGGGATGGGAGTGAAGGGTATCGGGGAGGAAGATTCCAAGGGGGAAGTTATTAGAGGAGTTGGGGATGGCTGAGGAAGGGATACCAGGGTCCGTTTGGGCTCCATCAGAAAGGAGAAGGGTTTTACCCAGGGAGGAGGGTTACGTGAAAGATCCTCCCACGTGGTAATGTAGGGCACCTGATCAGGGTGCCCATCGGATCCTGGCTGAAAGACTCGCACCTTAATCTGTGAAATAATATTGAGGTTAAAAGTGCCGTTCCTTGGCCAGCCGACCTCGAAGGCTGGCCATTCTGAGGAACAGAATTTTGCGCATCATTTCCTTTTAACCTCCACTGAGAGGTGGCGCATGTGTTCTCGAACGTCCTTCCAGTGATGTAGAATGAGACTTAAAGGGGTGATCATTCGTTGACCCATGGGTGCAAAGATTTCAGCCCAAACAAAAAGAACAGCTAATACACAGATGCATACAGTAAACAAGACAAACCACGTGGCACCAGAACTAGGAAAAATCGACAATGCTACCTCAAATGGAAGTGGCCGCTTGGCCAGGCTTTTTCCGGGAAGGAGGGAGACTTGGTCCTGGGCCTTCCTCCAGACTATTCCAGGCGCGTCAAACCAAGCAAGAAGGAACAGCCAACAAACCGTGCGGTATTAGACTTATGACAAGTCGAACGCTATTGCGCTATTTCTGGGCATGGCTCCTTGACCAGCCCTCCCCGGGAAGGAGGGAGACTTAGTCTCAAACCCACCTCCAGACCACCCCGGCGAGCGTTTTCTGGGAGAACGGACTGAGGGTTTCTCCTACTGGTCCCACAAACCGGAGAATCCTCAGGGGAATGGACCAGGGGTTTCTGGGCAATCCTGCCTCACCCCTGGTCTCACAGAGTCAGGTACTGGCCAGTCAGATTAACACTTAAGACAAAGAACACAAACAGAAAACACTTAATCGTACCTCCAACTTGTCCGTGGGGAATGGGTCTGAGGGCGACCTAAAATTCCGGACGAGCCCCCAAAATGTTGGACTTCTCAGTAGCAGAGATGCCCACTTGCTCGGGAGGACGCCCAAAGATCCAGACTCCAGAGGAGTTGATGCAAAAAGCACGAGGTTTTTATTGAATGTTTGCGGAAACGGGCCCTTACCTCAGGCGGTGAGGAGCCCTGAGTGGCAGTTTCACACAGCTTATATAGGCAATGAAATAGCATATTCCTAGGCAGAAAATGCTGAGGTGTTACAGAATTGGTCAGTTCAGAGGGACCATTAGCATATGGGAGAGTGCTGACAAAGAATGCTGAAGGAGAGTCCTGAGGGAGAGTGCTGAGGTGGCATGGGATTGGCTGGTCGCAGTGACATCATAAGAGCGTGCACAGAATCTCTGTGAAGGGAGGGGCAGCTCTGCTCTGGGTTCACCTGGAGGTCACCGAGAGAATGGAGGGGAAGCTCTGCTCTGGGCGCAATCAGAGATTTTCCTAAAAGGAGGAGGAGCTCCACTCTGGGCGCGCTCAGAGGCTTCCCGAAGGGGAGGGGCGGCTCAGCTCTGGGCGCAGTCCCTCTGCACTGGCGACTGTGGCCTTGCAGGGTGCCCTGAGGAGAGACCCGACAAGAACCGGCGCCCCGGGCCCGAGGAAACACAACAATCACCCACGGCCGGTGCATCCCCAGGACGACTTGTGGGTGGGGAGATCCATTGGCGCAGGCCAAGGGCGAGGAGTCTGGTCCTGGGGCGGCCGGGCCCTCACAGACTACGATAATGCGGGGCTAGAGCATGATAACCCACGGCCGCAGAGCCCTGGCGACGACCTGAGGCTGAGGCGGCCCTACCAATCCAGAGCGGTCCCACCACACAGGGTCAGTGCGTGCTGGGGCAACGCTGCCACACCCCGTGGGCCGCTAGATGAGGGGGGAGGGTCCCAGGGCCACCACAGGACATGGCACCTCTCCCCGTAAGGGTCCTTCATTTCCAGGATCCAGCCAGCAAGATAAAAACAGTGGTTTACCTTGATGACTTTCTTTACCCCATATGGATTAGAATGATCTCCAGGGAAACTTAGAGGGCAAGACGTTGATGACATCCAAGATGGCTAGACTCGTGAACAGTTGAGTTCCAACAGGATGAAGGTGGAACTAGGAGGAGAGGAAGCGATTTCGAAGGCACACAATCAAACTTCTGGGTTGGGGCCAGTGCTGTGGCACAGCGGGTTAAAGACCTAGCCTGCAGCATCAGCAACCCATATGGGCACCAGTTCAAGTCCTGGCTGCTCCACTTCTGATCCAGCTCTCTGCTACGGCCTGGAAAAGCAGTGGAAGGTGGACCAACTCCTTGGGACCCTGTACCCATGTGGGAGAACAAAAGAAGCTCCTGGCTCAGATAAGCTCAGCTCTGGCCATTGCGGACATTTGCGGAGTGAACCAGCGGATGGAAGGTCTCTCTAGCTCTAGCCCTCTCTGCAACTCTGTCTTTCAAACAAATACAATAGATCTTTAAAAAACAAAAACACAAAAATATTCTGGGTCAATAGTCAGCTTCATTATTTCAATTGGGAAAAAGGTTTCATGAGTGTATTCATATATCAAAACTCATAAAATTGTAATTTTCCAAACAGACTTATTGGAGCCTGTGCTGTGGTATAGCAGGTAAAAACGCCACCTGAACACTGGCATCTGATATGGGTGACGGTTCAAGTCTCAGCTGCTCCCCTTCTGATCCAGCTCCCTGCTAAAGGCCTGAAAGAAGTAGCAGAGGATGGCTCAAGTGCTTAGGCCCCTACACCCACATGGGAGACCTGGAAGAAACTCCTGGCTCCTGGCTTCGGATTGTCCCAGCTCCAGCAGTTGAGGTCATTTGGGGAGTAAACTATCGTATGGAAGCTTTCTCTCTCTCTCTCCCTCTCTTTCATTTTCTCTCTCTGTAACTTTGCCTTTCAAATCAATCTAATTAAAAAAAAAAAGACATCCCAAATGGCCACAATGGCCAGGGCTGGGCCAGGCCAAAGCCAGGAGCCTGGAACTCCATGTGGGTCTCCCACATGCAGATATGGGTGCAGGGGCCCAAGCACTCTGGCCATTTTTCAATGCTTTCCCAGGTGCTTTAGCAGTTAGCTGGATCTGCAGTGGAGCAGCTCATACGGGATGCTGCTGTGGCAGCATCAGTTTATCCTATCTCACCACAATGCCAGCCCCAAATTATAATCTTTTTAGACATGCAGTTTTCATGTCATTCATTCGGATTTGCACAGCCGCAGCATTGGCAGCCATGTGGGGAGTGAACCAGCAGATGGAAAACCCCTTTCTTTCTCTCTCCCTCTCTGCCCCTGCCTCTCTGTAACTCTGTCTTTCAAATAAATAAATAAATCTTAAAAAAAAAGAATCAATTCAATGCCAGGATGACACATACAGTATGCTCATGAGTAAAAGATCATAAACAGCCTTTGGTTTCTTTTTTCTTTTTTCAGGCAGAGTTAGCAAGAGAGAGAGAGACAGAGAGAAATATCTTCCTTTTTCCATTGGTTCACCCACGAAATGGCTGCTGCAGCCGGCGCACTGTGCCGATCCGAAGCCAGGAGCCAGGTGCTTCCACCTAGGCCATCCTCCACTGCCTTTCCGGGTCACAGCAGAGAGCTAGACTTGAAGAGGAGTAACGAGGGTGCCGGCCAACCCTTTGGGATTTAAAGTTCTCACAAGAGTGCTTAGCTCCTTCCCTTTCTATGCTATCCTGCGATGGATAGTGTCACCATTTAAAGTGACGTAGCTCCTGCATGAGATATCTGAGCCCCCGCTCATGGCACGCTGGAGCCCTGGCCTCCACACAGGTGCCTCTGATTCCTTTGGTGATGTTGGCACGCTTGATGCTGGGAGAACAGCCCTGCAGTTTCCTCCAGCAAGAGGGCTGTGTTTGCTGCTTCACATTTTACATACCCAGTGACTTAACACAGAGAACTGCAAGGAATGTGGTCATCCAGTTAAGTTTAGTAAGATAGCAAAAGTGGTTCTAAAAGCAGGAGGTGACTAAACATCGAGGAAGGAGACCCAGGTCACTTTTCAGAACCGGAGTTGTCATAATATCCAAATGGTGAAAACAACCCAAATGCCCAAGCACATGTAAGAAACAAAATGGGCCAGTACCGTGGCTCACTAGGCTAATACTCTGCCTGTGGATCAGGCCTTCTGGTTTCTAGTACCAGTTGCTCCTCTATGTCCAGCTCTCTGTTATGGCCTGGGAGGGCAATGGAGGATGTCCCAAGTGCTTGGGCCCTACACCTGCATGGAGGACCAGGAGGAAGCACCTGGCTCCTGGCTTTGGTTCAGCGCATCACCAGCCATAGCGGACATTTGGGGGCTGTACCAATGGAAGGAAGTCCTTTCTCCCTGTCTCTCTCTCTCTCACTGTCTAACTCTGTCTGTCAAAAGAGAGAGAGGGAGAGGGAGAGAGAGAGAGAGAGAGAGAGAGAGAGAGAGAGAGAGACAGAGAATGAATGTAGTCTGTCCTCACACTGGGACAGCACTCAGCCTTACAGGGCATGAAGTTCTCACAGAGGCTACCACATAGATGAGTCCTGGAAACACAGCAAGCCAAAGAAGCCAGGAGAAAGCTGAATGAGGTGCAACTACGGAAAGGAACATGGCTCATTTCTGGGGTGATGAAAGGGTTCTAGAGCTAGATAATGGGGGCTGGCCCTGTGGCACAGTGGGTTAAGTCCCCGCCTGTAACACTGGCATCCCATATGGGTGCTGGTTAGAGTCTCAGCTGCTCCACTTAAAATCCAGCTTCCTGCTGATGCACCTGGGAAAGCAGCAGAAGATGGCCCTGCCGCCCATGTAGGATACACAGACCACACCCTTGCGGCCATTTGGGGAATAAACCAGCAGATGGAAGATCTTTTTCTCTCTCTGTCTCTTCCTCCCTCCCTCCCGCTATCTCTCTCTAACACTGCCTTTCAAATAAATAATAAGTCTGAATAAAATTAAAATTAGGGAGCCAAGTTGTGGTGCACAACTAGCATCATATATCAGTGCCTCTTCAAGTCCCAGCTGCTCCACTTCCAATCCAGTTCCCTGCTAATGTGCCTAGGAATGCAGTGGGAGATGATCCAAGTACTTGGGCCCCTGTACCCATGTGTGAGTCCAAGTGGAGTTTCAGATTCCTGGTTTCAGCCTGCCCCAGCCCTGGCTGTTGCAGCGAACTGGGGCATGAACCAACCAATGAAAAATTGCTCTATCTGTCTGTCTCTCTTTTTCCTCTGTAACTCTGCCTTTCAGATGCATAAGTATTTTTTTAAATAAAATAAAGGGACCGGCATTGTGGTGTAGCAGATAAAGTCTCTGCCTGCACCACCAGCATCCCGTATGACTGCTTACTTAAGTCCCAGCTGCTCGACTTCCAATCCAGCTCCCTGTTAATGGCTTGAGAAAGCAATGGAGGATGGCCCAAGGGCTTGGGTCCCTGCAGCCATGTGGGAGACCTGGGAGAAGCTCTGGGTTCAGCCTGGCCCAACTCTCACCATTGCAGCCATCTGGGGAATGCACCAGCAAATGGAAGATCTTTCTCTCTGTAACTGATTTGCAAATAAATAATCTTTAAAATAAAATACGTAGATAATGATGATTCACAACATAGTGAGTATACTAGAACTTACTGATTTACATACTTTCAAAAGGGTAAATTTTATAGCATGTGAATTTTACCTCCATAAAGCTGCTATTTGAAAAGGGATGTGTAGGAACAGTGTCATGGAGTAGTGAATAAAGCCAGCTCCATACTAATGGCCAAGAGTTTGGGCCCCTGCATCCAACGGGAAGACCTGGAATAAGGTCCTGGCTCCTTGTTTCCATCTGACCCAGCCCTGGTCATTTCTGCCAGCTTCGAAGTGAAACAGCAGATAAAAAGGTCTCTCTGTGTCTCTTCCTCTCTATCTCTCTATAGCTCTGCCTTTCCAATAAGACTATCTTTTTTAAAGAAAATTTAAAATGATGTGAGATGTGCCTAGGAAAGCAGAAAAAGATGGCCCAAGGGCTTGGTTCCCTGTACCCATATAGGAAATCCAGATGGGAGTCCAGGCAGCTGAGTTAGCTTGACCCAGTCCTGGCTGTTGAATCCTTCGGGGAGCGCACCATCACATGAAAGACCTTTCTCACCCTGTGATGGAACAAGGACATATACCTCCCAGCCATTCTAGGTTCATGTTACCCCTGCCTTCTTTCAAGAGACCAGTTCAGTCTCACCCCCTGCATTCTCCCCCAGGTTTGAAGGCCAGTGGGCCAAACTTGGAGAATCAGCATGGAGAAGCTCATCTCTGCCTACTGCCCCCCATCCCCACACCTGCCCACATAAGATACAAAATGGCCAGGTATGCTGGGGTTTTGGCCTTTGCTACGTGTTGGGTCTGTGTACTCAATGGAGGTTGGTTGACTTCTGTGAGTGTATTTTCTTTGAGTAAATTTGGTCTGGCTGCAAGTTCGTATTCTGTCTCCTCTTTGTTCTTTGCCTTTTTCTTTTTTTTTTTTATTTTTTGACAGGCAGAGTGGACAGTGAGAGAGAGAGAGACAGAGAGAAAGGTCTTCCTTTGCCGTTGGTTTACCCTCCAATGGCTGCCACGGTCGGCGCGCTGCGGCCGGCGCACCGCGCTCGTCCGATGGCAGGAGCCAGGTGCTAGGTGATTTTTCCTGGTCTCCCATGGGGTGCAGGGCCCAAGCACTTGGGCCATCCTCCACTGCACTCCTGGGCAACAGCAGAGGGCTGGCCTGGAAGAGGGGCAACCGGGACAGAATCCGGCGCCCCGACCGGGACTAGAACCCGGTGTGCCGGCGCCGCAAGGCGGAGGATTAGCCTGTTGAGCCACGCAGCCGGCGTTCTTTGCCTTTTTCTAACACTCTGTCTCTCCCCACCCACACCCCATCACTCTACCTTCCAAATAAATAAACAAAAAGATTGAGACAACTTCTATAATCAAAAGTTAAAATGCACACGTATGCTACGACCCCATGGAGATCTGAACTTTAAGTAAGCTTCAAAATTTGCAAAACTTTTGAGGTTACTCCCCACTTGCAAGCACTAAATCCCTAATGGCAAGTGTAGGGAGGTAAGATGGCGGGCAGGGAGAACACCTGGGCCACAACACCAGCCTCTGATGTAGGCTCCCAGAATCACTCCCTGTCCCACAGACGCACTGGGACAGTACCTTCGATCAGGTTGATAGGGTGAGGTTTGGTATCTCGCCAGAAAACCAAGAGTAATACACAGAGGATCACAGCTCTGCTCACGTTCGCTGAGGTCTGTCCACTATCCAGGAGAAAACGAACTGCTGAAGAGCCCACCCACTCGATAGCCTCGGCTCCAGGATACAGTAGAACCCAGAGGTCTGTGAAGTCACACCCAGAGGGTAGGGCAGGGGGTGGGCTATCTGCAGAGGAGGGGGAGGGCATGTTCATGGACAACGACAGAGGGGGATGACACAGTGGCAAGATATATATTTAAGATTTTATTCATATATTTGGGAGGCAGAATTAGAGATAGAGAGAGAGAGCTTTCATCTGCAGGTTCACTCCAAAAGTGGCCGACACAGTGATGGGCCAATCTGAAGCCTGGAGCTTCTTCTGGGTCTCCCACATGGGTGCAGGGGTCCATTGCTCTACCCAAGCACCTTGGCAGGAAGCTAGATCGGAAGTAGAACAGCCAGGACTCCAACTGATGCCTTTACATGAGATGCCAGCACGACAGGTGGAAGCTTTACTTATTACACCATAGTGCTGGGCCCACAGTGGCAAAATATTAACAAGGACTTTTCAGAAGTGAGGGACAAAAACTCAACCCAATCAGCTTAAGACAACTGGATGTAGCTAGAGTAACTAGAAAAACTGTATGATTAACCAAGATGCCACATTAAGTGTTGTTACTGGGGTCAGGTGCTGTGGGGTAGTGCGTTAAGCCCTCACCTGCAGCACAGGCATCCCATACGGGTGCCGGGTTTAGACCCAGCTGCTCCACTTCTGATCCAGCTCTCTGCTATGGCCTGGGAAAGCAGTAGAAGTTGCCCATGTCCTTTGGCACCTGCACCCACATGGGAGACCCAGAAGAAGCTCCTGGCTCTTGGCTTCGGATCAGTGCAGCTCTGGCCATTGTGGCCATGTGGAGAGTAAACCACACAATGGAAAACTGTCACTCTGTCTCACTTCCTCTCTGGGTGTCTCCTTTCCTCTCTCTGTCACACTTTCAGATAATTAAATCAATCTTTAAAAAACAGAAAGTCCTGAGATAAATTCATACATGCAAGATCAATTCAATAGCAAAGGTGTCAAGGTAATTCAATGAAGAAAGGACATTCTTTTAATCAAAAAATATTGAACTAATTTGTAGCCACCTTTTGCCCTGCACCCGAATGGGAGACCAGGAAGAAGCTTCAGATCGGTGCAGCGCCGGCAGTGGCGGCCATTTGGAGGGTGAACAAACTGAAGGAAGAACTTTCCCTGTCTCTATCTCTCTCTCACACTAACTCTGCCTGTCAAAAAAAAATTTGGAGCCAGTGCAATAAGCATAATGCGAACAACCAAAATATCCACAAAAGGTGAAATAGACACGTTCTGGCATATCCATATAATGAAATATTACTAAGCAATCAAAAGTAATAAAAATATTGCACAATGATATGCAGCAATCAAAATAACTGTGACGAGTGAAAGAAATAAAACAAAGTGCACAGGGCAGGGGTCCATCTACATCCAGCGCTAGAAATGACAGCTAATCCATGTACAGAAAGCTGGCTGTGCTGGCTTGTGTTTGGGAAAACCCAGCATGCAAGAATCAGCTGCCTAGGACACATCCAAAATCACACCAGCTGTAATCTACAGGGACTAGGGGGATTTACAGACAGAGGAGTGGTCTCCAGCGGATGCAAAACCAAGGGCTCTTATAGACAAAGCTGGCCTGTGACTAACCTAAATGCATCTGGACTTTCTCAAGAAATATTACCATTCCAGGCATCAGACAAGTGACATTCCAGGGTCCAGCCAGCAAGATAAGCCCAGTGGTTAACCTTGATGACTTTCTTTACCCCATATGGATTAGAATGACCTCCAGGGAAACTTAGAAGGCAAGATGCTGGTAACATCCAAGATGGCTAGTCTCGTGTCCAGTTGAGTTCCAACAGGATGAAGGTGGAACTAGGAGGAGAGGAAGGGATTTCGAAGGCATGCAATCAAACATCTGGGTTGTGGCCAGCGCTGTGGCACAGCGGGTTAATGCCCTAGCCTGCAGCACCATCAACCCATATGGGCACCAGTTGAAGTCCTGGCTGCTCCACTTCTGATGCAGCTCTTTGTTATGGCCTGGAAAAACAGTGGAAGATGGATCAACTCCTTGGGCCCCTGTACCCGTGTGGGAGACCCAAAAGAAGCTCCTAGCTTCAGATGAGCTGAGCTCTGGCCATTGCAGACATTTGGGGAGGGAGCCAGCAGATGCAAGGCCTCTCTAGCTCTACCCCTCTCTGTAACTCTGTCTTTCAAACAAATAAGAGATCCTTAATAAACAAAAACAATAAAACTTCTGGGTCAATAGTCAGCTTCATTATTTCAATTGGGAAAATGGTTTCATGAGTGTATTCATATATCAAAACTCATAAAATTGTAATTTTCCAAACAGACTTATTGGAGCCTGTGCTGTGGTATAGCAGGTAAAACCGCCACCTGAACACTGGCATCCCATATGGGTGCCGGTTCAAGTCTCAGCTGCTCCACTTCTGATCCAGCTCCCTTGCTGAAGGCCTGCAAGAAGTAGCAGAGGATGGCTCAAGTGCTTAGGCCCCTACACCCACATGGGAAACCTGGAAGAAACTCCTGGCTCCTGGCTTCGGATTGTCCAAGCTCCAGCTCTTGAGGTCATTTGGGGAGTAAACTATCGTATGGAAGCTCTCTCTCTCTCTTTCCTTCTCTCTCATATTCTCTCTCTGTAACTTTGCCTTTAATAAATCTAATTAAAAAAAAGACATCCCAAATGGCCACAATGGCCAGGGCTGGGCCAGGCCAAAGCCAGGAGCCTGGAACTTCATCTGGGTCTCCCAAATGAAGACTTGTGTGCAGGGACCCACGCACTCGGCCATCTTTCACTACTTTCCCAGGTGCTTTAGCAGGGAGCTGGATCGGCAGCAGAGCAGCTCATAAGGGATGCTGCTGTGGCAGTAGCAGCTAATCCTATCTCACCACAATGCCAGCCCCAAATTATCATCTTTTTAGACATGCAATTATCATGTCATTCATATCTCAATAAAGCTGTGAGAAAATGCAGTGCATCAAGTGGTCCTATTTTCCTTCCTATGAGTGATACCAACACCAAATAACATGGTAGGATTCTGATGTGAAGATGACATATGAAGTGCAAGTATCTCTGTCTTCAGTGACCCAATCTTCCACCCTACTTGAAGGGAATAGCAAAGAAAGGAATCTAAGGGCAGGCATTTGACATCGCCATTGAAATGCCACTTGGGACACCCACACCACACATCAGTGCCTGGGTTTGAGTCCCAGCTCCACTGCCAGCTCCAGTTTCCTGCTAATGTATGCCCTGGGGAGGCAGCAAATGATGGCTCAAGTCCTGAGGCCCTGCTGCCCACATGGGAAACCAACCCAGACAGACTCATTGGTTCCTGGCTTCATTCTGGCCTAGCCCAGGCTGTTGTAGCCATCTAGGGAAGGAACCAGCAGGTGGAAGATCGATTGATCTCTCTCTCTCTCTGTCTCTCCTCTGTCTGTGTAACTCTGACTTTCAAATAAATAAAATCAATTTAAAAAAAAAGATAAATCTCATTTACAAATGCTGTGTATGAAAAGTATACCCATGAAATCTGGATGGAGGCTGTGGGGTAGAAGGGAAGCTTAACAAATTCTATAAGCTGGTGGAGCACTTTCCTTGTGAAACAGTGGCTAATACTTCAGAGTTACTTTTTTAATATGCGGGTACTACAAAATGCTTGTGGAAAATAGAACTAAAGGAAAAGTTTGCTTTTGTAGCAAAACATTTGAAATCCATGCATGCTTTTTTCCTATGCTGTGTTTTTCCATGAACTTTTGGAAGACTCCTCATATTAAGTTCTCTTCCCATCTAAAGCTTTCTCCAGGAAACAGAGTTTGACATCCCTCTGGCTTTATTTTGCTAAGGCACATGATTAGCATTCACATCATCCCTATTCCACGTCCAGTATCAAGGCAGTTGGCCACAGGTGAGAGTTTGCCCACTACACGCAACAGGGGCTTTCAATGGACTTGGGAAAAAGCACCTTCAGCTTCACCAGGAGTAAACAGCAAGTTCTCACCTCCCCCGCCTTGTGATGAATGTATTTGGACCTACATATTCCTGAAACGCCACACACATGGAAGCTGCTGAGTGGAGAGGTGCCTGCCCGGGCTACAGCACCTGCACCGGCAGGTTCGTAGGTCCTTGGCGGGTAATGACAGGATCCTCCCAAAACCTGGCCCAAACTCCCACCTCCAGAGGTGTCAATCCCCTCAGACCCACGAGAGACTGTGACTCTGGGGCCACCACAGAACAACCCTCTGGCTCCTAGACAGCACTTGCTGAACACACAGCTGGTACACATGTGAGAGTAACCTCATCCACTCATCTGTCAGGGATGGCCACCTGCCAGTCAGTCAGCAGATAGTGCCTTCTGGCTGAGACCTCATTGGGAGCACTGGCGGAAGCACGACAAACCCAGAGTTCCCGACCTGGGGCAGCTCCTGCGACAAAGAGTCCGCCATGTGTGGAGAGGTGCCCCTATGGCAGGCAGGGGTGGACAGGCACCTCTGATCCAAAAGCACCAGCCCGGGTGAATCCAGCAGTTCTTGCTCGCTCACTCTCCCAGGAGCTCTCTCTCCAGCCAGAGGCAACCCGCAGCCTGACCCTCTTCCAAGCACCAGGGATAACTCCTTCAAATTGCGCCTGGCTTCCTTCAACACATAGCTGGGGCCCAGACCTGTCTCAGCCTCAGGCCTCTGCTGAAGGCAACGGCCTAGGTCTGGCCTTAGCTATTCTTGGGTTAAATGAGAGACTTCCAGTACATCAGTCATCCCCAGCCTGGAGGCACCTGAAGGGCTCTAACATCCACTGCACAAACATCCCCACGCTCGATGGCCGGGGCAGGGGGTCGCCTTTTTGTAACAATCTCCCCAGGACAGACTCACCCTCAGCCTCAGGCAGGGATGAGAGGCCCTGAGAGATGGTCCAGGGTGACTGCAGTGCCCCACCCTCCAGAAGGGGCAGGTGGATGCAGCTGGTCTGTGGTGCACTCTCACTCTGTACCTGCAAGGGGCTCCCGGATGGAGGAGCTTCGGCCACTGTGAGGAACAGGGCCTTTCCCATTGTTTCTCCCCTAGGCTTGGCTTAATTTCTAGGGACTTTGGCATTCAGAGGAGCAGCATCTAGCCTGAAAACAAAGCACTCGCTTTGCCACCTAAGCAGCAGGAACAGGGCCCCTTGGAAACAACCAGGGATGAGCAGGGCTACTTACCAAATACTTTAGCCAAACCTTCATCCTCATTTTTAATGCTTGAGGAAAATTTATTGATTGGGCCTGTGGAGGAAGTAAATTCAGCTGTGAGGAAAGTGCTCCCTGGGTCTGCCTGGACGGGGGTTCCCCTTAGTCACCTGGCATCGATCCCAGTATGTGCCTGAGGATACGGACACACACACACACACACACACAAACACACGTTCAATGCCTTTTCTATTTTAACACAGTCCTTGGGCACCTGCAAAGGCATAGGAGACCCGGAAGAAGCTCGTGTCTCCTGGGTTTGTATCGGCACAGCCCTAGCCATTGCAGCCATCTGGGGAGTGAACCAGCCGATGGAAGACCCATTTCTGTCTCTCTCCCTCTCTGCCCCTGCCTCTCTGTAACTCTGTCATTCAAATAAATAAAAAAATCTAAAAAAAAAAAAAAAAAGGAATCGATACAACGCCAAATGACGTATCCAGTATGCTCACAAGTAAAAGATCATAAAAACCCTTTGGCTTCTTTTTTCTTTTTTTCAGGCAGAGTTAGCAAGAGAGAAGAGACAGAGAGAAAGGTCTTCCTTTCTCCATTGGTTCACCCCACAAATGGCTGCTACAGCCGGCGCTCTGCACCGATCCAAAGCCAGGACTTAGCTGCTTCCACCTAGGCCATCCTCCACTACTTTCCTGGGCCACAGCAGAGAGCTGGACTGGAAGAGGAGCAACCACGGCGCTGGCCAACCCTTTGGATTTTAATGTTCTCACAAGAGTGCTCAGTTCCTTCACTTTCTATGCAATCCTGCGATGGATAGTGTCACCATTTAAAGTGACGTAGCTCCTGCATGAGACATCTGAGTCCCTGCTCACAGCACACTGGCGCCCTGGCCTCCATGCAGGTGCCTCTGATTCCCTTGGTGATGTTGGCACACTTAATGCTGGGAGAACAGCCCTGCAGTTTCCTTCAACAAGAGGGCTGTGTTTGCTACTTCAGCTTTTACATACCCAGTGACTTAACACAGAGAACTGCAAGGAATGTGGTCAGCCAGTTAAGTTTAGTAAAATAGCAAAAGTGGTTCTAAAAGCAGGAGGTGACTAAACATCGAGGAAGGAGATCCAGATCACTTTTCAGAAGAGGAGTTGTCATAATATCCAAAGGGTGAAAACAACCCAAATGCCCATGCACATATAAGAAACAAAATGGAACAGCTCCGTGGCTCACTAGGCTAATCCTCTGCCTGTGGAGCCGGTATTCTGGGTTCTAGTCCCGGTTGGGGTGCCAGTTCTGTCCCGGTTCTTCCTTTTCCAGACCAGCTCTCTGCTATGTCCTGGGAGGGCAGTGCAGGATGGCCCAAGTGCTTGGGCCCTACACCTGCATGGGAGACCAGGAGGAAGCACCTGGCTCCTGGCTTTGGAGCAGCGCAGCACCAGCCATAGCGGCCGTTTGGGGGGTGACCCAATGGAAGGAAGGCCTTTCTCCCTGTCTCTCTCTCTCTCACTGTCTAACTCTGCCTGTCAAAGAGAGAGAGAGAGAGAGGGAGAGAGAGAATGAATGTAGTCTGTCCTCACAATGGGACAGTACTCAGCATTAGAGGGCATGAAGTTCTCACACAGGCTACACCATAGATGAGTACTGGAATCACAGCAAGCCAAAGAAGCCAGGAGAAAGCAGAATGGGGAGCAACTACTGCAGGCACATGGCTACTTCCTGGGGTGATGAAAGAGTTCTAGAGCTAGAAAATGGGGGCTGGCTCTGTGGCACAATGGGTTAAGACCCCGCCTGTAACACTGGCATCCCATATGGGTGCTGGTTAGAGTCTCAGCTGCTCCACTTAAAATCCAGCTTCCTGCTGATGCACCTGGGAAAGCAGCAGAAGATGGCCCTGCCGCCCATGTAGGAGACCCATTCCACACCATTGCGCCCATTTGGGGAATAAACCAACAGATGGAAGATCTTTTTCTCTCTATGTCTCTTACTCCCTCTCTCTCTCTCTCTCTCTCTCACTCTGCCTTTCAAACAAATAATAAATCTGAAAATAATTAAAATAAGGGAGCCAAGTTGTGGTGCACCACTAGCATCCCATATGAGTGCCTGTTCAAGTCCCAGTTGCTCCACATCCAATCCAATAGAAAGTCCTGAGATAATATCATACATGTAAGATCAATTCACTAGCAAAGATGTCAATGTAATTCAATGAAGAAAGGACATTCTTTTAAAGAAAAAAATATTGACATAATTTGGAGCCACCTTGGGCCCAAACCCGAATGGGAGACCAGGAGGAAGCTTCAGATTGGTGCACGCCGGCTGTAGCGGCCATTTCGAGGGTGAAACAACTGAGGGAAAACCTTTCTCTCTGTCTCTGTCTCTCTCACACTAACTCTGCCTATCCAAAAAAAAAAATAATTTGGAGCCAGTGCAATAAGCAAAAATTTGGAACAACCCAAATATCCACAAAAGGTGAAATAGACATGTTCTGGCATATCCATATAATGAAACATTACTAAGCAATCAAAAGAAATAAAAATATTGCACAATGATATGCAGCATTCAAAATAACTGTAACGAGTGAAAGAAATAAAACAAAGTGCACAGGGCAAGGGTCCATCTACATCCAGTGCTAAAAATGACAGCTAATCCATGTATAGAAAGCTGGCTGTGCTGCCTTGTGTTTGGGAAATCCCAGCATACAAGAATCAGCTGCCTAGGATACATCCAAAATCACACCAGCTGTAATCTACTGGGACTACAGACAGAACAGTGGTCTCCAGTGGCTGCAAGATGAAGGGCTCTTATAGACAAAGCTGGCCTGTGACTAACCTAAATGCATCTGGACTTTCTCAAGAAATATTAACATTCCAGGCATCAGACAAGAGACATTCCAGGGTCCAGCCAGCAAGATAAGCCCAGTGGTTTACTTTGATGACTTGGGACTCTGTACCTGCCTGGGAGACCCAAAAGAAGCTCCTGGCTTCAGATGAGCTCAGCTCAGGCCATTGAGGACAATTGAGGAGTGAACCAGCAGATGCAAGGCCTCTGTAGCTCTACCCCTCTCTGTAACTCTGTCTTTCAAACAAATAAAATAGATCTATAAAAAACAAAAACAAAAAAATTCTGGGTCAACAGTCAGCTTCATTATTTCAATTGGGAAAATGGTTCATGAGTGTATTCATATATCAAAACTCATAAAATTGTACTTTTCCAAACAGACTTATTGGAGCGTGTGCTGTGGTGTAGCAGGTAAAACCGCCACCTGAACACTGGCATCCCATATGGGTGCCGATTCTAGTCTCAGCTGCTCCACTTGTGATCCAGCTCCCTGCTGAAGGCCTGAAAGAAGTAGCAGAGGGTGGCTCAAGTGCTTAGGCCCCTACATCCACATGGGACACCTGGAAGAAACTCCTGGCTCCTGGCTTCGTATTGTCCCAGCTATAGCTGTTGAGGTCATTTGGGGAGTAAACTATCGTATGGAAGCTCGCTCTCTCTCACGCTCTCTCTCTCTCTCTCTCTCTCTCCCTCTCTCTCATTTTCTCTCTCTGTAACTTTGCCTTTCAAATCAATCTAATTAAAAAAAAAAAAAGACATCCCAAATGGCTACAATGGCCAGGGCTGGGCTGGGCCAGGCCAAAGCCAGGTGCCTGGAACTCCATCTGGGACTCCCACATGCAGACATGGGTGCAGGGGCCCATGCACTCCAGCCATCTTTCACTGCTTTCCCAGGAGCTTTAGCAGGGAGCTGGATCGACAGCGGAGCAGCTCATACGGGATTCTGCTATGGCGGCAGCAGCTTATCCTATCTCACCACAATGCCAGCCCCAAATAATTGTCTTTTTAGACATGCAGTTATCATGTCATTCATATCTCAATAAAGCTGTGAGAAAATGCAGTGCATCAAGTGGTCCTATTTTCCTTCCTATGAGTGATACCAACACCAAATAACATGGTAGGATTCTGATGTGAAGATGACATATGAAGTGCAAGTATCTCTGTCTTCAGTGACCCAATCTTCCACCCTACTTGAAGGGAATAGCAAAGAAAGGAATCTAAGGGCAGGCATTTGACATTGCCATTGAATTTCCACTTGGGACACCCACACCACACATCAGTGCCTGGGTTTGAGTCCCAGCTCCACTGCCAGCTCCAGTTTCCTGCTAATGTATGCCCTGGGGAGGCAGCAAATGATGGCTCAAGGCCTGAGGCCCTGCTGCCCACATGGGAAACCAACCCAGACAGACTCATTGGTTCCTGGCTTCAGCCTGGCCCAGCCCTGGCTGTTGTAGACAGCTGGGGAAGGAACGAGCAGGTGGAAGATCTCTCTCTCTCTCTCTCTCTCTCTCTCTCTCTCTCTCTCTTTCTCTCTCTTTCTCTCTCTTTCTCTCTCTCTCTCTATCTTCCTCTCCTCTCTCTGTGTATCTCTGAATTTCTTTTTTTTTTTGACAGGCAGAGTGAACAGTGAGAGAGAGAGACAGAATGAAAGGTCTTCCTTTTGCCGTTGGTTCACCCTCCAGTGGCTGACGCGGTTGGCGCGCTGCGGCCGGCGCACCGCGCTCATCCGGTGTCAGGTGCTTTTTCTTGGTCTCCCATGTGGGTGCAGGCCCCAAGCACTTGGGCCATCCTCCACTGCACTCCGGGGCCACAGCAGAGGGCTGGCCTGGAAGAGGGGCAACCGGGACAGAATCCAGCACCCCGACCGGGACTAGAACACGGTGTGCTGGCGCAGCAAGGCAGAGGATTAGCCAGTTGAGCCACAGCGCCAGCCAACTCTGACTTTCAAATAAATAAAATCAATTTTGTTAAAAAAAAGATAAATCTCATTTACAAATACTGTGTATGAAATGTATACCCACGAAATCTGGATGGAGGCTGTGGGGTAGAAGGGAAGCTTAACAAATTCTATAAGCTGATGGAGCTTTTTTCTTGTGAAACAGTGGCTAATACTTCAGAGTTACTTTTTTAATATGCGGGTACTTCAAAATGCTTGTGGAAAATAGAACTAAAGGAAAAGTTTGCTTTTGTAGCAAAACATTTGAAATCCATGCATGCTTTTTTCCTATGCTGTGTTTTTCCATGAACTTTTGGAAGACTCCTCATATTAAGTTCTCTTCCCATCTAAAGCTTTCTCCAGGAAACAGAGTTTTACATCCCTCTGGCTTTATTTTGCTAAGCCACAGGATTAGCATCCACATGATCCCTATTCCAAGTCCATTTTCAAGGCTGTTGGCCCCATGTGAGGGTTTACCCACTACACGCAACAGGTGCTTTCAGTAGACACAGGAAAAAGCACCATCAGCTTTACCAGGAGTAAACAGCAAGTTCTCACCTCCCCTGCCCTGTGATGAATGTATTTGGACCTACAAGTTCCTGAAACACCACCCAGATGGAAGCTGCCAAGTGGAGCGCTGCCTGTTCGGGCTATGGCATTGTCACCAGCAGGTTGGGAGGTCCTTGGCGGGTAATGACAGGATCCTCCTAAAACCTGGCCCAGACTCCCATCTCCTGAGGCACTCACTCCCCTCTGACACACGAGGGGCTGTGATGCTGGGGCCACCACAGAACAGCCCTCTGGCTCCTAGACAGCACTTGCTGAACACACAGCTGGTGTACCTGCAAGAGTAACCTCATCCACTCATCTGTCAGGGCTTGCCACCTGCCAGTCAGTCAGCGGGCAGTGCCGTCTAGCTGAGCCCTCTTTGGGAGCGCTGGCAGAAGCAGGACAAACCCAGAGTTCCCGACCTGGGGCAGCTCCTGCGACAAAGAGTGCGCCATGTGGATAGGTGCCCCTCCTGCAGGCTAAGGTGGCCAGGCACCTCTGATCCAACAGCACCAGCCTTGGGGGAACCAGCAGTGCTTGCTTGCTCACTCTCCCAGGAGCTCTCTCTCCTTCCAGAGGTGGCCCTCAGCCTGACTTTCTTCTCAGCACCAGGAAGAACTCACCAAAATGGGGCCGGGATTCCTTCAGCACACAGCTGGGGCCCAGACCTGTCTCAGCCTCAGGCCTCTGCTGAAGGAAATGGCCTGGGCCTGGCCTTAGCTGTTCTTGGATTAAATGAGAGACTTCCAGTACATCAGTCAGCCCCAGCCTGGAGGCACCTGAAGGGCTCTAACATCCACAGAGCAAACATCCCCACGCCTGATGCCCTGGGCAGGAGGGATGCCTTTTTGTGACAATCTCCCCAGGACAGACTCACCCTCAGCCTCAGGCAGGGATGAGAGGCCACAAGAGAAGGTCCAGGGTGACTGCTGTGCCCCGCCCTCCAGAACGGGCAGGTGGATGCAGCTGGTCTGTTGTGCACTCTCTCTCTGCACCTGCGAGGGGCTCCCGGATGGAGGAGCCTTGGCCGCTGTGAGGAACAGGGCCTTTCCCATTGTTTCTCCCCTAGGCTTGGCTTAATTTCTAAGGACTTTGGCATTCAGAGGAACAGCATCTAGCCTGAAAACAAAGCACTCACGTTGCCCCCTAAGCAGCAGGAACAGGGCCCCTTGGAAACAACCAGGGATGAGCAGGGCTACTTACCAAATGCTTTAGCCAAACCTTCATCCTCATTTTTAATGCTTGAGGAAAATTTATTGGTTGGGCCTGTGGAGAAAGTAAATTCAGCTGTGAGGAAAGTGCTCCCTGGGTCTGCCTGGACGGGGGTCCCACTTAGTCACCCGGCATCGACCCCGTGGGTGCCTGAGAATACGGACACACACACACAAACACACTCACACACATTCAATGCCTTTTCTATTTTAACACAGTCCTTGGGCACCTGCAAAGGCATAGGAGACCCGGAAGAAGCTCCTTGCTCCTGGCTTCGGATTGGCACAGCCTCAGCCATTATAGCCATCTGGGGAGTGACCCAACAGATGGAATACCCCTTTCTTTCTCTCTCCCTCTCTGCCCCTGCCTCTCTGTAACTCTGTCTTTCAAATAAATACATAAATCTTAAAAAAAAACAAAAAAAGAATAGATACAAAGCCAGCGTGACGCATCCAGTATGCTCATGAGTAAAAATTCATAAACACCCTTTGGTTTCATTTTTCTTTTTTCAGGCAGAGTTAGCAAGAGAGACAGAGACAGAGAGAAAGGTCTTCCTTTCTCCATTAGTTCACCCCCCAAATGGCTGTTACAGCCGGCGCAATGCGCCGATCCGAAGCCAGTAGCCTTGTGCTGCCACCTAGGCCTTCCTCCACTGCATTCCCGGGCCACAGCAGAGAGCTAGACTGGAAGTGGAGCAACCACGGTGCTGGCCAACCCATTGGGTTTTAAAGTTCTCACAAGAGGGCTCAGTTCCTTCCCTTTCTATGCTATCCTGTGATGGATAGTGTCACCATTTAAAGTGACGTAGCTTCTGTATGAGATGTCTGAGCCCCCGCTCACTCTGTTGCCCTGGCCTCCTCGCAGGTGCCTCTGATTCCCTTGGTGATGTTGGCACACTTAATGCTGGGAGAACAGCCCTGCAGTTTCCTTCAACAAGAGGGCTGTGTTTGCTGCTTCAGCTTTTACATACCCAGTGACTTAACACAAAAAACCACAAGGAATGTGGTCAGCCAGTTAAGTTTAGTAAAATAGCAAAAGTGGTTCTAAAAGCAGGAGGTGACTAAACATCGAGGAAGGAGATCCAGGTCACTTTTCAGAACCAAAATTATCCTAATATCCAAATGGTAACAACCCAAATGCCCATTTACATGTCAGAAACAAAATGGGCCAGCTCCGTGGCTCACTAGGCTAATGCTCTGCCTGTGGAGCTGGTATTCTGGGTTCTAGTCCCGGTTGGGGTGCCGGTCTGTCCCGGTAGCTCCTCTTCTAGTCCAGCTCACTGCTATGGCCTGGGAGAGCAGTGCAGGATGGCCCAAGTGCTTGGGCCCTACACCTGCATGGGAGACCAGGAGGAAGCACATGGATTCTGACTTTGGATCAGCACAGCGCCAGCCATAGCAGCCATTTGGGGGGTGAACCAACAAAAGGAAGGCCTTTCTCCCTGTCTCTATCTCTCTCACTGTCTAACTCTGTCTGTCAAAGAGAGAGAGAGAGAGAGAGAGAGAGAGAGAGAGAGAGAGAATGAATGTATTCTGTCCTCACAACGGGACAGTATTCAGCCTTACAGGGCATGAAGTTCTCACACAGGCTACCACATAGATGAGTCCTGGAAACACAGCAAGCCAAAGAAGCCAGGGGAAAGCAGAATGGGGAACAACTACTGCAGGCACATGGCTCCTTTCTGGGGTGATGAAAGAGTTCTAGAGCTAGATAATGGGGGCCGGCTCTGTGGCACAGTGGGTTAAGTCCCCACCTGTAACACTGGCATCCCATATGGGTACTATAAGATTCTCAGCTGCTCCACTTCCAATCCAGCTTCCTGCTGATGCACCTGGGAAAGCAGCAGAAGATGGCCGTGCCGCCTATGTAGGAGACCCAGACCACACCTTTGCAGCCATTTGGGGAATAAACCAGCAGATGGAAGATCTTTTTCTCTCTCTGTCACTTCCTCTCTCTCTCTCTCTCTCTCTCTCTCTCTCTCTCTCTTTCTAACTCTGTCTTTCAAGTAAAAAATAAATCTGAAAAAAATTAAAATTAGGGAGCCAAGTTGTGGTGCAGCACTAGCATCCCATATGAGTGCCTGTTCAAGTCCCAGGTACTCCACTTGCAATCTAGTCCCTGATAATCTACCTGGGAAAGCAGTGAGAGATGATCCAAGTACTTGGGCCCCTGTACCAATGTAGGAGATCCAAGTGGAGTTTGAGGTCCCTGGCTTCAGCCCTGGCTGTTGCAAGCAACTGGGGCATGAACCAATCAATGAAAGATTGCTCTATCTGTCTGCCTCTCTTTTTCCTCTGTAACTCTGCCTTTCAGATACATAACTATTTTTTTAAATAAAATAAAGGGACTGGCATTGTGGTGCAGCAGATAAAGTCACTGCCTGCACCACCAGCATCCCGTATGACTGCTTACTTAAGTCCCAGCTGCTCTACTTCCAATCCAGCTCCCTGTTAATGGCTTGAGAAAGCAATGGAGGATGGCCCAAGTGCTTGTGTCCCTGCACCCATGTGAGAGACCTGGAAGAAGCTCTGGATTCAGCCTGGCCCAACTCTCACCATTGCAGCCATCTGGGGAATGCACCAGCAAATGGAAGATCTCTCTCTCTGTAACTGATTTGCAAATAAATTATCTTTAAAATAAAATACCTAGATAATGATGATTCACAACTTGGTGAGTATACTAGAACTTACTGATTTACATACTTTCAAAAGGGTAAATTTTATAGTATGTGAATTTTATCTCCATAAAGCTGCTATTTGAAAAGGGATGTGTAGGACCTGCATCATGGAGTAGCGAATAAAGCCAGCTCCATACTAATGGCCAAGAGTTTGTGAACCTGCATCCAACGGGAAGACCTGGAAGAAGCTCCTGGCTCCTTGTTTCCATCTGACCCAGACCTGGTCATTTCTGCAATCTGCGAAGTGAAACAGCAGATAAGAAGTTCTCTCTGTGTCTCTCCCTCTCTCTCTCTCTTTATAGCTCTGCCTTTCAAATAAGAATATCTTTTTTAAAGAAAATTTAAAATGATGTGAGATGTGGCTAGGAAAGCAGAAAAACATGGCCCAAGGGCTTGGGTCCCTGCACACATGTAGCAAATCCAGATGGGAGTCCAGGCAGCTGACTTTGGCTTGGCCCAGTCCTCGCTGTTGAAGATTCAGGTGTGAACCAGCACATGAAAAATCTTTCTCTCCCTGTGATGGAACAAAGACATATACCTCTCAGCCATTCTAGGTTCTTGTTACCCCTGCCTTCTTTCAAGATTCCATTTCAGTCTCACCCCCTGCATCCTCACCCAGGTTTGAAGGCCAGTGGGCCAAACTTGGAGAATCAGCATGGAGAAGCTCATCTCTGCCTACTGCCCCCCATCCCCACCCCTAGCCCACCTAAGATACAAAATGGCCAGGCCAGCTGGGGTCTGGGCCTTTGCTAAGTGTTGGGTCTGTGTACTCAATGGCAGTTGGTTGACCTCTGCGAGTTTATTTTCTTTGAGTCAATTTGGTCTGGCTGCAAGTTCGTATTCTTTCTCCTCTTTGTTCTTTGTCTTTTTCTAACACTGTGTCTCTCCCCACCCCCACCCCATCACTCTACCTTCCAAATAAATAAACAAAAAGATTGAGACAACTTCTATAATCAAAAGTTAAAATGCACACGTATGCTACGACCCCATGGAGCTCTGAACTTTAAGTAAGCTTCAAAATTTGGAAAACTTTTGAGGTTACTCCCCTCTTGCAAGCACTAAATCCCTACTGGCAAGTGTAGGGAGGTAAGGTGGCAGGCAGGGAGAATGCCTGGCCCACCACACCTGCCCCAGATGCAGGCTCCCAGAATCGCTCGTTGTCACACAGACGCACTGGGACAGTACCTTCGATCAGGTTGATAGGGTGAGGCTTGGTATCTCGCCAGAAAACCAAGAGGAAAACACAGAGGATCAGAGTTCTGCTCATCTTTGCTGAGTTCTGTCCACTATCAAGGAGAAAATGAACTGCTTAAGAGCCCACCCACTCAATAGCCTTGGCTCCAGGTTAGGGCAGAACCCAGAGGTCTGTGAGGTCAAAAACAGAGGGCGGGGCAGGGGCTGGGATATCTGCAGATGAGGGGAGGGCTTGTCCATGGACAGGGACAGAGGGGGATGACACAGCGGCAAGATATTTATTTAAGATTTTATTCATATATTTGAGAGGCAAAGAGAGAGAGAGAGAGAGAGAGAGAGAGAGAGAGAGCGAGCTTCCATCTGATGGTTCAGTTGGTTGACCTCTGCGAATTTATATTCTTTGAGTAAATTTGGTCTGGCTGCAAGTTCGTATTCTGTCTCCTATTTGTTGTTTGCCTTTTTCTAAACTCTGTCTCTCCCCACCCCCACCCCATCACTCTACATCCCAAATAAATAAAAAGAATGAGAAAACAGACAGAAATCGGCCAATCTGAAGCCTGGAGCTTCTTCTGGGTCTCACACATGGGTGCAGGGTCCATTGCTCTACCCAGGCACATTAGCAGGAAGCCAGATCAGAAGTAGAGCAGCCAGGATTCGAACTGATGCCTGTACATGGGATGCCAGCACCACAGGTGGAAGCTTAACCTATTCCACCATAGCGCTGGCCCCACAGTGGCAAAATATTAACCAGGACTCTTCAGAAGTGAGGAACAAAATCTCAACCCAATCAGCTTAAACAACTGGATGTAGCTAGAGTAACCAGAAAAACTGTATGATTAACCAAGATGCCACATTAAGTGTTGTTACTGGGGGGCTGGTGCTGTGTGGTAGTGAGCTAAGCGCTCACCTGCAGCACAGGCATCCCATACGGGCTCCTGTTTGAGACCCGGCTGCTCCACTTCTGATCCAGCTCTCTGCTATGGCCTGGGAAAGCAGTAGAAGATGGCCCAAGTCCTTGGGCCCCTGCACCCACATGGCAGACCCAGAAGAAGCTCCTGGCTCTTGGCTTCGGATCAGTGCAGCTCTGGCCATTGTGGCCATGTGGAGAGTAAACCACACAATGGAAAACTCTCTCTCTCTGTCTCTCTTCCTCTCTCCCTCTCTATGTGTCTCCTTTTCTCTCTCTGTCACTCTTTCAGATAAATATATAAATCTTTAAAAATAGAAAATCCTGAGATAAATTCATACATGTAAGGTCAATTCACTAGCAAAGGTTTCAAGGTAATTCAATGAAGAAAGTACATTCTTTTAAACAAAAAATATTGAAATAATTTGGAGCCACCTTGGGCCCTGCACCTGAATGGGAGACCAGGAGGAAGCTTCAGATCGGTGCAGCACCGGCTGTAGCAGCCATTTGGAGGGTGAACCAACTGAACCAAGACCTTTCTCTCTGTCTCTCTTTGTCTCACACTAACTCTGCCTTTCAAAAAAAATAATAATTTGGAGGCAGTGCAATAAGCAAAAATTGGGAACAACCCAAATATCCACAAAAGCTGAAATAGACATGTTCTGGCATATCCATATAATGAAACATTTCTAAGCAATCAAAAATAATAAAAATATTGCACAATGATATGCAGCAATCAAAATAACTGTGACGAGTGAAAGAAATAAAAGTGCACAGGGCAGGGGTCCATCTACATCCAGGGCTTGAAATGACAGCTAATCATGTACAGAAAGCTGGCTGTGCTGGCTTGTGTTTGGGAAAACCCAGCATACAAGAATCAGCTGCCTAGGACACATGCAAAATCACACCAGCTGTAATCTACTGAAACTACAGACAGAAGAGTGGTCTCCAGTGGCTGCAAGATGAAGGGCTCTTATAGACAAAGCTGGCTTGTGACTAACCTAAATGCATCTGGACTTTCTCAAGAAATATTACCATTCCAGGCATCAGACAAGAGACATTCCAGGGTCCAGCCAGCAAGATAAGCCCAGTGGTTTACCTTGATGACTTTCTTTACCCCATATGGATTAGAATGACCTCCAGGGAAACTTAGAGGGCAAGATGGTGGTGACATCCAAGATGGCTAGACCCGTGAGCAGTTGAGTTCCAACAGGATGAAGGTGGAACTAGGAGGAGAGGAAGGGATTTCGAAGGCACGCAATAAAACTTCTGGGTTGGGGACAGCGCAGTGACACAGCTGGTTAAAGCCCTAGCCTGCAGCACCAGCAATCAATATGTGCACCAGTTCAAGTCCCGGCTGCTCGACTTCTGATCCAGCTCTCTGCTATGGCCTGGAAAAGCAGTGGAAGATGGACCAACTCCTTGGGCCCCTGAACCCGCGAAGGAGACTAAAAAGAAGCTCCTGGCTTCAGATGAGCTCAGCTTGGACCATTGTGGACATTTGGGGAGTGAACCAGCGGATGGAAGGCCTCTCTAGCTCTACCCCTCTCTGTAACTCTGTCTTTCAAACAAATAAAATAGATCTTTAAAAAACAAAAACAAAACACCTTCTGGGTCAATAGTCAGCTTCATTATTTCAATTGGGAAAATGGTTTCATGAGTGTATGCATATATCATAACTCATAAAATTGTACTTTTCAAAACAGACTTAATGGAGCCTGTGCTGTGGTGTAGCAGGTAAAACCGCCACCTGAACACTTGCATCCCATATGGGTGTCGGTTCAAGTCTCAGCTGCTCCACTTCTGATCCAGCTCCCTGCTAAAGGCCTGAAAGAAGTAGCAGAGGATGGCTCAAGTGCTTGGGCTCCTACATCCACATGGGAGACCCGGAAGAAACTCTTGGCTCCTGGATTTGGATTGTCCCAGCTCCAGCAGTTGAGGTCATTTGGGGAGTAAACTATCGTATGGAAGCTCTCTCTCTCTGTCTCTCTCTCTCCCTCTTTCTCATTTTCTCTCTCTGTATCTTTGCCTCTCAAATAAATCTAATTAAAAAAAGACATCCCAAACGGCCACATGATCAGGGCTGGGGCAGGCCAAAGCCAGGAGCCTGGAACTCCATCTGGGTCTCCCACATGCAGACATGGGTGTAGGGGCCCAAGCACTCGGGCCATCTTTCACTGCTTTCCCAGGTGCTTTAGCAGGGAGCAGGATCTACAGCAGAGCAGCTCATACAGGATGCTGCTGTGGCAGCAGCAGCTTTTACTATCTCACCACAGTGCCAGCCCCAAATTATAATCTTTTTAGACATGCAGTTATCATGTCATTCATATATCTCAATAAAGCTGTGAGAAAATGCAGTGCATCAAGTGGTCCTATTTTCCTTCCTATGAGTGATACCAAGACCAAATAACATGGTAGGATTCTGATTGGAAGATGACATATGAAGTGCAATTATCTGTGTCTTCAGTGACCCAATCTTCCACCCTACTTGAAGGGAATAGCAAAGAAAGGAATCTAAGGGCAGGCATTTGACATCGCCATTGAATTTCCACTTGGGACACCCACACCACACATCAGTGCCTGGGTTTGAATCCAAGCTCCACTCCCAGCTCCAGTTTCCTGTTAATGTATGCCCTGGGGAGGCAGCAACTGATGGCTCAAGTCCTGAGGCCCTGCTGCCCACATGGGAAACCAACCCAGACAAACTCATTGGTTCCTGGCTTCAGCCTGGCCCAGCCCTGGCTGTTGTAACCATCTGGGGAAGGAACCAGCAGGTGGAAGATCTCTCTCTCTCTCTCTGCCTCTCCTCTCTCTGTGTAACTCTGACTTTCAATTAAATAAAATCAAGTTTGTTAAAAAAAAAAGATATCTCATTTACAAATGCTGTGTATGAAAAGTATACCCACGAAATCTGGATGGAGGCTGTGGGGTAGAAGGGAAGCTTAACAAATTCTATAAGCTGGTGGATCTCTTTGCTTGTGAAACAGTGGCTAATACTTCAGAGTTACTTTTTTAATATGCGGGTACTTCAAAATGTTTGTGGAAAATAGAACTAAAGGGAAAGTTTGCTTTTGTAGCAAAACATTTGAAATCCATGCATGCTTTTTTCCTACGCTGTGTTTCTCCATGAACTTTTTAAAGACTCCTCATATTAAGTTCTCTTCCCATCTAAAGCTTTCTCCAGGAAACAGAGTTTTACTTCCCTCTAGCTTTATTTTGCTAAGCCACAGGATTAGCATTCACATGATCCCAATTCCAAGTCCATTTTCAAGGCTTTTGTCCCTGGGTGAGGGTTTGCCCACTACACACAACAGGCTCTTTCAATAGATAGGAGAAAAATCACCATCAGCTTCAGCAGGAGTAAACAGAAAGTTCTCACCTCCCTCGCCCCATGATGAATGTATTTGGACCTACAAGTTCCTGAAACGCCACCCAGATGGAAGCTGCTGAGTGGAGCGGTGCCTGCCTGGGCTACGGCACAGGCACCAGCAGGTCGGTAGGTACTTTGCGGGTCATGACAGGATCCTCCCAAACCCTGGCCCAGATTCCCATCTCCAGAGGCGCTCACTCCCCTCTGACACATGAGGGGCTGTGACGCTGGGGCCACCACAGAACAGCCCTCTGGATCCTAGACAGCACTTGCTGAACACACAGCTGGTGTACCTGTGAGAATAACCTCATCCACTCCTCTGTCAGGGCTGGACAACTGCCAGTCAGTCAGTGGGTAGTGCCTTCTAGCTGAGCCCTCTTTGGGAGCGCTGGCAGAAGCAGGACAAACCCAGAGGTCCCGACCTGGGGCAGCTCCTGTGACAAAGAGTGTGCCATGTGTGGAGAGGTGCCCCTCTGGTAGGCAAAGGTGGCCAGGCAACTCTGATCTAACAGCACCAACCTGGGGGGAACCAGCAGTGCTTGCTTGCTCACTCTCCCAGGAGTTCTCTCTCCTGCCAGAGGTGGACCTCAGCCTGACTCTAATCATAGCACCATGGAGAACTCACCAAATTGCGGCCAGGCTTCCCTCAGCTCAAAGCTGGGGCCCAGACCTTTCTCAGCCTCAGGCCTCTGCTGAAGGCAACGGCCTGGGCCTGGCCTTAGCTGATCTCAGGTTAAATGAGAGACTTCCAGTACATCAGTCAGCCCCTGCCTGGAGCCACCCAAAGGGCTCTAACATCCACTGCACAAACATCCCCACGCCCGATGGCGGGGCAGGGGCGATGCCTCTTTTTAACTATCTCCCCAGGATTGACTCACCCTCAGCCTCAGGCAGGGATGAGAGGCCCTGAGAGAAGGTCCAGGGTGCCTGCAAAGCTCCACCTTCCAGAATGGGCAGGTGGATGCAGCTGGTCTGTGGTGTACTCTCTGCACCTGCGAGGGGCTCCCAGGTTTAGGAGCATCGGCCGCTGTGAGGAAGAGGGCCTTTCCCGTGGTTTCTCCCCTGGGCTTGGCTTATTTCTAGGGACTTTGGCATTCATTGGAGCAGTGTCTAGCCTGAAAGAAAACCACTCGCTTTGCCCCCTAAGCAGCAGGAACAGGTCCCCTTGGAAACAACCAGGGATGAGCAGGGCTACTTACCAAATACTTTAGCCAAACCTTCATCCTGATTTTTAATGCTTGAGGAAAATTTATTTGTTGGGCCTGTGCAGGAAGTAAATTCAGCTGTGAGGATAGTGCTCCCTGGTCTGCCTGGATGGGGGTCCCCCTTAATCACCCGGCATGAATCCCCCTTGGGTGCCTGAGGATACAGACACACACACACACACACACACACACACACACACACACGTTCAATGCCTTTTCTATCTTAACACAGTCCTTGGGCCCTTGCACTGGCATGGGAGACCCTTAAGAAGCTCCTAGCTCCTGGCTCCTGGCTTTGGATCTGCACAGCCCCAGCCATTGCTGCCATCTGGGGAGTGAACCAGGAGATGGAAGACCCCTTTCTGTCTCTCTCCCTCTTTGCCCCTGCCTCTCTGTAACTCTATCTTTCAAATTAATATATAAATCTTAAAAAAAAAGAATCTATATGATGCCAGCATGACTCATCCAGTATGCTCATGAGTAAAAGATCATAAACACCCTTTGGTTTCTTTTTTCTTTTTCAGGCAGAGTTAGCGAGAGAGAGAGAGAGAGAGAGAGAGAGAGAGAGAGAGAGATAATGGTCTTCCTTTCTCCATTGGTTCACCCCACAAATGGCTGCTACAGTCGGATCACTGCACCAATCCATAGCCAAGAGACGGGTGCTTCCACTTCGGCCATACTCCACAGCCTTCGGGGGCCACAGCAGAGAGCAGGTCTGGAAGAGGAGAAACCACAGCGCCGGCCAACCCTTTGGGTTTTAAAGTTCTCACAGGAGTGCTCAGTTCCTTCCCTTTCTATGCTATCCTGCGATGAATAGTGTCACCATTTAAAGTGATGTAGCTCCTTCATGAGACGTCTGAGCCCCTGCTCATGGCATGCTGTCGCCCTGGCCTCCACGCAGGTGCCTCTGATTCCCTTGGTGATGTTGGCGCGCTTAGTGCTGGGAGAACAGCGCTGCAGTTTCCTCCAGCACGAGGGCTGTGTGTGCCTATTCAGCTTTTACATACCCAGTGACTTAACACAAAAAACCACAAGGAATGTGGTCAGCCAGTTAAGTTTAGTAAAATAGCAAAAGTGGTTCTAAAAGCAGTAGGTGACTAAACATCGGGGAAGGATAAACAGGTCACTTTTCAGAACAGGAGTTTTCATAATATCCAAATGGTGAAAACAACCCAAATGCCCATGCACATATAAGAAACAAAATGGACCAGCTCCGTGGCTCACTACGCTAATCCTCTGCCTGTGGAGCCGGTATTCTTGGTTCTAGTCCTGGTTGGGGTGCCAGTTCTGTCCCGGTTTCTCCTCTTCTAGTCCAGCTCTCTGCTATGGCCTGGGAGGGCAGTGGAGGATGGCCCAAGTGCTTGGGCCCTAAACCTGCATGGGAGACCAGGAGGAAGCAACTGGCTCCTGGATTGGATCAGTGCAGCTTCGGCCATAGCGGCCATTATGGAGCTAAACGAACAGAAGGAAGGCCTTTCTCCCTGTCCCTCACTCTCTCTCACTCTCTAACTCTGCCTGTCAAAAGAGAGAGAGAGAAAGAGAGAGAGAGAGAGAGAGAGAGAATGAATGTAGTCTGTCCTCACAATGGGATAGTACTCATCCTTACAGGGCATGAAGTTCTCACACAGGCTACCACATAGATGAGTCCTGGAAACACAGCAAGCCAAAGAAGCCAGGGGAAAGCAGAATAGGGAGCAACTACTGCAGGCATACGGCTACTTCCTGGGGTGATGAAAGAGTTCTAGAGCTAGATAATGGGGGCCGGCTCTGTGGCACAGTGGGTTAAGTCCCCGCCTGTAACACTGGCATCCCATATGGGTGCTATTAGAGTCTCAGCTGCTCCACTTCCAATCCAGTTCCCTGCTAATGTGCCAGGGAAAGCAGTGGGAGATGGTCCAAGTACTTGGGCCCCTGTACCCATGTGGGAGACCCAAGTGGAGTTTCAGGTTCCTGGCTTCAGCCTGGCCCAGCCGTGGCTGTTGCAGCCAACTGGGGTATGAACCAATCAATGAAACATTGCTCTATCTGGCCGGTGCCGTGGCTCAACAGGCTAATCCTCTGCCTTGCGGCGCCTGCACACCGGGTTCTAGTCCAGTCGGGGTACCAGATTCTGTCCCTGTTGCCCCTCTTCCAGGCCAGCCCTATGCTGTGGCCCGGGAGTGCAATGGAGGATGGCCCAAGTGCTTGGGCACTGCACCCCATGAGAGGCCAGGAAAAAGCACCTAGCACCTGGCTCCTGCCATGGGATTAGCGCAGTGCGCCGGCCGCAGTGCGCCAACTGCGGAAGCCATTGTAGAGTTAAACAATGGCAAAAGTAACACCTTTCTCTCTGTCTCTCTCTCTCGCTGTCCACTCTGACTGTCAAAAAAAAAAAAAAAAAAAAGAAACATTGCTCTATCTGTCTGTCTCTCTTTTTCATCTTTAACTCTGCCTTTCAGATACAAAAATATTTATTTTATATAAAATAAAGGGACAGGTATTGTGGTGTAGCAGATAAAGTCACTGCCTGCACCACCAGCATCCCGTATGACTGCTTACTTAAGTCCCAGCTGCTCCACTTCCAATCCAGCTCCCTGTTAATGGCTTGAGAAAGCAATGGAGGATGGCCCAAGTGCTTGTGTCCCTGCACCCATGTGGGAGACCTGGAAGAAGCTCTGGGTTCAGCTATGGCCCAACTCTCACCATTGCAGCCATCTGGGGATGCACCAGCAAATGGAAGATCTCTCTCTCTGTAACTGATTTGCAAATAAATAATCTTTAAAATAAAATACCTAGATAATGATGATTCCCAACTTAGTGAGTATATTAGAACTCACTGAATTACATACTTTCAAAAGAGTAAAATTTATAGTATGTGAATTTTATCTCCATAAAGCTGCTATTTGAAAAGGGATGTGTAGGACCGGCGTCCGTGAGTAGAGAATAAAGCCAGCCCCATACTAATGGCCAAGAGTTTGGGCCTCTGCATCCAACGAGAGGACCTGGAAGAAGCTCCTGGCGCCTTGTTTCCATCTGACTCAGCCCTGGTCATTTCTGCCATCTGCAAAGTGAAACAGGAGATAAAAGATCTCTCTGTGTCTCTCCCACTCTCTCTCTCTATAGCTCTGCCTTTCAAATAAGAATATCTTTTTTAGAGAAAATTTAAAATGATGTGCGATGTGCCTAGGAAAGCAGCAAAAGATGGCCCAAGTGCTTGGGTCCCTGCACCCATGTAGCAAATCCAGATGGGAGTCCAGGCAGCTGACTTTCACTTGGCCAAGTCCTGGCTGTTGAAGCCTTTGGGAGTGAACCTGCACATGAAAGATTTTTCTCTCCCTGTGTTGAAACAAGGACATATACCTCTCAGCCATTCTAGGTTCTTTTTACCCCCTGTCTTCTTTCAGGAGACCAGTTCAGTCTCACCCCTGCATTCTCCCCCAGGTTTGAAGGCCAGTGGGCCAAACTTGGAGAATCAGTATGGAGAAGCTCATCTCCGCCTACTGCCCCCCATCCCCAACCCTAGCCCACCTAAGATACAAAATGGCCAGGGCTGCTGGGGTCTGGGCCTTTGCTACGTGTTGGGTCTGTGTACTCAATGGCAGTTGGTTGACCTCTGCGAGTTTATTTTCTTTGAGTAAATTTGGTCTGGCTGCAAGTTCGTATTCTGTCTCCTCTTTGTTCTTTGCCTTTTTCTAACACTCTGTCTCTCCCCACCCCCACCCCATCATTCTACCTTCCAAATAAATAAACAAAAAGATTGAGACAACTTCTATAATCAAAAGTTAAAATGCACAATATGCTAAGACCCCATGGAGCTCTGAACTTTAAATAAGCTTCAAAATTTGGAAAACTTTTGATGTTACTCCCCTCTTGCAAGCAATAAATCCCTACTGGCAAGTGTAGGGAGGTAAGATGGCAGGCAGGGAGAACGCCTGGGCCACCACACCAGCCCCCAATGTAGGCTCCCAGAGTCACTCGCTGTCACACAGATGCACTGGGACAGTACCTTCGATCAGGTTGATAGGTTGAATCTTGGTATCTCACCAGAAATCCAAGAGGAAAACACAGAATATCAGAGCTCTGCTCATCTTTGCTGAGGTCTGTCCACTATCCAGGAGAAAATGAACTGCTGGAGAGCCCACCCACTCATAGCCTTGGCTCCAGGATACAGTAGAACCCAGAGGTCTGTGAGGTCACACCTAGAGGGCAGGGCAGGGGGGGGCTATCCACAGAGGAGGGGGCGGGCATGTCCATGGATAGGGACAGAGCAGGATAACACAGTTGTAAGATATATATTTAAGATTTTATTCATATATTTGAGAGGCAGAGTTAGAGAGAGAGACAGAGAGAGCTTCAATCAGCTGGTTCACTCCCCAAATGGCTGAAACAGACAGAGATGTGCCAATCTGAAGCCTGGAGCTTCTTTGGGGCTCCCACATGGGTGAAGGGGTCCAAAGCTCTACCTAGGCACATTAGAAGGAAGCCAGATCGGAAGTAGAGAAGCCAGGATTCGAACTGATGCCTCTGCATGGAATGCCAGCACCACAGGTGGAAGCTTAACCTATTCCACCATAGTGCTGGCCCCACAGTGGCAAAATATTAACCAGGACTCTTCAGAAGTGAGGGACAAAAACTCAACCCAATCAGCTTAAGACAACTGGATGTAGCTAGAGTAACCAGAAAAACTGTATGATTAACCAAGATGCCACATTAAGTGTTGTTACTGGGGTGCTCGTGCTGTGGGGTAGTGAGCTAAGCCCTCACCTGCAGCACAGGCATCCCATAGGTTCGCCAGTTTGAGAACCGGCTGCTCCACTTCTGATCCAGCTCTCTGCTATGGCCTGGGAAACCAGTGGAAGATGGCCCAAGTCCTTGGGCCCCTGCACCCACATGGGAGACCAGAAGAAGCTCCTGGCTCTTGGCTTCGGATCAGTGCAGCTCTGGCCATTGTGGCCGTGTGGAGAGTAAACCAGCCAATGGAAAACTCTCTCTCTCTCTCTCTCTCTCTCTCTCTCTCCTCCTCTCTGTGTGTCTCCTTTCCTCTCTCTGTCACTCTTTCAGATAAATAAATAAATCTTTAAAACATAGAAAGTCCTGAGATAAATTCATACATGTAAGATCAATTCACTAGCAAAGGTGTCAAGGTAATTCAATGAAGAAAGGACATTCTTTTAAACAAAATAAGTAGAACTAATTTCGAGCCACCTTGGGCCCTGCACCCGAATGGGAGACCAGGAGGAAGCTTCAGATCCGTCCAGCGCCGGGTGTTGCGGCCATTTGGAGAGTGAACCAAATGAAGGAAGACTTTTGTCTCTGTCTCTCCCTTTCTCTCACACTAACTCTGCCTGTGAAAAAAAAATAATTTGGAGCCAGTGCAATAAGCAAACATTGGGAACAACCCAAATACCCACAAAAGTTGAAATAGACACGTTCTGGCATATCCATATAATGAAACTTTACTAAGCAATCAAAAGTAATAAAAATATTGCACACTGATATGCAGCAATCAAAATAACTGTGACAAGTGAAAGAAATAAAACAAAGTGCACAGGGCAGGGGTCCATCTACATCCAGCGCTAGAAATGACAGCTAATCCATGACCAGAAAGCTGGCTGTGCTGGCTTGTGTTTGGGAAAACCCAGCATACAAGAATCAGCTGCCTAGGACACATTCAAAATCACACCAGCTGTAATCTTCTGGGACTAGGGGGATTTACAGACAGAAGAGTGGTCTCCAGGGGCTGCAAGACCAAGGGCTCTTATAGACAAAGCTGGCCTGTGACTAACCTAAATGCATCTGGACTTTCTCAAGAAATATTAACATTCCAGGCATTAGACAAGAGACATCCGAGGGTCCAGCCAGCAAGAGAAGCCCAGAGGTTTACCTTGGTGACTTTCTTTACCCCATATGGATTAAAATGACCTCCAGGGAAACTTAGAGGGCAAGATGGTCGTGACATCCAAGACGGCTCGTGTCCAGCTGAGTTCCAACAGGATGAACGTGGAACAAGGAGGAGAGGAAGGGATTTTGAAGGCACACAATAAAACTTCTGGGTTGGGGCCAGCGAAGTGGCACAGCGGGTTAAAGCCCTAGCCTGCAGCACCGGCAACCCACATGGGCACCAGTTCAAGTCCCGGCTGTTCCACTTCTGATCCAGCTCTCTGCTATGGCCTGGAAAAGCAGTGGAAGATGGACCAACGCCTTGGGACCCTGTACCTGCCTGGGAGACCCAAAAGAAGCTTCTGGCTTCAGATGAGCTCAGCTCTGCAAATTGCGGACATTTGGGGAGTGAACCAGCAGATGGAAGATCCCTTTCTGTCTCTCCCCTCCTGACCCTGCCTCTCTGTAACTCTGTCTTTCAAATAAATAAATAAATCTATAAAAAATGGAATCGATACAATGCCAGCATGACGCATCCACTATGCTCATGAGTAAAAGATCATAAACACCCTTTGGTTTCTTTTTTCTTTTTCCAGGCAGAGTTAGCAAGAGAGAGAGAGACAGAGTGAAAGGTCTTCCTTTCTCCATTGGTTCACCCCTCAAATGGCAGCTACAGCCAGTGCACTGCGCCGATCTGAAGCCAGGAGCCAGGTGCTTCCACCTAGGCCATCCTCCACTGCCTTGCCAGGCCACAGCAGAGAGCTGGACTGGCAGAGGAACAACCATGGCGCCGGCCAAGCCTTTGGGTTTTAAAGTTCTCACAAGAGTGCTCAGTTCCTTCCCTTTCTATGCTATCCTGCGATGGATAGTGTCACCATTTAAAGTGACGTAGCTCCTGCATGAGATGTCTGAGCCCCCGCTCACGGAACACTGGCACCCTGGCCTCCACGCAGGTGCCTCTGATTCCCTTGGTGATGTTCGCGCGCTTAGTGCTGGGAGAACAGCCCTGGTGTTTCCTCCAGCACGAGGGCTGTGTGTGCCTCTTCAGCTTTTACATACCCAGTGACTTAACACAAAAAACCACAAGGAATGTGGTCAGCCAGTTAAGTTTAGTAAAATAGCAAATGTGGTTCTAAAAGCAGTAGGTGACTAAACATCGAGGAAGTATAAACAGGTCACTTTTCAGAACAGGAGTTTTCATAATATCCAAATGGTGAAAACAACCCAAATGCCCATGCACATGAAAGAAACAAAATGGACCAGCTCCGTGGCTCACTACACTAATCCTCTGCCTGTGGAGCCGGTATTCTTGGTTCTAGTCCCGGTTGGTGCGCCGGTTTTATCTCGGTGGCTCCTCTTCTAGTCCAGCTCTCTTGGGAGGGCAGTGGAGGATGGCCCAAGTGCTTGGGCCCTACACTTGCATGGGAGACCAGGAGGAAGCACCTGGCTCCTGGCTTTGGATCAGTGCAGCACTGGCCATAGCGGCCTTTTGGGGGTGACCCAATGGAAGGAAGGCCTTTCTCCCTGTCTCTCTCTTTCTCAGTCTAATTCTGCCTGTCGAGAGAGAGAGTGAGAGTAAGAGAATGAATGTAGTCTGTCCTCAAAATGGGACATTTCTCATCCTTACAGGGCATGAAGTTCTCACACAGGCTACCACATAGATGAGTCCTGGAAACACAGCCAACCAAAGAAGCCAGGGGAAAGCAGAATAGGGAGCAACTACTGCAGGCATACGGCTACTTCCTGGGGTGATGAAAGAGTTCTAGAGCTAGATAATGGGGGCCGGCTCTGTGGCACAGTGGGTTAAGTCCCCACTTGTAACACTGGCATCCCATATGGGTGCTATTAGAGTCTCAGCTGCTCCACTTCCAATCCAGTTTCCTGCTAATGTGCCTGGGAAAGCAGTGGTAGATGGTCCAAGTACTTGGGCCCCTGTACCCATGTGGGAGACCGAAGTGGAGTTTCAGGTTCCTGGCTTTAGCCTGGCCCAGCCGTGGCTGTTGCAGCCAACTGGGGCAGGAACCAATCAATGAAACATTGCTCTATCTGGCCGGCGCCGTGGCTCAACACTCTAATCCTCTGCCTTGTGGCGCCAGCATACTAGGTTCAAGTCCCAGTCGTGGCACCGGATTCAGTACCTGTTGCCCCTCTTCCAGGCCAGCCCTATGCTGTGTCCCGGGAGTGCAGTGGAGGATGGCCCAAGTGCTTGTGCACTGCACCCCATGAGAGACCAGGAAAAAGCACCTAGCACCTGGCTCCTGCCATGGGATGAGCACAGAGCGCCGGCCGCTGTGCGCCGTCTGCGGCAGCCAATGGAGGGTGAACCAACGGGAAAAGTAACACCTTTCTCTGTCTCTCTCTCTCGCTGTCCACTCTGACTGTCAAAAAAAAAAAAAAAGAAACATTGCTCTATCTGTCTGTCCCTCTTTTTCGTCTTTAACTCTGACTTTCAGATACAAAAATATTTATTTTATATAAAATAAAGGGACAGGCATTGTGGTGTAGCAGATAAAGTCACAGCCTGCAACACCAGCATCCCGTATAACTGCTTACATAAGTCCCAGCTGCTCTACTTCGAATCCAGCTCCCTGTTAATGGCTTGAGAAAGCAATGGAGGATGGCCCAAGTGCTTGGGTCCCTGCACCCATGTGGGAGACATGGAAGAAGGTCTGGGTTCAGCCTAGCCCAACTGTCAACATTGCAGCCATCTGGGGATGCACCAGCAAATGGAAGATCTCTCTCTCTGTAACTGATTTGCAAATAAATAATCTTTAAAATAAAATACCTAGATAATGATGATTCCCAACTTAGTGAGTATATTAGAACTCACTGAATTACATACTTTCAAAAGAGTAAAATTTATAGTATGTGAATTTTATCTCCATAAAGCTGCTATTTGAAAAGGGATGTGTAGGACCAGCATCATGAGTAGCGAATAAAGCCAGCTCCATACTAATGGCCAAGAGTTTGGGCCTCTGCATCCAACGAGAAGACCTGGAAGAAGCTCCTGGCGCCTTGTTTCCATCTGACTCAGCCCTGGTCATTTCTGCCATCTGCGAAGTGAAACAGGAGATAAAAGATCTCTCTGTGTCTCTCCCACTCTCTCTCTCTATAGCTCTGCCTTTCAAATAAGAATATCTTTTTTAGAGAAAATTTAAAATGATGTGCGATGTGCCTCAGGAAGCAGCAAAGATGGCCCAAGTGCTTGGGTCCCTGCACCCATGTAGCAAAACCAGATGGGAATCCAGGCAGCTGAATTTCACTTGGCCACGTCCTGGCTGTTGAAACCTTTGGGAGTGAACCTGCACATGAAAGATTTTTCTCTCCCTGTGTTGAAACAAGGACATATACCTCTCAGCCATTCTAGGTTCTTGTTACCCCTGTCTTCTTTCAGGAGACCAGTTCAGTCTCACCCCTGCATTCTCCCCCATTTTTGAAGGCCAGTGGGCCAAGCTTGGAGCATCAGTATGGAGAAGCTCATCTCCGCCTACAGCCCCCCATCCCCACCCCTAGCCCACCTAAGATACAAAATGGCCAGGCCTGCTGGGGTCTGGGCTTTTGCTACGTGTTGGGTCTGTGTACTCAATGGCAGTTGGTTGACCTCTGCGAGTTTATTTTCTTTGAGTAAATTTGGTCTGGCTGCAAGTTCGTATTCTGTCTCCTCTGTGTTCTTTGCCTTTTCTAACACTCTGTCTCTCCCCACCCCCACCCCATCACTCTACCTTCCAAATAAATAAACAAAAAGATGGAGACAACTTCTATAATCAAAAGTTAAAATGCACACGTATGCTACGACCCCATGGAGCTCTGAACTATAAGTAAGCTTCAAAATTTAGAAAACTTGTGAGGTTACTCCCCGCTTGCAAGCACTAAATTCCTAATGCCAAGTATAGGGAGGTAAGATGGCAGGCAGGGAGAACGCCTGGGCCACCACACCAGCCCCCGATGTAGGCTCCCAGAATCGCTCGCTGTCACACAGATACACTGGGACAGTACCTTCAATCAGGTTGATAGCTTAAGTCTTGGTATCTCACCAGAAAACCAAGAGGAAAACACAGAAGATCAGAGCTCTGATCATCTTCGCTGAGGTCTGTCCACTATCCAGGAGAAAATGAACTGCTGAAGAGCCCGCCCACTCAATAGCCTTGGCTCCAGGATACAGTAGAACCCAGAGGTCTGTGAGATCACACCCAGAGGGCGGGGCAGGTGCAGGGCTATCCCCAGAGGAGAGGGAGGGCGTGTCCATGGACAGGGACAGAGGATGATGACACAGTTGTAAGATATATATTTAAGATTTTATTCATATATTTGAGAGGCAGAGTTAGAGAGAGAGACAGAGAGATTTTCCATCTGCTGGATAACTCCCCAAGTGTCCCAAACAGAGAGATGGGCCAATCTGAAACCTGGAGCTTCTTCTGGGTCTCCCACATCGGTGCAGTTGTCCATTGCTCTACCTAGGCACATTAGCAGGAAGCCAGTTCAGTAGTCGTGTAGCCAGGATTTGAACTGATGCCTCTACATGGAATGCCAGCACCACTGGTGGAAGCTTAACCTATTCCACCATAGCGCTGGCCCCACAGTGGCAAAATATTAACCAGGACTCTTCAGAAGTGAGGGACAAAAACTCAACCCAATCAGCTTAAGACAATTGGATGTAGCTAGAGTAACCAGAAAAACTGGATGATTAACCAAGATGCCTCATTAAGTGTTGTTACTCGGGGGCTGGTGCTGTGGGGTAGTGAGCTAAGCCCTCATCTGCAGCACAGGCATCCCATATGGGGGCGGGTTTGAGACCCGGCTGCTCCACTTCTGATCCAGCTCTCTGCTATGGCCTGAGAAAGCAGTAGAAGATGGCCCAAGTCCTTGGGCCCCTGCACCCACATGGGAGACCAGAAGAAGCTCCTGGCTCTTGGCTTCAGATCAGTGCAGCTCTGGCCATTGTGGCCATGTGGAGAGTAAACCAGCCAATGGAAAACTGTCTCTCTCTCTCTCTCTCTCTCTCTCTCTCTCTCTCTCTCTCTCCCACTCTGTGTGTCTCCTTTCCTCTCTCTGTCACTCTTTCAGATAAATAAATAAATCTTTAAAAAATAAAAGGCCTGAGATAAATTCACACATGTAAGATCAATTCACTAGCAAAGGTGTCAAGGTAATTCAATGAAGAAAGGACATTCTTTCAAGCAAAAATACTGAAATAATTTGGATCCACCTTGGGCCCTACACCCAAATGTGAGACCAGGAGTAAGCTTCAGATCGGTGCAGCGCCTGCTGTAGCAGCCATTTGGAGGGTGAACCAACTAAAGGACGACCTTTCTCTCTGTCTCTCTTTGTCTCACACTAACTCTGCCTGTCAAAAAAAATAATTTGGAGCCAGTGCAATAAGCAAACATTGGAAACAACCCAAATATCCACAAAAGTTGAAATAGACTGAAGGAATATTAAAACTAAGCAGGATCCCCCCCTTTGTCTTCTGTCCTCTGCCAGATTCACTTTTGACCTATTTTCTGGATTCCTGACTCGCGGAGGGGTTGAGGCCTGTCTTTGCTGAATAGACATGGTGATTCCGGGGCAGGAAGAGATAAACCAGAATGTGGCCTTGTCCAAAACCTATACAAACCTGTTCACCTCGACAGGCACCCAGTTGATGAACTTAGGGTTTTATTTAACTTTAGGAAATGTATGGTGAAAGTGACCCTTACCTGTTGTAAATCTTGCTAATAGCTTATGTTATCTGTACCTTGCACCTGTGCTTACGGGATTCCCCTGTTCCCTGGGTTCCCATGTGAAATATGTTCTACAGATTCTTCAAAGCTTTTGTGTAACTATGAAAAGCTGATGTGATTTGTACTCAGGGTCACTCGCTCACATATGTGATACTGCGACCCCAGCATGCTGGTCAATAAAATACTCTACTTGTGTTTTGCATAAGAGACTGTCTCTTGGTGTATTATTTACTCTGGCACGGCCGTAACATTTGGAGGGCCCAGCGAGATCTTCAGTGCCAATCCAGGAGTGAGTAGCACCAACGGACAACTCTTTGAAGAGTATTATAGGTAAGGAGGACCGGTCGAAACTGTAAAGGATGTGCGCTCAGTGGTTTTCAGTGGCGTGTTGCAGGCAGTGATCGGCAGACGTGCCAGGCGATCACGCTGCATCTTCTTTAGGGACACCTCGAGAATTTCGGGGGACTTAGGACGCTCAACGAAACCCCTCTGGCTTTAGTTTCTTGAATGCCACTAGGGAAATTATGGGACAGACCACCACAACTCCTTTGGCCTTAACTCTGGCGCACTGGCCAGAGATCTGAGCTGGGGAAAACAATTTATCTCTGGTAGTGAAAAAGGGTAAGTGGCAGACTTACTGTTCCTCTGGCTGGTCAGGGCTTGGCGTAGGCTGGCTGGAGGGAGGATCTTTCTATCCTCCCTTAGTGCGCCAAGTTCAGGAGTATGGCTTTCAACCTGGGAAACGTGGACATCCTGACCAAGATCTTACATACTTGTATGACAAGATCTTTGTGAAAATCCGCCAGCCTGGGTTAAGTCTTTCCAGTTTCCCACAGGTGCAGCAGAAGTGAAGAAAAGGAAAAGAGATCAGCACCTGTGCTCCCCGCATCCCAGGCCGATCTATTGACTATGGATTCCTTGCCTCCATACCCACAGGCTTTCCCGTGTGATCCCGCTTTGTCGCTGATTGCGCCATCTCCTCAAAAACGGCCAACACCTTCCTTTTCCCCTTTCCATTACTAACCTCCTCTTGCCCCCAGGTTGTCGCTTCAGTGACCAAAGAGGTGGCGCAATCACTGGAGAATCAACTACAGCGGCATGCTATTTCGACCCCGGCAGTACCTTGGCCTTCAGGACCTCCAGTGTTGGAGCAGGAGAAAGAGGGGATGGACTGGGCGGGAGGGCCGGCCCAGGGAACCCAGAGTAGAAAGGGGCAGCCAACCCCTGACACAGCTATCACCCTGCCCTTGCAACCCACAGACAGGGTGATAGATGATGGGCACGGGGGAGATATGCAGGTGTTACAGTACTGGCCATTCTCATCATCTGATTTATACAATTGGAAAAATAATAACCCTCCTTTTTCTGTTGACCCTGGGCATTGGAGGGGCTTGGTAGAATCCCTAATGTTTTCTCATCAACCTACATGTGATGATTGTCAGCAGTTTTTAAACACTCTTTTTACATCCGAGGAGCAGGACCAGATACTGATTGAAGCTCGAAAAAATGTGCCCAGACAGGATGGCAGGCCAACTCCATTACAGAACATAATTGATGAAGTGTTTCCCCTGCAGCACCCTAAATGGGATCCTAACAGTCGTGAAGGTAGGAGGCATCTGTCCACCTATCAACAGGTTCTTGTTACGGGCCTCCGAGCAGCAGCCAGGAAGCCCACTAATTTGGCTAAGGTAAGGGAAGTTATCCAGGGACTGGAGGAGACACTCTCCATGTTCCTGGAATGGTTAATGGAGTCTTACAGGAGATACACGCATTCAATCAGGAGTCTGAAGCGCACAAAGGGTCAGTTGCAATGGCATTCATAGGGCAATCTGCTTTGGATATCAGACACAAGCTGCAGCCCTTAGAAGGACTGCAGGAGAAGTCCCTAGGGGACCTGGTGAAGGAAGCAGAAAAAGTATACTACAAGAGAGAAACTGAAGAGGAAAGGGAGCAGAGAAGGAAAAAAGGGAGGGGAAAATGGGAGTCCGAAAAAATAAAAAGAAACGGAAAAGCTGGAAGAGGTGAGGGATAAGAAACACAGCAAGGAACTAGCTCAGATTCTTGCCACTGTCACCTGAAGCCAGAATAGGGAAGATCCAAAGGGAAAACAAACTCACAAAGGGGGAGGAGGTGATCGCGGCTGGACTCTGACCAATATGCTTACTGCACAGAGAGGAGGCACTGGGCTAGAGATTGTCCAAGAAAGGCACAGGGAGTCCCGAAGGCAACTCCTATCAATTTTGAAGTCCACACGGGAGCTGTATATTCAGTCCTAAAACCCCTTTGGGACCTCTATCAGATAAGTGTACTTTGGTACAGGGAGCAAATGGAAGCCAGTACAGGGCGTGGACTATGGCTTCTTTTGCTTGCGGCTCCATCCAGATAGCCAGCCAACATTTGCCTTTGAATGGCAAGACCTGGAAGAAGGGTTTTCAGGCCAGCTGACTTGGACGCGCCTGCCTCAGGACTTCAAGAATTCCCCCACTATCTTTGATGAGGCACTGCACCAGGACCTCCGGACATTGGACCTATCGCGGTGAACACCCTGAAGTCACTCTGCTCCAATATGTAGATGACCTGTTGCTGGCAGCCCATACCCTGAAGGATTGTGAGTATGGCACAAGCTGCCTCCTGTGAGAACTGGGGCAGCTAGGTTACCGAGACTCGGGAAAGAAGGCTCAGCTTTGTCGGAATAGAAGTGACTTTTCTGGGGTATGTTCTCCGTGATGGAAAGCGGTGGTTGACTGAAGCAAGAAAGGAGGTGGTAGCCCAGATTCCGGCCCCAACTACTCATAAGCAGCTGAGAGAATTTTGGGGGACGGCTGGTTTTAGCCGATTGTGGATACCGGGATTTGCCCACATGGCGGCACCGCTATATCTCTTGCTGAAAGACTCCCAGGAGTTTGCCTGGGGGAAGGACCAACAACAGGCCTTTGACTCTATAAAGAAGGCACTGCTATCTGCCCCAGCACTTGCCCTCCCGGATAGAGATAAACCCTTCATCCTGTGTGTGGAAGAGAAAGGGAGGTTGCTAAAGGTGTATTGACTCAGACCCTGGGGCCGTGGAAGAGACGGTAGCCTACCTCTCTGGGAAACCTGTGGCCAGAGGATGGCCGAAGTGCCTGAGGGCAATTGCAACTGCAGCCTTGCTGGTCAAGGACACAGATAAGATACCTTAGGGCAGAGGCTGACCATCATAGCCCCAGCACGCTCTAAAGAGCATTGTTTGGCAACCTCCAGACCGCTGGTTAACAAATGCCAGAATTACACATTATCAGAGCATCCTGTTGGACAAGGACCGGATCACCTTTGGGCCTCCTACCACCTTGAATCCAGCAACGCTATTACCAGATTCAACCACCGGCCCCGTCCTACACCACTGTCAGGAGGTGCTAGCAGAAGAGAGCGGAATTCGACAGGACCTGATTGAACAACTTCTCTCTATCCCGGAGGTAACATGGTTTACGGATGGGAGCAGCCTCATGCTAAATGGTAGGAGAAGAGCAGGAGCAGCGGTGGTAAGCATGAATGGTGATGTCATATGGGTGGCACACCTGCCAGATGGGACTTCGGCACAGCGTGCTGAGTTGATTGCGCTACGGAGAGTCACTACCCTTTTGTGACTGCTCAATTTATGGGGCCATCTATCAACAACGGGGACTAGTAACATCCGGGGGCCATAATGCTGCCAGCCCAACTGGCAATAATGCATTGTCTGGGCCACCAGAAGGGAGCTTCAGCAGTGGGAAACAGACAGGCGGACTCTGTGGCTCGGGATGCAGCTTTGGGGGAGGGCCCGATAGAGACTTTAGTAGCTAAGGAGATTGAATCCAGGCAAGCAGCAGACAGGGGAGAGGATAAGCAGGAACTAGTAAGGAAGTATTTACAGCAGGTTCATCAGTTTACTCATTTGGGGGTACAGAAGCTTCAAAACCTTCTCAGGAAACAGCCGTTTTCCTTATCAGCAATGCAGAACAAACAATTAGCAGAGGAGATAGTCAACCATTGTGCAGCTTGTCAGACTATAAATGCATACCCAGCCAAAGCACCGATAGGGACTAGATTAAGGGGAAAAAGACCAGGGCAACATTGGGAAGTAGACTTCACTGAAGTGAAACCAACTCAAGGAGGTTATAGATATTTGTTAGTATTCATAGATACGTTTTCAGGATGGATAGAGGCATTCCCCACCAAAAATGAGACTGCTTTGGTAGTAGTCAAAAAATAATAATAATAAACAAAATCTTCTCGAGATTCGGCCTCCCTCAGACTATAGGATCAGACAATGGGCCTGCCTTTGTGGCACAGATTACTCAAGGCCTCTCAAAAGCTTTAAATATTACTTGGAAATTACATTGCACCTATCGGCCCCAGAACTCAGGGCAAGTAAAAAAAAAATAAATCAGACTCTAAAAGAAACAATATATAAACTGTCCTTAAAAACTGGCCTAAAAGACTGGATGATGCTCCTACCTTATGCTCTGTACCGCGCGTGCAACACCCCCTCTTCTGTAATGTTCGGGTTAACTCCCTTTAAAATTCTGTTCAGTATCCCCCCCTCCCTCGTGCATGATATGTTGCAAAATAATGATAGCTGGACAGTTTCTTCAGTCCCTTTGATGGCAAGGCTGCAGGCCCTGAAAAGTGTGCAGAAATATGTTTGGGAACAGCTAAAGGACTTATATAAACCGGGAACTGAATCTTTACCCCATCCCTCCTGAGTAGGAGCTTCAGTTTATGTGTGGAGGCATCGAGCAGACACTCAGGAACCGCAGTGGAAAGGACCTTACATCATCTTGCTGACAACGCTGATGGCAGTGAAGGTCGATGGCATCAGCAACTGGATACATGCTCCCCACCTCAAGCTGGCACCTACTACAGCAGCACCAGAGGAAGAATGGCAACTGGACAAGACCGACAATCCGGTTAAGCTATGGATCCATCGCATTTCTCTTTCTAACCCTGAGTTGTAGCCTTGCTGGTGGGAATCCGTATGAGCCCCAGCTACGAACTTGGGAGGTGGTTTCTACTTTTAGGTAAACAAAACTAAGGGTGGTTTAAATCACTGTTTACGTGATCCACTTGGTTAACTACCCTGTTGTCAGCAATAACTGGTCCTCTGATAGTACTGCTCTTAATAGTCACCATAGGTCTGTGTGTGCTAAATAATTTGGTAAAATATGTTCAAAAACAGGTAAAAAAATATCAAACTGATAGTCATCCGGCAGCAACATGTGCCAGTAAAAAGTGTCCCAGCTAAAAATGATAAAAATTTCGGATGTAGTAGAGTCTAACAGCAAAGCTGGTCTCTAAGATTAGAGACTTTGCAATAGAAAAAGGGGGGGAAGAAAGAATATTAAAACGAAGCAGGACCCCCCCTTTCTCTTGTGTCCTTTGCCTGATTGACTTTTGACCTACTTTCTGGATTCCTGACTTGGGGAGGGGTTGAGGCCTGTCTTTGCTGAATAGACATGGTGGTGCCGGGGCAGGAAGAGATAACACCAGAATGTGGCCTTGTTCAAAACCTATACAGCCGGCGCCGTGGCTCAACAGGCTAATCCTCCGCCTTGCGGCGCCGGCACACCGGGTTCTAGTCCCGGTCGGGGCACCGGATTCTGTCCCAGTTGCCCCTCTTCCAGGCCAGCCCTCTGCTGTGGCCCGGGAGTGCAGTGGAGGATGGCCAAGGTGCTTGGGCCCTGCACCCCATGGGGAGACCAGGAAAAGCACCTGGCTCCTGGCTCCTGCCATCGGACAAGCGTGGTGCGCCGGCCGCAGCGCGCCGACCGCGGCAGCCATTGGAGGGTGAACCAACGGCAACGGAAGACCTTTCTCTCTGTCTCTCTCTCTCACTGTCCACTCTGCCTGTCAAAAAAAAAAAAAAAACCTATACAAACATGTTCACCTTGACAGGCACCCAGTTGATGAACTTAGGGTTTTATTTAACCTTAGAAAATGTATGGTGAAAGTGACCCTTACCTGTTGTAAATCTTGCTAATAGCTTATGTTATCTGTACCTTGCAACTGTGCTTAAGGGATTACCCTGTTCCCTGGGATCCCATGTGAAATATGTTCTACAGATTCTTCAAGCTTTTGTGTAACTAAGAAAAGCTGATGTGATTTGTACTCAGGGTCGCTCACTCACATTTGTGACGCTGCGACCCTAGCATGCTGGTCAATGAAATACTCTACTTGCGTTTTGCATAAGAGACTGTCTCTTGGTGTATTCTTTATGCTGGCACGGCCGACACAAGAAAAGTTCAGGCATATCCATATAATGAAACATTACTAAGCAATCAAAAGTAATAAAAATATTGCACAATGATATGCAGCAATCAAAATAACTGTGATGAGTGACAGAAATGAAACAAAGTGCACAGGGCAGGGGTCCATCTACGTCCAGCGCTAGAAATGACAGCTAATCCATGCACAGAAAGCTGGATGTGCTGGCTTGTGTTCGGGAAAACCCAGCATACAAGAATCAGCTGCCTAGGATACATCCAAAATCACACCAGCTGTAATCTACTGGGACTAGAGAGATTTACAGACAGAATTGTGGTCTCAGTGGCTGCAAGATGAAGGGCTCTTATAGACAAAGATGGCTTGTGACTAAACTAAATGCATCTGGAGTGTATCAAGAAATATCAACCTTCCAGGCATCAGACAAGAGACATTCCAGGGTCCAGCCAGCAAGATAAGCCCAGTGGTTTACCTTGATGACTTTCTTTACCCTATATGGATTAGAATGACCTCCAGGGAAACTTAGAGGGCAAGATGGTGGTTACATCCAAGATGGCTAGCCTCGTGTCCAGTTGAGTTCCAACAGGATGAAGGTAGAACTAGGAAGAGAGGAAGGGATTTCAAAGCCATGCAATAAAACTTCTGGGTTGTGGCCAGCGCTGTGGCACAGTGGGTTAAAGCCCTGGCCTGCAGCACCAGCAGCCCATATGGGCACCAGTTCAAGTCCCGGCTGCTCCACTTCTGATCCAGCTCTCTGCTATGGCCTGTCTTTGCTGAATAGACATGGTGATGCCGGGCAGGAAGAGATAACACCAGAATGTGGCCTTGTCCAAAAGCTATACAAACATGTTCACCTTGACAGGCACCCAGTTGATCAACTTAGGGTTTTATTTAACCTTAGGAAATGTATGGTGAAAGTGACCCTTACCAGTTGTAAATCTTGCTAATAGCTTATGTTATCTCTACCTTGCACCTGTGCTTACAGAATTCCCCTGTTCCCTGGGTTCCCATGTGAAATATGTTCTACAGATTCTTCAAAGCTTTTGTGTATCTATGAAAAGCTGATGTGATTTGTACTCAGGGTCACTCGCTCACATATGTGATGCTGCGACCATAGCATGCTGGTCAATTAAACACTCTACTTGTGTTTTGCATAAGAGACTGTCTCTTGGTGTATTCTTTACTCTGGCATCGCCGTAACAAGAAAAGTTCTGGCATAATCATATAATGAAATATCACTAACCAATTAAAAGTAATAAAAATTTTGTACAATGATATGCAGCAATGAAAATAACTGTGACGAGTGAAAGAAATAAAACAAAGTTCACAGGGCAGGGTCCATCTACATGCAGCACTAGAAATGACAGCTAATGCATGTACAGAAACCTGGCTGTGCTGGCTTGTGTGTGGGAAAACCCAGCATACAAGAATCGGCTGCCTTGGACACATCCAAACTCACACCAGCTGTAATCTACTGGGACTAGAGGGATTTACAGACAGAAGAGTGGTCTCCAGGGGCTGCAAGACCAAGGGCTCTTATAGACAAAGCTGGCCTGTGACTAACCTAAATGCATCTGAATTTTCTCAAAAAATATCAACTTTCCAGGCATCAGACAAAAGACATTCCCGGGTCCAGCCAGCAAGATAAGTCCAGTGGTTTACCTTGATGACTTTCTTTACACCATATGGATTAGAGTGACCTCCTGGGAAGCTTAGAGGGCAAGATGGAAGTTACATCCAAGATGGATAGTCTCGTGTCCAGTTGAGTTCCAACAGGATGAAGGTAGAACTAGGAAGAGAGGAAGGGATTTCGAAGGCACCCAATAAAACTTTTGGGTGGGGCCCAGCGCTGTGGCAAAGCGGGTTAAAGTTCTGGCCTGCAGCACCAGCAACCCATATGAGCACCAGTTAAAGTCCCGGCTGCTCCACTTCTGATCCATCTCTCTGCTATGGCCTGGAAAAGCAGTGGAAGATGGACCAACTCCTTGGACACCTGTACTCACATGGGAGACCCTAAAGAAGCTCCTGGCTTCAGATGAGCTCAACTCGGGCTACTGCGGACATTTGCAGAGTGAAGCAGCAGATGGAAGGCCTCTCTAGCTCTACCCCTCTCTGTAACTCTGTCTTTCAAACAAATAAAATAGATCTTTAAAAAACAGAAACAAAAAACTTCTGGGTCAATAGTCAGCATCACTCTTTCAATTGGGAAAATGGTTTCATGAGTGCATTCATATATCAAAACTCATAAAATTGTACTTTTCAAAACAGAGTTATTGGAGCCTGTGCTGTGGGGTAGCAGGTAACACCGCCACCTGAACACTGGCATCTCATATGGTTGACGGTTCAAGTCTCAGCTTCTCCACTTCTGATCCAGCTCCCTGCTAACGGCTTGAAAGAAGTAGCAGAGGATGGCTCAAGTGCTTAGGCCCCTATACCAACATGGGAGACCTGGAAGAATCTCCTGGTTCCTGGCTTCGGATTGTCCCAGCACCACCTGCTGAGGAAATTTGAGGAGTAAACTATCGTATGGAAGCTCTCTCTCTCTCTCTCCCTCTCTCTCATTTTCTCTCTCTGTAACTTTGCCTTTCAAATCAATCTAATTAAAAAAAAAAACATCCCAAATGGCCACAATGGCCAGGGCTGGGCCAGGCCAAAGCCAGGAGCCTGGAACTCCATCTGGGTCTCCTATATGCAGACATGGGTGCAGGGGCCCAAGCACTCGGGCCATCTTTCACTGCTTTCCCAGGTGTTTTAGCAGGGAGCTGGATCTGCAGCGGAGCAGCTCATACGGGATGCTGCTGTGGTGGCAGCAGCTAAACCTATCTCACCTCAATGCCAGCCCCAAATTATAATCTTTTTAGACATGCAGTTATCATGTCATTCATATCTCAACAAAGCTGTGAGGAGATGCAGTGCTTCAAGTGGTCCTATTTTCCTTCCTATGAGTGATACCAAGACCAAATAACATGGTAGGATTCTGATTGGAAGATGACATATGAAGTGCAAGTATCTGTGTCTTCAGTGACCCAATCTTCCACCCTACTTGAAGGGAATAGCAAAGAAAGGAATCTAAGGGCAGGCATTTGACATCACCATTGAAATGCCACTTGGGACACCCACACCACACATCAGTGCCTGGGTTTGAGTCGCAGCTCTACTCCCAGCTCCAGTTTCCTGCTAATGTATGCCCTGGGGAGGCAGCAAATGATGGCTCAAGTCCTGAGGCCCTGCTGCCCACATGGGAAACCAACCCAGACAGACTCATTGGTTCCTGGCTTCAGCCTGGCCCAGTCCTGGCTGTTGTAGCCATCTGGGGAAGGAACCAGCAGTTGGAAGATCGATAGATATCTCTCTCTCTCTCTCTCTCTCTCTCACTGTCTCTCTCTCTCTATCTATTTAACTCTTGTCTCTCTGTGTAACTCTGACTTTCAAATAAATAAAATCAATTTTGTTAAAAAAAAAAAAGATAAATCTCAATTACATATGCTGTGTATGAAAAGTATACCCACGAAATCCGGATGGAGGCTGTGTGGTAGAACCAAAGCGTAACAAATTCTATAAGCTGGTGGAGCTCTTTGCTTGTGAAACAGTGGCTAATACTTCAGAGTTACTTTTTTAATATGCGGGTACTTCAAAATGCTTGTGGAAAATAGAAGTAAAGGAAAAGTGTGCTTTTGTAGCAAAACATTTGAAATCCATGCATGCTTTTTTCCTACGCTGTGTTTTTCCATGAACTTTTGGAAGACTCATCATATTAAGTTCTCTTCCCATCTAAAGCTTTCTCCAGGAAACAGAGTTTTACTTCCCTCTGGCTTTATTTTGCTAAGCCACAGGATTAGCATTCACATGATCCGTATTCCAAGTCTATTTTCAAGGCTGTTGGCCCCGGGTGAGGGTTTGCCCACTACACCCTACTGGTGCTTTCAATAGACACGGGAAATATCAATAGACACCAAAAAAAAAAAAAAAAGCAAGCAAGGATAAGCAGGGCTACTTACCAAATACTTTAGCCAAACCTTCATCCTCATTTTTAATGCATGAAGAAAATTTATTCTTTGGGCCTGTGGAGAATGTAATTTCAGCTGTGAGGAAAGTGCTCCCTGGGTCTGCCTGGACAGGGGTACCCCTTGGTCACCCGGCATCGACCCCCATGGGTGCCTGAGGATACGGACACACACACACAAACACAGACACGTTCAACACCTTTTCTATCTTAACACAGTCCTTGGGCCCCTACACTGGCATGGGAGACCCGAAAGAAGCTCCTGGCTCCTGGCTTTGGATCGGCAAAGCCGCAGGCATTCCAGCCATCTTTGGAGTGTAACAGCAGATGGAAGAACCCTTTCTTTCTCTCTCCCTCTCTGCCCCTGCCTCTCTGTAACTCTTTTAAATAAATAATTAAATCTTAAAAAAAAAAAAGCAATCGATTCAATGCCAGCATGACTCATCCATTATGCTCATGAGTAAAAGATCATAAACACTCTTTGGTTTCATTTTTCTTTTTTGAGGCAGAGTTAGCAAGAGAGAGAGAGACAGAGAGAAAGGTCTTCCTTTCTGCATTGGTTCACCCCACAAATGGCTGCTACTGCCGGCGCACTGCGCCGATCCGAAGCCAAGAGCCAGGTGCTTCCACCTAGGCCATCCTCCACTGCCTTGCCAGGCCACAGCAGAGAGCTGGACTGGCAGAGGAGCAACCACGGCGCCGGCCGACCCTTTGGGTTTTAAATTTCTCACAAGAGTGCTCAGTTCCTTCCCTTTCTATGCTATCCTGCGATGGATAGTGTCACTATTTAAAGAAACGTAGCTCCTGCCTGAGACATCTGAGCCCCCACTCACGGCACGCTGGCGCCCTGGCCTCCTCGCAGATGCCTCTGATTACCTTGGTGATGTTAGCTTGCTTAATGCTGGGAGAACAGCCCTGGAGTTTCGTCCAGCTAGAAGGCTGTGTTTGCTGCTTCATCTTTTACATACCCAGTGACTTAACACAGAGAACCGCAAGGAATGTGGTCAGCCAGTTAAGTTTAGTAAAATAGCAAAAGTGGTTCTAAAAGAAGGAGGTGACTAAATATCAAGGAAGGAGATCCAGGTCACTTTTCAGAACAGGAGTTGTAATAATATCCAAATGGTGAAAACAACCCAAATGCCCATGCACATGTAAGAAACAAAATGGAGCAGCTCCGTGGCTCACTAGGCTAATCCTCTGCCTTGGAGCCGGTATTTGGGTTCTAGTCCTGGTTGGGGTGCTGGTTCTGTTCCGGTTGCTCCTCTTCTAGTCCAGCTCTCTGCTATGGCCTGGGAGGTCATTGGAGGATGGCTGAAGTCCTTGGGCCCTACACCTGCATGGGAGACCATGAGGAAGCACCTGGCTCCTGGCTTTGGATCAGTGCAGTGTCGGCCATAGCGGCCATTTTGGGGCTAAACCAACTGAAGGAAGGCCTTTCTCCCTGTCTCTCTCTCACTGTCTAACTCTGCCTGTGAAAAGATAGAGAGGGAGAGAGAGAGAGAGAGAAAGAATGAATGTAGTCTGTCCTCACATTGGGACAGTACTCAGCCTTACAGAGCATGAATTTCTCACACAGGCTACAACATAGATGAGTTCTGAAAAAACAGCAATCCAAAGAAGCCAGGGGAAAGCAGAATGGGTAACAACTACTACAGGCACCTGGTTACTTACTGGGGTTATGAAAGAGTTCTAGAGCTAGATAATGGGGCCGGCTCTGTTGCACAGTGTGTTAAGAACCCGGCTGTAACACGGGCATCAAATATGGGTGCTATTAGAGTCTCAGCTGCTCCACTTACAATGTAGTTCCCTGCTAATGTGCCTGTAAAAGCAGTGGGAGATGGTCAAAGTACTTGGGCCCCTGTACCCATGTGGGAGACCCAAGTGGAGTTTCTGGTTCCTGGCTTCAGCCTGGCCCAGCTGTGGCTGTTGCAGCCAACTGGGGCATGAACCAATCAATGAAACATTGCTCTATCTGTCTGTCTCTCTTTTTCCTCTGTAACTCTGCCTTTCAGATACAGAATTATTTTTTTAAATAAAATAAAGGGACCGGCATTGTGGTGTAGCAGATAAAGTCACTGCCTGCACCACCAGCATCCCATATGACTGCGTACTTAAGTCCCAGCTGCTCTACTTCCAATCCAGCTCCCTGTTAATGGCTTGAGAAAGCAATGGAGAATGGCCCAAGGGCTTGGGTCCCTGCACCCATGTGGGAGACCTGGAAGAAACTCTGGGTTCAGCTTGGCACAACACTCACCATTGAGCCATCTGGGGATGCACCAGCAAATGGAAGATCTCTCTCTCTGTAACTGATTTGCAAATAAATAATCTTTAAAATAAAATACCTAGATAATGATGATTCACAACTTAGTGAGTATACTAGAGCTCACGGAATTACATACTTTCAAAAGGGTAAATTTTATAGTATGTGAATTTTATCTCCATAAAGCTGCTATTTGAAAAGTGATGTGTAGGACCAGCATCATGGAGTAGCTAATAAAGCCAGTTCCATACTAATGGCCAAGAGTTTGGGCCGCTGCATCCAACTGGAAGACCTGGAAGAAGCTCATGGCTCCTTGTCTCCATCTGACTCAGCCCTGGTCATTTCTGCCATCTGTGAAATGGAACAGCAGATCAAAAGATCTCTCTGTGTCTCTCCCTCTCTCTCTCTCTATAGCTCTGCCTTTCAAATAAGAATATCTTTTTTAAAGAAAATTTAAAATGATGTGAGAGGTGCCTAGCAAAGCACAAAAAGCTGGCCCAAGTGCTTGGGTCCCTGCACCCATGTAGGAAATCCAGATGGGAGTCCAGGCAGCTGACTTTGGCTTCGCCCAGTCCTGGGTGTTGAAGCCTTGGGGAGCGAACCAGCAGATGAATGATCTATCTCTCCCTGTGATGGAACAAGCACATAGACCTGTCAGCCATTCTAGGTTCTTGTTACCCCTGCCTTCTTTCAAGCTACCAGTTCAGTCTCACCCTCTGCATTCTCAACGAGGTTTGAAGGCCAGTGGAACAAACTTGGAGAATCAGTATGGAGAAGCTCATCTCTGCCTACTGCCCCCCATCCCCACCCCTAGCCCACCTAAGATACAAAATGCTGGAGTCTGGGCCTTTGCTACGTGTTGGTTCTGTGTACTCAATGGCAGTTGGTTGATATCTTCGAGTGTATTTTCTTTGAGTAAATTTGGTCTGGCTGCAAGTTCGTATTCTGTCTCCTCTTGGTTCTTTGCTTTTTTCTAACACTCAGTCTCTCCCCACCCCCACCCCATCACTCTACCTTCCAAATGAATAAACAAAAAGATTGAGACAACTTCTATAATCAAAAGTTAAAATGCACACAAATGCTACGACCCCATGTAGCTCTGAAGTTTAAGTAAGCTTCAAATTTTGGCAAACATTTGAGGTTACTCCCCTCTTGCAAGCACTAAATCCCTAATGGCAAGTGTAGGGAGGTAAGATGGCAGGCAGGGAGAACGCCTGGGCCACCACACCAGCCCCCCATGTAGGCTCCCAGAATCACTAGCTGTCCCACAGACGCACTGGGACAGTACCTTTGATCAGGTTGATAGGGTGAGGCTTGGTATCTCACCAGAAAAACAAAAGGAAAACACAGATCAGAGCTCTGCTCATCTTCGCTGAGGTCTGTCCACCATCCAGGAGAAAATGAACTGCTGAAGAGTCTGCCCATTCAATAGACTTGGCTCCAATATACAGTAGAACCCAGAGGTCTGTGAGGTCACACCCAGAAGGTGGGGCAGGGGCAGGGATATCTGCAGAGGAGGGGGAGGGCATGTCCATGGAAAGGGACAGAGGGGGACGACACAGTTGTAAGATATATATTTAAGAATTTATTCATATATTTGAGAGGCTGAGTTAGAGAGAGAGAGAGAGAGAGAGAGAGAAAGAGAGAGAGAGCGAGCTTCTATCTGCAGGTTCACTCCAAAGGGGCCAAAACAGAGTAAGAGGGGCCAATTTGAAGACTGGAGCTTCTTCTTGGTCTCCCACATGGCTGCGGGGGTCCATTGCTCTACCCAGGCACATTAGCAGGAAGCCAGATCGGAAGTAGAGAAGCCAGGATTCGAACTGATGCCTGTACATGGGATGCCAGCATGACAGGTGGAAGCTTAACCTATTACACCATAGTGCTGGCCCCACAGTGGCAAAATAATAACCAGGACTCTTCACAAGTAAGGGACAAAAACTCACCCCAATCAGTTTAGACAACTGGATGTAGCTATAGTAACCAGAAAAACTGTATCATTAACCAAGATGCCACAATAAGTGTTGTTACTGGTGGGCTGGTGCTGTGGGGTAGTGAACTAAGCCCTCACCTGCAGCATAGGCATGCCACACGGGTACCAGTTTGAGACCCGTCTGCTCCACTTCTGATCCAGCTCTCTTCTATGGCCTGGGAAAGCAGTAGAAGATGGCCCAAGTATTTGGGACCCTGCACCCACATGGGAGACGCAGAAGAAACTCCTGGCTCTTGGCTTCAGATCAGTGCAGCTCTGGCCATTGTGGCCTAGTGGAGAGTAAGCCAACCAATGGAAAACTCTCTCTCTCTCTCTCTCTCTCTCTCTCTCTCTCTGTCCCTCTCTGTGTGTCTCCTTCCTCTCTCCATCACTCTTTCACATAAATAAATCAATCTTTAAAACATAGAAATCCTGAGATAAATTCATACATGTAAGATCAATTCACTAGCAAAGGTGTCAATGTAATTCAATGAAGAAAGGACATTCTTTTAAACAAAAAATATTGAACTAATCTGGAGCCACCTTGGGCCCTGCACCCAATGGGAGATCAGGAGGAAGCTGCAGATCAGTGCACCGCCGGCTGTAGCGGCCATTTGGAGGGTGAACCAACTGAAGGAAGATCTTTCTCTCTGTCTCTCTCTCTCTCTCACACTAACTCTGCCTGTCAAAAACAAAATACTTTGGAGTCAGTGCAATAAGAAAACATTGGGAACAACCCAAATATCCAAAAAAGGTGAAATAGACAAGTTCTGGCATATTCATATGATGAAATATTACTAAGTAATCAAAAGTAATAAAATTGCACACTGATATGCAGCAATCAAAATAACTGACGAGTGAAAGAAATAAAACAAAGTGCACAGGGCAGGGGTCCGTCTACATCCAGCACTAGAAATGACAGCTAATCCATGCACAGAAAGCTGGCTGTGCTGGCTTGTGTTTGGGAAAACCCAGCATACAAGAATCAGCTGCCTAGGACACATCCAAAATCACACTAGCTGTAATCTACTGGGACTAGGGGGGTTTGCAGACAGAAGAGTGTCTCCAGTGGCTGCAAGATGAAGGGCTCTTATAGACAAAGCTGGCCTGTGACTAAGCTAAATGCATCTGGACTTTCTCACGAAATATTAACATTCCAGGCATCAGACAAGAGACATTCCAGGGTCCAGCCAGCAAGATAAGCCCATTGGTTTACCCTGATGACTTTCTTTACCCCATATGGATTCGAATGACCTCCAGGGAAAATTAGAGGGCAAGATGGTGGTGACATCCAAGATGGCTAGACTCGTGTCCAGTTGATTTCAAATAGGATGAAGGTGGAACTAGGAGGAGAGGAAGGGATTTCGAAGGCACGCAATAAAACTTCTGGGTTGGGGCCAGCGCTGTGGCACAGCGGGTTAAAGCCCTAGCCTGCAGCACCAGCAACCCATATGGGCACCAGTTCAAGTCCTGGCTGCTCCACTTCTCATCCAGCTCTCTGCTATGGCCTGGAAAAGCAGTGGAAGATGGACCAACTCCTTGGGCCCCTGTACCCACGTGGGAGATTCAAAAGAAGCTCCTGGCTTCAGATGAGCTCAGCTCTGGCCATTGCAGATATTTGGAGAGTGAACCAGGGTATGGTAGGCCTCTCTAGCTCTACCCGTCTATGTAACTCTGTCTTTCAAAAAAATAAAATAGATCTTTAAAAAACAAATACAAAAACCTTCTGGGTCAATAGTCAGCTTCATTATTTCAATTGGGAAAATGGTTTCATGAGTGTATTCATATATCAAAACTCATAAAATTGTACTTTTGAAAAAAGACTTATTGGAGCCTGTGCTGTGGTGTAGCAGTTAAAAATGCCACCTGAACACTGGCATCCCATATGGGTGACGGTTCAAGTCTCAGCTGCTCCACTTCTGATCAAGCTCCCTGCTAAAGGCCAGAAAGAAGTAGCAGAGGATGGCTCAAGTGCTTAGGCCCCTACACCCACATGGGAGACATGGAAGAAACTCCTGGCTTCGGATTTTCCCAGCTCCAGCTGTTGAGGTCATTTGGGGAGTAAACTATCGTATGGAAGCTCTCTCTCTATATCTCCCTCTCTCTCATTTTCTCTCTCTGTATCTTTGCCTTTCAAATTAATCTAATGAAAAATTAAAAAAAAGACATCCGATATGGTCACAATGGCCAGGCCTGGGCCAGGCCAAAGCCAGGAGCCTGGAACACCATCTGGGTCTCCCACATGCAGACATGGGTGCAGGGGCCCAAGCACTCGGGCCATCTTACACAGCTTTCCCAGGTGCTTTAGCAGGGAGCTGGATCTGCAGCGGAGCAGCTCATACGAGATGCTGCTGTGGCGGCAGCAACTTATCCTATCTCACCTCAATGCCAGCCCAAATTATAATCTTTTTAACATGAAGTTGTCATGTCATTCATATCTCAGTAATGCTGTGAGGAAATGCAGTGCATCAAGTGGCCCTATTTTCCTTCCTATGAGTGATACCAAGACCAAATATCATGGTAGGGTTCTGATTTGAAGATGACATATGAAGTGCAAGTATCTGTGTCTTCAGTGACCCAATCTTGAAGGGAATAGCAAAGAAAGGAATCTAAGGGCAGGCATTTGACATCGCCATTGAAATGCCACTTGGGACACCCACACCACACATCAGTGCCTGGGTTTGAGTCCCAGCTCCACTCCCAGCTTCAGTTTCCTGCTAATGTATGCCCTGGGGAAGCAGCAAATGATGGCTCAAGTCCTGAGGCCCTGCTGCCCACATGGGAAACCAATCCAGACAGACTCATTGGTTCCTGGCTTCAGCCTGGCCCAGCCCTGGCTGTTGTAGCCATCTGGGGAAGCAACCAGCAGGTGGAAGATCTCTCTCTCTCTCTCTGCCTCTCCTCTCTCTGTGTAACTCTGACTTTCAAATAAATAAAATCAATTTAAAAAAAAAGATAAATCTCATTTACAAATGCTGTGTATGAGAAGTATACCCACGAAATCTGGATGGAGGCTGTGGGGTAGAAGGGAAGCTTAACAAATTCTATAAGCTAGTGGAGCTCTTTGCTTGTGAAACAGTGGCTAATACTTCAGAGTTACTTTTTTAATATGCGGGTACTTCAAAATGCTTGTGGAAAATAGAACTTAAAAAAGTGTGCTTTTGGAGCAAAACATTTGAAATCCATGCGTGCTTTTTTCCTACGCTGTGTTTTTCCATGAACTTTTTGAAGACTCCTCATATTAAGTTCTCTTCCCATCTAAAGCTTTCTCCAGGAAACAGAGTTTTACTTCCCTCTGGCTTTATTTTGCTAAGCCACAGTATTAGCATTCACATGATCCCTATTCCAAGACCATTTTCAAGGCTGCTGGCCCTGGGGGAGGGTTTGCCCACTACACCCTACTGGTGCTTTCAATAGACACGGGAAATATCTATAGACACACACACACAAAAAAAAGCAGGGATGAGCAGGGCTACTTACCAAATACTTTAGCCAAACCTTCATCCTCATTTTTAATGCATGAGGAAAATTTATCTGTTGGGCTTTTGTAGAATGTAGTTTCAGGTGTGAGGAAAGTGCTCCCTGGGTCTGCCTGTATGAGGGTCCTCCTTAGTCACAATGCCTCGACCCCCATGGGTGCCTGAGGATACGGACACACACACACATACACACACACGTTCAATGCCTTTTCTATCTTAACACAGTCCTTGGGCCCCTACACTGGAATGGGAGACCCGGAAGAAGCTCCTGGCTCCTGGCTTCAGATCGGCACAGCCCCAGCCATTGCAACCATCTGGGGAGTGAACCAGCAGATGGAAGACCCCTTTCTTTCTCTCTCCCTCTCTGCCCCTGCCTCTGTAACTCTGTCTTTCAAATAAATAAATAAATATTAAAACAAAAAAGAATCGATACAATGCCAGCATGACGCATCCACTATACTCATGAGTAAAAGATCATAAACACTCTGGTTTCTTTTTTCTTTTTTCAGGCAGAGTTAGCAAGAGAGAGAGAGACAGAGAGAAAGGTCTTCCTTTCTCCATTCGTTCACTACCCAAATGCTTGCAGCAGCTGGTGCAGTGCGCAGATCCGAAGCCAGGAGCCAGGTGCTTCCACCTAGGCCATCCTCCACTTCCTTCCCGGGCCACAGCAGAGAGCTGGACTGGAAGAGGAGCAACCACGGTGCCTGACAACCCTTTGGGTTTTAAAGTTCTCACAAGATTGCACAGTTCCTTCCCTTTCTATCCTATCCTATATCGCTTCTATGCCCTGGCCTCCACGCAGGTGCCTCTGATTCCATTGGTGATGTTGGCATGCATAATGCTCGAGAACAGACCTGGAGTTTCCTCCAGCAAGAGGACTGTGTTTGCTGTTTCAGCTTTTACATACCAGTGACTTAACACAGAGAACCGCAAGGAATGTGGTCAGCCAGTTAAGTTTAGTAAAATAGCAAAAGTGGTTCTAAAAGCAGGAGGTGACTAAAAATCGAGGAAGGAGATTCAGGTCATTTTTCAGAACAGGACTTTTCACTATATCCAAATGGTGAAAACAACCCAAATGCCCATGCACATGTAATAAACAAAATGGACCTGCTCCGTGGCTCACTAGGCTAATCCTCTGCCTTGGAACCGGTATTCTGTGTTCCAGTCCTGCTTGGAGAGCAGGTTCAGTTCTGGTTGCTCCTCTACTATTCCAGCTCTCTGCTATGCCCTGGGAGGGCAGTGGAGGATGGCCCAAGTGCTTGGGCCCTACACCTGCATGGGAGACCAGGAGTAAGCACCTGTCTCCTGGCTTTGGATCAGTGTAGCGCCAGCCATAGTGTACATTTTGGTGCTAAACCAACAGAAGGAAGGCCTTTCTCCCTGTCTCTCTCTAACTGTCTAACTCTGCCTGTCTAGAGAGAGAGAGAGAGAGAGAGAGAGAGAATGAATGTATTCTGTCCTCACATTGGGACATTACTCAGCCTTATAGAGCATGAAGTTCTCACACAGACTACCACTTAGATGAGTCCTGGAAACACATCAAGCCAAAGAAGCCAGGGGAAAGCTGAATGGGGAGCAAAAACTACAGGCACTTGGATACTTCCTGGGGTGATGAAAGAGTTCTAGAGCTAGATAATGGGGCCAGTTCAGTGGCACAGTGGGTTAAGTCCCCGCCTGTAACACTGGCATCACATATGGGAGCTGTTAGAGTCTCAGCTGCTCCACTTCCAATCCAGTTCCCTGCTAATGTACCTGGGAAAGCAGTGGGAGATGGTCCAAGTACTTAGGCCCCTGTACCCATGTGGGAGACCCAAGTGGAGTTTCAGGTTCCTGGCTTCAGCCTGGCCCAGCCCTGGCAGCCAACTGGGGAATGAACCAATCAATGAAACATTGCTCTATCTCTCTGTCTCTCTTTTTCCTCTGTAACTCTGCCTTTCAGATACAGAACTATATTTTTTAAATAAAATAAAGGGACCGGCATTGTGGTGTAGCAGATAAAGTCACTGCCTGTACCACCAGCATCCCCTATGACTGCTTACTTAAGTCCCAGCTGCTCCACTTGCAATCCAGCTCCCTGTTAACGGCTTGAGAAAGCAATGGAGAATGGCCCTAGGGCTTAGGTCTCTGCCCCCATGTGGGAGACCTGGAAGAAGCTCTCGGTTCAGCCTGGCCCAACTCTCACCATTGCAGCCATCTGGGGATGCACCAGCAAATGGAAGATCTCTCTCTCTGTAACTGATTTGCAAATAAATAATCTTTAAAATAAATACCTAGATAATGATGATTCACAACTTAGTGAGTATACTGGAGCTCACGTAATTACATACTTTCAAAGGGTAAATTTTATAGTATGTGAATTTTATCTCCATAAAGCTGCTATTTGAAAAGTGATGTGTAGGACCGGCGTCATGGAGTAGCGAATAAAGCCAGCTCCATACTAATGGCCAAGAGTTTGGGCCCCTGCATCCAGCGGAAGACCTGGAAGAATCTCCTGGCTCCATGTTTCCATCTGACTCAGCCCTGGTCATTTCTGCCAGCTGCGAAGTAAAACAGCAGATAAAAATGTCTCTCTGTGTCTCTCCCTCTCTCTCTCTCTATAGCTCTGCCTTTCAAATAAGAATATCTTTTCTAAAGAAAATTTAAAATGATGTGAGAGGTGCCTAGGAAATCAGCAAAAGATGGCCCAAGTTCTTGGGTCCCTGCACCCATGTAGGAAATCCAGATGGGAGTCCAGGCAGCTGACTTTGGCTTGGCCCAGCCCTGGATGTTGCAGCCTTCGGGGAGCGAACCCGCCCATGAAAGATCTTTCTCTCCTGGTGATGGAATGAGGACATATACCTCTAGCCATTCTAGGTTCATGTTACCCCTGCCTTCTTTCAAGGGACCAGTTCAGTCTGCACCCTGCATTCTACCACAGGTTTGAAGGCCAGTGGGCCAAACTTGGAGAATCAGCATGGAGAAGCTCATCTCTGCCTACTGCCCCCCATCCCCACCCCTAGCCCACCTAAGATACAAAATGGCCAGGCCTGCTGGGGTCTGGGCCTTTGCTACGTGTTGGGTCTGTGTACTCAATGGCAGTTGGTTGACCTCTGCGAGTGTATTTTCTTTGAGTAAATTTGGTCTGGCTGCAAGTTCATATTCTGTCTCCTCTTTGTTCTTTGCCTTTTTCTAACACTGTCTCTCGACACCCACACCCCATCACTCTACCTTCCAAATAAATAAACAAAAAGATTGAGACAACTTCTATAATCGAAAGTTAAAATGCACACATATGCTACGATGCCATGGAGCTCTGAACTTTAAGTAAGCTTCAAAATTTGGAAAACTTTTGAGGTTACTCCCCTCTTGCAGGCACTAAATCCCTAATGGCAAGTGTAGGGAGGTAAGATGGCAGGCAGGGAGAACGCCTGGGCCACCACACCAGCCCCCGATGTAGGCTCCCAGAATCACTCGCTGTCACACAGACGCTTGGGACAGTACTTTCGATCAGGTTGATAGGGTGAGGCTTGGTATCTCACCTGAAAACCAAGAGGAAAACACAGAGGATCAGAGCTCTGCTCATCTTCGCTGTGGTCTGTCCACTATCAAGGAGAAAATGAACTGCTTAAGAGCCTGCCCACTTGATGGCGCGCGCCCACCGGCTGCGACGGGAGCCGGGCAGAACACAGTCGCCTCATGATCTGCACGCTTGAACGGGAGCCGATACAGGGATCCCGAGACACTGGCGTGGGGTATCAACCCCACGGGGGAAACAGCACAATTGAGGCGAGCCTGCACGAACACTAGCCTCTCTCATCACCCACCCTGTGAATTCGAGCTAGATTAAACGCAGTGGCACGGCGCACGCCCCACGGCTGCGACGGGTGCCGGACAGAAAATAGTTTCCGCAGGATCTGCGTGCTTGAACGGGAACTGATACAGGGATCCCGAGACATTGGCGGGGGGGAAGCAGACCCCACGGGGGACACAGCACAATTGAGGCGGGCCCACAAGGACACTAGCCCATCTCGTCGCCCACCTTGCGAAGTCGAATTTGATTGAACGCAGTGGGACGGTGCGCGCGCCCGCCCACCCACCCGCCCGTCACCGAGGCAGATGGAACCAAAAACCCGATGCTGTAGAAACCTGAAGGGGATCCAAAATCTGGGAACACACCGCGCACACAAACTCCGTTACCTTGACAACCCAGAGAAATAGTGTGGGGAAAAAAAATGCCAAACAAAACAGATTCCGAGGGAGCGAGATCAAGGAAGACGCTATGATGACCCCAAACGGAAAAGACACCCCAAGTCAGGATTATGAATATAATGAGATAGAAGAAATGCAAGAAGCAGATCTCAAAAAATTGATAAGAACATTAACAAGTTCTCAAAAACAAATTCTTGAACTACAGAAATCTTTAATGGATAAGATAGAAAATCTCTCTGGCGAGAATGAAATAATAAGGAGGAATCAAAACGAAACAAAACAACTAGTCGAACAAGAAGCTACGATAGTGACAAAAAATCTTAATGAATTGAAGAATTCAATAGATCAAGTGACAAGCAATCTTGAGGGCATTAAAACCAGAATGGGTGAAGTAGAAGAGAGGATATCGGACCTAGAAGACAGAGAACAGGAGAGGAAACAGTCAAACCAAAGACAAGAAGAGGAAATTAGAAAACTAAAAGATATCGTCGGGAATTTACAGGATACTATTAAAAAAACCAACATTCGGGTTCTAGGTGTTCCTGAAGGTATGGAGAGGGAGAAAGGATTAGAAGGCCTTTTTAGGGAGATACTAGCAGAAAATTTTCCAGGCTTGGAGAAAGACAGAGAAATCCTAATCCAGGAAGCTCATAGAACCCCTAATAAACGTGACCAAAAGAGATCCTCTGCACGACATGTTGTAATTAAACTCACCACAGTGAAACAAAAAGAAAAGATCCTAAAATGTGCAAGAGAGAAACGGCAGATTACTCTCAGAGCATCTCCAACTAGACTCACAGCTGACTTCTCATCAGAAACCCTGCAAGCTAGGAGGGAATGGCAAGACATAGCCCAAGTACTAAGAGAGAAAAACATTCAACCCAGAATACTATATCCCGCAAAGCTCTCATTTGTGAATGAAGGTGAAATTAGGATCTTTCACAACAAGCAGAAACTGAGAGAATTTGTCACCACACGTCCAGCTCTACAAAAGATACTTAAAGATGTGCTATACACAGAAACACAGAACACGGTCGTCAACTGGAAAGAAGCTAAAGGAAGGAAACCTCGCAACAAAAGACCATACGAAACTCAAAGCGTATATAAGAAACTATTTTTGGCGAATGGCAGGGCAAAGCTACTATTTATCAATAGTCACATTGAACGTGAACGGTTTGAATTGCCCAGTCAAATGAAACAGATTGGAAACCTGGATTAGGGAACAAAACGCATCCATTTGCTGCTTACAAGAAACACACCTTTCTAACAAAGATCCATACAGATGGAAAATGAAAGGTTGGAAAAAAGTATACCATGCCAGAAGAAACGAAAAAAAGCGGGCGTAGCCATCCTAATATCGGATAATATAAATTTTACCACAAAAACTATTAGAAGAGACAAAGAGGGACACTATATAATGATAAAGGGATCCATCCAACAAGAAGATATAACAATTATCAATGTGTATGCACCTAATTACAAGGCACCAGCTTACTTAAAAGACTTGTTAAGGGACTTAAAAGGAGACTTAGACCCCAATACATTAGTTCTAGGGGACTTCAAGAACCCACTCTCAGACATAGACAGATCACCAAGACAGAGGATCAACAAGGAGACAGAAAATTTAAATGACACCATAGCCCAAATGGACATAACAGATATCTACAGAACATTTCATCCTACAGAGAAACAATTTACATTCTTCTCAGCAGTACATGAAACCTTCTCCAGGATAGACCACATACTAGGTCATAAAGCAAGTCTCAGCAAATTCAAAAGAATTAGAATCATACAATGCAACTTCTCAGACCATGAAGCAATGAAGGTGGAAATTAGCAACTCGGGAATCCCTAGAGCATATGCAAACACATGGAGACTGAACAACATGCTCCTGAATGAACAACGGGTCATAGAACAAATAAAGAGAGAAATCAAAAATTTCCTAGAAGTAAATGAGGATAACAGCACATCATACCAAAATCTATGGGATACAGCAAAAGCAGTATTAAGAGGAAAGTTTATATCAATAAGTGCCTACATCAAGAAATTAGAAAGGCACCAAATAGAAGAGCTTTCAGCTCAGCTCAAGGATCTAGAAAATCAACAGCAAACCAGACCCAAAGCTAGTAGGAGAAGAGAAATAATTAAAATCAAAGAAGAAATCAACAGGATTGAATTCAAAAAAAACATTACAAAAAATCAGCCAAACGAGGAGCTGGTTTTAAGAAAACATAAACAAGATAGACACCCCATTGGCCCAACTAACAAAAAAAAGAAGGGAAAAGACTCAAATCAATAAAATCAGAGATGAAAAAGGAAACGTAACAACAGACACCACAGAAATAAAAAGAATCATCAGAAACTACTACAGGGACTTGTATGCCAGAAAACAGGGGACTCTAACAGAAATGGACAGATTCCTGGACACATACAACCTGCCTAAATTGGACCAGGAAGAAATAGAAAACCTAAGCAGACCCATAACAGAGACAGAAATTGAAAAAATAATAAAGGCCCTCCCAACAAAGAAAAGCCCAGGACCAGATGGATTCACTGCTGAATTCTACCAGACATTTAAAGAAGAACTAACTCCAATCCTTCTCAAACAATTTCAGAATTGAAAAAGAGGGAATCCTCCCAAATTCTTTCTATGAAGCCAGCATCACTTTAATTCCTAAGCCAGAAAAAGATGCAATATTGAAAGAGAATTACAGACCAATATCCCTGATGAACAATGATGCAAAAATCCTCAATAAAATTCTGGCCAATAGACTACAACAACACATCAGAAAGATCATCCACCCAGACCAAGTGGGATTTATCCCTGGAATGCAGGGATGGTTCAATACACGCAAAACAATCAACGTGATACACCACATTAACAGACTGCAGAAGAAGAACCATATGATTATCTCAATTGACGCGGAGAAGGCATTTGACAAAATACAACACCCTTTCAAACTGGGTATAGAAGGCACATTCCTCAATATAATCAAAGCAATTTATGAAAAACCCATGGCCAACATCCTACTGAATGGAGAAAAACTGGAAGCATTTCCACTGAGATCAGGTACCAGACAGGGATGCCCACTATAACCACTGCTAGTCAATATAGTGCTGGAAGTCTTAGCCAGAGCCATTAGGCAAGAAAAAGAAATCAAAGGGATACAAATTGGGAAGGAAGAACTCAAACTATCCCTTTTGCAGATCATATGATTCTTTATTTAGGGACCCAAAGAACTCTACTAAGAGACAATTGGAACTCATAGAAGAGTTTGGCAAAGTAGCAGGATATAAAATCAATGCACAAAATCAACAGCCTTCATATACACAAGCAATCCCACGGCAGAGAAAGAACTTCTAAGATCAATCCCATTAAAGACAGTCTATTTAATAAATGGTGCTGGGAAAACTGGATTTCCACATGCAGAATCATGAAGCAAGACTCACACCTTTCACCCTGCACAAAAATCCATTCAACATGGATTAAAACTTAAACATACGACCCGACACCATCAAGTTATTAGAGAGCATTGGAAAAACCCTGCAAGATATAGGTACTGGCAAAGACTTATTAGAAAAGACCCCAGAAGCACAGGCACTCAAAGCCAAAATTAACTACTGGGATCACATCAAACTGAGAAGTTTCTGTACGTCAAAAGAAACAGTCAAGAAAGTGAATAGGCAACCGACAGAATGGGAAAAAATATTTGCGAACTATGCAACAGATAAAGGGTTGATAACCAGAATCTACGAAGAAATCAAGAAAAGCCACAACATCAAAACAAACAACCCACTTAAGAGATGGGCCAAGGACCTCAATAGACACTTTTCCAAAGAGGAAATCCAAATGGCCAACAGGCACATGAAAAAATGTTCAAGATCGCTAGCAATCAGGGAAATGCAAATCTAAACCACAATGAGGTTTCACCTCACCCCGGTTAGAATGACTCACATTCAGAAAACTACCAACAATAGATGCTGGAGAGGATGTGGGGGAAAAGGGACACTAACCCACTGTTGGTGGGAATGCAAGCTCGTTAGGCCATTATGGAAGTCAGTCTGGAGATTCCTCAGAAACATGAATATAACCCTACCATACAACCCAGCCATCCCACTCCTTGGAATTTAGCCAAAGGAAGTCAAATTGACAAACCAAAAAGCTGTCTGCACATTAATGTTTATTGCAGCTCAATTCACCATAGCTAAGACCTGGAACCAACCCAAATGCCCATCAACAGTAGACTGGATAAAGAAATTATGGGACATGTACTCTACAGAATACTATACAGCAGTTAAAAACAATGAAATCCAGTCATTTGCAACAAGATGGGGGAATCTGGAAAACATCATGCTGAGTGAACTAAGCCAGTCCCAAAAAGACAAATGTCATTTGTTTTCCCTGATTGGCAACGACTAACTGAACACCAAAGGGGAAACCTGTTGAAGTGAAATGAACTCTACGAGAAACTATGACTGGATCAAATCTTGTCTGGACGGTTGATATACAATGTAAATCTTTTCCCATTTTAGTATTTCTTGATGTTATTTGTTATTGATCTAGTACTATTGGTTGAACTCTGCAATTAACACACAATTATTCCTAGATGTTTAAATTTCAACTGAAAACTAATCCCTGTTAATTTAGGAGAGAGGGAAAAAGAAAGGGAGGATATGTACAATTTGGGCAAACTCAATCGGACTTGCCCCAAATGATGGAGTTAGAAATGTGCCAGGGGAACCTAATACAACCCCAGCAAGGTGGCATGTACCAAGCCATCTCACTGGCCCAAGTGATTAATTTCAGTTCACAATTGATCACACTGATAGGTCTAGGAGTCAAAGGGATCACACAAGCAAGACTAGTAACTGCTAATACTAACAGATAGAACTATAAAAGGGAGAGACTGATCCAACATGGGAAGTAGGATACACAGCAGACTCATAGAATAGCAGATATCCTAATAAACCACTCTGGCCTCAGAATCAGCCCTAAGGCAGCAGGATCTGGCTCAAGAACCCATGAGAGTATTTTTGGCATGGAAAGCCAAGACACTCTGGGAAAAAAAAAAAAAAGAAGAAGAAGACATAAATGAAAGATCTCTGTGAGTAAGATCCCAACAGAAGGAACAGGGCCACCAGAGAAGGAGGTGCTTTCTCCGAAGGGAGGAGAGAACCTCCACTTTGACTATGAACCTGTCAGAACAAGATCCAAGTCGGCAAACACTAAAGGCTTCCATAGCCTCAGCAACTCATGACTACAGCCTAGGGAGATTACTGACGCCATAAACAAGAGTGGCAAATTGTTAAATCAACAACAGTAGTCACTGTGTACTTACGGCCCATGTATGATCTGTCCTTAATGTGTTGTCCAAGGTGAAGTAATGCAATAACTAGGACTGAAACAGTATTTCTGCATTTTGTGTCTCTACGCGGATGCAAACTGACAAAATCTTTGCTTAATATATACTGAATCGATCTTCCGTATGGAAAGACAATTGGAAATGATAAAAAAAAAATAGGAAGTTACATAAAAATCAATCAATTAAAAAAAATGATATCATGTAGAATCTCTGTCCCTAACGTGCTGTACAACGTGATTTAAAGCTACAACTAGTACTCAAAGAGTATGCTTCACTCTAGGATGCTATGTGAGGGCAAATGGTTTAAAATCTTTTCTTAACACATATTTAACTGAACTCCTATATACAAAGAGAATTGAAAATGAATCTGAATGGGAATGAAAGGGGAGAGGGAGTGGGTAAGGGGGAAGGGTAGTGGGGGGGGAGGGGAGGTATGGGTGGGGAAGTCATTGCAATCCACAAGTTGTACCTTGGAAATTTATATTCTAAATAAGAAAAAATAAATAAATAAAAAAAAATTTTAAAAAAAGAGCCTGCCCACTCAATAGCCTTGGTTCCAGGATACAATAGAACCCAGAGGTCTGTGAGGTCACACCCAAAGGGTGGGGCAGGGGCGGTGCTATCTGCAGAGGAGGGGGAGGGCATGTCCATGGACAGGGACAGAGGGGGATGACACAGTGGCAAGATATATATTTAAGATTTTATTCATATATTTGAGAGGCAGAGTTAGAGAGAGAGAGAGAGAGAGAGAGAGAGAGAGCTTCCATCTGCTGGTTAACACCCAAGTGGCCGAAACAGACAGAAATGTGCCAATTTGAAGCCTGGAGCTTCTTCTGGGTTTCCCACATGGGTGCAGGGTTCCATTGCTCTATCCAGCCACATTAGCAGGAAGCCAGATGGGAAGTAGAGCAGCCAGGATTCGAACTGATGCCTGTACATGGGATGCCAGCACCACAGGTGGAAGCTTAACGTATTACACCATAGTGCTGGCCCCACAGTGGCAAAATATTAACCAGGACTCTTCAGAAGTGAGGGACAAAAACTCAACCCAATCAGCTTAAGACAACTGGATGTAGCTAGAGTAACCAGAAAAACTGTATGATTAACCAAGATGCCAGATTAAGTGTTGTTACTGGGGGGCTGGTGCTGTGGGGTAGTGAGCTAAGCCCTCACCTGCCTCACAGGCATCCCATACGAGCGCCGGTTTGAGAACCGGCTGCTCCACTTCTGATCCAGCTCTCTGCTATGGCCTGGGAAAGCAGTAGAAGATGGCCCAAGTACTTGGGTCCCTGCACCCACATGGGAGACTCAGAAGAAGCTCCTGGCTCTTGGCTTCAGATCAGTGCAGCTCTGGCCATTGTGGCCGTGTGGAGAGTAAACCAGCCAATGGAAAACTCTCCCTCTCTCTCTTTCTCTCTCTCTCTCTCTCTCTCTCTCTCTGCCTCTCCTCTCTCTGCCTCTCCTCTCTCTGTGTAACTCTGACTTTCAAATAAATAAAATTAATTAAAAAAAAGATACATCTCATTTACAAAAGCTATGTATGAAAAGTATACCCACGAAATCTGGATGGAGGCTGTGGGGTGAAAGGGAAGCTTAACAAATTCTATAAGCTGGCGGAGCTCTTTGCTTGTGAAACAGTGGCTAATACTTCAGAGTTACTTTTTTAATATGAGGGTACTTCAAAATGCTTGTGGAAAATAGAACTAAAGGAAAAGTTTGCTTTTGTAGCAAAACATTTGAAATCCATGCATGCTTTTTTCCTACGCTGTGTTTTTCCATTAACTTTTTGAAGACTCCTCAAATTAAGTTCTCTTCCCATCTAAAGCTTTCTCCAGGAAACAGAGTTTTACTTCCCTCTAGCTTTATTTTGCTAAGCCACAGGATTAGCATTCACATCATCCCTATTCTAAGTCCATTATAAACGCTGTTTGCAACGGGTGAGGGTTTGCCCACTACACGCAACAGGTGGTTTCAATAGACACGGGAAAAAGTACCTTCAGCTTCACCAGGAGTAAACAGAAAGTTCTCACCTCCCCTACCCCGTGATGAATGTATTTGGACCTACAAGTTCCTGAAACGCCACCCAGATTGAAGCTGCTGAGTGGAGCGGTGCCTGCCCGAGGTACAGCACCGTCACCGGAAGGTTGGTAGGTCCTTGGCAGGTAATGACAGGATCCTCCCAAACCCTGGCCCAGACTCCCATCTCCAGAGGCACTCAATCCCCTACAACACACGAGGGGCTGTGACGCTGGGGCCACCACAGAACAGCCCTCTGGCTCCTAGACAGCACTTTCTGAACACACAGCTGATGCACCTGGGAGAGTAACCTCATCCACTCATCTCTCAGGGTTGGCCACCTGCCAGTCAGTCAGAGGGCAGTGCCCTCTGGCTGAGCCCTCTGGGAGCACTGGCGGAATCAGGACAAACCCAGAGTTCCCGACCTGGGCAACTCCTGTGACAAAGAGTGTGCCATGTGTGGAGAGGTGCCCCTCCTGCAAGAGGGGTGGACAGGCACCTCCGATCCAACAGCACTAGCCCTGGGGGAACCAGCAGTGCTTGCTGGCTCACTTTCCCAGGAGCTCTCTCTCCCACCAGAGGCGGCCCTGAGAGATGGTCCAGGGTGACTGCAGTGCCCCGCCCTCTAGAAGGGGCAGGTGGATGCAGCTGGTCTGTGGTGCACTCTCTCTCTGCACCTGTGAGGGGCCCCCTTATGGAGGAGCCTTGGCTGCTGTGATGAACAGGGCCTTTCCCGTGGTTTCTCCCCTGGGCTTGGCTTAATTTTTAGGGACTTTTTCATTTAGAGGAGCAGCGTCTAGCCTGAAAACAAAGCACTCACATTGCCCCCTAAGCAGCAGGAACAAGTCCCTTGGAAACAACCAGGGATGAGCAGGGCTACTTTCCAAATACTTTAGCCAAGCCTTCATCCTCATTTTTAATGCTTGAGGAAAACTGTGGAGGAAGTAAATTCAGCTGTGAGGAAAGTGCACTCTGGGTCTACCTGGACAGGGGTCCCCATAGTCACCCGGTGTCGACCCCCATGGGTGCCTGAGGATACGGACACACACACACACGTTCAATGCCTTTTCTATCTTAACACAGTCCTTGGGCCCCTGCACTGGCATGGGAGACGCAGAAGAAGCTCCTGGCTCCTGGCTTTGGATCGGCACAGCCCCAGCCATTGCAGCCATCTGGGGAGTGAACCAGCAGATGGAAGACCCTTTCCTTTCTCTCTCTCTGCTCCTGCCTCTCTGTAACTCTGTCTTTCAAATAAATAAATAAATCTTAAAAAAAAAAAAAGAATCGATACAATGCCAGCAAGACACATCCAGTATGCTCATGAGTAAAAGATCGTAACCACCCTTTGGTTTCTTTTTTTCTTTTTTTCAGGCAGAGTTAGCAAGATAGAGACAGAGAGAAAGGTCTTCCTTTCTCCATTGGTTCACCCACAAAATGGCTGCTACAGCCGGTGCACTGCGCCGGTCCGAAACCAGGAACGGGTGCTTCCACGTAGGCCATCCTCCACTGCCTTCCCGGGCCACAGCAGAGAGCTGGACTGGAAGAGGAGCAACCACGGCGCTGGTGTACACTTTGGGTTTTAAAGTTCTCACAAGAGTGCTCAGTTCCTTCCCTTTCTATGCTATCCTGCGATGGATAGTGTCACCATTTACAGTGACGTAGCTCCTGCATGAGACTTCTGAGCCCCCGCTCACGGCACACTGGCACCCTGGCCTCCACGCAGGTGCCTCTGTTTCCCTTGGTGATGTTGGCGCACTTAATGCTGGGAGAACAGCCCTGCAGTTTCCTCCAGCAAGAGGGCTGTGTTTGCTCCTTCAGCTTTTACATACCCAGTGACCTAACACAGAGAACTGCAAGGAATGTGTTCAGCCAGTTAAGTTTAGTAAAATAGCAAAAGTGGTTCTAAAAGCAGGAGGTGATTAAATATCAAGGAAGGAGATCAAGGTCACTTTTCATAACAGGAGTTGTCATAATATCCAAATGGTGAAAACACCCCAAATGCCCATGCAAGTGTAAGAAACCAAATGGGCCAGAATCGTGGCTCACTAGGCTAATCTTCTGCCTGTGGAGCCAGTATTCTATGTTCTAGTCGCGGTTGGGGTGCCAGTTCTGTCCCGGTTGCTCCTCTTCTAATTCGGCTCTCTGCTATGGCCTGGGAGGGCAGTGGAGGATGGCCCAAGTGCTTGGGCCCTACACCTGCATGGGAGACCAGGAGGAAGCACCTGGCTCCTGGCTTTGGATCAGCGCAGTGCAGGCCATAGCAGCCATTTGGGGGGTGAACCAATGGAAGGAAGGCCTTTCTCACTGTCTCGCTCTCTCTCTCACTGTCTAACTATGCCTGTCAAAAGAGAGAGGGAGGGAAGGAGAGAGAGAGAGAGAGAGAGAGAGAATGAATGTAGTCTGTCCTAACAATGAGATAGTACTCAGCTTTAGAGGGCATGAAGTTCTCACACAGGCTACCACATAGATGAGACCTGGAAACACAGAAAGCCAAAGAAGCCAGGGGAAAGCAGAATGGGGAGCAACTACTGCAGGCACATGGCTCCTTTCTGGGGTGATGAAAGAGTTCCAGAGCTAGATAATGGGGGCCGGCTCTGTGGCACAGTTGGTTAAGTCCCCACCTGTAACACTGGCACCCCATATGGGTGCTGGTTAGAGTCTCAGCTGCTCCACTTCCAATCCAGCTTCCTGCTGATGCACCTTGGAAAGCAGCAGAAGATGGCCCAGCCACCCATGTAGTAGACCTAGTCCACACCATTGCAGCCATTTGGGGAATAAACCAGCAGATGGAAGATCTTTTTCTCTCTCTGTCTTTTCCTGCCTCTCTCTCTCTCTCTCTCTCTCTCTCTCTCTCTAACTCTGCCATTAAAGTAAATAATAAATCTGAAAAAAATGAAAATTAGGGAGCCAAGTTGTGGTGCACAACCAGCATCCTGTATGAATGCCTGTTCAAGTCCCAGCTGCTCCAATTCCAATCCAGTTCACTGCTAATGTGCCTGGGAAAGCAGTGGGAGATGGTCCAAGTACTTGGGCCCCTGTACCCAAGTGGAGTTTCAGGTTCCTGGCTTCAGCCTCGCCCAGCCATGGCTGTTGCAGCCAACTGGGGCATGAACCAATCAATGAAAGATTGCTCTATATCTCTGTCTCTCTTTTTCATTTTAACTGTGCCTTACAGATACATAACTATTTTTTAAAAATAAAATAAAGGGACCGGCATTGTGGTGTAGCAGATAAAGTCACTGCCTGCACCACCAGCATCCCGTATGACTGCTTACTTAACACCACACACCAGTGCCTGGGTTTGAGTCCCAGCTCCACTCCCAGCTCCAGTTTCCTGCTAATGTATGCCCTGGGGAGGCAGCAAATGATGGCTCAAGTCCTGAGGCCCTGCTGCCCACATGGGAAACCAACCCAGACAGAATCATTGGTTCCTGGCTTCAGCCTGGCCCAGCCCTGGCTGTTGTAGCCATCTGGGGAAGCAACCAGCAGGTGGAAGATCACTCTTTCTCTCTCTCTCTCTCTCTCTCTCTCTCTCAGCCTCTCCTCTGTCTGTGTAACTCTGACTTTCAAATAAATAAAATCAATTTAAAAAAAAGATACATCTCATTTACAAATGCTGTGTATGAAAGGTATACCCACGGAATCTGGATGGAGGCTGTGGGGTAGAAGGGAAGCTTAACAAATTCTATAACCTTGTGGAGCTCTTTGCTTTTGAAACAGTGGCTAATATTTCAGAGATACTTTTTTAATATGGGGGTACTTCAAAATGCTTGTGGAAAATAGAACTAAAGGAAAAGTTTGCTTTTGTAGCAAAACATTTGAAATCCATGCATGCTTTTTTCCTACGCTGTGTTTTTCCATGAACTTTTTGAAGACTCCTCATATTAAATTCTCTTCCCATCTAAAGCTTTCTCCAGGAAACAGAGTTTTACTTCCCTCTAGCTTTATTTTGCTAAGCCACAGGATTAGCATTCACATGAACCCTATACCAAGTCCATTTTCAAGGCTGTTGGCCCCGGTTGAGGGTTTGCCCACTACACACAACTGGTGCTTTCAATTGACACGGGAAATATCAATTGACACGGGGAAAAAAAAAAAAACAAGCAGGGATGAGCAGGGCTACTTACCAAATGCTTTAGCCAAACCTTCATCCTCATTTTTAATGCTTGAGCAAAATTTATCTGTTGGGCTTTTGTAGAATGTAATTTCAGGTGTGAGGAAAGTGCTCCCTGGGCCTGCATGGACAGCGGTCCCCCTTAGTCACCAGAAATCGACCACCATGGGTGCCTGAGGATATGGACACACACACACATTAACACACATTCAACGCCTTTTCTATCTTAACACAGTCCTTGGGCCCCTACACTGGCATGGGAGACCCTGAAGAAGCTCCTGGTTCCTGGCTTTGGATCGGCACTGCCCAAGTCATTGCAGCCATCTGGGGAGTGAACCAGCAGATGGGAGATCCCTTTCTGTCTCTCTCCCTCTCTGCCCCTGCCTCTCTGTAACTCTGTCTTTCAAATAAATAAATAAATCTTAAAAAAAAAAAAAGAATCGATACAATGCCAGCGTGACGCATCCACTATACTCATGAGTAAAAGGTCATAAATACCCTTTGGTTTCTTTTTTCTTTTTTCAGGCAGAATTAGCAAGAGAGAGAGAGAGAGAGACAGAGAGAAAGGTCTTCCTTTCTCCATTGGTTCACCCCACAAATGGCTGCTACAGCCGGTGCACTGCGCCGATCGGAATCCAGGAGCCAGGTGCTTCCACCTAAGCCATCCTCCAATGCCTTCCCGGCCCACAGCAGAGAGCTGGACTGGAAGAGGAGCAACCACGGCGCCTGCCAACCCTTTGGGTTTTAAAGTTCGCACAATATTGCTCAGTTCCTTCCCTTTCTATGCTATCCTGCGATGGATAGTGTCACCATTTAAAGTGACGTGGCTCCTGCATGAGACGTCTGAGCCCCCGCTCACGGCACACTGGCACCCTGGCCTCCAAGCAGGTGCCTCTGATTCCCTTGGTGATGTTGTCGAGCTTAATGCTGGGAGAACAGCCCTGCAGTCTCCTCCAGCAAGAAGGCTGTGTTTGCTCCTTCAGCTTTTACATACCAAGTATCTTAACACAGAGAACCGCAAGGAATGTGTTCAGCCAGTTAAGTTTAGTAAAATAGCAAAAGTGGTTCTAAAAGCAGGAGGTGACTAAAAATCGAGGAAGGAGATCCAGGTCACTTTTCAGAACAGGAGTTGTAATAATATCCAAATGGTGAAAACAACCCAAATGCCCATGCACATGTAAGAAACAAAATGGACCAGCTCCGTGGCTCACTAGGCTAATCCTCTGCCTGTGGAGCCAGTATTCTGGGTTCTAGTCCTGGTTGGGTCACCGGTTCTGTCACAGTTGTGCCTCTTCTAGTTCAGCTCTCTGCTATGGCCTGGGAGGGCAGTGGAGGATGGCCCAAGTGCTTGGGCCCTACACCTGCATGGGAGACCAGGAGGAAGCACCTGGGTCCTGGCTTTGGATCAGCACTGTGCTGGCCATAGTGGCCATTTTGGGGCTAAACCAATGGAAGGAAGGCCTTTCTCCCTGTCTCTCATTCTCTCTCACTCTCTAACTCTGCCTGTCGAGGGAGAAAGAGAGAGAGAGAGAGAGAGAGAGAGAGAGAGAGAGAGAGAGAGAGAGAGAATGAATGTAGTCTGTCCTAACAATGGGACAGTACTCAGCCTTACAGGGCATAAGTTCTCACACAGGCTACCACATAGATGAATCCTGGAAACACAGCAAGACAAAGAAGTCAGGGGAAAGCAGAATAGGGTGCAACTACTACAGGCACCTGGCTACTTCCTGGGGTGATGAAAGAGTTCTAAATAATTTGCTAGATAATGGGGGCTGGCTCTGTGGCACAGTGGGTTAAGTCCCCGCCTGTAACACTGGAAACACATATGGGTGCTATTTGAGTCTCAGCTGCTCCACTTCCAATCCAGTTCCCTCTAATGTGCCTGGGAAAGCAGTGGGAGATGGTCCAAGTACCTGGGCCCGTGTACTCATGAGGGAGACCCAAGTGGAGTTTAAGGTTCCTGGCTTCAGCCTGGCCCAGCCCTGGCTGTTGCAGCCAACTGGGGCATGACCCAATCAATGAAGGATTGCTCTATCTGTCTGTCTCTTTTTTCCTCTGTAACTCTGCCTTTCAGATACATAAATATTTTTTTAAAATAAAATAAAGGGACCGGCATTGTGGTGTAGCAGATAAGTCACTGCCTACACCACCAGCATCCCGTATGACTGCTTACTTAAGTCCCAGCTGCTCTACTTGCAATCCAGCTCCCTGTTAACGGCTTGAGAAAGCAATGGAGGATGGCCCAAGTGCTTGGGTCACTGCACTCATGAGAGAGACCTGGAAGAACCTCTGGGTTCAGCCTGGCCCAACTCTCACCATTGCAGCCATCTGGGGAATGCACCAGCAAATGGAAGATCTCTCTCTCTGTAACTGATTTGCAAATAAATAGTTTTTAAAATAAAATACCTTGGCCGGCGCCGTGGCTCAACAGGCTAATCCTCCACCTTGCGGCGCCGGCACACCGGGTTCTAGTCCCGGTCGGGGCGCCGGATTCTATCCCGGTTGCCCCTCTTCCAGGCCAGCCCTATGCTGTGGCCCGGGAGTGCAGTGGAGGATGGCCCAGGTGCTTGGGCCCTGCACCCCATGGGGAGACCAGGAAAAGCACCTGGCTTCTGGCTCCTGCCATCGGACGAGCGCGGTGCGCCGGCCGCAGCACGCCGACCGCGGCGGCCATTGGAGGGTGAACCAACGGCAACGGAAGACCTTTCTCTCTGTCTCTCTCTCTCACTGTCCACTCTGCCTGTCAAAAAAATAAAATAAAATAAAATAAAATACCTAGATAATGATGATTCACAACTTAGTGAGTATACTAGAAATCACTGAATTATATACTTTCAAAAGGGTAAAATTTGTAGTATGTGAATTTTATCTCCATAAAGCTGCTATTTGAAAAGGGATGTGTAGGACCGGCGTCATGGAGTAGCAAATAAAGCCAGCTCCATACTAATGGCCAAGAGTTTGGGCCCCTGCATCCAACGGGAAGACATGGAAGAAGCTCATGGCTCCTTGTTTCCATCTGACTCAGCCCTGGTCATTTCTGCCAGCTGCGAAGTGAAACAGCAGATAAAAAGATCTCTCTGTGTCTCTCCCTCTCTCTATATATATAGCTCTGCCTTTCAAATAAGAATATCTTTTTTATAGAAAATTTAAAAAGATGTGAGATGTGCCTAGGAAAGCAGCAAAAGATGGCCAAAGTGCTTGGGTCCCTGCACCTATGTAGGAAATCAAGATTGGAGTCAAGGCATCTGACTTTGGCTTGGGCCAGTCCTGGCTGCTGAAGCCTTCAGGTGCGAACCAGCACATGAAAGATCTTTCTCTCCCTGTGATGGAACAAGGACATATACCTCTCAGCCATTCTAGGTTCTTGTTACCCCTGCCTTCTTTCAAGATAGCAGTTCAGTCTCACCCCCTGCATTCTCCCCCAGATTTGAAGGCTAGTGGGCCAAACTTGGAGGATCAGTATGCAAAATCTCATCTTTGCCTACTGCCCACAATCCCCACCCCTAGCCCACCTAAGATACAAAATGGCCAGGCCTGCTGGGGTCTGGGCCTTTGCTACATGTTGGGTCTGTGTACTCAATGGCAGTTGGTTGACCTCTGCCAGTGTAGTTTCTTTGAGTAAATCTGGTCTGGCTGCAAGTTCGTATTCTGTCTCCTCTTTGTTCTTTCCCTTTTTGTATCACTCTGTCTCTCCCCACCACCACCGCATCACTCTACCTTCCAAATAAATAAACAAAAAATGGAGACAACTTCTATAATCAAACGTTAAAATCCATACGTATGCTACGACTCCATGGAGCTCTGAACTTTAGGTCAGCTTCAAAATTTGGAAAACTTTTGAGGTTACTCCCCTCTTGCAGGCACTAAATCCCTAATGGCAAGTGTAGGGAGGTAAGATGGCAGGCAGGGTGAACACCTAGGCCACCACACCAGCACCCGATGTAGGCTCCCAGAATCGCTCGCTGTCACACAGATCCACTGGGACACTACCTTCGATCAGGTTGATAGTGTGAGGCTTGGTATCTCACCAGAAAACCAAGAGGAAAACACAGAAGATCAGAGCTCTGCTCATCTTCGCTGAGGTCTGTCCACTATCCAGTAGAAAATGAACTGCTGAAGAGCCCGCCCACTCAATAGCCTTGGCTCCAGGATACAGTAGAACCCAGAGGTCTGTGAGGTCACACCCAGAGGGTGGGGCAGGGGTGGGGATACCTGCAGAAGAGGGGGAGTGCGTGTCCATGGACAGGGACAGAGAGGGATGACACAGTGGCAAGATATAGATTTAAGATTTTATTCATATATTTGAGAGGCAGAGTTAAAGCGAGAGAGAGAGAGAGCTTCCATCTGCTGGTTCACTCCCCAAGTGGCCAAAACAAACAGAGATGGGCCAATCTGAAGCCTGGAGCTTCTTCTGGGTCTCCCACATGGCTGCGGGGGTCCATTGCTCTACCCAGGCACATTAACAGGAAGCCAGATCGGAAGTAGAGCAGCCAGGACTCGAACTGATGCATCTACATGGGATGCCAGCACCACAGGTGGAAGCTTAACCTATTACACCATAGTGCTGGCCCCACAGTGGCAACATATTAACCAGGACTCTTCAGAAGTGAGGGACAAAAACTCAACCCAATCAGCTTAAGACAACTGGATGCAGCTAGAGTAACCAGAAAAACTGTATGATTAATCAAGATGCCACATTATGTGTTGTTACTGGGGTGCTGGTGTTGTGGGGTAGTGAGCTAAGCCCTCACCTGCAGCACAGTCATCCCATATGGGCACCGGTTTGAGACCAGGCTCCTCCACTTCTGATCCAGCTCTCTGCTATGGCCTGAGAAAGCAGTAGAAGATGGCCCAAGTCATTGGGCCCCCGCACCAACATGGGAGACCCAGAAGAAGCTCCTGGCTCTTGGCTTCGGATCAGTGCAGCTCTGGCCATTGTGGCCATGTGGATAGTAAACCACCCAATGGAAAACTCTCTCTCTCTCTCTCTATCTGTGTGTCTCCTATCCTCTCTCTGTCACTGTTTCAGATAAATAAATAAATCATAAAAAATTGAAAGTCCTGAGATAAATTCATACATGTAAGATCAATTCACTAGCAAAGGTGTCAAGGTAATTCAATGAAGAGAAGACATGCTTTTAAACAAAATATATTGAACAAATTTGGAGACACCTTGGGCCCTGCACCCGAATGGGAGACCAGGAGGAAGCTTCAAATCGGTGCAGCGCCGGCTGTAGCAGCCATTTGGAGGGTGAACCAACTGAAGGAAGACCTTTCTCTCTGTCTCTTTCTCTCTCACACTAACTCTGCCTGTCAAAACAAATAATTTGGAGCCAATGCAATAAGCAAATATTGGGAACAACCCAAATATCCACAAAAGGTGAAATACACAAGTTCTGGCATATCCATATAATGAAACATTACTAAGCAATCAAAAGTAATAAAAGTGTTGCACAATGATATGCAGCAATCAAAATAACTGTGATGAGTGAAAGAAAAAAAACAAAGTGCACAGGGCAGGGGTCTATCTATATCCAGCGCTAGAAATGACAGCTAATCAATATACAGAAAGCTTGCTGTGCTGGCTTGTGTTTGGGAAAACCCAGCATACAATAATCAACTGCCTAGGACACATCCAATATCACACCAGCTGTAATCTACTGGGACTAGGGGATTTGCAGACAGAAGAGAGGTCTCCAGAGGCTGGAAGATGAAGGGCTCTTTTAGACAAAGCTGGCCTGTGACTAACCTAAATGCATCTGCACTTTCTCAAGAAATATTAACATTCCAGGCATCAGACAAGAGACATTCCAGGGTCCAGCCAGCAAGATAAGCCCAGTGGTTTACCTTGATGACTTTCTTTACCCCATATGGATTAGAATGACCTCCAGGGAAATTTAGAGGGCAAGATGGTGGTGACATCCAAGATGGCTAGACTCGTGTCAAGGTGAGTTCCAACAGGATGAAGGTGGAACAAGGAGGAGAGGAAGGGATTTCAAAGGCACGCAATCAAACTTCTGGGTTGGGGCCAGCACTGTGGCACAGCGGCTTAAAGCCCTAGCCTGTAGCACCAGCAACCCATATGGGCACCAGTCCAAGTCCCGGCTGCTCCACTTCTGATCCAGCTCTCTGCTATGGCCTGGAAAAGCAGTGGAAGATGGACCAACTCCTTGGGCCCAAGAACACACATGGGAGACCCAAGAGAAGCTCCTGGCTTCACATGAGCTCAACTCTGGACATTCTGGACATTTGGGGAGTGAACCCGCGCATGGAAGGCCTCTCTAGCTCTACCCCTCTCTGTAACTCTATCTTTCCAACAAATAAAATAGATCTTTAAAAAACAAAATTAAAAAAACTTCTGGGTCAATAGTCAGCTTCACTGTTTCAATTGGGAAAATGGTTTCATGAGTGTATTCATAAATCAAAACTCATAAAATTGTACTTTTCCAAACAGACTTATTGGAGCCTGTGCTGTGGTGTAGCAGGAAAAACCGCCACCTGAACACTGGCATCTCAAATGCGTGCCGGTTCAAGTCTCAGTTGCTCCACTTCTGAACCAGCTCCCTGCTAAAGGCCTGAAAGAAGTAGCAGAGGATGGCTCAAGTTTTTAGGCCCCTACAACCACATGGGAGACCTGGAAGAAACTCCTGTCTCCAGGCTTCGGATTGTCCCAGCCCCTGCTGTTGAGGTCATTTGGGGAGTAAACTATCATATGGAAGCTCTCTCTCTCCCTCTCTCTCTCTCCATAGCTCTGCCTTTCAAATAAGAATATCTTTTCTAAAGAAAATTTAAAATGATGTGAGATGTGCCTAGGAAAGCAGCAAAAGATGGCCCAAGTGCTTGGGTCCCTGCACCCATATAGCAAATCCAGATGGGAGTCCAGGCAGCTGACTTTGGCTTGGGCCGGTCCTGGCTGTTGAAGTCTTTAAGGAGAGAACCAGCACATGAAATATCTTTCTCTCGCTGTGTTGAAACAAGGACATATAACTCTGAGCCATTCTAGGTTCTTGTTACCCATCCCTTCTTTCAAGAGACCAGTTCAGTCTCACCCTCTGCATTCTCCCCCAGGTTTGAAGGCCAGTGGGCCAAACTTGGAGAATCAGTATGGAGAAGCTCATCTCTGCCTACTGCCCACAATCCCACCCCTAGCCCACCTAAGATACAAAATGGCCAGGGCTGCTGGGGTCTGGGACTTTGCTACGTGTTGGGTCTCTGTACTCAATGGCAGTTGGTTGACCTCTGCGAGTGTATTTTCTTTGAGTAAATTTGGTCAGGCTGCAAGTTCGTATTCTGTCTCCTCTTTGTTCTTTGCCTTTTCCTAACACTCTGTCTCTCCCCACCCCCACCCCATCACTCTACCTTCCAAATAAATAAACTAAAAGATTGAGACAACTTCTATAATCAAAAGTTAAAATGCACACGTATGCTATCACCCCATGGAGCTCTGAACTTTAAGTAAGCTTCAAAATTTGGAAAACTTTTGAGGATATGCCCCTCTTGAAAGCACTAAATCCCTAATTTCAAGTGTAGGTAGGTAAGATGGCAGGCAGGGAGAACGCCTGGGCCACCACACCAGCCCCCGATGTAAGCTCCCAGAATCACTCCCTGTCACACAGACCCTGGGACAGTAACTTCAATCAGGTTGATAGCATGAGGCTTGGTATCTAGCCAGAAAACCAAGAGGAAAACACAGAGGATCAGAGCTCTGCTCATCTTCGCTGAGGTCTGTCCACTATCCAGGAGAAAATGAACTGCTGAAGAGCCCGCCCACTCAATAGTCTTGGCTCCAGGATACAGTAGAACCTAGAGGTCTGTGAGGTCACACTGAGAGTTCGGGGCAAGGTGGGGTTATCTGCAGAGAAGGGTGAGGGTTTGTCCATGGACTGGTACAGAGGGAGATGACACAGTGGCAAGATATATATTTAAGATTTTATTCATATATTTGAGAGGCAGAGTTAAAGAGAGAGAGTGAGAGAGAGGTTCAATCTGCTGGTTCACTCCCCATGTGGCCGAAACAGACAGAGAAGGGCCAATCTGAAGCCTGGAGTTTCTTCTGGGTCTCCCACATGGCTGCAGGTGTCCATTGCTCTACCCAGGCACATTAGCAGGAAGCCAGATCGGAAGTAGAGCAGCCAGGATTCGAACTGATGCCTGTACATGGGATGCCAGCACAACAAGTGGAAGCTTAACCTATTTCACCATAGTGCTGGCCCCACAGTGGCAAAATATTAACCATGACTCTTTAGAAGTGAGGGACAAAAACTCAACCCAATCAGCTTAAGACAACTGGATGTAGCTATAGTAACCAGAAAAACTGTATGATTAACCAAGATGCGACATTAAGTGTTGTTACTGGGGTGCTGGTGCTGTGGAGTGGTGAGCTAAGCCCTCACCTTCAGCACAGGCATCCCATACGGGCGCCGGTTTGAGACCCGGCTGCTCCACTTCTGATCCAGCTCTCTGCTATGGCCTGAGAAAGCAGTAGAAGATGGCCCAAGTCCTTGGGCCCCTGCACCCACATGGGAGACCCAGAAGAAACTCCTGGCTCTTGGCTTCGGATCAGTGCAGCTCTGGCCATTCTGGCCATGTGGAGAGTAAACCAGCCAATGGAAAACTCACTCTCTCTCTCTCTCTGTCTCTCTCTCTCTCTTCCTCTCTGTGTGTCTCCTTTCCTCTCTCTGTCACACTTTCAGATAAATAAATAATTCTTTAAAAATTGGAAGTCCTGATATAAATTTATACATGTAAGATCAATTCACTAGAAAAGGTGTCAAGTTAATTCAATGAAGAAAGGTCATTCTTTTAAAGAAAAAATATTGAACTAATTTGGAGCCACCTTGGGCCCTGCACCCAAATGGGAGACCAGGAGGAAGCTTCAGATTGGTGCACGCCGGCTGTAGCAGCCATTTGGAGGGTGAACCAACTAAAGGAAAACCTTTCTCTCTGTCTCTCTCTCTCTCACACTAACTCTGCCTGTCAAAAAAAAAATAATTTGGAGCCAATGCAATAAGCAAATATTGGGAACAACCCAAATATCCACAAAAGGTGAAATAGACAAGTTCTGGCATTTCCATATAATGAAACATTACTAAGCAATGAAAAGTAATAAAACTATTGTACAATGATATGCAGCAATCAAAATAACTGTGACGAGTGAAAGAAATAAAACAAAGTGCACAGGGCAGGGGTCCATCTATATCCAGCGCTAGAAATGACAGCTAATCCATGTACAGAAAGCTGGCTGTGCTGGCTTGTGTTTGGGAAAACCTAGCATACAAGATACAGCTGCCTAGGACACATCCAAAATCAAACCAACTGTAATCTACAGGGACTAGGGGGATTTATACACAGAAAAGTGGTCTCCAGTGGCTGCAAGACGAAGGGCTCTTATAGACAAAGTTGGCCTGTGACTAACCTAAATACATCTGGATTTTCTCAAGAAATATTAACATTCCAGGTATAAGACAAGAGACATTCCATGGTCCAGCCAGCAAGATAAGCCCAGTGGTTTACCTTGATGACTTTCTTTACCCCATATGGAATAGAATGACCTCCAGGGAAACTTAGAGGGCAAGATGGTGGTGACATCCAAGATGGCTAGACTCGTGTCCAGTGGAGTTCCAACACGATGAAGGTGGAACTAGGAGGAGAGGAAGGGATTTCGTAGGCACGCAATCAAACTTCTGGTCGGGGCCAGCGCTGTGGCACAGCGGGTTAAAGCCCTAGCCTGCAGCACCAGCAACCCATATGGGCACCAGTTCAGTCCCGGCTGCTCCACTTCTGATCCAGCTCTCTGCTATGGCCTGGAAAAGCAGTGGAAGTTGGACCAAATCCTTGGGCTACTGTACCCACTTGGGAGACCCAAGCAAAGCTCCTGGCTTCAGATGAGCTCAGCTCTGGCCATTGCGGACATTAGGGGAGTGAACCCGCAGATGGAAGGCCTCTCTAGCTCTACCCCTCTCTGTAACTCTGTCTTTCAAACAAATAAAATAGATCTTTAAAAAACAGAAACAGGGCGGAGCCAAGATGGCGGAATAGTGAGGACGCGCACTAGCAGTCCGCAAAAAGATAGTTTAATAAAAACAGAGTTACTGTAGCCTCAGGAAAAATCTCACGGAAAAAAATGCAGTGGAAATTCTTCCGGACCCAGTGAATGAGACGCAGAGGACCTAGGGGAAAGTAAGTTTGCGAACGGCAAATCGTGCCTTAGTGGCACGGGAGCTGCCGGGAGGGACGGGAACCGGACGGAACACAGTCGCCATTGGATTCGAGCGCTTAAACGGGAGCCGATACAGGGATCCCGAGACACTGGCGGGGGGAAGCAGACGCCAGGGGGGAAACAGCACAATTGAGGCGAGCCCACACGGACACTAGCCTCTTTCGTTGCCCACCCTGCTAATTCTAGCTGGACTGAATGCAGTGGGACGCGCGCGCCCGCCGGCTGAACCGGAAGCAGGGCGGAACACAGTCGCCATTGGAACTGAGCGCTTGAACGGGGGCCGATACAGGGATCCCGAGACACTGGCGGGGGGAAGCAGACGCCACGGGGGAAACAGCACAATTGAGGCGAGCCCACACGGACTCTAGCCTCTTTCGTTGCCCACCCTGCTCACTCGAGCTAGACTGAACACAGTGGGACGGCGTGCGCCCGCCGGCTGAACTGGAAGCCGGGCGGAACACAGTCGCCATTTGAACTGAGCGCTTGAACGGGGGCCGATACAGGGATCCCGAGACACTGGCGGGGGGAAGCAGACCCCCCACGGGGAAAACAGCACAATTGAGGCGAGCCTGCACAGACACTAGTCTCTCTCGTCACCCACCCTGCTAATTCGAGCTAGATTAAACGCAGTGGGACAAGGCGCGCCTGCCCGCCCGCCCGCCCGCCCATCACTGAGGCAGACGGAACCAAAAACCCGAGGCTGTAGAAACCTGAAGGGGATCCAAAAACTGGGAACACACCGCGCACACAAACTCCGTTACCTTGACAACCCAGAGAAAGAGTGTGGGGAAAAAAAAATGCCAAACAAAAACAGATTCCGAGGGAGCAAGATCAAGGAAGACGCTATGATGACCCCAAACGGAAAAGACACCCCAAGTCAGGATTGTGAAGATAATGAGATAGAAGAAATGCAAGAAGCAGATCTCAAAGAATTGATAAGAACATTAAGAAGTTCTCAAAAACAAATTCTTGAACTACAGAAATCTTTAATGGATAAGATAGAAAATCTCTCTCGCGAGAATGAAGCACTACGGAGAAATCAAAACGAAATGAAACAACTAGTAGAACAAGAAGCTACGAGAGTGACAAAAAATCTTAATGAATTGAAGAACTCAATAGATCAAGTGACAAGCAATCTTGAGGGCCTTAAAACCAGAATGGGTGAAGCAGAGGAGAGAATATCGGACCTAGAAGACAGTGAACAGGAGAGGAAACAGTCAAACCAAAGACAAGAAGAGGAAATTAGAAAACTAAAAGATATCGTCGGGAATTTACAGGATACTATTAAAAACCCAACATTCGGGTTCTAGGTGTTCCTGAAGGTATGGAGAGGGAGAAAGGATTAGAAGGCCTTTTTAGGGAGATACTAGCAGAAAACTTTCCAGGCTTGGAGAAAGACAGAGAAATCCTAATCCAGGAAGCTCATAGAACCCCTAATAAACATGACCAAAAGAGATCCTCTGCACGACATATTGTAATTAAACTCACCACAGTGAAGCAAAAAGAAAAGATCCTAAAATGTGCAAGAGAGAAACGTCAGATTACTCTCAGAGGATCTCCAATTAGACTTACAGCTGACTTCTCAACAGAAACCCTACAAGCTAGAAGGGAATGGCGAGACATAGCCCAGGTACTTAGAGAGAAAAACTGCCAGCCCAGAATATTATACCCTGCAAAGCTCTCGTTTGTGAATGAAGGTGAAATAAAGACCTTTCATAACAAACAAAAATTGAAAGAATTTGTTGCCACTCGTCCAGCCCTGCAAAAGATACTTAAAGACGTGTTACACACAGAAACACAGAAACACGACCATCAACATGAAAGAAGGTAAACGAAGGGAACCTCACGGCAAAAGATCACAGGGAATTCAAAGCATACATTAGAAAATATCTGGCAAATGGCAGGGCAAACTTACCACTTATCAATAGTCACATTGAACGTTAAAGGTCTAAACTGTCCTGTTAAAAGACAGAGATTGGCTGATTGGGTTAAGGAACAAAAACCATCTATTTGCTGCCTACAAGAAACACATCTTTCCAACGAAGATCCATACAGACTGAAAATAAAAGGATGGAACAAGATATACCACGCCAACAGAAATGAAAAAAGAGCGGGTGTAACCATCTTAATATCGGACTACATAAACTTTAACACAAAAACTGTTAAGAGAGACAAAGAGGGGCACTATATAATGATTAAGGGATCAATACTACAGGAAGATATAACAATTCTCAATGTATATGCACCTAATTACAGGCCACAGGTTTATTTAAAAAATTTGTTAAGAAACTTAAAGGGAGACTTAGACCCCAACACAATAGTACTGGGGGACTTCAATACTTCACTCACAGATATTGACAGATCGACAGGACAGAAGATCAACAAGGAGACAGTAGATTTAAACAACACTATAGCCCAAATGGATCTAACAGATATCTACAGAACTTTTCATCCTACAAGTAATGCATTCACATTCTTCTCAGCAGTACATGGAACCTACTCTAGGATTGATCACATATTAGGCCATAAAGCAAGTCTCAGCAAATTCAAAAGAATTAGAATCATACCATGCAACTTCTCAGACCATGAGGGAGTGAAGTTGGAAATTAGCAACTCAGGAATCTCTAGAGCATATGCAAACACATGGAGATTGAACAACATGCTCCTGAATGAACAATGGGTCACTGAAGAAATCAAAAGAGAAATCAAAAATTTTCTGGAAGTAAATGAGGATAACAGCACAACATACCAAAACTTATGGGATACAGCAAAAGCAGTGTTAAGAGGAAAGTTTATATCAATAGGTGCCTACATCAAGAAACTGGAAAGGCACCAAATAAATGAGCTTTCAATGCATCTCAAGGATCTAGAAAATTTGCAGCAAACTAGACCCAAATCTAGTAGAAAAAGAGAAATAATCAAAATCAGAGAAGAAATCAACAGGATTGAATCCAAAAAAACATTACAAAAAATCAGCCAAACGAGAAGCTGGTTTTTTGAAAAAATAAACAAGATTGACACCCCATTGGCCCAACTAACTAAAAAAAGAAGAGAGAAGACCCAAATCAGTAAAATCAGAGATGAAAAAGGAAATATAACAACAGACACCACAGAAATCAAAAGAATCATCAGAAATTACTACAAGGACTTGTATGCCAGCAAACAGGGAAACCTATCAGAAATGGATAGATTCCTGGACACATGCAACCTACCTAAATTGAACCAGGAAGACATAGAAAACCTAAACAGACCCATAAGTGAGTCAGAAATTGAATCAGTAATTAAGGCCCTCCCAACAAAGAAAAGCCCAGGACCAGATGGATTCACTGCTGAATTCTACCAGACATTTAAAGAAGAACTAACCCCAATTCTTCTCAAACTATTCAGAACAATCGAAAAAGAGGGAATTCTCCCAAATTCCTTCTATGAAGCCAGCATCACCTTAATTCCTAAGCCAGAAAAAGATGCAGCATTGAAAGAGAATTACAGACCAATATCCCTCATGAACATAGATGCAAAAATCCTCAACAAAATTCTGGCCAATAGACTGCAACAACACATCAGAAAGATCATCCACCCAGACCAAGTGGGATTCATCCCTGGTATGCAGGGATGGTTCAATATTCGCAAAACAATCAACGTGATACACCACATTAACAGACTGCAGAAGAAAAACCATATGATTATCTCACTAGACGCAGAGAAAGCATTCGATAAAATTCAACACCCTTTCATGATGAAAACCCTAAGCAAACTGGGTATAGAAGGCACATTCCTCAATACAATCAAAGCAATTTATGAAAAACCCACGGCCAATATCCTATTGAATGGGGAAAAGTTGGAAGCATTTCCACTGAGATCTGGTACCAGACAGGGATGCCCACTCTCACCACTGCTATTCAATATAGTGCTGGAAGTCTTAGCCAGAGCTATTAGGCAAGAAAAAGAAATTAAAGGGATACAAGTTGGGAAGGAAGAACTCAAACTATCCCTCTTTGCAGACGACATGATTCTTTATTTAGGGGACCCAAAGAACTCTACTAAGAGACTATTGGAACTCATAGAAGAGTTTGGCAAAGTAGCAGGATATAAAATCAATGCACAAAAATCAACAGCCTTTGTATACACAGACAATGCCACGGCTGAGGAAGAACTGCTAAGATCAATCCCATTCACAATAGCTACAAAAACAATCAAATACCTTGGAATAAATTTAACTAAGGACATTAAAGATCTCTACAATGAAAATTACAAAACCTTAAAGAAAGAAATAGAAGAGGATACCAAAAAATGGAGAAATCTCCCATGCTCATGGATTGGAAGAATCAATATCATCAAAATGTCCATTCTCCCAAAAGCAATTTACAGATTCAACGCAATACCAATCAAGATACCGAGGACATTCTTCTCAGATCTGGAAAAAATGATGGTGAAATTCATATGGAGACACAGGAGACCTCGAATAGCTAAAGCAATCTTGTACAACAAAAACAAAGCCGGAGGCATCACAATACCAGATTTCAGGACATACTACAGGGCAGTTGTTATCAAAACAGCATGGTACTGGTACAGAAACAGATGGATAGACCAATGGAACAGAATAGAAACTCCAGAAATCAATCCAAACACCTACAGCCAACTTATATTTGATCAACGATCCAAAACCAGTCCCTGGAGTAAGGTCAGTCTGTTTAATAAATGGTGCTGGGAAAACTGGATTTCCACGTGCAGAACCATGAAGCAAGACCCCTACCTTTCACCTTACACAAAAATTCATTCAACATGGATTAAAAATTTAAACCTACGACCCGACACCATCAAATTACTGGAGAGCATAGGAGAAACCCTGCAAGACATAGGTACTGGCAAAGACTTCTTGGAAAAGACCCCAGAAGCACAGGCACTGAAAACCAAAATTAACTACTGGGATTGCATCAAATTGAAAAGTTTCTGTACTGCAAAAGAAACAGTCAGGAAAGTGAATAGGAAACCGACAGAATGGGAAAATATATTTGCAAACTATGCAACAGATAAAGGGTTGATAACCAGAATCTACAAAGAAATTAAGAAACTCCACAACATCAAAACAAACAACCCACTTAAGAGATGGGCCAAGGACCTCAACAGACATTTTTCCAAAGAGGAAATCCAAATGGCCAACAGACACATGAAAAAATGTTCAAGATCCCTAGCAATCAGGGAAATGCAAATCAAAACCACAATGAGGTTTCACCTCACCCCGGTGAGAATGGCTCACATTCAGAAATCCACCAACAATAGATGCTGGAGAGGATGTGGGGAAAAAGGGACACTAATCCACTGTTGGTGGGAATGCAAACTGGTGAAGCCACTATGGAAGTCAGTCTGGAGATTCCTCAGAAACCTGAATATAACCCTACCATTCAACCCAGCCATCCCACTCCTTGGAATTTACCCAAAGGAAATTCAATTGGCAAACAAAAAAGCCGTCTGCACAGCAATGTTTATTGCGGCTCAATTCACAATAGCTAAGACTTGGAACCAACCCAAATGCCCTTCAACAGTAGACTGGATTAGGAAATTATGGGACATGTACTCTACAGAATACTATACAGCAGTCAAAAAAAATGAAATCCGGTCACTTGCAACAAAATGGAGGAATCTGGAAAACATCATGCTGAGTGAATTAAGTCAGTCCCAAAGAGACAAATATCATTTGTTTCCCTTGATTGGCGATGACTAACTGAGCACCAAAGGGGAAACCTGTAGAAGTGAAATGGACACTATGAGAAACAGTGACTCGATCAGCTCTTGTGCTGACTGTTGTTGTACAATGTAATACTTTATCCATGGTAGTATTTTTTTTTCTTTATCCTAGTACTAGTGGTCGAACTCTGTAATTAACACACAATTATTCTTAGGTGTTTAAATTTTAACTGAAAAGTGATCTCTGTGAAATATAAGAGTGGGAATAAGAGAGGGAGGAGATGTAAAATTTGGGACATGCTCAATCAGAACGGCCCCAAATGATGGAGTTAGAATTGTGCCAGGGGTTTCCAATACAATCCCATCAAGGTGGCATGTACCAAGGCCATCTCATTAGTCCAAGTGATCAATTTCAGCTCACAATTGATCACACTGATAGGTCTAAGAGTCAAAGGGATCACACAAACAAGACTAGTGTCTGCTAATACTAACTGATAGAATGAAAATGGGAGAGAATGATCCAACATGGGAAGCAGGATACACAGCAGACTCATAGAATGGCAGATGTCCTAAATAGCACTCTGGCCTCAGAATCAGCCCTTAAGGCATTCGGATCTGGCTCAAGAGCCCATGAGAATATTTTAGGCATGGAAAGCTAAGACACTCTGGAAAAAACAGAAGACCTAAATGAAAGATCTCTGCGAGTGAGATCCCAGTGGAAAGAACGGGGCCATCAAAGAAGGAGGTACCTTTCTCTGAAGGGAGGAGGGAACTTCCACTTTGACTATGGCCCTGTGGGAATAAGATCGAAGTCGGCGAACCCTAAAGGCTTCCATAGCCTCGGCAACTCATGACCAGAGCCTAGGGAGATTACTGACGCCATAAACAAGAGTGTCAAATTGTTAAATCAACATCAGGAGTCACTGTGTACTTACGTCTCATGAGGGATCTGTCCTTAATGTGTTATCCAATGTGAAGTGATGCTATTACTAGTACTGAAACAGTATTTTTACACTTTGTGTTTCTGAGAGGGTGCAAACTGATTAAATCCTTACATAGTATATATTGAATCGATCTTCTTTATATAAAGATAATTGCAAATGATTAAAAAATCTTGGTGTTAAACTGGAAATTGCATAGACAATTAATCAATTTTTTAAAAAAAAAATCATGTAGGATCTCTGTCCTTAATGTGCTGTACATTGTGAATTAATACTATAACTAGTACTCCAACAGTATTATCATTTTGTGTCTCTATGCGAGGGCAAACCGTTGAAATCTTTACGTAATATGTACTAAATTGATCTTCTGTGTATAAAGAGAATTGAAAATGAATCTTGATGTGAACAGAAGGGGAGAGGGAGCGGGAAAGGGGAGGGTGGGGGGAGGGAGGGAAGTTGTGTGGGGGGGGAGCCATTGTGGTCCATGAGCTGTTCTTTGGAAATTTATATTCATTAAATAAAAGCTTTATAAAATAAAAAAAAAAAAACAGAAACAAAAAAATTCTGGGTCAATAGTCAGCTTCATTATTTCAATTGGGAAAATGGTTTCATGAGTGTATTCATAAATCAAAACTCATAAAATCGTACTTTTCCAAACAGACTTATTGGAGCCTGTGCTGTGGTGTAGCAGGAAAAACCGCCACCTGAACACTGGCATCCCATATGGGTGCCGGTTCAAGTCTCAGCTGCTCCACTTCTGAACCAGCTCCGTGCTAAAGGCCTGAAAGAAGTAGCAGAGGATGGCTCAAGGGCTTAGGCCCCTACACCCACATGAGAGACCTGGATGAAACTCCTGGCTCCTGGCTTCAGATTGTCCCAGCTCCAGCTGTTGAGGTCAATTTGGGAGTATACTATCATATGGAAGCCTGCTATCTCTCTCTCTCCCTCTCTCTCATTTTCTCTCTCTGTAACTTTGCCTTTCAAATCAATCTAATTAAAAAAAAAGACATCCCAAATGGCCACAATGGCCAGGGCTGGGCCAGGCCAAAGCCAGGAGCCTGGAACTCCATCTGGGTCTCCCACATGCAGACATGGGTGCAGGGGCCCAAGCACTCGGGCCATCTTTCACTGCCTTCCCTGGTGCTTCAGCAGGGAGCTGGATCAGCAGAGGAGCAGCTCATAGGGGATACTACTGTAGCCGCAGCATCTTATCCTGTCTCACCACACTGCCAGCCCCAAATTATAATCTTTTTAGACATGCAGTTATCATGTCATTCATATCTCAATAAAGCTGTGAGAAAATGCAGTGGTCCTATTTTCCTTCCTATGAGTGATACCAAGACCAAATAACATGGTAGGATTCTGATTGGAAGATGACATATGAAGTGCAAGTATCTGTGTCTTCAGTGACCCAATCTTCCACCCTACTTGAAGGGAATAGCAAAGAAAGGAATCTAAGGGCAGGCATTTGACATCCCCATTGAAATGCCACTTGGGACACCCACACCACTCATCAGTGCCTGGGTTTGAGTCCCAGCTCCACTCCCAGCTCCAGGTTCCTGCTAATGTATGCCCTGGGGAGGCAGCAAATGATGGCTCAAGTCCTGAGGCCCTGGTGCCCACATGGGAAACCAACCCAGACAGACTCATTGGTTCCTGGCTTCAGCCTGGCCCAGCCCTGGCTGTTGTAGCCATCTGGGGAAGGAACCAGCAGGTGGAAGATCGATAAATCTCTCTCTCTCTCTCTCTCTCTCTCTCTCTCTCTCTCTCTCTGCCTCTCCTCTCTCTGTGTAACTCTGACTTTCAAATAAATAAAATCAATTTCAATAAAGAAGATAAATCTCATTTACAAATGCTGTGTATGGAAAGTATACCCACGAAATCTGGATGGAGGCTGTGGGGTAGAACGGAAGCTTAACAAATTCTATAAGCTGGTGGAGCTCTTTGCTTGTGAAACAGCGGCTAATACTTCAGAGTTACTTTTTTAATATGCGGGTACTTCTAAACGCTTGTGGAAAATAGAAATAAAGGAAAAGTTTGCTTTTGTAGCAAAACATTTGAAATCCATGCATGTTTTTCCTACACTGTGTTTTTCCATGAACTTTTTGAAGACTCCTCATATTAAGTTCTCTTCCCATCTAAAGCTTTCTCCAGGAAACAGAGTTTTACTTCCCTCTGGCTTTATTTTGCTAAGCCACAGGATTAGCATTCACATCATCCCTATTCCAAGTCCATTTTCAAGCCAGTTGGCCCTGGGTGAGGGTTTGCCCACTACATGCAACAGGTGCATTCAATAGACACGGGAAAAAGCACCTTCAGCTTCACCAGGAGTAAACAGCAAGTTCTCACCCCCCCCCCACCCCATGATGAATGTATTTGGATCTACAAGTTCCTGAAACACCACCCAGATGGAAGCTGCTGAGTGGAGCTGTGCCTGCCCGGGCTATGGCACTGGCACCGGCATGTTGGTAGGTCCTTGCCAGGTAATGACAGGATCCTCCCAAACCCTGGCCCAGACTCCCATCTGCAGAGGCACTCACTCCCCTCCAACATATGAGTGGCTGTGGCGCTGGGGCCACTACAGAACAGCCCTCTGGCTCCTAGACAGCACTAGCTAAACACACAACTGGTGCACCTGTGGGAGTAACCTCATCCACTCATCCATCAGGGCTGGCCATCTGCCAGTCAGTCAGCGGGCAGTGCACTCTGGCTGAGCCCTCTTTGGGAGCACTGGTAGAAGCAGGACAAACCCAGAGTTCCTGACCTGGGGCAGCTCCTGTGACAAAGAGTCTGCCATGTGTGGAGAGGTGCCCTTCCTGCAGGCAGGGGTGGTCAGGCACCTCTGATCCAACAGCGCCATCCCAGAGGAAATCAGCAGTGGACCCTGGCTCACTCTCCCAGGAGCTCTCTCTCCCGCCAGAGGCGCCCCTCACCCTGACCCTCTTCTCAGCACCAGGGATAACTCCCCCAAATGGGGCCTGTCTTCCTTCAGCACACAGCTGCGGCCCAGTCCTGTCTCAGCCTCAGGCCTCTGCTGAAGGCGACGGCCTGGGCCTGGCCTTAGCTGTTCTTGGGTTAAATGAGAGACTTCCAGTACATCAGTCATCCCCAGCCTGGAGGCACCCGAACAGCTCTAACATCCACTTCGCAAACATCGGTACGCCTGATGACCGGGGCAGGAGGGACTCCTCTTTGTAACAATCTCCCCAGGACAGGCTCACCCTCAGCCTCAGGCAGGAATGAGAGGCACCGTGAGAAGGTCCATGTTGACTGCAGGTTCCCACCCTCCAGAAGGGGCAGGTGGATGTAGCTGGTCTGTGGTGCACTCTCTCTCTGCACCTGCAAGGGGCTCCTGGATGGAGGAGCCTCAGCCTCTGTGAGGAATAGGGCATTTCCCATGATTTCTTCCCTGGGCTTGGCTTAATTTCTAGGGACTTTGGCATTCAGAGGAGCAGTGTCTAGCCTGAAAGCAAAGCACTCGCTTTGCCCCCTAAGCAGCAGGAACAGGGCCCCTTCGAAACAACCAGTTACGAGCAGGGCTACTTACCAAATACTTTAGCTAAACCTTCATCCTCATTTTTAATGCTTGAGCAAAATTTATTGGTTGGGCCTGTGGAGGAAGTAAATTCAGCTGTGAGGAAAGTGCTCCCTGGGTCTGCCTGGACGAGCGTTCACCTTAGTCAACCGGCATCGACCCCCATAGGTGCCTGAGGACACGGACTCATACACACACACGCACACACACACACACGTTCAACGCCTTTTCTCTTTTAACCTATTCCTTGGGCCCCTGCAGTGGCATGGGAGGCCCGGAAGATGCTCCTGGCTCCTGGCTTTGGATCAGCCATCTGGGGAGTGAACCAGCAGATGGAAGACCCTTTTTTGTGTCTTTCCCTCTCTGCCCCTGCCTCCTTGTAACTCTGTCTTTCAAAAAATAAATAAATCTTAAAAAAAGAATCGATACAATGCCAGCATGACACATGCAGTATGCTCATGAGTAAAAGATCATAAACACCCTTGGGTTTCTTTTTTCTTTTTTCAGGCAGTGTTATCAAGAGAGAGAAAGACAGAGAGAAAGGTCATCCTTTGGTTCACCCTCCAAGTGACTACTACAGCCGGCGCACTTTGTCGATCCGAAGCCAGGAGCCTGATGCTTCCACCTAGGCCATCCTCCACTGCATTCCCGGGCCACAGGAGAGAGCTGGAGTGGAAGAGGAAGAACCATGGCGCTTTGGTTCACCCTCCAAGTGACTACTACAGCCGGCGCACTTTGTCGATCCGAAGCCAGGAGCCTGATGCTTCCACCTAGGCCATCCTCCACTGCATTCCCGGGCCACAGGAGAGAGCTGGAGTGGAAGAGGAAGAACCATGGCGCTGGCTGACCCTTTGGGTTTTAAAGTTCTCACAAGAGTGCTCAGTTCCCTCCATTTCTATGCTATCCTGCGATGGATAGTATCACCATTTACAGTGACGTAGCCCCTGCATGAGACATCTGAGACCCCACTCACGGCACGCTGGCGCCCTGGCCTCCACGCAGGTGCCTCTGATTCCCTTGGTGATGTTGGCATGCTTAATGTTTGGAGAACATCCCTGGAGTTTCCTCCAGCATGATGGCTGTGCTTGCTGCTTCAGCTTTTACATACCCAGTGACTTAACACAGAAAACTGCAAGCAATGTGTATCAGCCAGTTAAGTTCAGTAAAATAGTAAAAGTGGTTCTAAATGCAGGAGGTGACTAAACATCGAGGAAGGAGATCCAGGTCACTTTTCAGAACAGGAGTTTCATAATATTCGAATGGTCAAAACAACCCAAATGCCCATGCACATGTAAGAAACAAAATGGGCCAGAAACGTGGTTCACTAGGCTAATCCTCTGCCTGTGGAGCCGGTATTCTGGTTTCTGTCCCTGTTGCTCCTCTTCTAGTCCAGCTCTCTGCTATGGCCTGGGAGGGTAGTGGAGGATGGCACAAGTGCTTGGGCCCTACAACTGCATGGGAGACCAGGAGGAAGCACCTGGATCCTGACTTTGGATCAGTGCAGCGCCAGCCATAGCGGCCATTTGGGGGGTGAACCAATGGAAGGAAGGCCTTTCTCACTCTCTCGCTCTCTCTCTCACTGTCTAACTCTGCGTGTCAAATGAGAGAGTGAGAGAGAGAGAGAGACAGAGAGAATGAATGTAGTTTGTAATCACAATGGGACAGTACTCAGCCTTACAGAGCATGAAATTCTCACACAGGCTACCACATAGATGAGTCCTGGAAACACAGCAAGCGAAATAAGCCAGGCAAAAGCAGAATGGCGTGCAACTACTGCAGACACATGTCTACTTTCTGGGGTGATAAAAGAGTTCTAGAGCTAGATAATGGGGGCTGGCATTATGGCACAGTGGGTTAAGTCCCCACCTGTAACACTGGCTTACCACTGGGTGCTGGTTAGAGTCTCAGCTGCTCCACTTCCAATCCAGCTTCCTGCTGATGCACCTGGGAAAGAAGCAGAACATGGCCCTGCCACCCATGTAGGAGACACAGACCACACCATTGCGGCCATTTGGGGAATAAACCAGCAGATGGAAGATCTTTTTTTTGTCTCTGTCTCTTCCTCCCTCCCTCCCTCTCTCTCTCGCAAACTCTGTCTTTCAAATAAAAAATAAATCTGAAAAAAATTAAAAATAGGGAGCCAAGTTGTGGTGCACCACTAGCATCCTAAATGAATGCCTGTTTAAGACCCAGATGCTCCACTTCCAATCCAGTTCCCTGCTAATGTGCCTGGGAAAGCAGTGGGAGATGTTCCAAGTACTTGTGTCCCTGAACCCATCTGGGAGACCCAAGTGCAGTTTCAGGTTCCTGGCTTCAACCTGTCCCAGCCCTGGCTGTTGCAGCCAACTGGGGCATGAACCAATCAATGAAAGATTGCTCTATATGTCTGTCTCTCTTTTTCCTCTGTAACTCTGCCTTGCAGATACATAAATATATTTTTAAAATAAAATAAATGGACCGGCATTGTGGTGTAGCAGATAAAGTCACTGCCTGCACCACCAGCATCCCATATGACTGCTTACTTAAGTCCCAGCAGCTCTACTTCTAATCCAGCTCCCTGTTAACAGCTTGAGAAAGCAATGGAGGATGGCCCAAGGGCTTGGGTCCCTGCACCCATGTGGGAGACCTGGAAGAACCTCTGGGTTCAGCCTGGAACAACTCTCACCATTGCAGCCATCTGGAGAATGCACCAGCAAATGGAAGATCTCTCTCTCTGTAACTGATTTACAAATAAATAATCTTTAAAATAAAATACCTAGATAAGATGATTCACAACTTAGTGAGTATACTAGAACAAACTGAATTACATACTTTCAAAAAGGTTAAATTTTATAGCATATGGATTTTATCTCCATAAAGCTGCTATTTGAAAAGTGATGTGTTGGACCGGTGTCATGGAGTAGCGAATAAAGCCAGCTCCAATCTAATGGCCATGAGTTTGGGCCCCTGCATCCAACGGGAAGACCTGGAAGAAGCTCCTGGCTCCTTGTTCCCATTTGACACAGCCCTGGACATTTCTGCCAGCTGCGAAGTGAAACAGCAGATAAAAAGATCTCTCTGTGTCTCTCCCTCTCTCTCTCTCTCTCTCTCTCTCTATAGCTCTGCCTTTCAAATAAGACTATCTTTTTTAAAGAAAATTTAAAATGATGTGAGATGTGCCTAGGAAAGCAGCAAAAGATGGCCAAAGTGCTTGGGTCCCTGCACACATGTGTGAAAACCAGATGGGAGTCCAGGCAGATGACTTTGGCTTGGCCCAGTCCTGGCTGTTGAAGCCTTTTGGGAGCAAACCAGCACATGAAAGATCTTTCTCTCCCTGTGATGGAACAAGGACATATACCTCTCAGCCATTCTAGGTTCTTGTTACCCCTGCCTTCTTTCAAGAGACCAGTTCAGTCTCACCCCCTGCATTTTCCCCAAGGTTTGAAGGCCAGTGGGCCAAACTTGGAGAATCAGTATGGAGAAGCTCATCTCTGCCTACTGCCCCCCATCCCCACCCCTAGCCCACCTAAGATACAAAATGGCCAGGCCTGCTGGGGTCTGGGCCTTTGCTACGTGTTGGTTTTTGTAATCAATGGCAGTTGGTTGACCTCTGTGGGTGTAGTTTCTTTGAGTAAATTTGGTCTGGCTGAAAGTTCGCATTCTGTATCCTCCTTGTTCTTTGCCTTTTTCTATCACTTTGTCTCTTCCCACCCCCACCCCATCACTCTACCTTCCAAATAAATAAACAAAAAGTTGGAGACAACTTCTATAATCAAAAGTTAAAATGCACACGTTTGCTACGACCCCATAGAGCTCTGAACTTTAAGTAAGATTCAAAATTTAGAAAACTTTTGAGGTTACTCCCCTCTTGCAAGCACTAAATCCCTACTGGGAAGTGTAGGGATGTAAGATGGCAGGCAGGGAGAATGCCTGGGCCACCACACCAGCCTCTGATGTAGGCTCCCAGAATCACTCGCTGTCACACAGATGCACTGGGACAGTACCTTCGATCAGGTTGATAGGTTGAGGCTTGGTATCTCGCCAGAAAACCAAGAGGAAAACACAGAAGATCAGAGCTCTGCTCATCTTCGCTGAGGTCTGTCCACTATCCAGGAGAAAATGAACTGCTGAAGAGCCCGCCCACTCAATAGTCTTGGCTCCAGGATACAGTAGAACCTAGAGGTCTGTGAGGTCACACTGAGAGTTCGGGGCAAGGTGGGGTTATCTGCAGAGAAGGGTGAGGGTTTGTCCATGGACAGGTACAGAGGGAGATGACACAGTGGCAAGATATATATTTAAGATTTTATTCATATATTTGAGAGGCAGAGTTAAAGAGAGAGAGTGAGAGAGAGGTTCAATCTGCTGGTTCACTCCCCATGTGGCCGAAACAGACAGAGATGGGCCAATCTGAAGCCTGGAGTTTCTTCTGGGTCTCCCACATGGCTGCAGGTGTCCATTGCTCTACCCAGGCACATTAGCAGGAAGCCAGATCGGAAGTAGAGCAGCCAGGATTCGAACTGATGCCTGTACATGGGATGCCAGCACAACAAGTGGAAGCTTAACCTATTTCACCATAGTGCTGGCCCCACAGTGGCAAAATATTAACCAAGACTCTTTAGAAGTGAGGGACAAAAACACAACCCAATCAGCTTAAGACAACTGGATGTAGCTATAGTAACCAGAAAAACTGTATGATTAACCAAGATGCGACATTAAGTGTTGTTACTGGGGTGCTGGTGCTGTGGAGTGGTGAGCTAAGCCCTCACCTTCAGCACAGGCATCCCATACGGGCGCCGGTTTGAGACCCAGCTGCTCCACTTCTGATCCAGCTCTCTGCTATGGCCTGAGAAAGCAGTAGAAGATGGCCCAAGTCCTTGGGCCCCTGCACCCACATGGGAGACCCAGAAGAAGCTCCTGGCTCTTGGCTTCAGATCAGTGCAGCTCTGGCCATTCTGGCCTTTGGAGAGTAAACCAGCCAATGGAAAACTCTCTCTATCTCTCAGTCTCTCTCTCTCTCTCTCTTCCTCTCTGTGTGTCTCCTTTTCTCTCTCTGTCACCCTTTCAGATAAATAAAGAAATCTCTAAAAAATAGAAAGTCCTGAGATAAATTCATACATGTAAGATCAATTCACTAGCAAAGGTGTCAAGTTAATTCAATGAGGAAAGGACATTCTTTTAAACAAAAAATATTGAACTAATTTGGAGCCACCTTGGGCCCTGCACCCAAATGGGAGACCAGGAGGAAGCTTCAAATCGGTGCAGAGCCGGCTGTAGCAGCCATTTGGAAGGTGAACCAACTGAAGGAAGACATTTCTCTCTGTCTCTCTCTCTCTCACACTAACTCTGCCTGTCAAAAAAAATAATTTGGACCAAGGGCAATAAGCAAACATTGGGAACAACCCAAATATCCACAAAATGTGAAACAGAAGGAAGGAATATTAAAACTAAGCATGACCCCCATCCCCTTTCTCTTCTGTCCCTTGCAAGATGGACTTTTGACCTACTTTCTGGATTCCTGACTCGCGGAGGGGTTGAGGCCTGTCTTTGCTGAATAGACATGGTGATGCCGGGGCAGGAAGAGATAACACTAGAATCTGGCCTTGTGCAAAAACTATACAAACCTGTTCACCTCAACAGGCACCCAGTTGATGAACTTAGGGTTTTATTTAACTTTAGGAAATGTATGGTGAAAGTGACCCTTACCTGTTGTAAATCTTGCTAATAGCTTATGTTATCTGTACTTTGCACCTGTGCTTACAGGATTCCCCTGTTGCCTGGGTTCCCATGTGAAATATGTTCTACAGATTCTTCAAAGCTTTTGTGTAACTATGAAAAGCTGATGTGATTTGTACTCAGGGTCGCTCGCTCACATTTGTAATGCTGCGACCCCAGCATGCTGGTCAATGAAACACTCTACTTGTGTTTTGCATAAGAGACTGTCTCTTGGTGTATTCTTTACTCTGGCACAGCCGTAACATTTGGAGGCCCCAGCGAGATCTTCAGTGCCAATCCAGGAGTGAGTAGCACCAACGGACAACTCTTTGAAGAGTATTATAGGTAAAGAGGACTGGTCACAACTTTAAAGGACGTGCACCCGGGTTTTCAGTGGCGTGTTGCAGGCAGTGATCGGCAGACGTTCCAGGCGATCACACTGCATCTTTTTGAGGGACAGCTCAAGAATTTTGGGGGACTGAGGATGCTCAACGAAACCCCCTCTGGTTTTAGTTTCTGAACACCACTAGGGAAATTGTTGAGGAAATTATGGGACAGACCGCCACAACTCCTTTGGCCTTAACTCTGGTGCACTGGCCAGAGGTCTGAGCTGGGGGAAACAATTTATCTCTGGTAGTGAAAAAGGGTAAGTGGCAGACTTACTGTTCCTCTGGCTGGTAAGGGCTTGGCGTAGGCTGGCTGGAGGGAGGATCTTTCTATCCTTCCTTAGTGTGCCAAGTTCAGGAGTATGTCTTTCAACCTGGGAAACGTGGACATCCTGACCAAGAATCTTACATACTTGTATGACAAGAACTTTGTGAAAATCCCCTGGCCTGGAGTGAGTCTTTCCAGTTTCCCACAGGTGCAGCAGAAGTGAAAAAAGGAAAAGAAATCGCCACCTGTGCTCCCCGAATCCCAGGCCGATCTATTGAATATGGATTCCTCGCCTGCGTACTCACAGGCTTTCCCGCGTGATCCCGCTTTGTCACCGATTGTGCCATCTCCTCAACCACTGCCAACACCTTCCTTTTCCCATTTCCATTACTAACCTCTTCTTCCCCCCAGGTTGTCTCTTCAACGACCAAAGAGGAGGGACAATCACCGGAGAATCAACGACAGCGGCTTGCTATTTCGACCCCGGCAGTACCTTGGCCTTCAGCACCCCCAGTGTTGGAGCAGGAGAAAGAGGGGATGGACTGGGCAGGAGGGCCGGCCCAGGGAACCCGGAGTAGAAAGGGGCAGCCAACCTCTGACACAGCTATCGCCCTGCCCTTGCGACCCACAGACAGGATGATAGATGATGGGCACGGGAGAGATATGCAGGTGTTACAGTACTGGCCATTCTCATCATCTGATTTATACAATTGGAAAAATAATAACCCTCCTTTTTCTGTTGACCCTGGACATTTGACGGGCTTGGTAGAATCCCTAATGTTTTCTCATCAACCTACATGGGACGATTATCAGCAGTTGTTAAACACTCTTTTTACAACCGAGGAGCAGAACCAGATACTGATTGAAGCTCAAAAAAATGTGCCCGGACAGGATGGCAGGCCAACTCCATTACAGAACAGAGTTGATAAAGTGTTCCCCTTGCAGCGCCCTAAATGGGATCCTAACAGTCGTGAAGGTAGGATGCATCTGTCCACTTATCACGAGGTTCTTGTTACAGGCCTCCGAGCAGTGGCCAGGAAGCCCACTAATTTGGCTAAGGTAAGAGAAGTTATCCAGGGACCGGAGGAGACACTCTCAATGTTCCTGGAACGGTTAATGGAGGCTTACAGGAGATATACCCATTCGATCCAGAGTCTGAAGGGCAGAAAGGGTCAGTTGCAATGGCATTCATAGGGCAGTCCGCTTCGGATATCAGACACAAGCTGCAGCCCTTGGAAAGACTGCAGCAGAAGTCCCTAGGGGACCTGGTGAAGGAAGCAGAAAAAGTATACTACAAGAGAGAAACTGAAGAGGAAAGGGAGCAGTGAAGGAAAACAGGGAGGGGAAAATGGGAGTCTGAAAAAAAAAAAGAAAGGGAAAAGCTGGAACAGGTGAGGGATAAGAAACGCAGCAATGAACTAGCAAAGATTCTTGCCACTCTCACCTGAAGCCAGAATAGGGAAGATCAGAAGGGAGTACAAACTCACAAAGGGAGAGGATGCGATCACAGCTGGACACTGACCAATATGCTTACTGCACAGACAGGAGGCACTGGGCTAGAGATTGTCCAAGAAAGGCACAGGGAGTCCCGAAGGCAACTCCTATCAATTTTGAAGTCCACACGGGAGCTGTATATTCAGTCCTAAAAGCCCCTTTGGGACCTCTATCAGATAAGCGGACTTTGGTACAGGGAGCAAATGGAAGGCAGTACAGGGCGTGGACTATGGCTTCTTTTGCTTGCCGCTCCATCCAGATAGCCAGCCAACGTTTGCCTTTGAATGGCAAGACCTGGAAGAAGGGTTTTCAGGCCAGCTGACTTGGACGCGCCTGCCTCAGGGCTTCAAGAATTCCCCCACTATCTTTGATGAGGCACTGCACCAGGACCTCCGGACATTGGATCTTTCGCGGTGAACACCCTGAAGTCACTCTGCTCCAATATGTAGATGACCTGTTTCTGGCAGCCCATACCCTGAAGGATTGTGAGTATGGCACTCGCTGCCTCCTGTGAGAACTTTGGTGGCTAATTTACCCAGACTCGGGAAAGAAGGCTCAGCTGTGTCGGAGGGAAGTGACTTTTCTGGGGTATGTCCTCCGTGATGGAAAGCGGTGTTTGACTGAAGCAAGAAAGGAGGTGGTAGCCCAGATTCCGGCCCCAACTACTCATAAGCAGCTGAGAGAATTTTGGGGGACGGCTGGTTTTAGCCGATTGTAGATACCAGGATTTGCCCACATTGCAGCACCGCTATATCTCTTGCTGAAAGACTCCCAGGAGTTTGCCTGGGGGAAGGACCAACAATAGGACTTTGACTCTATAAAGAAGGCACTGCTATCTGCCCCAGTACTTGCCCTCCTGGATAGAGATAAACCCTTCATCCTGTTTGTGGAAGAGAAAGGGAGGTTGCTAAAGGTGTATTGACTCAGACTCTGGGTCTGTGGAAGAGACAGTAGCCTACCTCTCTGGGAAACTTGAGCCTGTGGCCAGAGGATGGCCGAAGTGCCTGAGGGCAATTGTAGCTGCAGCCTTGCTGGTCAAGGATGCAGATAAGTTGACCTTAGGGCAGAGGCTGACCATCGTAGCCCCCTCACGCTCTAAAGAGCGTTGTTCGGCAACCTCCAGACCGCTGGTTAATAAATGCCAGAATTACACATTATCAGAGCATCCTGTTGGAAAGGACCAGATCACCTTTGGGCCTCCTACCACCTTGAATCCAGCAACGCTATTACCAGATTCAACCACCGGCCCCATCCTACACCATTGTCAGGAGGTACTGGCAGAAGTGAGCAGAATTCGACAGGACCTGATTGAACAACCGCTGTCTAGCCCAGAGGTAACATGGTTTATGGATGGGAGCAGCCTCATGGTAAATGGTAGGAGAAGAGCAGGAGCAGCGGTGGTAAGCATGAATGGTGATGTCATATGGTTGCTGGGCCTACCCGTTGGGACTTCAGCACAGTGTGCTGAGTTGATTGCGCTACGGACAGTCACTACCCTTTCGTGACTGCTCACATTCATGGGGCCATCTATCAACAACGGGGACTAGTAACATCCGGGGGCCATAATGCTGCCAGCCCAACTGGCAATAATGCATTGTCTGGGCCACCAAAAGGGAGCTTCGGCAGTGGGAAACAGACAGGCGGACGCTGTGGCTCGGGATGCAGCTTTGGGTGAGGGCCCGATAGAGACTTTAGTAACTAAGGAGATTGAATCCAGGCAAGCGGCAGAGAGGGGAGAGGATAAGCAGGAACTAGCAAGGAAGTATTTACAGCAGGTTCATCAGTTTACTCATTTGGGGGTACAGAAGCTTCAAAACCTTCTCAGGAAACAGCCGTTTTCCTTATCAGCAATGCAGAACAAACAATTAGCAGAGGAGACAGTCAACCATTGTGCAGCTTGTCAGGCTATAAATGCATACCCAGCCAAAGCAACGATAGGGACTAGACTAAGGGGAAAAAGACCAGGGCGACATTGGGAAGTTGACTTCACTGAAGTGAAGCCAACTCAAGGAGGTTATAGATATTTGTTAGTATTCATAGATACTTTTTCAGGATGGATAGAGGCATTCCCCACCACAAATGAGACTGCTTTGATAGTAGTCATAAAATAATAATAATAAATAAATCTTCTCGAGATTCGGCCTCCCTTAGACTATAGGATCAGACAATGGGCCTGCCTTTGTGGCACAGATTACTCAAGGCCTCTCAAAAGCTTTAAATATTAATTGGAAATTACATTGCACCTATCGGCCCCAGAACTCAGGGCAAGTAAAAAAAATAAATCAGACTCTCAAAGAAACAATATATAAACTGTCCTTAAAAACTGGCCTAAAAGACTGGATGATGCTCCTACCTTATGCCCTGTACCGCACGCGCAACAACCCCTCTTCTGTAATGTTCGGGTTAACTCCCTTTAAAATTCTGTTCAGTATCACCCCCCCTCCCGTGCATGATATGTTGCAAAATAATGATAGCTGGACGGTTTCTTCAGTCCCTTTGATGGCAAGGCTGCAGGTCCTGAAAAGTGTGCAGAAATATGTTTGGGAACAGCTAAAGGACTTATATAAACCGGGAACTGAATCTTTACCCCATCCCTCCTGAGTAGGAGCTTCAGTTTACGTGTGGAGGCATCGAGCAGACACTCTGGAACCGCAGTGGAAAGGACCTTACATCATCTTGCTGACAACGCTGATGGCAGTGAAGGTCGATGGCATCAGCAACTGGATACATGCTCCCCACTTCAAGCTGGCACCTAATACAGAGGCACCAGAGGAAGAATGGCAACTGGAAAAGACCGACAATCCGCTTAAGTTACGGATCCATCGCATTTCTCTTTCTAACCCTGAGCGGTAGCCTTGCTGGTGGGAATCCATATGAGCCCCAGCTACTAACTTGGGAGGTGGTTTCTACTTTTAGGTAAACAAAACCAAGGGTGGTTTAAATCATGGTTTACGTGATCCCCTTGGTTAACTACCCTGTTGTGAGAGATAACTGGTCCTCTGATAGTACTGCTCTTAATAGTCACCATAGGTCTGTGTGTGCTAAACAATTTGGTAAAATTTGTTCAAAATCAGGTAAAAATATGAAACTGATAGTCATCCGGCAGCAATATGTGCCAGTAAAAAGTGTGCCAGCTAAAAATGATAAAAATCTCGGATGTAGTAGAGTCTAACAGCAAAGCTGGTCTCTAAGATTAGACACTTAGCAATAGAAAAAGGGGGGGATAAAGGAATATTAAAACTAAGCAGGACCCCCCCCTTTCTCTTCTGTCCCTTGCCAGATTGACTTTTGACCTACTTTCCGGTTTCCTGACTCGGCGAGGGGTTGAGGCCTGTCTTTGCTGAATAGACATGGTGATGCCGGGGCAGGAAGAGATAACAACAGAATGTGGCCTTGTCCAAAACCTATACAAACATGTTCACCTTGACAGGCATCCAGTTGATGAACTTAGGGTTTTATTTAACTTTAGGAAATGTATGATGAAAGTGACCCTTACCTGTTGTAAATCTTGCTAATAGATTATGTTATCTGTACCTTGCACCTGTGCTTACAGGATTCACCTGTTCCCTGGGTTCCCAAGTGAAATATGTTCTACAGATTCTTCAAAGCTTTTGTGTAACTATGAAAAGCTGATGTGATTTGTACTCAGGGTTGCTCGCTCACATTTGTGACGCTGCAACCCCAGCATGCTGGTCAAAAAATACTCTACTTGCGTTTTGCATAAGAGACTGTCTCTTGGTGTATTCTTTACACTGCAACGGCCGTAACAAGAAAAGTTCTGGCATATCCATATAATGAAATACTACTAAGCAATCAAAAGTAATAAAAGTGTTGCACAATGATATGCAGCAATCAAAATAACTGTGACGAGTGAAAGAAATAAAACAAAGTGCACAGGGCAGGGGTCCATCTACATCCAGCACTAGAAATGACAGCTAATCCATGTACAGAAAGCTGGCTGAGCTGCCTTGTGTTTGGGAAAACCCAGCATACAAGAATCAGCTGCCTAGGACACATCCAATATCACACCAGCTGTAATCTACTGGGATGAGGGGATTTACAGACAGAAGAGTGGTCTCCAGAGGCTGGTAGTTGAAGGGCTCTTATAGACAAAGCTGGCCTGTGACTAACCTAAATGCATCTGGACTTTCTCAAGTAATATTCACATTCCAGGCATCAGACAAGAGACATTCCAGGGTCCAGCTAGCAAGAGAAGCCCAGTGGTTTACCTTGATGACTTTCTTTACCCCGTATGGATTAGAATGACCTCCAGGGAAACTTAGAGGGCAAGATGGTGGTGACATCCAAGACGGTTTAACTTGTGTCCAGTTGAGTTCCAACAGGATGAAGGTGGAACTAGGAGGAGAGGAAGGGATTTCAAAGGCATGCAATAAAACTTCTGGGTTGGGGCCAGCGCTGTGGCACAGTGGGTTAAAGCCCTAGCCTGCAGCACCAGCAACCCATATGGGCACCAGTTCAAGTCCCGGGTGCTCCACTTCTGATCCAGCTCTCTGCTATGGCCTGGAAAAGCAGTGGAAAATGGACCAACTCCTTTCACACCTGTTTCAAGGTGGGAGACCCAAGTGAAGCTACTGGCTTCAGATGAGCTCAGCTCGGGCCATTGCGGACATTTGGGGAGTGAACTGGCGGATGGAAGGCCTCTCTAGCTCTACCCCTCTCTGTAACTCTGTCTTTCAAACAAATAAAATAGATCCTTAAAAAACAAAAACAAAAAACCTCTGGGTCAATAGTCAGCTTCATTATTCCAATTGGGAAAATGGTTTCATGAGTGTATTCATATATCAAAACTCATAAAATTTACTTTTCCAAACAGACTTATTGGAGCCTGTACTGTGGTGTACCAGGTAAAACAGCCACCTGAACACTTGCATCCCATATGGGTGCTGGTTCAAGACTCAGCTGCTCCTCTTCTGATCCAGCTCCCTGTTAAAGGCCTGAAAGAAGTAGCAGAGGATGGCTCAAGTGCTTAGGCCCCTACACCCGCATGGGAGACCTGGAAGAATCTCCTGGCTCCTGGCTTTGGATTGTCCCAGTTCCAGCTGCTGAGGTCATTTGGGGATGAACTCTCTTATGGAAGCTCTCTCTCTCTCTCTCCCTCTATCTCATTTTCTCTCTCTGTAACTTTGCCTTTTATATCAATCTTATTAAAAAAAAAGACATCCCAAATGGCCACAATGGCGAGGGATGGTCCAGGCCAAAGCCAGGAGCCTGGAACTCCATCTGGGTCTCCCACATGCAGACGTGGTTGCAGGGGCCCAAGCACTCAGGCCATCTTTCACTGCCTTCACAGGTGCTTTAGCAGGGAGCTGGATCAGCGGCGGAGCAGCTCATACGGAATGCTCTGTAGCGGCAGCAGCTTTTCCTATCTCACCATAATGCCAGCCCCAAATTTTAATCTTTTTACACATGCAGTTATCATGTCATTCATATCTCAATAAAGCTGTGAGAAAATGTTCTGCATCAAGTGGTCCTATTTTCCTTCCTATGAGTGATACCAAGATCAAATAACATGGTAGGATTCTGATTGGAAGATGACATATGAAGTGCAAGTATCTGTGTCTTCAGTGACCCAATCTTCCACCCTACCTGAAGGGAAGAGCAAAGAAAGGAATCTAAGGGCAGGCATTTGACATCGCCATTGAAATGCCACTTGGGACACCCACACCACACATCAGTGCCTGGGTTTGAGTCTCATCTGCACTCCCAGCTCCAGGTTCCTGCTAATGTATGCCCTGGGGAGGCAGCAAATGATGGCTCAAGGCCTGAGGCCCTGCTGCCCACATGGGAAACCAACCCAGACAGACTCATTGGTTCCTGGCTTCAGCCTGGCCCAGTCCTGGCTGTTGTAGCCATCTGGGGAAGGATCCAGCAGGTGGAAGATCGATAATTCTCTCTCTCTCTCTCTCACTCTCTTTCTCTCTCTCTCTTCTTCTCCTCTCTCTGTGTTACTCTGACTTTCAAATAAATAAAATCAATTTTGTTAAAAAAAAAGATAAATCTCATTTACAAATGCTGTGTATGGAAAGTATACCCACGAAATCTGGATGGAGGCTGTGGGGTAGAACCGAAGCTTAACAAATTCTATAAGCTGGTGGAGCGCTTTGCTTGTGAAACAGCGGCTAATACTTCAGAGTTACTTTTTTAATATGCGGGTACTGCAAAATGCTTGTGGAAAATAGAACTAAAGGGAAAGTTTGCTTTTGTAGCAAAACATTTGAAATCCATGCATCCTTTTTCCTACGCTGTGTTTTTCCATGAACTTATTGAAGACCCCTCATATTAAGTTCTCTTCCCATCTAAAGCTTTCTCTAGGAAACAGAGTTTTACTTCCCTCTGGCTTTATTTTGCTAAGCCACTTGATTAGCGTTCACATGATCCCTATTCCAAGTAAATTTCCAAGGCTGTTGGCCCCGGGTGAGGGTTTGCCCACTACACGCAACAGGTGCTTTCAATAGACAAAGGAAAATTCACCGTCAGCTTCACCAGGGGTAAACAGCAAGTTCTCACCTCCCCCACCCCGTGATGAATGTATTTGGACATACAAGCTCCTGAAACGCCACCCACATGGAAGCTGCAGAGTAGAGCGGTGCCTGCCAGGGGTAGTGCACTGGCACCAGCACGTTTGTAGTTCCTTGCCGGGTAATGACAGGATCCTCCCAAAACCTGGCCCAGACTCCCATCTCCAGTGGTGCTCAATACCCTCCGACACACCAGGGGCTATGACGCTGTGGCCACCACAAAACAGCCCTCTGGCTCCTAGACAGCACTTGCTGAACACACAGCTGGTGCACCTGCGAGAGTAACCTCATCCACTCATGCGTCAGGGCTGGCAACCTGCCAGTCAGTCAGCGGGCAGTGCCATCAGGCAGAGCCCTCTTTGGGAGCTCTGGCAGAAGCTCGACAAACCCAGAGTTCCCGACCTGGGGCAGCTCCTGCGACAAAGAGTGTGCCATGTGTGGAGAGGAGCCTCTGCTGCAGGCAAAGGTGGCCAGGCACCTCTGATCCAACAGTGCAGACCGCGGGGAACCAGCAGTGCTCGCTCGCTCACTCTCCCAGGAGCTCTCTCTCCCGACAGAGGTGGCCCTCAGCCTGACACTTCTCTCAGTACCAGGGACAACTCCTTCACATGGGGCTGGGCTTCCTTCAGCACACAGCTGTGGCCCAGTCCTGTATCAGCCTCAGGCCTCTGCTGAAGGATACGGCCTGGGACTGGCCTTAGCTGTTCTTGGGATAAAGCAAAGACTTCCAGTACATCAGTCAGCCCATTCCTGGAGGCACCCGAAGGGCTCTAACATCCACTGCGCAAACATCCCCAGGCCCGATAGCCGGGGCAGAGGTGATGCCCCTTTGTAACAATCTCCCCAGGACAGACTCACCCTCAGGCTCAGGCAGGGATCAGAGGCCCAAGAGAAGATCCATGGTGACTGCTGGGCCCTGCCCTCTAGAACGGGCAGGTGGATGCAGCTGGTCTGTGGTGCACTCTCTCTCTGCACCTGTGAAGGGCTCCTGGATGGAGGAGCCTCAGACGCTGTGAGGAATAGGGCATTTCCCATGATTTCTTCCCTGGGCTTGGCTTAATTTCTAGGGACTTTGGCATTCAGAGGAGCAGTGTCTAGCCTGAAAGCAAAGCACTCGCTTTGCCCCCTAAGCAGCAGGAACAGGGACCCTTGGAAACAACCAGGGATGAGCAGGTCTACTTACCAAATACTTTAGCCAAAGCTTCATCCTCATTTTTAATGCTTGAGCAAAATTTATTGGTTGGGCCGGTGGAGGAAGTAAATTCAGCTGTGAGGAAAGTGCTCCCTGAGTCTGCCTGGATGGGGGTCCCCCTTTGTAACCCAGCATCGACTCATGTGGGTGCCTCAGGATAAGGACACACACACACACACTCACATAGACACACAAGTTCAACGCCTTTTCTATCTTAACACAGTCCTTGGGCGCCTGCACTGGCATGGGAGACCCGGAAGAAGCTCGTGGCTCCTGGCTTCAGATCAGCACAGCACCAGCTGTTGCAGAAATCTGGGGAGTGTACAAGCCGATGGAATACCCCTTTCTTTCTCCCTCTCTGCCCCTGCCTCACTGTAACTCTTTCTTTCAAATAAATAAATAAATCTAAAAAAAAAAAAAAAAAGGAATCGATACAACGCCAGCATGACACATCCAGTATGCTCATGAGTAAAAGATCATAAACACCCTTTGGTTTCTTTTTTCTTTTTTCAGGCAGAGTTAGCAAGAGAGAGAGAGAGAGAAAGCTCTTTCTTTCTCCATTGGTTCTCCCCCCAAATGGCTGCTACTGCCGGCACACTGTGCCGATCTGAAGCCAGGAGCCAGGTGCTTCCACCTAGCCCATCCTCCACTTCCTTCCCGGGCCAAGCAGAGAGCTAGACTGGAAGAGGAGCAACCATGGCACCGGCCAACACTTTGGGTTTTAAAGTTCTCACAAGAGTGCTCAGTTCCGTCCCTTTCTATGCTATCCTGAGATGGATAGTGTCACCATTTAAAGTGATGTAGCTCCTGCATGAGACGTGTGAGTCCCTGTTCAGGGCACGCTGGCGCCCTGGCCTCCACACAGGTGCCTCTGATTCCCTGGGTGATGTTGGCATGCTTAATTCTGGGAGAACAGCCCTGGAGTTTCCTCCAGCACGAGGGCTGTGTTTGCTGCTTCAGTTTTTACATACCCAGTGACCTAACAGAGAACTGCAAGGAATGTGGTCAGCCAGTTAAGTTTAGTAAAATGGCAAAAGTGGTTTTAAAAGCAGGAGGTGACTAAACATTGAGGAAGGAGATCCAGGTCACTTTTCTGAACAGGAGTTTTCATAATATCCAAATGGTGAAAACAACCCAAATGCCCATGCACATGTAAGACACAAAATGGACGAGCACCATGGCTAACTAGGATAATCCAATGCCTGTGGAGCTGGTATTCTGGTTTCTAGTCCTGGTTGGTCCTCTTTGTCCCGCTGTCTGTTATGAACTAGGAGGGCAATGGAGGATGGCCCAAGTGCTTGGGCCCTACACCTGCATGGGAGACCAGGAGAAGCACCTGGCTCCTGGCTTTGGTTCAGCGCAGCACCAGCCATAGCGGCCATTTGGGGGGTGACCCAATGGAAGGAAGGCCTTTCTCTCTGTCTCTCTCTCTCTCACTGTCTAACTCTGCCTTTCAAAAGAGAGAGAGAGACAGACAGACAGAGAGAGAGAGAGAATGAATGTAGTCTGTCCTCATAATGGGACAGTACTCACCCTTACAGGGCATGAAGTTCTCACACAGGCTACCACATAGATGAGTCCTGGAAACACAGAAAGCCAAGGAAGCCAGGGGAAAGCAGAATGGGGGCAACTACTGCAGGCACATGGCTACTTTCTGGGGTGATGAAAGGGTTCTAGAGCTAGATAATGGGAGCCGGCTCTGTAGCATAGTGGGTTAAGTCCCCACCTGTAACACTGGCATCCCATATTGGTGCTGGTTAGAATCTCAGCTGCTCCACTTCCAATTCAGCTTCCTGCTGATGCACCTGGGAAAGAAGCAGAACATGGCCCTGCTGCCAGTGTAGAAGATTCAGACCACACCATTGCAGCCATTTGGGGAATAAACCAAAAGTTGGGAGATCTTTTTCTCTCTCTGTCTCTTCCTCCCTACCTCCCTCCCTCCCTCCCTCTCTATCTATCTCTCTAACTCTGCCTTTCAAACAAATAAAAATTCTGAAAAATATAAAAATTAGGGAGCCAAGTTGTGGTGCACCACTAGCATCCCCTATGAGTTCCTGTTCTAGTCCCAGCTGCTCCATTACCAATCCAGTTCCCTGCTAATGTGCCTGGGAAAGATTTGGGAGATGATCCAAGTACTTGGGCCCCTGTACCCATGTGGGAGACCCAAGTGGAGTTTCAGGTTCCTGGCTTCAGCCTGGCCCAGCCCTGGATGCTGCATCCACCTGGGGCAAGAACCAATCAATGAAAGATTGCTCTATCTGTCTGTCTCACTTTTTCCTCTGTAACTCTGCCTTGCAGATACATATATATATATTTAAAAATAAAATAAAGGGACCGGCATTGTGGTGTAGCATATAAAGTCACTGCCTGCACCACCAGTATCCCGTATGACTGCTTACTTAAGTCCCAGCAGCTCTACTTCCAATCCAGCTCCCTGTTAACGGCTTGAGAAAGCAATGGAGGATGACCCAAGTTCTTGGGTCTCTGCAACCATGTGGAAGACTTGGAAGAAGCTCTCAGTTCAGCCTGGCCCAACTCTCACCATTGCAGCCAGCTGGGGAATGCACCAGCAAATGGAAGATCTCTCTCTCTGTAACTGATTTGCAAATAAATAATCTTTAAAATAAAATACCTAGATAAGATGATTCACAACTTAGTGAGTATACTAGAGCTCACTGAATTACATACTTTCAAAAGGGTAAATTTTATAGTATGTGAATTTTATCTCCATAAAGCTGCTATTTGAAAAGGGATGTGTAGGACCGGCGTCATTGAGTAGTGAATAAAGCCAGCTCCATACTAATGGCCAAGAGTTTGGGCCCCTGCATCCAATGGGAAGACCTGGAAAAAGCTCCTGGCTCCTTGTTCCCATCTGACCCAGCCCTGGTCATTTCTGCCAGCTGCGAAGTGAAACAAAAGATAAAAAGATCCCTCTGTGTCTCTCCCTCTCTCTCTCTCTAATGCTCTGCCACTCAAATAGGAATATCATTGTTAAAGAAAATTTAAAATGATGTGAGAGGTGCCTAGGAAAGCAGCAAAAGATGGCCCAAGTGCTGGGGTCCCTGCACCCATGTAGCAAATCCAGATGGGAGTCCAGGCAGCTGACTTTGGCTTGGCCCAGTCCTGGATGTTGAAGCCTTCGGGAGCAAACCAGCACATTAAAAATCTTTCTCTCCCTGTGATGGAACAAGGACATATACCTCTCAGCCATTCTAGGTTCTTGTTACCCCTGCCTTCTTTCAGAGACTAGTTCAGTCTCACCCCCTGCATTCTCCCCCAGGTTTGAAGGCTAGTGGGCCAAACTTGGAGAATCAGTATGCAGAAGCTCATCTCTGCCTACTGCCCACAATCCCACCCCTAGCCCAACTAAGATACAAAATGGCCAGGCCTGCTGGGGTCTTGGCCTTTGCTATGTGTTGGGTCTGTGTACTCAATGGCAGTTGGTTGACCTCTCCGAGTGTAGTTTCTATGAGTAAATCTGGTCTGGCTGCAAATTCCTATTCTGTCTCCTCTTTGTTCTTTGCCTTTTTCTAACACTCTGTCTCTCCCCACCCCCACCCCATCACTCTAGCTTCCAAATAAATAAACAAAAAGATGGAGACAACTTCTATTATCAAAAGTTAAAATGCACACGTTAGTTACGACCCCATGGAGCTCTGAACTTTAAGTAAGCTTCAAAATTTGGAAAACTTTTGAGGTTACTCCCCTCTTGCAAGCACTAAATCCGTAATGGCAAGTGTAGGGAGGTAAGATGGCAGGCAGGGAGAACGCCTGGGCCACCACACCAACCCCGATGCAGGCTCCCACAATCGCTAACTGTCATACAGACGCACTGGGACAGTACCTTCGATCAGGTTGATAGGGTGAGGCTTGGTATCTCACCAGAAATCCAAGAGGAAAACACAGAGGATCAGACCTCTGCTCATCTTCGCTGTGGTCTGTCCACTATCAAGTAGAAAATGAACTGCTGAAGAGCCCGCCCACTCAATAACCTTGGCTCAAGGATACAGTAGAACCTAGAGGTCTGTGAGGTCACACCCAGAGGGCGGGGCAGGGGTGGGGCTATGTGCAGAGGAGGGGGAGGTCGTCCCCATGGACAGGGACAGAGGGATTGACACAGTTGCAAGATATATATTTAAGATTTTATTCATATATTTGAGAGGCAGAGTTAGAGAGAGAGAGAGAGCTTCCATCTGCTCATTCACTCCCCAAGTGGTCGAAACAGACAGAGATGGGCCAATCTGAAGCCTGGAGCTTCTTCTGGGTCTCCCACATGGGTGCAGGTGTCCATTGCTCTACACAGGCACATTAGCAGGAAGCCAGATCGTAATAGAGCAGCCTGGACTTGAACTGGGGCCTGTACATGGGATGCCAGCATGACAGGTGTAAGCTTAACCTATTACACCATAGCGCTGGCCCCACAGTGGCAAAATATTAACCAGGACTCTTCAGAAATGAGGGACAATAACTCAACCCAATCAGCTTAAGACAACTGGATGTAGCTATAGTAACAATAAAAAATGTATGATTAACCTAGATGTCACATTAAATGTTGTTACTGGGGGGCTGGTGCTGTGGGGTAGTGAGCTAAGCCATCACCTGCAGCACAGGCATCCCATAGGGGTGCCAGTTTGAGACATGGTTGCTCCACTTCTGATCAAGCTCTCTGCTATGCCCTGGGAAAGCAGTAGAAGATGGCCCAAGTCCTTGGGACCCTGCACCCACCTGGGAGACACAGAAGAAGCTCCTGGCTCTTGGCTTCAGATCAGTGCAGTTCTGGCCATTGTGGCCATGTGGAGAGTAAACCAGCCAATGGAAAACTCTCTCTCTGTGTGTGTGTCTCTCTCTCTCTCTTCCTCTCTGTGTGTCTCCTTTCCTCTCTCTGTCACACTTTCAGATAAATAAATAATTCTCTAAAAAATAGAAAGTCCTTAGATAGATTCATACATGTAAGATCAATTCACCAGCTAAGGTGTCAAGTTAATTCAATGAAGAAAGGACATTTTTTTAAACAAAAAATATTGAAATAATTTGGAGCCACCTTGGGCCTTGCATCCGAATGGGAGACCAGGAGGAAGCTTCAGATCGGTGCAGCTCCGGCATTAGCGGCCATTTGGAGGGTGAACCAACTGAAGGAAGACCCTTCTCTCTGTCTCTCTCTCTCACACTAACTCTTCCTGTCAAAAAAAAAAATAATTTGGAGCCATTGCAAAAATCAAAAATATCCACAACTGGGAATATCCAAAATTGGGAAAATGGTTTCATGAGTGTATTCATATATCAAAACTCATAAAATTGTACTTTTCCAAACAGACTTATTGCAGCGTGTGCTGTGGTGTTGCAGGTAAAACCGCCACTTGAACACTGGCATGCGCAAAATTTGAAATTGACAAGTTCTGGCATATCCATATAATGAAACATGACTAAGCAATCTTAAGTAATAAAAATATTGCACAATGATATGCCACAATCTAAATAACTGGGATGAGTGAAAGAAATAAAACAAAGTGCACAGGGCAGGGGTCCATCTACATCCAGAGCTAGAAATGACAGCTAATCCATGTACAGAAAGCTGGCTGAGCTGCCTTGTGTTTGGGAAATCCCAGCATACAAGAATCAGCTGCCTAGGACACATCCAATATCACACCACCTGTAATCTACTGGGACTAGTGGGATTTACAGACAGAAGAGTGGTCTCCAGTGGCTGCAAAATGAAGGGCTCTTATAGACAAAGCTGGCCTGTGACTAACCTAAACGCATCTGGACTTTCTCAAGAAATATTAACATTCCAGGCATCAGTCAAGAGACATTCCAGGGTCCAGCCAGCCAGATAATCCCAGTGGTTAACGTTGATGACTTTCTTTACCCCATATGGATTAGAATGACCTCCAGGGAAACTTAGAGGGCAAGATGGTGGTGACATCCAAGATGGCTAGACTCGTGTCCAGTTGAGTTCCAACAGGATGAAGGTGGAATTAGGAGGAGAGGAAGGGATTTCGAAGGCATGCAATAAAACTGGTTTGGGGCCAGCGCTGTGGCACAGTGGGTTAAAGCCCTAGCCTGCAGCACCAGCAACCCATATGGGCAACAGTTCAAGTCCCGGCTGTTCCAATTCTGATCCAGGTCTCTGCTATGGCCTGAAAAGCAGGGGAAGATGGACCAACTCCTTGGGCCCCTGTACATGCATGGGAGACCAAAAGAAGCTCCTGGTCAGATGAGCTCAGCTCTGGCCATTGCGGACATTAGGGGAGTGAACCCGCGGATGGAAGGCCTCTCTAGCTCTACCCCTCTCTGTAACTCTGTCTTTCAAACAAAATAGATTTTTAAAAAACAGAAACAAGGCCGGCGCCGTGGCTCAACAGGCTAATCCTCCGCCTTGCGGCTCCGGCACACCGGGTTCTAGTCCCGGTCAGGGCGCCGGATTCTGTCCCAGTTGCCCCTCTTGCAGGCCAGCCCTCTGCTGTGGCCCGAGAGTGCAGTGGAGGATGGCCCAGGTGCTTGGGCCCTGCACCCCATGGGAGACCATGAAAAAGCACCTAGCACCTGGCTCCTGCCATCGGATCAGCACGGTGCGCTGGCCGCAGCGCGCTGTCCGTGGCAGCCATTGGAGGGTGAACCAACGGCAAAGGAAGACCTTTCTCTCTGTCTCTCTCTCACTGTCCACTCTACCTGTCAAAAAAAAAAAATAAAAATAAAAAAATAAAAAACAGAAACAAATAAATTTCTGGGTTATAGTCAGATTCATTATTTCAATTGGGAAAATGGTTTCATGAGTGTATTCATATATCAAAACTCATAAAATTGTACTTTTCCAAACAGACTTATTGGAGCCTGTGCTGTGGTATAGCAGGTAAAACCGCCACCTGAACGCTGGCATCCCATATGGGTGCCGATTCAAGTCTCAGCTGCTCCACTTCTGATCCAGCTCCCTGTTAAAGGCCTGAAAGAAGTAGCAGAGGATGGCTCAAGTGCTTAGGCCCCTACACCCGCATGGGAGACCTGGAAGAATCTCCTGGCTCCTGGCTTTGGATTGTCCCAGCTCCAGCTTTTGAGGTCATTTGGGGAGTAAACTATTGTATGGAAGCTCTCTCTCTCTCTCTCCCTTTATCTCATTTTCTCTCTCTGTAACTTTGCCTTTCAAATCAATCTAATTAAAAAAAAAGACATCCCAAATGGCCACAATGGCCAGGGCTGGGCCAGGCCAAAGCCAGGTGCCTGGAACTCCATCTGGGTCTCCCACATGAAGACATGGGTGCAGGGGCCCAAGCACTCGGGCCATCTTTCACTGCTTTCCGAGGTGCTTTAGCAGGTAGCTGGATCGGCAGCGGTGTAGCTCATATGGGATGCTGCTGTGGTGGCAGCAACTTTTCCTATCTCACCATAATGTCAGCCCCAAATTTTAATCTTTTTACACATGCAGTTATCATGTCATTCATATCTCATTAAAGCTGTGAGAGAGTGCAGTGCATCAAGTGGTCCTATTTTCCTTCCTATGAGTGATACCAAGACCAAATAACATGGTAGGATTCTGATTGGAAGATGACATATGAAGTGCAAGTATCTGTGTCTTCAGTGACCCAATCTTCCACCCTACTTGAAGGGAATAGCAAAGAAAGGAATCTAAGGGCAGGCATTTGACATCCCCATTGAAATGCCACTTGGGACACCCACACCACACATCAGTGCCTGGGTTTGAGTCCCAGCTCCACTCCCAGCTCCAGGTTCCTGCTAATGTATGCCCTGGGGAGGCAGAAAATGATGGCTCAAGTCCTGAGGCCCTGCTGCCCACATGGGAAACCAACCCAGACAGACTCATTGGTTCCTGGTTTCAGCCTGGCCCAGCCCTGGCTGTTGTAGCCATCTGGGGAAGGAACCAGCAGGTGGAAGATCGATAGTTCTCTCTCTCTCTCTCTCTTCCTCTCCTCTCTCTGTGTAACACTGACTTTCAAATAAATAAAATCAATTTTGTTAAAAAAAAAAAAGATAAATCTCATTTACAAATGCTGTGTATGAAAAGTATACCCACGAAATCTGGATGGAGGCTGTGGGCTAGAACCGAAGCTTAACAAATACTATAAGCTGCTGGAGCACTTTGCTTGTGAAACAGTGGCTAATACTCAGAGTTACTTTTTTAATATGCGGGTATTTCAAAATGCTTGTGGAAAATAGAACTAAAGGGAAAGTTTGCTTTTGTAGCAAAACATTTGAAATCCATGCATGCTTTTTTCCTACGCTGTGTTTTTCCATGAACTTTTTGAAGGCACCTAATATTAAGTTCTCTTCCCATCTAAAGCTTTCTTCAGGAAACAGAGTTTTACATCCCTCTAGCTTTATTTTGCTAAGCCACAGGATTAGCATCCACATGATCCCTATTCCAGGTCCATTTTCAAGGCTGTTGGCTCCGGTTGAGGGTTTGCCCACTACACGCAACAGGTGCTTTCAATAGACACGAGAAATATCAATAGACATGGGAAAAAAAAAAAAACAAGCAGGGATGAGCAGGGCTATTTACCAAATATTTAGCCAAACCTTTGTTGTACCTGAGCGAGTGCAAACAAAGGAGCTCCACACATTGATAGAATTTGATGGTCCTTTATTGCCGGCGGTGGAGAGTGGGTTTATGCCCTAAAGAACTCTCGACCCTGAAGCCCAAAGTAACAGGGTTTATAAAGGCAAAAACCACAAAATCGGGTTGGGGAATTCATGGTTGCTAGGAACAGGGGGGAATAGATGGTTAGTTGGGTCAAGCTGACCTAAACCTTTTGCAAAACTAGTATCAATTATAATCCTGACAATACCAGTTACAATCTTATAATCCTGACATTAATCCAGGTATTGGTTAAGACATAGACAAATTACATTTTTATCATTAACCCAGGTGTAACCTTTTTACTTTTAAGCTTGAACAATTATGCTAGGGGGTTTCTATACTCTGCCAAGGGTGATGTAGTGCACTGCTATTGTCCGACTATTTGAGATCATAGTTTCAGACCAGAGTCTCATGGTGAGGGGGGGTGTGCTTTCCCAGAATGGAGTCTCAAGTGCTCCAAAATGGAGTCACTACTGTCAAGGTGCTACTTCATTCTCCCCTTTTTGTTTTGAGACTAATCAAATCCTTGATTCAGTCACATCATATAGGTCAGGAAGGATATTCACAGTAGGTTAATAGGTATGTATATACCTGAGTTTTGTTTAGTGAAATTTAGTAACTGGTTTATAATGCAGGGGCCTACAATCAGTACAACCCCTCTAAGAGACTTTATCTGGGTGTGTAACATTAATAGAAAATTGGCATTGGTTGATGTTGGCATCTGGGGAGGACTTAGCTCGCCCAGAACCAAGGCTGCTGTGCTGAGGGCAGCAGTGCCTGCCACACTGAACCCAACTGGGATCAGAACTAACCTGGGGCCTTTTGGTGACAACTGGAATGGGAGGTGCTAAGAGCTAGTGTTTGCTTTGGTGGACTCAGCCCCCCTATTGCTAGATTTGGGTACAGAATATCACAGTGGGGAGAGTTAGGGTCAAGTAAATCTTTTGTTTATAGCTTATAGTCTGTATATACAAGACATTTTGTTAAAGCCTGAGAGGCCCACAGACACTTAGCCCAACCAGTCTCAGTCCTCCCCCTCTTATATTCACACCCTACTATTGTAGGGACCCAGGGCGTCGATCTCATCTTGGCTACTTCCTGCTGACAGGGGGTCATTGTCCTGAGGGCCCCTTAGGGTGTGGAGTGGGGAGTGGCAGTCAAAACAGGGTTTCAACAGGAGGTGGTCTCTTGAGGGGGCTGCAGTGTCAGCTTGTAGAAACTTTTTAGCCAAGGTTTTATGTGCATGGCCATCAAGAGTTGTACTGTTTTAAATCTGGAGAAAACAAATCTAACAAGCAGAATAAATACACAGGGTGTAAAACAAAGGACAGGGTCATTATTAATTACATGGGGTACAGGAAGACATATTATAAAGGAGGTGTGAACCTCCTTGGGGCAGGCTCCCTGTTGACTCCCAGTTCCTAGTTGGCCTGGGAGCAGAGCTGGACTGAATAGGAGGTTAGTATGGAATAGGCAGAATTTCTGAAAGCAAATTTATAACTTTGTCTACAATGTTACTGACCCTAGGCTGTCCCCCTGATGGTGGTGGTTACTCTGGAAGCTGAGCAGAGTGAAGAGCTTTTCAGCTTAGAGCCAACAAGGTCTGCGGCTCTGACCTAGGAGTCCTTTGACTCCAGGGCAGTTCCGTTTCTAGTGACCCAGCTCTTGGCTGTCAGAGCTGCTGGAGCTCTTTAGAGGCTGGCTTCTATTGTGACTGATGTCTGTCCAAAGCCCTGGCTTTCCACGTTGAAAACCAATGCCATTTAGGGTGGACTGGCCGGTTGGGTCTCCTTGATGGCAGGTTGCTGTGTACAGCTGTTATTAATTGGCTGGCACCTGTCCTTACATTGCTCCTGTTGTTTAGCTTACTCCTTTTTTTTTCTGTCCTTGTTAAAGTACACCATAGAGGCCTTTAGGATGTTAGCCAAGGGGGTGTTTAATCCCATTACTAATTTTTGGTGGCCTGGGCTAGAAATATGTTGTCACAGGCATGTATAAGATTAAACATGAAGACCATTTTATCCAAACCATTTTTAACCAATTAATATTTTTTATTAGTTTGGTTTGAAAAGGGGGGTTTTGCCTGTTTACTGTATCCATGGAAAAATAAATTTAGCTGTTACATGTGGCCAGGCACAATGACAGAAAAATGTTAGTCATTACTTTTATAAGTTTTGAAGGTCAAACTATATGTCCTGATGGAGAATTTAGAATAGAATTAGTTTCTCATCTTGAAGAGACTTGTAGTTGAAAATATTTTTTGAATATCTAACACAACTGTAACTTATTTGACAAGCCAACCCAAGGATAAACATGTCAATGATTTTGAAAAATTTTTGTTTTTTCTTGAACACCAAGTTCAAAACACCTGAGACAGAGATTTATTTAGGTAGGTAGGTAGGAAAAAGAAGTCCTTTGAAACCTAAAAGAGAACACACTTAAACACATGACCAACAATGTTTTAATTTTTATGAGTAGTAACTGTGACTGACAAAAGGCTTTAAGTGGTCATGGTTAAAATTATAAAACTTACTAGACAAAAAGAAGAGGCACTTGTTTACTCCACACACTATTTTAGAAAGTACCTGTAAGATTTTTTTAACCATTTATCCCTTTTTAGTTCTCTGGGCCTCCTTTTATTAAGATAGCCATCGTGACTGATAACACAGCAAAATTATTAGACTTTTGTAACTTTTGCACATTTGTATGAGTAGACCAGATTTTACTGTTACAAAGTGAACACTTAAATGTTTTAGAATGAGTATATATTTGACCAAACCTTAATTTTTTAATAAAAACATGGCTGTTTTTAAATTATCAGGACTAAAAGAGAGACAGAGAACACCAATAGGATACAAAATTGATGTTTCTTTGTCAATAAAATGGGAAATAAAATCCTTAAATACAAGTTAGCCCATGGAATCATCCCATAACTTGGAACAATTTTAACAGAGTCAGAACCAGGAAAGAGAAGAGAGCTTACTGGATCCACCTTGAAAATGGCAGAGTCACCAATTAAGTAAAAACTATTAAAAATAACAAATTTTAAAGACTATTTAAAAATACTAACATATATGTATTACAAAAACTTTATTGTTTTAAAAGAGAATCATATTTGAATTAATAGCTTTTGTATTTAAAAATTTTTTATTACCTTTTGTGACCTTTTTACACCTTTTACAATTTAAACTTGTTTTTTTAAAAACCTTTTTTATAACTGAAACCTTTTTTTTTTTTAACCAAGAACAGTTTTATACTTGTGGCCTTTTTATCTGCTGAATTTTAGATTTATATGAAAATAATCCTTTAAAAATCTATAAATTAAGACAATTTTTTTTTTTACAGGCAGAGTGGACAGTGAGAGAGAGAGACAGAGAGAAAGGTCTTCCTTTGCTGTTGGTTCACCCTCCAATGGCCACCGCGGTCGGCGCGCTGCGGCCGGCGCACCGCGCTCGTCCGATGGCAGGAGCCAGGAGCCAGGTGCTTTTTCCTGGTCTCCCCATGGGGTGCAGGGCCCAAGCACCTGGGCCATCCTCCACTGCACTCCTGGGCCACAGCAGAGGGCTGGCCTGGAAGAGGGGCAACCAGGACAGAATCCGGTGCCCCGACCGGGACTAGAACCCGGTGTGCCGGCGCCGCAAGGTGGGGGATTAGCCTGTTGAGCCACGGCGCCGGCCTAAGACAATATTTTTAAAATAAAATAACACATTAAATTTTAATCTTAGTTATACTTTTAAGCAGTCTTGAATTATTTTTTATATATGGACTCTAATGAAGACATTTTTGTTAGACACATTTATTTCATTTTCCTTTACCCAATTTATATTTAGCAGTTATGCCTCAGTGACTTAACATGTTGATATTGTATCATACCTTTGTCTGAATTAAGGTTAAAATTACATTTACATGGAATTTTACTCTTCTTATAAAACTCCAGTTAGAAATCAATGACATAAACCAGAGACTGAAAAATCCACATCAGGGCTGATTACCCATTATTATTTTTCATCCAGATCTGTAAAAACCAAGCCACAAAATTTTGGCAAGTTACAAGGCAATTTTTAAGGCAGCAATCTTTTTAGATAAAAGAAATTTTTGAACATAGACTGAAAAGGTGTCCCCTTAGACTGAGCAGAGCCCATGCTCAGGGAAGGGAGAGAGAGACTCCAGAGACAAAGCAATAAAGTAAACAAACAGGCAGGACAGGGAAAAGAGTTTACCTCCCAGGATTGAGGATGCAGACAGTACATCAGAAAGTGGCCACAAAACAGGACCAGAAACCCGTACATCCAGGAAAGGCCTTTCTTTATCCAGACCAGAGTCTCCCGTCCTAATGCCGTCGCACTTAAATGAAATGGAGACTGTATTGGTCTCCTCAGACTGCCAATACTCAGAACGCGCCACGAGTAAACAGAAGTCAACTTACCAGAGGACCTAAGGCCAATTGGTCGGTGAAGAAGTCGAGCCGAGCCTCCCAGGTCGATGAATCGGGACACGGGGCCCTGGAACATCATCAGGGGGCGCCACCCCTATGGCCAGAGCACCAACCTGGAAGGATCCGAGTGAGGTCTTCCCGGAGGTGGTCTCCATATCTCACTGGGGCCTCCAAAATGTTGTACCTGAGCGAGTGCAAACAAAGGAGCTCCACACATTGATAGAATTTGATGGTCCTTTATTGCCAGCGGTGGAGAGTGGGCTCATGCCCTAAAGAACTCTCGACCCTGAAGCCCAAAGTAACAGGGTTTATAAAGGCAAAAACCACAAAATTGGAAGGGGATTTCATGGTTGCTAGGAACAGGGGGGAATACATGGTTAGTTGGGTCAAGCTGACCTAAAACCTATGCAAAACTAGTATCAATTATAATCTTGACAATACCAGTTACAATCTTATAATCCTGACATTAATCCAGGTATTGGTTAGGACATAGACAAATTACATTTTTATCATTAACCCAGGTGTAACCTTTTTACTTTTAAGCTTGAACAATTATGCTAGGGGGTTTCTATACTCTGCCAAGGGTGATGTAGTGCACTGCTATTGTCCGACTATTTGAGATCATAGTTTCAGACCAGAGTCTCACGGTGAGGGGGGGTTTGCTTTCCCAGAATGGAGTCTCAAGTGCTCCAAAATGGAGTCCCTACTGTAAAGGTGCTACTTCACCTTCATCCTCATTTTAATGCTTGAGGAAAATTTATTGGTTGGGCCTGTGGAGAAAGTAATTTCAGCTGTGAGGAAAGTGCTCCATGGGTCTGCCTGGACGGGGGTCCCCCTTAGTCACCCGGCATCGACCCCGTGGTTGCCTGAGGATATGGACACAGACAGAGACACATATACACACACACGTTCAACGCCTTTTCTATCTTTACACAGGAGTTTTCATAATATCCAAATGGTGAAAACAACCCAAATGCCCATGCACATGTAAGAAACAAAATGGGCCAGCTCCATGGCTCACTAGGCTAATCCTATGCCTGTGGAGCCAGTATTCAAGGGTCTAGTCGTAGTTGTGGCACCGATCTGTCCCAGTTGCGCCTCTTCTAGTCCAGCTCTCTGCTATGGCCTGGGAGGGCAGTGGAGGATGGCCCTAGTGCTTGGGCCCTACACCTCCATGGGAGACCAGGAGGAAGCACCTGGCTCATGGCTTTGGATCTGTGCAGCGCCGGACATAGTGGCCATTTGCGGGGTGAACCAATGGAAGCAAGGACTTTCTCCCTGTCTCTCTCTCTCTCACTGTATAACTCTGCCTGTCAAAAGAGAGGGAGAGAGAGAATGAATGTAGTCTGTCCTCACAACGGGACAATACTCAGCCTTACAGGCATGAAGTTCTCACACAGACTACCATATAGATGAGTCCTGGAAACTCTGCAAGCCAAAGAAGCCAGGGGAAAGCAGAATGTGGAACTAATACTGCAGGCACATGGCTACATTCTGGGGTGATGAAAGAGTTGTAGAGCTAGATAATGGGGGCCGGCTCAGTGGCAGAGTGGGTTAAGTCCCCGCCTGTAACACTGACATCCCATATGGGTGCTGGTTAGAGTCTCAGCTGCTCCACTTAAAATCCAGCTTTCAGCTGATGCACCTGGGAAAGCAGCAGAAGATGGCCCTGCCGCCCATATAGGAGACCCAGTCCACACCATTGCAGCCATTTGGGGATAAACCAGCAGATGGAAGATCTTTTTCTCTCTCTGTCTCTTCCTCCCTCCCTCTCTCTCCCTCTCTCTCTTTCTAACTCTGCCTTTCAAGTAAATAATAGATCTGAAAAAAATGAAAATTAGGGAGCCAAGTTGTGGTGCACCACTAGCATCCCATATGAATGCCTGTTCAAGTCCCAGCTGCTCCACTTCCAAAACAGTTCCCTGCTAATGTGCCTGGAAAGCAGTGTGAGATGGTCCCTGTACTTGGGCCCCTGTACCCATGTGGGAGCCCCAAGTGGAGTTTCAGTTTCCTGGCTTCAGCCTGACCTAGCCCTGGCTGTTGCAGCCAAGTGGAGCATGAACCAATCAATGAAAGATTGCTCTATCTGTCTGTCTCTCTTTTTCCTCTGTAACTCTGCCTTTCAGATACATAACTATTTTTTTTCAAATAAAATAAAGGGTCCGGCATTGTGGTGTAGCAGATAAAGTCACTGCCTGCACCACCAGCATCCCGTATGACTGCTTACTTAAGTCCAGCTGTTCTACTTCCAATTCAGCTCCCTATTAATGGCTTGAGAAAGCAATGGAGGATGGCCCAAGTGCTTGGGTCCCTGCACCCATGAGAGAGACCTGGAAGAAGCTCTGGGTTCAGCCTGGCACCACTCTCACAATTGCAGGAACCTGGGGAATGCACCAGCAAATGGAAGATCTCTCTCTCTGTAACTGATTTGCAAATAAATAACCTTTAAAATAAAATACCTTGATAACGATTCACAACTTGGTGATTATACAAGAAATCACTGATTTACATACTTTCAAAAGGGTTTTTAGTATGTCAATTTTATCTCCATAAAGCTGCTATTTGAAAAGGGATGTGTAGGTACGCCACCATGGAGTAGCAAATAAAGCCAGCTCCATACTAATGGCCAAAATTTGGGCCCCTGCATCCATCGGGAAGAGCTGGAAGAAGCTACTGGCTCCTTGTTTCCATCTGACACAGCCCTGGTCATTTCTGCCAGCTGTGAAGTGAAACAGCAGATAAAAAGATCTCTCTGTGTCTCTCCCCCTCTCTCTCTCTATAGCTCTGCATTTCAAATAAGAATATCTTTTTCAAAGAAAATTTAAAATGCTGTGAGATGTGCCTAGGAAAGCAGCAAAAGATGGCCCAAGTGCTTGGTTCCCTGCACCCATTTAGCAAATCCAGATGGGAGTCCAGGTAGCTGACTTTGGCTTGGCCTAGTCCTGGATGTTGAAGACTTTGGGGAGCGAACCAGCACATGAAAGACATTTCTCTCCTTGTGATCGAACAAGGACATATACCTCTCAGCCATTCTACGTTCTTGTTACCCCTGCCTTCTTTCAAGAGTGCAGTTTAGTCTCACCCCCAGCATTTTCCCCCAGGTTTGAAGGCCATTGGGCCAAACTTGTAGAATCAGTATGGAGAAGCTCATCTCTGCCTACTGCCCCCCATCCCAACCCCTAGCCCAACTAAGATACAAAATGGCCAGGCCTGCTGGGGTCTCAGCTCTTGCTAAGTGTTGGGTCTGTGTACTCAATAGCTGTTGGTGACTTCTGCGAGTGTATTTTCTTTGAATAAATTTGGTCTGGCTGCAAGTTCGTATTCTGTCTCCTCTTGGTTCTTTGCCTTTTTCTAACACTCTGTCTCCCCCCACCCCCACACCATCACTCTACCTTCCAAATAAACAAACAAAAAATTGAGACAACTTCTATAATCAAAAGTTAAAATGCACACGTATGCTACGACCCCATGGAGCTCTGAACTTTAAGTAAGATTCAAACTTTGGAAAACTTTGGAGGTTACTCCCCTCTTGCCAGCACTAAATCCCTAATGGCAAGTGTAGGGAGGTAAGATGGCAGGCAGGGAGAACGCCTGGGCCACCACACCAGCCCCTGATGTAGGCTCCCAGAATCGCTCGCTGTCACACAGACCACTGGGACAGTACCTTCGATCAGGTTGATAGGGTCAGGCTAGGTATCTTGCCAGAAATCCAAAGAAAACACGGAGGTTCAGAGCTCTGCTCATCTTTGCTTAGGTCTGTCCCCTGTCAAGGAGAAAATGAACTGCTGAAGAGCCCGCCCACTCAATAGCCTTGGCTCCAGGATACAGTAGAACCCAGAGGTCTGTGAGGTCACACCCAGAGGGCGGGGCAGGGGTGGGGCTATCTGCAGAGGTGGGGGAGGGCATGGCCATGGACAGAGACGGAGGGGTATGACACAGTGGCAAGATATATATTTAAGATTTTATTCATATATTTTAGAGGCAGAGTTAAAGAGAGAGAGTGAGAGAGAGGTTCAATCTGCTGGTTCACTCCCCATGTGGCCGAAACAGACAGAGAAGGGCCAATCTGAAGCCTGGAGTTTCTTCTGGGTCTCCCACATGGGTGTAGGGGTCCATTGCTCTACCCAGGCACATTAGCAGGAAGCCAGATCGGAAGTAGAGCAGCCAGGATTCGAACTGATGCCTGTACATGGGATGCCAGCATGACAGGTGGAAGCTTAACCTATTACACCATAGCGCTGGCCCCACAGTGGCAAAATATTAACCAGGACTCTTCAGAAGTGAGGGACAAAAACTCAACCCAATCAGCTTAAGACAACTGGATGTAGCTAGAGTAACCAGGTAACTGTATGATTAACCAAGATGCCACATTAATTGTTGTTACTGGTGTGCTGGTGCTGTGGGGTAGTGAGCTAAGCCATCACCTGCAGCACAGGCATTCCATAAGGGCACCGGTTTGAGACCCGGCTGCTCCACTTCTGATCCAGCTCTCTGCTATGGCATGGGAAAGCAGTAGAGGATGCCCCAGACCTTGGGCCCCTGCAGCCACATGGGAGACCCAGAAGAAACTCCTGGCTCTTGGCTTCGGATCAGTGCAGCTCTGGCCATTCTGGCCATGTGGAGAGTAAACCAGCCAATGGAAAACTCACTCTCTCTCTCTATCTCTCTCCCTCTTCCTCTCTGTGTGTCTCCTTTCCTCTCTCTGTCACACTTTCAGATAAATAAATAATTCTTTAAAAATTGGAAGTCCTGAGATAAATTTATACATGTAAGATCAATTCACTAGAAAAGGTGTCAAGGTAATTCAATGAAGAAAGGACATTCTTTTAAAGAAAAAATATTGAACTAATTTGGAGCCACCTTGGGCCCTGCACCCGAATGGGAGACCAGGAGTAAGCTTCACATCGGTGCAGCGCCGGCTGTAGCGGCCATTCGGAGGGTGAACCAACTGAAGGAAGACATTTCTCTCTGTCTCTCTCTCTCTCACACTAACTCTGCCTGCCAAAAAAAAAAATAAATTGTAGCCAGTGCAATAAGCAAACATTGGGAACAACCCAAATATCCACAAAAGGTGAAATACACAAGTTCTGGCATATCCATATAATGAAACATTACTAAGCAATCAAAAGTAATAAAAATATTGCACAATGATATGCAGCAATCAAAATAACTGTGACGAGTTAAAGAAATAAAACAAAGTGCACAGGGCTGGGGTCCATTTACATCCAGCACTAGAAATGACAGCTAATCCATGCAAAGGAAGCTGGCTGTGCTGGCTTGTGTTTGGGAAAACCCAGCATACAAGAATCAGCTGCCTGGGACACATCCAATATCACACCAGCTGAAATCTACTGGGACTAGGGGGATTTACAGAGAGAAGTGTGGTCTCCAGCGGCTGCAAGATGAAGGGCTCTTATAGACAAAGCTGACCTGTGACTAACCTAAATGCATCTGGACTTTCTCAAGAAATATCAACATTCCAGGCATCAGACAAGAGACATTCCAGGGTCCAGCCAGCAAGATAAGCCCAGTGGTTTACCTTGATGACTTTCTTTACCACTTATGGATTAGAATGACCCCCAGGGAAACTTAGAGGGCCAGAAGGGGGTTACATCCAAGATGGCTAGACTCGTGTCCAGTTGAGTTCCAACAGGATGAAGGTGGAATTAGGAGGAGAGGAAGGGATTTCGAAGGCACGCAATAAAACTTCTGTGTTGGGGCCAGCGCTGTGGCACAGTGGGTTAAAGCCCTAGCCTGCAGCACCAGCAACCCATATGGGCACCAGTTCAAGTCCCGGGTGCTCCACTTCTGATCCAGCTCTCTGCTATGGCCTGGAAAAGCAGTGGAAGACGGACCAACTCCTTGGGCCCCTTTACGCACGTGGGAGACCCAAAAGTAGCTCCTGGCTTCAGATGAGCTCAGTTTGGGCCATTGCGCACATTTGGGGAGTGAACCAGCGGATGGAAGGCCTCTCTAGCTCTACCCCTCTCTCCATCACTCTCCCTGTGAAGGAACAAGGATATATACCTCTCAGCCATTCTAGGTTCTTGTTACCCCTGCCTTCTTTCAAGAGACCAGTTCAGTCTCACCCCCAGCATTCTCCCCCAGGTTTGAAGGCCAGTGGGCCAAACTTGGAGAATCAGCATGGAGAAGCTCATCTCTGCCTACTGCCCCCCATCCCAACCCCTAGCCAAACTAAGATACAAAACGGCCAGGACTGCTGGGGTCTGGGCCTTTGCTACGTGTTGGGTCTGTGTACTCAATGGCAGTTGGTTGACCTCTGTGTTTATTTTCTTTGAGTAAATTTGGTCTGGCTGCAAGTTCGTATTCTGTCTCCTCTTGGTTCTTTGCCTTTTTCTAACACACTGTCTCACCCCACCCCCACCCCATCACTCTACCTTCCAAATAAACAAACAAAAAATTGAGACAACTTCTATAATCAAAATTTAAAATGCACACGTATGCTACGACCCCATGAAGCTCTACTTTAAGTAAGCTTCAAACTTTGGAAAACTTTTGAGGTTACTACCCTCTTGCAAGCACTTAATCCCTAATGGCAAGTGTAGGGAGGTAAGATGGCAGGCAGGGAGAATGCCTGGGCCACCACACCAGCCTCTGATGTAGGCTCCCAGAATCACTCCCTGTCACACAGACGCACTGGGACAGTACCTTCAAACAGGTTGATAGGGTGACGCTTGGTATCCCGCTAGAAAAACAAGAGGAAAACACAGAGGATCAGAGCTCTGCTCAACTTCACTGAGGTCTGTCCTCTATCCAGGATAAAATGAACTGCTGAAGAGACCGCCCACTCAATAGACTTGCTCCAGGATACAATAGAACCCAGAGGTCTGTGAGGTCACACCCAGAGGGCAGGGCAAAGGCGGGGCTATCTGCAGAGGAGGGGAAGGATGTGTCCATGGTTAGGGACAAGGGGGACGACACAGTGCAAGATATATATTTAAGATTTTATTCATATATTTGAGAGGCAGTGTTGGAGAGAGAGAGCTTCCATCTGCTCATTCACTCCCCAAGTGGCCTAAACAGACAGAGATGCGCCAATATGAAGCCTGAAGCTTCTTCTGGGTCTGCCACATGGGTGCAGGTGTCCATTGCTCTACCCAGGCACATTAGCAGGAAGCCATATCGGAAGTCGAGCAGCCAGGATTGGAACTGATGCCTCTACATGGGATGCCAGCACGAAAGGTGGAAGCTTAACCTATTCCACCATAGTGCTGGCCCTACAGTGGCAAAATATTAACCAGGGCTCTTCAGAAGTGAGGGACACAAACTCAACCCAATCAGGTTAAGACAACTGGATGTAGCTAGAGTAACCAGAAAAACTGTATGATTAACCAAGATGCAACATTAAGTGTTGTTACTGGGGGGCTAGTACAGTGGTGTAGTGAGCTAAGCCCTCAATGCAGCTCTGGCCATTGTGGGCATGTGGAGAGTAAATCAGCCAATGGAAAACTCTTTCTCTCTCTCTCTCTCTCTCTCTCTCTCTCTCTCTCTCTCTCTCTCTCTTGCTTCCTCTCTGTGTGTTTTATTTCCTCTCCCGGTCACTCTTTCAGATAATTAAATCAATCTTTAAAAAATAGAAAGTTCTGAGATAAATTCATACATGGAAGATCAATTCACTAGCAAAGGAGTCAAGGTAATTCAATGAAGAAAGGACATTTTTTTAAACAAAAAATATTGAACTAATTTGGAGCCACCTTGGGCCCTGCACCCGAATGGGAGACGAGGAGGAAACTTCAGATCAGTGTAGCGCCGGCTGTAGCGCCCATTTGGAGGGTGAACCAACTGAAGGAAGACCTTTCTCTCTGTCTCTCTCTCTCTCACACTAACTATGTCTGTAAAAAAAAAATAATTTGGAACCAGTGCAATAAGCAAACATTGGGAACAACCCAAATATCCACAAAAGATGAAATTGACAAGTTCTGGCATATCCATATAATGAAACATTACTAAGCAATCAAAAGTAATAAAAATATTGCACAATGCAGCAATCAAAATAACTGTGATGAGTGAAAGAAATAAAACAAAGTGCACAGGGCAGGGGTCCATCTACATCCAGCGCTAGAAATGACAGCTAATCCATGTACAGAAACCTGGCTGTGCTGGCTTGTGTTTGGGAAACCTAGCATACAAGAATCAGCTGCATAGGACACATCCAAAATCACACCAGCTGAAACCTACTGGGACTAGGCGGATTTACAGAGAAAGAGTGGTCTCCAGCGGCTCCAAGTCCAAGAACTCATATAGAGAAGGCTGGCATGTGACTAACCTAAATGCATCTGGACTTTCTCAAGAAATATTAACATTCCAGGCATCAGTCAAGAGACATTCCAGGGTCCAGCCAGCAAGATATGCCCAGTGGTTTACCTTAATGACTTTCTTTACCCCATACGGATTAGAATGACCTCCAGGGAGACTTAGAGGGCAAGATGGTGGTGACATCCCAGATGGCTAGACTCGTGTCCAGTTGAGTTCCAACAGGATGAAGGTGGAACTAGGAGAGAGGAAGGGGTTTCGAAGGCATGCAATAAAACTTCTGTGTTGGGGCCAGCGCTGTGGCACAGCGGGTTAAAGCCCTAGCCTGCAGCACCAGCAACCCATATGGGCACCAGTTCAAGTCCTGGCTGCTCCACTTCTGATCAATCTCTCTGCTATGGCCTGGAAAAGCAGTGGAAGATGTACCAAATCCTTGGGACTCTATACCTGCCTGGGAGACCCAAAAGAAGCTCCTAGCTTCAGATGAGCTGAGCTCTGGACATTGCAGACATTTGGGGAGGGAGCCAGCAGATGCAAGGCCTCTCTAGCTCTACCCCTCTCTGTTACTCTATCTTTCAAACAAATAAGAGATCCTTAATAAACAAAAACAATAAAACTTCTGGGTCAATAGTCAGCTTCATTATTTCAATTGGGAAATGGTTTCATGAGTGTATTCATATATCAAAACTCATAAAATTGTACTTTTCCAAACAGACTTATTGGAGCGTGTGCTGTGGTATAGCAGGTAAAACCGCCACCTGAACACTGGCATCCCATATGGGTGCCGGTTCAAGTCTCAGCTGCTCCACTTCTGATCCAGCTCCCTTGCTGAAGGCCTGAAAGAAGTAGCAGAGGATGGCTCAAGTGCTTAGGCTCCTACACCGACATGGGAAACCTGGAAGAAACTCCTGGCTCCTGGCTTCGGATTGTCCAAGCTCCAGCTCTTGAGGACATTTGGGGAGTAAACTATCGTATGGAAGCTCGCTCTCTCTTTCCTTCTCTCTCATATTCTCTCTCTGTAACTTTGCCTTTCAAATAAATCTAATTAAAAAAAAGACATCCCAAATGGCCACAATGGCCAGGGCTGGGCCAGGCCAAAGCCAGGAGCCTGGAACTCCATCTGGGTCTACCACATGAAGACTTGTGTGCAGGGACCCATGCACTCGGCCATGTTTCACTGCTTTCCCAGGTGCTTTAGCAGGGAGCTGGATCGGCAGCAGAGCAGCTCATATGGGGTGCTGCTGTGGCAGCAGCAGCTAATCCTATCTCACCACAATGCCAGCCCCAAATTATCATCTTTTTAGACATGCAGTTATCATGTCATTCATATCTCAATAAAGCTGTGAGAAAATGCAGTGCATCAAGTGGTCCTATTTTCCTTCCTATGAGTGATACCAACACCAAATAACATGGTAGGATTCTGATGTGAAGATGACATATGAAGTGCAAGTATCTGTGTCTTCAGTGACCCAATCTTCCACCCTACTTGAAGGGAATAGCAAAGAAAGGAATCTAAGGGCAGACATTTGACATCACCATTGAAATACCACTTGGGACACCCACACCACACATCAGTGCCTGGGTTTGAGTCCCAGCTCCACTCCCAGCTCCAGGTTCCTGCTAATGTATGCCCTGGGGAGGCAGCAAATGATGGCTCAAGGCCTGAGGCCCTGCTGCCCACATGGGAAACCAACCCAGACAGACTCATTGGTTCCTGGCTTCATTCTGGCCTAGACCTGGCTGTTGTAGCCATCTGGGGAAGGAACCAGCAGGTGGAAGATCGATTGATCTCTCTCTCTCTCTGTCTCTCCTCTGTCTGTGTAACTCTGACTTTCAAATAAATAAAATCAATTTTAAAAAAAAGATAAATCTCATTTACAAATGCTGTGTATGAAAAGTATACCCTCGAAATCTGGATGCAGGATGAGGGCTAGAAGGGAAGCTTAACAAATTCTATAAGCTGGTGGAGCTCTTTGCTTGTGAAACAGTGGCTAATAATTCAGAGTTACTTTTTTAATATGCGGGTACTTCAAAATGCTTGTGGAAAATAGAACTAAAGGGAAAGTTTGCTTTTGTAGCAAAACATTTGAAATCCATGCATGCTTTTTTCCTACGCTGTGTTTTTCCATGAACTTTTGGAAGTCTCCTCATATTAAGTTCACTTCCCATCTAAAGCTTTCTCCATGAAACAGAGTTTTACATTCCTCTGGCTTTATTTTGCTAAGGCACATGATTAGCATTCACATCATCCCTATTCCACGTCCAGTATCAAGGCAGTTGGCCACAGGTGAGAGTTTGCCCACTACACGCAACAGGGGCTTTCAATGGACATGGGAAAAAGCACCTTCAGCTTCACCAGGAGTAAACAGCAAGTTCTCACCTCCCCCGCCTCGTGATGAATGTATTTGGAGCTACAAATTCCTGAAACGCCACACACATGGAAGCTGCTGAGTGGAGAGGTGCCTGCCCGGGCTACAGCACCTGCACCGGCATGTTTGTAGGCCCTTGGCGGGTAATGACAGGATCCTCCCAAAACCTGGCCCAAACTCCCATCTCCAGAGGTGTCAATCCCCTCAGACCCACGAGAGGCTGTGACACTGGGACCACCACAGAACAACCCTATGGCTCCTAGACAGCACTTGCTGAACACACAGCTGGTGCACATGTGAGAGTAACCTCATCCACTCATCCATCAGGGATGGCCACCTGCCAGTCAGTCAGCAAGTAGTGCCTTCTGGCTGAGACCTCTTTGGGAGCACTGGCGGAAGCACGACAAACCCAGAGTTCCCGACCTGGGGCAGCTCCTGCGACAAAGAGTCCACCATGTGTGGAGAGGTGCCCCTCTTGCAGGCATGGTTGTACAGGCACCTCTGATCCAAAAGCACCAGCCCGGGTGAATCCAGCAGTTCTTGCTCACTCACTCTCCCAGGAGCTCTCTCTCCAGCCAGAGGCAGCCCTCAGCCTGACCCTCTTCCAAGCACCAGGGATAACTCCTTCAAATTGGGCCTGGCTTCCTTCAACACATAGCTGGGGCACAGACCTGTCTCAGCCTCAGGCCTCTGCTGAAGGTGACAGCCTGGGCCTGGCCTTAGCTGTTCTTGGGTTAAATGAGAGACTTCCAGTACATCAGTCATCCCCAGCCTGGAGGCACCTGAAGGGCTCTAACATCCACTGCACAAACATCCCCACGCTCGATGGCCGGAGCAGGGGGTCGCCTTTTTGTAACAATCTCCCCAGGACAGACTCACCCTCAGCCTCAGGCAGGGATGAGAGGCCCTGAGAGATGGTCCAGGGTGACTGCAGTGCCCCACACTCCAGAAGGGGCAGGTGGATGCAGCTGGTCTGTGGTGCACGCTCACTCTGTACCTGCAAGGGGCTCCCGGATGGAGGAGCTTCGGCCACTGTGAGGAACAGGGCCTTTCCCATTGTTTCTCCCTTGGGCTTGGCTTAATTTCTAGGGACTTTGGCATTCAGAGGAGCAGCATCTAGCCTGAAAACAAAGCACTCGCTTTGCCCCCTAAGCAGCAGGAACAGGGCCCCTTGGAAACAACCAGGGATGAGCAGGGCTACTTACCAAATACTTTAGCCAAACCTTCATCCTCATTTTTAATGCTTGAGGAAAATTTATTGATTGGGCCTGTGGAGGAAGTAAATTCAGCTGTGAGGAAAGTGCTCCCTGGGTCTGCCTGGACGGGGGTTCCCCTTAGTCACCTGGCATCGATCCCAGTATGTGTCTGAGGATACCGACACACACACACACACACACACACACACACACACACACACACGTTCAATGCCTTTTCTATTTTAACACAGTCCTTGGGCCCTTGCACTTTCATAGGAGACCTTGAAGAAGCTCGTGTCTCCTGGGTTTGTATTGGCACAGCCCCAGCCATTGCAGCCATCTGGGGATTGAACCAGCCAATGGAAGGCCCATTTCTGTCTCTCTCCCTCTCTGCCCCTGCCTCTCTGTAACTCTGTCATTCAAATAAATAAATAAATCTTAAAAAAAAAGGAATCGATACAACGCCAAATGACGTATCCAGTATGCTCACGAGTAAAAGATCATAAACACCCTTTGGTTTCCTTTTTCTTTTTTTCAGCCAGAGTTAGCAAGAGAGAGAGAGACAGAGAGAAAGGTCTTCCTTTCTCCATTGGTTCACCCCACAAATGGCTGCTACAGCCGGCCCTCTGCACCGATCCAAAGTCAGGACTTAGCTGCTTCCACCTAGGCCATCCTCCACTACCTTCCTGGGCCACAGCAGAGAGCTGGACTGGAAGAGGAGCAACCACGGCGCTGGCCAACTCTTTGGATTTTAAAGTTCTCACAAGAGTGCTCAGTTCCTTCACTTTCTATGCAATCCTGCAATGGATAGTGTCACCATTTAAAGTGACGTAGCTCCTGCATGAGACATCTGAGTCCCTGCTCACAGCACACTGGCGCCCTGGCCTCCACGCAGGTGCCTCTGATTCCCTTGGTGATGTTGGCGTGCTTAATGCTGGGAGAATAGCCCTGGAGTTTCCTCCAGCACGAGGGCTGTGTTTGCTGCTTCAGCTTTTACATGCCCAGTGACTTAACACAGAGAAGTGTAGGAATGTGGTCAGCCAGTTAAGTTTAGTAAAATAGCAAAAGTGGTTCTAAAAGCAGGAGGTGACTAAACATCGATGAAGGAGATCCAGATCACTTTTCAGAAGAGGAGTTGTCATAATATCCAAATGCTGAAAACAACCCAAATGCCCATGCACATGTAAGAAACAAAATGGACCAGCTCTGTGGCTCACTAGGCTAATCCTCTGCCTGTGAAGCCGGTATTCTGGGTTCTAGTCCCGGTTGGGGTGCCAGTTCTGTCCCGGTTCTTCCTTTTCCAGTCCAGCTCTCTGCTATGTCCTGGGAGGGCAGTGCAGGATGGCCCAAGTACTTGGGCCCTACACCTGCATGGGAGACCAGGAGGAAGCACCTGGCTCCTTGCTTTGGATCAGCACAGCACCAGAAATAGAGGCCATTTTGGGGGTGAACAAATGGAAGGAAGGCCTTTCTCCCTGTCTCTCTCTCTCTCACTGTCTAACTCTGCCTGTCAAAGAGAGAGAGAGAGAGAGGGAGAGAGAGAATGAATGTAGTCTGTCCTCACAATGGGACAGTACTCAGCATTAGAGGGCATGAAGTTCTCACACAGGCTACACCATAGATGAGTACTGGAATCACAGCAAGCCAAAGAAGCCAGGAGAAAGCAGAATGGGGAGCAACTACTGCAGGCACATGGCTCCATTCTGGGGTGATGAAAGAGTTCTAGAGCTAGAAAATGGGGGCTGGCTCTGTGGCACAATGGGTTAAGACCCCACCTGTAACACTGGCATCCCATATGGGTTCTGGTTAGAGTCTCAGCTACTCCAGTTAAAATCCAGCTTCCTGCTGATGCACCTGGGAAAGCAGCAGAAGATGGCCCTGCCGCCCATGTAGGAGACCCATTCCACACCATTGCGCCCATTTGGGGAATAAACCAACAGATGGAAGATCTTTTTCTCTCTATGTCTCTTACTCCCTCTCTCTCTCTCTCTCTCTCTCTCTCTCTCTCACTCTGCCTTTCAAACAAATAATAAATCTGAAAATAATTAAAATAAGGGAGCCAAGTTGTGGTGCACCACTAGCATCCCATATGAGTGCCTGATCAAGTCCCAGTTGCTCCACATCCAATCCAATAGAAATTCCTGGGATAATATCATACATGTAAGATCAATTCACTAGCAAAGATGTCAAGGTAATTCAATGATGAAAGGACATTCTTTTAAAGAAAAAATATTGAAACAATTTGGAGCCACCTTGGGCCCAAACCCGAATGGGGACCAGGAGGAAGCTTCAGATTGGTGCAAGCCGGCTGTAGCGGCCATTTCGAGGGTGAACCAACTGAGGGAAAACCTTTCTCTCTGTCTCTGTCTCTCTCAAACTAACTCTGCCTATCAAAAAAAAATAATTTGGAGCCAGTGCAATAAGCAAAAATTTGGAACAACCCAAATATCCACAAAAGGTGAAATAGACAGGTTCTGGCATATCCATATAATGAAACATTACTAAGCAATCAAAAGTAATAAAAATATTGCACAATGATATGCAGCATTCAAAATAACTGTGACGAGGGAAAGAAATAAAACAAAGTGCACAGGGCAGGGGTCCATCTACATCCAGTGCTAAAAATGACAGCTAATCCATGTATAGAAACCTGGCTGTGCTGGCTTGTGTTTGGGAAATCCCAGCATACAAGAATCAGCTGCCTAGGATACATCCAAAATCACACCAGCTGTAATCTACTGGAACTACAGACAGAACAGTGGTCTCCAGTGGCTGCAAGATGAAGGGCTCTTATAGACAAAGCTGGCCTGTGACTAACCTAAATGCATCTGGACTTTCTCAAGAAATATTAACATTCCAGGCATCAGACAAGAGACATTCCAGGGTCCAGCCAGCAAGATAAGCCCAGTGGTTTACCTTGATGACTTTCTTTACCCCATATGGATTAGAATGACCTCCAGGGAAACTTAGAGGGCAAGATGCTAGTGACATCCCAGATGGCTAGCCTCGTGTCCAGTTGAGTTCCAACAGGATGAGGGTGGAACTAGGAAGAGAGGAAGGGATTTTGAAGGCACGCAATAACACTTCTGTGTTGGGGCCAGCGCTGTGGCACGGCAGGTTAAAGCCCTAGCCTGCAGCACCAGAAACCCATATGGGTACCAGTTCAAGCCCGGCTGCTCCACTTCTGATCCAGGAATCTGCTATGGCCTGGAAAAGCAGTGGAAGATGGACCAACTCCTTGGGCCCCTGTACCCTCGTGGGAGATCCAAAAGAAGCTCCTGGCTTCAGATGAGCTCAGCTCTGCCCCATGTGGACATTAGCGGAGTGAACCAGCGACTGGAAGTCCTCTCTAGCTGTACCCCTCTCTGTAACTCTGTCTTTCAAACAAATAAAATAGATCTTTAAAAAGCAAAAACAAAAAAATTCTGGGTCAATAGTCAGCTTCATTATTTCAATTGGGAAAATGGTTTCATGAGTGTATTCATATATATAAACTCATAAAATTGTACCTTTCCAAACAGATTTATTGGATCCTGTGCTGTGCTGTAGCAGGTAAAACCGCCACCTGAACACTGGCATCCTATATGGGTGCCAGTTGAAGTCTCAGCTGCTCCACTTCTGATCCAGCTCCCTGCTGAAGGCCTGAAAGAAGTAGCAGAGGATGGCTCAAGTGCTTAGTCCCCTACACCCACATGGGAGACCTGGAAGAATCTCCTGGCTCCTGGCTTTGGATTGTCCCAGCTCCAGCAGTTGAGGTCATTTGGGGAGTATACTATCGTATGGAAGCTCGCTCTCTCTCTCTCCCTCTCTCTCATTTTCTCTCTCTGTAACTTTGACTTTCAAATTTATCTAATTAAAAAAAAAAGACATCCCAAATGGCCACAATGGCCAGGGCTGGGCCAGGCCAAAGCCAGGAGCCTGGAACTCCATCTGGGTCTCCCACATGCAGACATGGTTGCAGGGACCCAAGCCCTCGGGCCATCTTTCACTGCTTTCCCAGGTGCTTTAGCAGGGAGCTGGATCGGCAGCGGAGCAACTCATACGGGATGCTGCTGTGGCAGCATCAGCTTTTCCTATCTCACCACAATGCCAGCCCCAAATTATCATCTTTTTAGACATGTAGTTATCATGTCATTCATATCTCAATAAAGCTGTGAGAAAATGCAGTGCATCAAGTGGTCCTATTTTCCTTCCTATGAGTGATACCAAGATCAAATATCATGGTAGGATTTTGATTTGAAGATGACATATGAAGTGCAAGTATCTGTGTCTTCAGTGACCCAATCTTCCAACCTACTTGAAGGGAATAGCAAAGAAAGGAATCTAAGGGCAGGCATTTGACATCGCCATTGAAATGTCACTTGGGACACCCACACCACACATCAGTGCCTGGGTTTGAGTCCCAGCTCCACTCCCAGCTCCAGTTTCCTGCGAACATATGCCCTGGGGAGGCAGCAAATGATGGCTCAAGTCCTGAGGCCCTGCTGCCCACATAGGAAACCAACCCAGACAGACTCATTGGTTCCTGGCTTCAGCCTGTCCCAGCCCTCGCTGTTGTAGCCATCTGGGGAAGGAACCAGCAAGTGGTAGATCGATTGATCTCTCTCTCTCTCTCTGCCTCTCCTCTCTCTGTGTAACTCTGACTTTCAAATAAATAAAATCAATTTTTTTGAAAAAAATATAAATCTCATTTACAAATGCTGTGTATGAAAAGTATACCCTCGAAATCTGGATGGAGGCTGTGTGGTAGAAGGGAAGCTTAACAAATTCTATAAGCTGGTGGAGCTCTTTGCTTGTGAAACAGTGGCTAATACTTCAGAGTTACTTTTTTAATATGTGGGTACTTCAAAATGCTTGTGGAAAATAGAACTAAAGGGAAAGTTTGCTTTTGTAGCAAAACATTTGAAATCCATGCATGCTTTTTTCCTATGCTGTGTTTTTCCATGAACTTTTGGAAGACTCCTCATATTAAGTTCTCTTCCCATCTAAAGCTTTCTCCAGGAAACAGAGTTTTACATCCCTCTGGCTTTATTTTGCTAAGCCACATGATTAGCATCCACATGATCCCTATTCCAAGTCCATTTTCAAGGCCGTTTTCCCCGGGTGAGGGTTTGCCCACTACACGCAACAGGTGCTTTCAATAGACATGGGAAAAATCACCGTCAGCTTCACCAGGAGTAAACAGCAAGTTCTCACCTCCCCCGCCCCGTGATGAATGTATTTGGACCTACAAATTCCTGAAACACTACCCAGATGGAAGCTGCCCAGTGGAGCGGTGGCTGCCTGGGCTATGGCACCGGCACCGGCATGTTTGTAGGTCCTTAGTGGGTAATGACAAGATCTTTCCTAAACCTTGCCCTTACTCCCATCTCCATAGGCACTCACTCCCCTCTGAAACACGAGGGGCTGTGATGCTGGGGCCACCACAGAACAGCCCTCTGGTTCCTAGACAGCACTTGCTGAACACACAGCTGGTGCACCTGTGAGAGTAACCTCATCCACTCATCCTTCAGGGTTGTCATCTGCCAGTCAATCAGCGGGCAGCGCCGTCTGGCTGAGCCCACTTTGGGAGCACTGGCAGAAGCAGGACAAACCCAGAGTTCCAGACCTGGGGCAGCTCCTGTGACAAAGAGTGCGCCATGTGTGGAGAGGTGCACCTCATGCAGGCAGGGTTGGCCAGGCACCTCTGATCCTACAGCGCCAGCCCGGGAGGAACCAGCAGTGCTCGCTCGCTCACTCTCCCAGGAGCTCTCTCTCCCACCAGAGGCGGCCCTCAGCCTGATCCTTTGCTCAGCACCAGGGAGAATTCCCCCAAATGGGGCCTGGATTCCCTCAGCAAACAGCTGGGGTCCAGACCTATCTCAGCCTCAGGCCTCTGCTGAAGGTGACAGCCTGGGCCTGGCCTTAGCTGTTCTTGGGTTAAAGGAGAGACTTCCAGTACATCAGTCATTCCCAGCCTGGAGGCACCCGAAGGGCTCTAACATCCACTGCACAAACATCCCCATGCCCAATGGCAGGGGCAGGGGCGACGACTCTTTGTAACAATCTCCCAAGGACAGACTCACCCTCAGCCTCAGGCAGAGATGAGAGGCCCTGAGAGAATGTCTTGGTGACTGCAGGGTCCCCACCCTCTAGAAGGGGCAGTTGGATGCAGCTGGTCTGTAGTGTACTCTCTGAAGCTGGGAGGGGCTCCTGGATGGAGGAGCCTCAGCCGCTGTGATGAACAGGGCCTTTCCCATGGTTTCTCCCCTGGGCTTGGCTTAATTTCTAGGGACTTTGGCATTCAGAGGAGCAGCATCTAGCCTGAAAACAAAGCACTCACTTTGCCCCCTAAGCAGCAGGAACAAAGCCCCTTGGAAACAACCAGGGATGAGCAGGGCTACTTACCAAATACTTTAGCCAAACCTTCATCCTCATTTTTAATGGTTGAGCTAAATTTATTGGTTGGGCCTGTGGAGAAATTAAATTAATCTGTGAGGAAAGTGCTCCCTGGGTCTGACAAGTAGGGGGTCCCCCTTAGTCACCCAGCATCGACCCCAATGATGCCTGAGGATACGGACACACACACACATACACACACGTTCAATGCCGTTTCTATCTTAACACAGTCCTTGGGCCCCTGCACTGGCATGGGAGACCCGGAAGAAGCTCCTGGCTCCTGGCTTTTGATTGGCACAGCCCCAGCCATTGCAGCCATCTGGGGATTGAACCAGCACATGGAAGACCCTTTTCTGTCTCTCTCCCTCTCTGCCCCTGCCTCTCTGTAACTCTGTCTTTCAAATAAATAAATAAATCTTTATAAAAAAAAATGAATCGATACAATGCCAGCATGACGCATCCAGTATGCTCATGAGTAAAAGATCATAAACATCCTTTGGTTTCTTTTTTCTTTTTTCAGGCAGAGTTAGCAAGAGAGAGAGAGAGACAGAGAGAAAGGTCTTCTTTCCCAATTGGTTCACCCCACAAATGGCTGCTATAGCCGGCAAACTGCGCCAATCTGAAGCCAGGAGCCAGGTGCTTCCACCTAGGCCATCCTCCACTGCCTTCCCGGCCCACAGCAGAGAGCTGGACTGGAAGAGGAGCAACCACGGCACCGGCCAACCCTTTGGGTTTTAAAGTTCTCACAAGAGTGCTCAGTTCTGTCCCTTTCTATGCTATCCTGTGATGGATAGTGTCACCATTTAAAGTGAAGTAGCTCCTGCATGAGATGTCTGAGCCCCCGCTCAGAGCACGCTGGCGCCCTGGCCTCCACACAGGTGGCTCTGATTCCCTTGGTGATGTTGGTGCGCTTAATGCTGGGAGAACAGCCCTGGAGTTTCCTCCAGCACGAGGGCTGTGTTTGCTGCTTCAGCTTTTACATACCCAGTGACCTAACAGAGAACTGCAAGGAATGTGGTCAGCCAGTTAAGTTTAGTAAAATAGCAAAAGTGTTTCTAAATGCAGGAGGTGACTAAACATCGTGGAAGGAGATCCAGGTCACTTTTCAGAACGGGATTTTTCATAATATCCAAATGGTAAAAACAACCCAAATGCCCATGCACATATGAGAAACAAAATGGGCCAGGTCCATGGCTCACTAGGCTAATCCTCTGCCTGTGGAGCCGGTATTCTGGGCTCTAGTCCCACTTGCTCTTCTTTGTCCAACTCTCTGTTATGGACTGGGAGGGCAATGGAGGATGGCCCAAGTGCTTGTGCCCTACACCTGCATGGGAGACCAGGAGGAAGCACCTGGCTCCTGGCTTTGGTTCAGCACAGCAGCAGCCATAGCAGCCATTTTGGGGTTAAACCAATGGAAGGAAGGCCTTTTTCCCTGTCTCTCTCTCTCTCACTCTCTAACTCTGCCTGTCAAAAGAGAGAGAGAGAGGGAGAGAGAGAGAATGAATGTAGTCTGTCCTCATAATGAGACAGTACTCAGCCTTAGAGGGCATGAAGTTCTCACACAGGCTACCACATAGATGTGTCCGGAAACACAGCAAGCCAAAGATGCCAGGAGAAAGCAGAATGGGGAGCAACTACTGCAGGCACACGGCTAATTTCTGGGGTGATGAAAGGGTTCTATAGCTTGAAAATGGGGGCTGGCTCTGTGGCACAGTGGGTTAAATCCCCGCCTGTAACACTGGCATCCCATATGGGTACTGCTTAGAGTCTCAGCTGCTCCACTTAAAATCCAGCTTCCTGCTGATGCACCTGGGAAAGCAGCAGAAGATGGCCCTTCCTCCCATGTAGGAGACCCA